>CM040120.1:214406308-215106732 GCA_022559845.1 Amorphophallus konjac
GTAAAAAGGGACAAACGGAATGAGCGAACGCTCGGTAGGAAATTATATCTCAAGTACTAGCAAGGGGTTTAAGTAATTACATTTTCATGAATGCAATAAGGCTATGCATGCTCGCATGAAACGACAAGATAGAGAGAATGTAATATCAAGGAAATAAGATGAACTTATCATGAACTTTCAACAAGATACAAGTTATTCAAGATATTCAAGCAAGTACCATTATCGAGTCATGTCAAGAACTTTGGCTATCATGTATCAAGCAAATAAATTACCCTCTTTCGGGCCACGCATTTCATGTAAAGTCAAGTACGATTCAAGTACAAGATGTGTGTGGAATGTCCAATCAAGCAAGTCAAGTACTCGGTATAATGCCAGATACCTTATCATTTTAACTCCCATGGGCACAAGTACTTTCGGGTGCTCCTCCCAGGACCAGATCGGGCCCTATATGTGCAGGCATTTATCATGTGTTTTGACATCCTCTCTTGTTTATAGCCAACATAGAATTTCAATAATCAAGCTTGTAGACACGTATGACAACTTTGATAGAATAGAGTTCAAAATATGACAAAGGACATAGAATGGCAATAATAACGGTATAATCACGATATCGATAAAACTAGGTAGAATATGGTTCCCTGAACTGAGGTACCATGACAAATCAATATGGACATTCTTTATATAGAATTGAGGTCCATATGAACAGTATATCAAAGGTAAGATACCTTCATTCTTATCATAGAATTGAGGTTTACAAGAACGACATGATATGGCATGATATCATCATCCCATTAAGAATTTCTTATGATATACTCTTTGTATAATCATAAGGGCCGGTATACCATGTTTCTTTAGAGTGACATGGCATCAATGGTGTAATGGGTTTTTAGGGTACAACCAGCTCAGTCGGCCTTGAGGGAATCCAAGGCTACGAGGAGTCTTACGGAGGTCTCTATGACTAACTCGCTAGTCCAAAGGAACGGAATGTCCAAAGGAGAGCTTGTATGTCAATGAGAATTGAGTGTGATCGATAAATCAACGTAAAAAGTGGGACTATACTCACGGAATGGAGAATAGTGCCAATATATATATATATGTATAATATATAAACCATCGGTTAGCAAATCAAAGAAGCTTACAGTAAAATAACGACTTAGGTCAAGTCGTTTCTCAAGTAATTAACGCCTAACAGAAGGGCGTTTACCTATGGTCCGTTTTGCAGAATTTTCAATAATTCAATAATTTATCTAAGACGCGCCTTCGGAAGGGGCGTTTCTTCAAAAGTTGACGACTACTGTAGCAGGCGTCTCATCATTTACATATTCGACAGGATATAATTATTCTTAGAAATTTATCAAAAACGCGCCCTTGGAAAGGGCGTTACTTTCTAATTCCATTTTACAGAATATGTGAATTTCAGGATTTTAACAGATACGTGCCCTAGTAAGGGGCGTTTATTTTTAATTCACGCCCTGTGATGGGGCGTTACCACATGGAAAACGACCTAGTCTAGGTCGTGAATTCAAGAAATATCAGGAATTTACATAATCAGCAACAATTGCACGATAATCAAGGATAACAATCATATAGTCATGACAGGAAAATTGGCAGGAATTCAGATGCAGTATATTAGATTTGATGTTTCATGTTTATTGACTTTTAACCGTTAACAATTATTGATTTGATTTCATGTAATTGCATGGATAATCCGTTCTTAAGATTTATATGAAATTAACGCCTGTGTACAGGGCGTCAAATATGGAATTGACGACCTGGACATGGTCGTGTCTTGTAAATTAGCGCCCTGGACAGGGGCGTCTCTTTCAAAAATATTGCAGAAACATAATAAAACCATATTAAACCGTATGCATGTCATGTCAATACGTATATAAGTCTTGTCTTAAATTATTTGGGCTACAGTAACTTGAGAAAACCTACCTTTAAGAGTTGATTTGGAGATGACCGTGAGGGATTTGTAAGAATTGTTGGATGAATCCTACAGAGGATAGATTGAAGATATTAGTTTCCTTGAAATCCATGGACTGTAGGTAGAGGAAGGGGTACTTACACACGGATGAAGAACTCTTGTTCCTCAAACGCCCGAGCCTCTTAACCTGTTAATAAGAGAAGAAGAATAATCAATATTCTTCATGCGACTGTAAACAGAAAATAGAAGAACATATGTTCTTCACGTACCTTCAGCAGTAGTTGGTCCAAATAGTTTTAGGGTTGGCCGAACGAGAGTTTTTATAGGATTTTGGGTGTCCTATTAGGGTTAGTGATTGTGTGGAAGTAATACTTCTACGATAGAGTCATTACCACGTTTGAACTCTTTCTAATGCTTATCACTTACCCTGGATAAGTTCTGGGTTCGAACGGTTCACGAACTGAATTAACGCCTTAGGTAAGGGCGTCGATTCTTTAATTAACGACCTTGTTCAGGTCGTTTCTTAAGAAACGTCTTGGATAAGGGCGTTCCTTGTTTTTGAAACACGCCCCATATATGGGCGTTTCTCTTGCTTGCCTATTTGGTCGTGAGAGTTGACGACCGCACGTGTGGGCGTCCTTTCTTTAGTCACGCCTTTGATAGAGGCGTTTCTTTTTGAATTAACGCCCTAATAAGAGGCGTTATTTTAATTTTGTTTTACTTCATCCAATTAACCCTATTCTTATTATCTGTATTACTACTGTAATATATATATATGTTTTAATTTATTTCTAATATTCATTTATCAGGGTTGCTACATACAATGAAAGAGACAAGCTCTGCCTGGGGTGCATAAGAAGCAGAATACACCCCGACTTGGGGGCACATAAAGAGAATCCACCCCGACTCGGGGGCGCGTAAAGCAAAAGTCATACCCCGACTTAGGGGCATAAGAAGCAAAAGAATGCACCCCGGCCTGGGGGCACATGAAGAGAATCTACCCCGACTCGGGGGCACATAAAGCAAAGGTTACACCCCGGCTTATGGGAATACGAAGAGAAATATACCCCACTCTGGGGTGAAAGAAGCGGAAGAATCTACCCCGGGCTGGGGGCACGATAAGCAATAGAGTTATACCATGATCTAGGGGCACGTGAAGAAAAGACACACCTTGCCTTGAGTGCACAAGAGGCAAAACACACCCCTCGTAGGGGCACGTGAAATAAAGCTACCCTCCCCCTTCAGGGGCATAAGAAGCAAAAGATACACCCCGTGCCGGGGGCATGTGAAGAGAAAGATACCTCCCTTTGGAGGCATAGGAAGCAGAAGAGACACCCCAACTTATGGGCATTTGAACGAGAAACGGACCCCGCCATGGGAGCATATGAGGAGAGGTATACCTCGCCTTAGGGGCATTTGTAGAAGCAACATACCCCGCCACGGGGGCATGGAAGCCTTAAAGGATATACCCCGACTTATGGGGATCTGAAAAAGAAATATACACCCCGCCTGAGGGCATAGAGGCCGTAAAGAAGATATCCCGCCATGAGGGGCATCAGAAGCAAAGACTACACCCCGTCGTGGGGGCATAAGAAGCAAAATACTCTACCCCACTTGGGGGCATAGAAGCCATAAAGAATACACCCCGGCCTAGGGGCACTTAAAGAAGAATACACCTCGCCTGGGGGCACAAAAGCCATAGAGAATACACCCCGGCCTAGGGGCACTTAAAGAAGAATACACCCTGCCTGGGTGCACAAAAGCTATAAAGAATAAACCCCGGCCTAGGGGAACCTGAAGAAGAAACATACCCCACCTAGGGGTGTAGAAGCCAGAAAGAATATACCCCGGCTTAGGGGCTTTTGAAGAAGAAACATACCCCGCCACGGCGGCATAAGAGGCAAAGACTCTACCCCGTATGGGGGGCATATGAAACAAAAAGAATACACCCCAGCTTAGGGGAATACGAAGAGAAATATACCCCACCCTAGGGCAGAAGAAGAGGAAGAATCTACCCCGACCTGGGGGCACATGAAGCAATAGAGTTACACCTGGCTTAGGGGCACATGAAGAGAAATATATCCCGTCATAAGGGCGTATAAAAGGAAAGAGAGCAAGAATAAACCCCTGCCTGGGGGCACAAAATCAAGGAGACATACATCCCGACCTGGGAGCATATGAAGAGAGGTATACCCCGGTTTAGGGGCATTTGAAGAAGCAACATACCCCGCCCGCCAAGGGGACATGGAAGCCATGAAGAATTCACCCTAGCTCTGAGGTATTCAAAAAAATCTACCCTGATTTATGGGCATTTAAGGCAGACACTACACCCTGCTACTGGGGCATGAGAAGCAAAGACTATACCCTGCCTGGGGCACACAAAGGAAGAAACTCACCCCCACTCTAGGGGCACAAGTAGAAGCTACATCCCGCCCTGGCGGCATAAGAAGCAAAAGGTACGTCCCAGTTTAGGGGCATTCGAAGGGAAACATACCCCGCTCTGGGACATGAGAAACATAAGTTACACCCCATCTGGGGGCCTAGAAGCCATGAGAGAATACACCCTGCTTGGGGGCAAAGAAGAAAAGGTACACTCCAACCTGGGGGCACATTAAGAGAAATACATCCCAATCCGAGGGCATCAATGAGAAAGGAAGAGCATAACAAAAAGAACAGTCATGAGGTGGACGTGGTCTTTGCACCAGGCTCTTCACAGTAAAAAGAAGAGCAGAAATGAAAGAAGAGTCGTCAGGCAGATGTGGTCTTTCCACTCGCCTCTCCACACAAAAGAAGAAGAGAAGAAAAGAAAGTGAGCCATGAGGCAGACGCGGTCTTTGCACCCGCCTCTTCACAATAAACTGAGGAAGAAGAAGAGTAGAAAAGAAAGAATAGTCATCAGGCAGACATGGTCATTCCATTCGCCTCTCCACATAAAAGAAGAAGAGAAGAAAAGAAAGTGAGCCTTGAGGCAGACATGGTCTTTCACCCTCTACCTTCAGCCATCCAATAAATAGACTTCTCATGTGGTCGCCGCCACGACCTTTCATCTAAGCTGACGAAACCTTCCACCGACGGGGCGTTAAATCGACAAAACCTTCCGCCGACGGGGTGTTAAACCGACTAAACCTTCCGCCGACGGGGCGTTAAACTGACCAAACCTTCCCCCGACGGGGCGTTAAGCCGACAAAACCTTTCGCCGACGGGGCGTTAAACCGACAAAATATTCTACCGACGAGGCATTAAACCGACGAAACCTTTCGCCAATGGGGCGTTAAGCTGACGAAACCTTCCGCCGACGGGGCGTTAAACCGACAAAACCTTCCTCCATCGGGGCTTCAAGGCGACAGATATTCAGCCATCGGGGCTTCAAGCCGACAGCTATCCAATTATCAGCCCATAAGTCGATAGGTACCCCATCATTGGCATCCCAGCCGACAGCTTCCCAATCAAGAATCAACCTTCCACTTTGGCTCGGATCCTTTCCCGGCCAGAGAATCAAGAATCAACCTTCCCCTTTGGCTCGGATCCTTTCCTAGCTAGAGAATCAAAGAACAGACCTTTCACTTTGGTTCGGATCCTTCCCCGACCAGAGAATTAAAGAATAAACTCTTCACTTTGGTTCGGATCCATCCCCGGCCAGGGAATCAAGAATCAACTTTCCACTTTGGCTCGGATCCTTTCTCGACTGGAGAATTAAAGAATCAACCTTTCACTTTGATTCGGATCCTTTCCCGACCAGAGAGTTAAAGAATCAACCCTTCACTTTGGTTCGGATCCTTTCCCGACCAGAGAATCAAAGAATCAACCTTTCACTTTGGTATGGATCCTTCCCCGGCCAGAGACTTAAAGAATCAACCTTTCACTTTGGTTCGGATCCTTCTCCAGCCAGAGAATTAAAAAAGAGACCTTTCACTCTGGTTCGGATCCTCCCCGGCCACAGAACAAAAAGAGACCCTTCTCTTCAGCCTCACACGGCCCGCTACCCAACTCCTTTTGGCTCAGCCATTTCGGCCAAGGCCCACTATCAGGATTAATCCATCCGTCCCACCGTGCTCTCCGATATCTTTCGACTTTATAGCCTGTTTCTAACATCTCCCGGCTTCTTAGCCTGCTCCCAATATCTCTTGGCTTTTTAGCTTGCTTCTCAATATCCCAATCTTGGCTTTGGTAGCCTGTGGACGCACTTTTTATTAAGTTCATTGTTTATTTGTTTATTGGCGTTTATTAAGTGCGTGGGCGTGCCAGTCACAAAGTGACGATTTATTGTGCGCTCGATCTGACTAATCAGATGATTGTGTAGTTCGTGTCGGGATCGAAACCCGCCGCGCCATAAAGGTCACGGCGTTATTTACATCCCCCATACGGGGGAGCACCCTTGATTGATTACCAGGAATAAGGGCCCTACGGCCTAGAGAGAATACTAATAATGCAGGAGGATAGTGAAAGATGAACTATGCTAGAAACCCGCATCGGGACGTCAATGTTCAGACTATGTTGGCCACTCACGGGCCACTTCATGTTCGGACGAAGGTCCGTGTTTGTAGTATAAAAGATGGTAACAAAACCGCACAGATGTCTGCCACGAACAAGGCAAGTTTAATGAGAATGTTGGATTGGATCCCGGTAGGGACGGGTCAAGTTGATAGACTGTTGGCCGGAGATGATTTCGGACTATGGCCATGTCAGAAAGTCCGTAAATCACGTCCGATACCATAAGGCGCCGTTGATTTTCTCTTTGCACCCATTCCGAGGGAGTGAGTTATTAAGTGCGTAGCCCGAGCTTACTAACGTGCGCCCTCACACGCGGATCGACCTGCGCGGTCAGGTCGCGGGGGTCAAGGGGGCAGCGCCCCGGAACAAAATTTTAATTATGGGGCGTATGCTATTGCCGTCATTCCGATCATTGATTTAAGTGGTTTATTCCCATTCCATTCTTTCTATTTTGTTTACTGATTTAGTCCTTATTCTCTCGTTTATTCTTTAATTTCAATAGTTTTCTTTCTTCTTTTCATTCTTTTAGTTTTCTTTTGCCACGCCGTATTAGCAAGTTGCAAGAAGATGGCACGCCGGTTAAGGGGCGCCGGGTTAAGATGTGAAGGGGCGCGCCGGAATTGGAGGGCAAGGGAGGAGGGAGCGCGCCGTTTATGTCGTCGGTTCAGGTGGTCACCAAAGGGGCGCGCCGTATTTGGGCTTCGGTAAGATGGAGATGGGCGCGCCATTTTAATGTTCAATGGGGAGATTGGGGGCGCGCCAGATATGGAGGGCAAGGGAGAGGGCGCGCCATTTATGGAGGGCAAGGGAGAGGGCGCGCCGTTTTATCATTTAGAGAAAGAGATGGGGGGATTTTGTGAGGAGGGTTGAAGCGGCGCGGTGGAACAATGGCCGCGCCATTTTAACTCGCACTGGGATAGCTATATGGGGGTTGTTTTGAAGCTCTATTTATTGCGTTTTCTTTTCCTTTCACCCGTAGATTGATTCAAGGTTTGATTTGCTCATTCTGTTGATAGATCAAGCTGGTAATGAGGAGGTTTTAAGAGCTTTAACCATTTTAATCGTTTATTATGATGAAACAGTATGAACGTCTAAGTGTTTTACTCCAGCAGTTTGCTCACAAAGTCCTCATTTTGTTCTTCATCAATTCAACTCGTTCACTTGTTGTTGGGCATTCTTAGTCTTGGAGAAAATCGGGCAGCACCTCCCCTGGACCGAGACTTGCCAGAGATAAAGGAAAGCCACCAATCGGATTGCTCCGGGGTAGACTCTCAAAAATCGGAGTAGCCTCACAGCGGTCCGAACCCAAATGTGAGTATGGAACGTTCGAGGGCCAGCCTACAAGAACGACCACAGCTCACGGGTGATGATTTCGTGGAACGGGACAGATGTAGGCCATAGGTGGCCATAATGTTCACCCTTCGAACGGGTTCCCTCAGAGTTCATGCCACAAAAGGGCAAGCTTCTGAGGACCCCAGGTAATGTTGAAAAAATCAGGAGGAAGAAAACGGAAGAAAAGGGGAAGGGATCAGAGTAATAGAATACTGCGCATGCTTACAAAGTCACTCTTTTATTCATCCTCAAGGGAAAGGAGGGAAGAGAGGTACAAGAGTAGATCTACCCCCCCCCAAAGCATAGGGAAGAATATAACGGAGAAGATAAAAGAAAAACTAGGTGTTGAGGTGGGGGAAGAGATACATCGGTGGGGGAGAAGGAGGAACAGAGCACAAGCTCTTCCCCCTCTCTCCCCTCTCACTCTCTCACCCTCTCTCTCTCTCTTTTCTTCACCTTGCAGCTGGGAATGGATGGAGCTTCTTCTTCTCTTCGGACGCCGGAGACCCTAGCCGAACCAGCCAGCCTTCCCTTCAGCCTCTCTTCTCTTAGCCCTTTCTTCTTCTAGCTCCTTCTATCTGTGAGCTCCTTCTGTCTGTGTGTCCTTCGGCTTCACAATGCTGCCCCTTTTATAGAACGACCATCCTGGGAGCGTCCCTGCCAATTCCACCTCGTCCGCAACGAAGTCGGGAGTTGACTGGCTGTGCTGGACACCGTTGATTCGTCTCGTACACTGCTGCTCGTCCGAGGATGGGACGCTCAGAGATTTGTCGGAGCTTGCCTTGCTGCTGCTGCTTATGTGCTGTCGAACGGAGGTAGAAGAAGGGCCATGGGCATTGAATGTTCTCTGCATGCCATAATGATGCAAAACAGAGCATCGGAGTGTAGATGGGATGGCTTGTTTGCGCGCCGGGGAAGCGCTTCAGAGAATAGAATGAGGGGTTAAAACGGCGCCACATTCAAAGGGGCGCCTTTTAAGCATCAAATGGGGAGGCCCCTTCGATAGGAGCGCGCCGTGTAGCCAAATAAAAAGGGGGCGCGCCGTTTTAAGAGGGGGGCGCGCCGTTTTAAGGCGCCCATTTTAGGGCCACTTCGTGCCGTTTTAAGCACCAAACGGATTCCTTTCGAAGTCGCGGCCATTTATATGAATGTCGGCATTCCCAGAACGTTCCGGTTGTGACGTATGGCCTCCATAATATTCCGTTTGTAGCCTCTGGACTCGGTCCCAGATTCTGCGTGACTTTCGGTGCATGCCGAGACTGTGCCGGAGTTCCTGACTTTTCTCTGATTCAGCTCTCGGCATGGCCGGTCGGAGCGTTGTAGCTGTATCTTCTGCTTAGGGGGCTTCCTTAGCGGGTAGCGGACCACCAAGCGAGTTCTCGTCCTGATCGGGCGAGGCATGAGGTTTATTCGGCCTTTTCATCTCCGGCTTGCTCTCGAGTGTTACGATGTGCATGCCGTACGATCGACGCCTGTCATTTTTCGACGTCCACAAATGCCCCCCACTCGTGGGTGGCACAAACGAGGGACGAGTGCGCGGGGCCTGCGAGTGTAGAGCTCTTCGACATGACGTCTATTCTTCTGAGCCACTGGGATGCTGGTCCGGTGCAAATTCACGGGAAAGCGCTCACTCCTTCAGCGAAGGGATGAGGGGATCGCTTCACCGCATATGCACGCGGACTGAGATGTCAGAGTGAGGGTTTAGTCATCGGCATGGGGTGAATACCGAAGCGAGAATGAAGGGTCTATGTGTCGTCTCGGGCAAAAGGCCCAAAACAACTTAGACGAGGCCAAACCCAAGGGGGGGGGTTGTTGACTCGTGC
This sequence comes from Amorphophallus konjac, assembly GCA_022559845.1. Lineage (NCBI taxonomy): Eukaryota > Viridiplantae > Streptophyta > Magnoliopsida > Alismatales > Araceae > Amorphophallus > Amorphophallus konjac. The sequence goes on from CM040120.1 coordinate 214,415,882, forward strand.
TGGGTTTAGGAAAGTTGTTCATTCCCCGACTCGGGTGAGAGGTCCAAGCCAGATGCTTTTGCAAGGGCTCCAACGGAGTGAGATGGATTTCATGCATTTGGGTGGAACGTTCGAAGAGAAGGGTTTATTTGCTGGTGCCGACAGGGTGTCGGGAGCTGACGTGGTCTATTCATTGGCACGGGGTGAGTGCCAAGGCAAAAGGGGTCTTTCATTCATTGACTTGGATGGATGGTCCGAGCCAAGCAAGAAGGTTCTTTTGTTCATCGGCTTGGACGGAAGGTCCGAGCCAAGCAAGAAAGTTCTCTTTTTTTTTATTCATTGACTTGGACGGAAGGTCCGAGCCAAGCAAGGAAGTTCCCTTCTTTTCTTTCTCTCTCTCTCTCTCTCTCTTTTAATATTGACTTGGACGAAAGGTCTGGGCCAAGTAAGAAGGCTCTATCTCTTTTTTATTCATTAGCTTGGACGGAAGGTCCGAGCCAAGCAAAGAGGTTGTTTTTGTTCATTGACTTGGACGGAAGGTCCGAGTCAAGCAAAGGAGGTTCTTTTTGTTCATTGATTCGGAAGGAAGGTCCGATCCGAGCAAGGAGGTTCTTTTTGTTCATCGACTTCGACGGTAGGTCCGAGCCAAGCAAGAAGGTTCTTTTTTTTTGTTCATCGACTTGGACGAAAGGTCCGAGCCAAGCAAGGAGGTTCTTTTTGTTCATCGACTCGGATGAAAGATCGAGCCAAGCAAAGGCGTTCTTTTTGTTCATCGACTTAGACGGAAGGTCCAAGCCAAGGGTTTATTCGTCTGTGGGACTGGAGTTGTAATATTGAGGTGGTTTATTCATTGACACGGGGTTAGTGCCAAAGCAAGGGTATTTTTATTCATGGCACTAGACGGAAGGTCCAAGCCACTGGTTCGTTCATCGATCCCGACAGGGAGTCAGAGACCGACGTGGTTTATTCATCGGCACGGGGTTAGTGCCAAAGCAAAGGTCTTTTTGTTCATGGAACCAGACGAAAGGTCTGGGCCACTGGTTTATTCATTGATGCCGATAGAAAGTCGGAGACCGACATGGTTCATTCATTGACACGGGGTTGGTGCCAAAGCAAGGGTCTTTTCGTTCATGGAACCATACGAAAGGTCCGGGCCACTGGCTTATTCGTCGATGCCGACAGGGTGTCGGAGACCGACGTGGTTCATTTGTCTCTTGGTATTTTCGTTGGTGCGGGGGCTGGTGCCAACGCAAGGAGCAAGGGTTTATTCCTCAATCCTAGACGAAAGATTCAGGTGGGGTGTTCTTCGTTAGTGCCGACAGGATGTCAGAGGCTGACACGGTTGATTCGTCTATTGAAATATTCGTTGGTACGGGCTGGTGCCAACGCAAGGAGAAAAGGTTGATTCCCCGATCTCGAACGAAAGGTTCGGGTGGGGTGTTCTTCGTCAGTGCCGACAGGATGTCAGAGGCTGACGTGGTTGATTCGTCTATTGAAATATTCTTAGAGATAAGAGTGAGTGTCAATAAAGGGAGACTGATTCCTCCCCCCTTTTTCCTTTCTTTTTTTTCTTTTCCCTTTTTTCTTATTATTTTTTTCTTTTATTTCTTCTCTTTTTTTTCTTTTTCTTTCTTCTTTTTTTTCTCTTTTTTTATTTTATTTTTCTTTCTTATTTCTTCTCCTTTTTTTTCTCTCTTTTTTTTGACATGCAAGATAAATAGTGCCCAATCCATCTGGACAATAGTAATGCAAATTCGCCCGGGACAGGGCAGAGAAAAGCATTATTCCTCGAATGGGGGAATCGGAGCTTGGTACAACCTCAGATGCCTACCATTGAGGGGCGGAAATTGAACCTCCCCCCGATGGTCGACGATTACATACGCTCCGCCCTCGTAGACTTTCTGGATCACATAGGGTCCAAGCCAATTCTCATTCAGCTTGCCCTTGGGGTTGGAAGCCATGACTTCTCTTCTCTTCACCATAACAAGGTCACCGTTCTTAAATTCGCGTTCCTTGACGAGCTTGTCAAAGGCGCGAGCTATCCGGGCCTGATAGACCTGGATGTTCTGCTGGGCTTGGAGCCGTTTCCCCTCCAAGTTGGAGAGCTCTTCGAGCCTTCGCTCGACATTTGTCTGCTCTTCCCGGACCAACCCGTGTTGGACTGCGACCCGGAGGGAGGGTATTTCCAGCTCGATAGGGACAATTGCCTCTGAGCCATATACCAGGGAAAAGGGTGAACAACCCGTCGGAGTTTTGTACACAGTTCGATACGCCCACAGGGCCTCGTACATTTTCTCTTCCCAGTCTCTCTTGTTAGAACTAACAATTTTGGACAGGAGAGTGCAAAGAGTCTTATTGAAAGCTTCAGCCAAGCCATTGGCCTGTGGGTTGTAGGGGGTCGACATCCTCCAGTCGATCTTGTACTTTTCTGCCAGCCGGTAGACCTTCTGGTTGCGGAAGTGACTTCCATTGTCTGAGATAATTCGGTTCGGAGTGCCAAACCGGAATATGATGTTGCGACGGATAAATCTGGTGACGATCTCCCCAGTCACTTCTTTCAAAGCAACAGCCTCCGCCCAGCGGGAGAAGTAATCAGTTGCGGCCAAGATGTACTTGCACCCAGCTGATGATGCGGGTAGTGGACCCACAACGTCTATGCCCCATTGGGCAAAGGGCCAGCTGGGCAGTGTTGGATGCAAGGGCACGGGCGGTCTCCTGGGCACCGTCGCGTGCTCCTGGCATTTTTGACAAGACTTGGCATACTTGCAGCAGTCGTCGAACATTGTCGGCCAATAGTAGCCGAGCTTCTTTATTTCAATCTTCATTTTCGGTCCTGCCTGATGTGCACCAGCTGCTCCAGCGTGAACCTCCTTCATGACCTTCCAAGCTTCTTCAGTGGATAAACATCGGAGGAGCACCTTCCGTTTGGCGTCTGCCATAATTCGGAATAGGATCCCGTTCCGGACCTCGTAAGAGTCCTTTGTTCTGATTAACTTGATCTTCTCTTCCCTTTGCCTGGGCAGCTGCTGATATTTAAACCACTGCAAAAGGGGGTCTCTCCAGTAGGGCGGGCTAATGGCTTCCGCTATGATGACCTCAAGTTCTTCTTCTTCTGGCCCTCTATCATGCTAGGCACTTGGCGCTGATTCACCACCCGGATGCTAAGGGATCCATCTGGCAGGACTGCTAATGAACTTGCCAGTTTCGCCAGTGCATCGGCTTGTGCATTTTCCCCCTGGCAACATGGCCTATCTCAATGAGGTAGAACTGCTGCATGAGCCGTTTCGCCTTAGTGTGGTAAGGGAGTAACTCGGGTTTTCTGACGTCAAACTGTCCCTGGACCTGCTTGACGACCAGCAATGAATCGCCAAACACATGTAATATTTTAATCTCCATCTGTAAAGCGACTTGGAGACCAATAATCAGAGCTTCATATTATGCCTCATTATTTGTGCAGGGCTTGTTAATGGAGCAGGATGTGTGCAATACTTCTCCCTCAGGCGATTTAAGGATGATGCCGGCCCCGGCCCGTACTTTTGTGTGACCTGATGGGGTTGTTTCTGTTCTTGAAGCTCCATCAAAGTGCAGCTGCCAGGCGATCTGTCGGGCTTGGTCCACTTCCAGTGTTTCATCTTCAGGTAACTCTGTGGCCAGTGGGGAATTTTCAGGCACAAGGTGTGCTGCAAAGAAATCGGCCATGGCTTGACCCTTAACGGCCTTCTGCGGCACATAGGTGATGTCGAATTCCATTAACAGTACTGCCCACTTGCCGAGACGCCCCTTCAGAACTGGCTGGGAGAGAAAATGCTTGACTGGGTCGGCCTTAGAAATCAGGCTCACTTCATGCGAGAGCATGTAATGCCTCAGCTTCTTGACTGCGAAGACCAAGGTGAGACAAACCTTCTCAATCAGGGTGTATTTTGCTTTTGCCCCCATTAGTCTTCGGCTAAGGTAATAAAGAGCTTGCTCCTTCCCCTCATCATTGTTCTGGGCGAGCATTGCCCCCAGTGAACATTCGGTGGCAGCTATATATAGAATAAGCGGCCTCCCCTTGACAGGTGCCCCCAGCACAGGCGGGGTCTTTAAGTAATCCTTCAGCCGATCAAAGGCCTTCTGACATTCATGGTTCCAGTTGAAAGGTGCATTCTTCATCATTAATTTGTGGAATGGTTGACAGCGCCCGACAAATTGGAGATAAATCTTCGGATGTAGGCTAGCCGACCTTGCAGGGACCTTAACTCTCCCAAATTCTCGGAGGAGGTAGCTCCTGAATGGCTTTTATTTTAAAGGGGTCGATCTCGATCCCCCTATATCGGACAATGAAGCCGAGAAACTTTCCACTAGAGACGCCGAAGGCACACTTCATTGGGTTCATTTTCAGCTCGTACTGCCGGAGTCTCTCAAAGATGACTCTAAGGTCATTCAGGTGATCCCCCCTTTTCTTTGTCTTGACGACCAGATCATCGATGTAGCATTCGACTTTGCTGTATAGCAGTTCGTCGAATATCTTGGTCATCGCCCGCTGGTAAGTGGCGCCAGCGTTCTTGAGGCCGAAGGGCATCCTTTTGTAGTGGAATATCCCTTTAGGTGACCGGAAGGCCGTATGAATTCGGTCATGTTCAGCTATCCATATCTGATTATAGCCGGATGATCCGTCCATGAAAGATAAGGCCTCATGGCTGGTAGTTGCATCAATCATCACTTCAGTGACGGGCACCGGAAAGTCATCTTTTGGGCAAGCTTTATTCAGGTCGCGGAAGTCCACGCAGATCCTGATCTGTCCATTCTTCTTCTTCACCGGCACAATGTTGGCCAACCAAGTAGTGTATTGATTTTCAGCTACAAAATCGACATCTATGAGCTTGTCGACTTCTTTACAAATCTGTTTTATCAGCTCCGGCCTCATACGCTTGGGGGGCTGCTTCACCGACTCCACCTTAGAATCAATAGCCAGAATATGTTGAGTCACGCCAGGGCTCAGACCGGGCATCTCTTTGTAGTTCCAGGTAAAACAGTCCCGAAATTCTTGCAGCAACTTGACATATTGTCCCCTCTCCTGTGGAGGAAGAAGGGCACTCAAAAAGGTCATCCTGGGGTCGCTTTCTATGCCTAGATTAATTTCATTGAGCTCATCCACTGTGGCCTGGCCGCCATCTTCAAATTCTGGAGGCGCTGGTAGCAGGTCAATGAAATCCTTGTCTTCACCATCTTCTGCTTCAAGGACACCATAGGTGTTTTCTTGCTCTGCCTCATTGGGTAACGAGGCTTTGCTTGTTTCCCCCTCTATTAGGCTTGCTGTGTGCGGCTCTGGGGGGCTCTCTTGTGTGGAGAAGTAAAGGACTTCTTCGGGATCTTCTTTGTAATTGTCATAGATGGCTCTTGCAGGGGCTAAGGTGATTGATTGCCATACTGGGGGCTGTTGCTCTGCTGGTGGCTGGGGTTGCCCATTCTCAGCTGCATCTTCAAAAATCTGGTGCTGAACTGACACCATGTAAACACTTCTTTCATGGCCGCCTGCCACATGGGGGCGTGGCGGAGCGACCACATAATCTCCCATTCTGAGCTCATCTCTCTCAATCAGGTCTTGAGCAATGTCCTTGAAGACGTAGCAGTCTTCGATGGAGTGGCCCAGTATTTGGTGATAGGGGCAGAACGAGGGGTCACCGCTTTTGCGAGCATCTTGCGGCCTCTTTGACCTTGGGAGGGAGACCTTGCCATAGTAGCAGGCCCATTCAAAAATTCCTCGGGTTTTATTCCTTGGGAAAGAGTAGGGCCTTTGCATCTTCTCCCGCAGCGTGGGGCTTCGCTCGACTGATCGCCTGACCAGGGAAGCAGCTACATCCCTAGCCTCCCTTTTCAGGTGCCCGGAGGCGTTTGGGACGGTGTTCGGGGACCGGTGCGCGCCGATGCTTTGTCGACAGAGGATGCCTCTAATGAGTACAGTCATTTCGGCCAAGCGAACCTTCAGCATTTCGATCTCTCGCTGTTGCCTACAGTATAGGGCGAGTAGGGTAGAGTCGCACCGAGTGAGGTTCGGGGCTCGGCCCGCTTCCCCATCCTTTGGGTCAGTGTCAGACGAGGGCGATGGCACCCCGCTGCTGTGGTCATTCGGGATTGGTCCCCCGGAGGAGGACGGGGTCTTCCCCTTATTCCTGCAGGGAGGTGGATTCCATAGGAATATTTCTTCATCTTGTTCTTCGTTGGCCAAAGGCATAAGATGCTGACGGCCTTCAACCTGCCATGGGCCTGCAGTGCCTGCGTGGCTATTGCCGCCTGGAGCCGAGACTGATATCACATCAGCTTCATAGGAATCTTCTAGTGAAAAGCCCAATCCTGGATGCCGGGTGATTTGCAACAACCGCCGGTCCAGGTTTGGCGGGTTCCACATTTTCTTGAACATTTCTTTCCGACTGGAGAGCTGGCAGAAGGGGATCCCTTGCTTTCTGGCCATCTTGACCACAGGACCGGCTGTGTCAGGAAGTCCCATTATTGGGACGAGTGGGTCGTGCAGCTCATCGGGGAGTCTACAATCATCATCCCCCTTGACCGGGTGCTCCTTGGCCACATAAAAGATGGTAGGCAGACCCTCGGGGTTGGGCACCTCGAAGGTCCTTAACGGTTCAGCCACCTGGCAGTCAGCTTCTGCAAGAGGCTTGATGATCCCGGGAGGGACCCTGATGTCTTCCAGCAAGTCTTCAAGGTATGGTGTTCCCGGTGTAGGGTAGATGGGAAGGTAGGTGGCCCGGAATACCCCTTCTGCTTCAGAAACGAATGACACCTGAGGGGGAGCCACATAGCCAGGCGGTGGTGGAGGGAACCAGCTGTCAAGCTCTGCCTTTTTCTTTCCTTTGTCTTGAGTAGCTTGGGAGGCTTGCTTCGGCTTTTCCAAATAAAGATTAGCATCCGACAAGTGACATTCGAACACTTCGAAAGGATGGAGGTCGGCGAAGATTCTCTCCTCTTTCCCGTTGCCGGGGTACTTGATGCATTGGTGCAGAGTGGATGGTACCACCCTATTTTGATGTAGCCAAGGTCGGCCGAGCAACGCCTTGTAAGAGGTGTTGGAGTTGATCACATGGAATTGGACCTTGGTGGTGAAGTCACCGAGGGAGAGGTTGAACTCTGCGACCCCCATAGGGACTTCGCACTTCTGGTTGAAGCCGGCAATCTTGACGTTCCTGACCTCGACCAGGTGTACGTCAAAGTAATGCTTCTGATACACCCGATAGGGGAGTATGTTCACTGCTGCCCCAGGGTCGATCAAGACTCTGTTGATGGGATGCCCATTCAGCTGCCCCTTCATGTAGAGTGGCCTGTTGTGACTGCAGGTTGGTAAAAGCATGTCCTCTTCAGTGAAGGCCACAGGTACCTCAGGTGACATTTCTGCAAGGCAGGCTTCAACATATGCTGGTGTCTGGAGTGCGGCGATGACAGCTTGCCGTGTTTCTTCATCTAAGGATAGGATTTCCCAGACGGTAAACCTGGCTGGGATCTTCTTCAGGTGTTTGACTATTCTGTTGCTAGCTCGGACTTCGAGCAACTTCATTTCTTCGGCTCTACTGCGCCTGCCCCCAGTCTGGGCCTGGGGAGTCGGCTCAACGGGTGCCTCCTCCACTGGGTCGGATGCCGCTTGAGCTTGTGGGGCCTGCTGGGTCACTTCCTTTTCTTGCAAGAACTCGACTAGATTTGGGATGTTGTCGGGCTCTTCCCTTGGCCGAGGAGGGATTGCTGCAGACGGAGCCGAGGGGCTGCCTGCCCCTTGGGTCTGCCGGGACTCGCGGGGGCATGACTGTCCTCCCCTCTGAGTTGTAAGAAATTCAATGAATGACGGGGCACTCTGGCCACTTGGTTCTCCGGGGTAGAGGCCCGATGGAGGGGGGATCTCCATGCCTTGGACCCTAGGCTCGGGGATGTGATATGGTTGTTCCCCCCTAAGCAGGATGTTGTGGTTGGCCTGAGGAGGGCGTCCCCACGTTCTTCCCGACCTGGTGGCATGTTGGGAGGTGGATGCTTCAGCCTGATTCACCTCTGACGGCTCAACAAGCACCTCTTGCTCTTCCTCTCTCAGGGAGAGGGCTGTGTCAAATAATGCTGAGAGGGTGTTGCAAGAAAGGACCACCCCACTCTTCTTCTTGTTTCTAGGTCTTCTCTTCTTCTTTTTCTTTTTCTCTTCAGTGGCTGGCAACTGCTCTTGGGGAAGCTCACCCCATAAGAGAGGCTCTTCTTTCGTCTCGGCTTCCGCTTCTGGAGCGAGTTCGAGTGACTCGAACTCCTCCCAGGGGACATACTCCTTCAACTCCATAGGCTGGATCTCGGGCTGTTCATAGTCTTCAAGCCCATCAATGATGGCCTGGAGCCTTTCTACCGCAGGGCTGGTTTCCTTGTGCACCCGCATCGGGATGTGTTTCTTCTTGTTGTGAGTGGGCCGTCTCATAATGAGCCGGGGGGCTGTGTCATGCAAAACAGGTGTCACCGGTGGCGGTGCTGGTCGGGGTGTAACACCCCTTATGCGAACCTCTGGAGTGGGCCGAGGAGCTTGTCTTCTTCTTCTGTTCTTCGTTGGCGCGGCTTGCCAACCTCCTTGATCATGAGCTGGCGCCATGACGAAGGCTTGATAAGTGGCCTGCGTACTGGACTCCGCCCATTCTTCAGGCAGCTGTTGGTATAAAGATACCATGTTGACAGTGGTGCCAAGGCTCGGCATCTCGTGCGGCTGCGGAGGATCCACTCTGAGCTCCCCCATGTCCAGCTCTCCCTTCTTGATCAAGGACTCAATGACATCCTTGAAGATGTAGCAATCCTCAATGGTATGCCCAAGCATCTGATGGTATGGGCAAAAATGAGGATCATCCTTCTTCTTCAAGTCACCAGGCCTCTTTGGATCTGGTAATGTGATCTTGTTGTACCTGGTGGCCCATTCGAACAGGACTCGGGCTTTGTCTCGAGGAAAGGAATACAATTTGTTCCTCATCTTCTCCCGCAGGGAGGGACCTTCCCGCCGTTCAGTGGAGGTGTTGGCCATCTCTTTGGCTTTCTCTTTCTGTTTCTCAAAAGCTTCGAAGTCCAGTGTATGAACTTCTGGCGGTGTTGGCCTCCTCTCGGCCTGCCTGACCCTCTGACTTGATGCAGCTGGAGCAGAAGAGTATCGAGCAAGGAATGCTTCGATCTCTGCCACTATGTTGTTCAGACGGTCGAACGACCTTACCTCAGCACCGATCATCCTCTCAAGGATCTCCTTCTTCAGATTCTGTTTACAGATCTGCACTGCGTCCTCCTGATGCGGGGGACGTTTGCACCTCATGCTGAGGTTCCTCCATCTCTTTATGTAGTCGAGTGCTGACTCCTCATTTCTCTGTCTCGTGGCATAAAGCTCTGCCACGGTCACCTCCCGCTCAGCTATGTAGAATCTTTCCTTGAATTTCTTCTGCATATCAGGCCAGTCTGCAATGGACCCGGCAAGCAAGCTCGAATACCACTCGAAAGCGAGCCCGGTAAGTGTCGAGCCAAAGAACTTGAGGAGATAAGCTTCATCCGCCGCTAGATCCCCCATAACATTCACATAATAGGCAATGTGCTCCCTGGGAGACCCTTGCCCATTAAATTTCTCAAACTTTGGCGGCTTGGTGATGCCGACCGGTAGCCTCTTGGCAGCATAGTGTGCTGGGTAAGGTACCCGGTATACGTCGAATGGCGTGTGATCACCATCGCTCCTCTCTGCTAGCTTCATATCTATCATTTGTTCAAGCATTAGTCTCCTTACTGTTGCCGGGTCAACCGGGTTTGGATAGAAATGGGCCGGTTGCATCAGCGGTGTTGTTAACACTGTCGCCTGAGGTGCAATAGTGGACCCCTGGAATGGCAGGTTCGGTGGCGGGGCCGGTGTGACATGTTGTGGCTGATGCAGGGGTACGCCTCCAGTGTAGGTAGGTATTGGGGGAGACACCATCGCCTGTGGAGAAGCTTCCGAGGCCTGACCGTTGCCCCCAGGGGTCTCTGGTAATGCTTCAGTCTGCCCGGATGTTGAGGGCTGAGCGGCTCTTTCAGTCAGTTGTTTCTTTAACAATTCGATCTCCCGCTGATATTGCTGCATCATGTGTAATACCGCGGGGTCGTTCATGGAAAGGCTAGGGGTGCCCCCTCTTTCTTCGATCGGCACCTCTTCAGATGAAGTGGATGGTCCTCCCGCCGTGCCTTCTGTAATGACATTGGCAGCCAAGGATGTTGAAGGTTCCTCATAGTTAGCTCCTCTGGTGTGGACTTGTGTCTTTTCAGCTGCCGCTTTCCCTCTTCTGGTAAGAGGTCCTGGCCTTGTGGCAAGCCTGGCTACTTCCTCGGGCTCGGTTGGTAGAGCCCCGTACCGGCCAGATACCCCTGCCATATTGCAGGTATAAACTCTTAGGTCTCTGCCTCTTCTTGTTGTTCTTCTCGATGGCCTACCCGGAAAGACCAATCTGTGAAAGACCGATCTCCGCGGCTTCACTTCTTCCCTCGGCAGGGACTGATAATGCTCCTGAGAGTAGTTTCTTGACTCGGCACTGGGCACCGGCCGGGTCTCTTCTTCTTCAAAGGCGGAGGCTACTGCCCCCAGTAATCTCTGGCGACCCAGGGGAGTGCTCCCCGGGCCCCGCAAGTAGTTCTTTATGGCTTGCTCCACTCCTTCCCAGTCCTGGTCAGGAGGAGAAGCTGATGATGTCGCCCTGTTGGCAGCAACGGGCATATGGGTTGCAGGCTCCACACGGGCAGGCTGATAGTGACGTCGGTAGTGTCGACGGTGGATGTTCTCCGGTGGGGCCGGTGTAGTTAATGTCATCTGGTAGACGGGGGCCGATGTCTTGACCCGATCTCCTTATTGTGCCCTTGCCGGGCGGAAGGTGCTGGGCCTCGCCTGGGCTGGTGAGGTGAACCGGGCCCCCTTGGGAACCCAAACTTGCTTAGCTTTGGTGGGCCTGGAGGCTGACTGATGTTGCGGCGCTGGGGCCTGAATGCCGGGCGTCATCCTGCCCTTCATCTTCTCCAGTGCCTGAAAAGAGTTGCACACTGGTACAGCGGGTACAATGCGATCCGGGATCACCTCGGAACGCTGTCAGTTAAGATGCACCCGGAAAGTCCCGACGACAACCGACTTGCCGGTGCTGGAGAACCGGCCTCGGTATGATGTTGTGGCATGGCTCCTTCGGAGCCTCCTTTGGTGAGAGGCCGACCCTGGGTGAGAAGGGCCGGCAGTTTGGTGCACGTGGTGCACGTTGCAGCTCAGCGTCCCAGTCGGGACGGTATTGGAAGTCTCGGCCATTGATCGGCCGGCAGTAGCTTTGGCGGCCCCCTGGATGGGAGCGTTGCTTTCAGTCCTGTCAGATGCTTCCCCGTCCAGCAGGTTCGTGAAGGCTACCCCAAGGAAGTTGGGGAAGCCTACCGCGAGAGGGAAGGTCCCGAAGCTGAGGGGGACGGCCAAGTAGCCGTTCCGAACATGGCTCTCGACGGCCTGTTGGCCGAACGTGGGGGCCATCCTGGTGTCCAAAATGCAACCTGCATTTGCAAATCAAACAATTAGCATTACATGAAAGGGGCCGTAGGGCCCTTAGTCCCGGCAAAGAGATGAAGGGTGATTTCAGTTCCACCGGGCGTGCCAGACTTGTGGACGCACTTTTTATTAAGTTCGTTGTTTATTTGTTTATTGGCGTTTATTAAGTGCGTGGGCGTGCCAGTAACAAAGTGACGATTTTTTATGCGCTCGATCTGACTAATCAGACGATTGTGTAGTTCGTGTCGGGACCGAAACCCGCCGCGCCATAAAGGTCACGGCATTATTTACATCCCCCATACGGGGGAACACCCTTGATTGATTGCCGGGAATAAGGGCCCTACGGCCTAGAGAGAATACTAATAATGCAGGAGGATAGTGAAAGATGAACTATGCTAGAAACCCGTATCGGGACGTGAATGTTCAGACTATGTTGGCCACTCACGGGCCACTTCATGTTCGGACGAAGGTTCGTGTTTGTAGTATAAAAGATGGTAACAAAACCGCGCAGATGTCTGCCACGAACAAGGCAAGTTTAATGAGAATGCGGGATTGGATCCCGGTAGGGACGGGTCAAGTTGATAGACTGTTCGCCGGAGATGATTTCAGACTATGGCCATGTCGGAAATTCCGTAAACCACGTCCGATACCATAAGGCGCCGTTGATTTTCTCCTTGCACCCAGTCCGAGGGAGTGAGTTATTAAGTGCGTAGCCCGAGCTTACTAACGTGTGCCCTCACATGCGGATCGACCTGCGCGGTCAGGTCGCGGGGGTCAAGGGGGCAGCGCCCCCGGAACAAAATTTTAATTATGGGGGGGTATGCTATTGCCGTCGTTCCGATCATTGATTTAAGTGGTTTATTCCCATTCCATTCTTTCTATTTTGTTTACTGATTTAGTCCTTATTCTCTCATTTATTCTTTAATTTCAATAGTTTTCTTTCTTCTTTTCATTCTTTTAGTTTTCTTTTGCCACGCCATATTAGCAAGTTGCAAGAAGATGGGCGCGCCGGTTAAGGGGCGTCGGGTTAAGATGTGAAGGGGCGTGCCGGAATTGGAGGGCAAGGGAGGAGGGAGCGCGCCGTTTATGTCGTCGGTTCATGTGGTCACCAAAGGGGTGCGCCGTATTTGGGCTTCGGTAAGATGGAGATGGGCGCGTCATTTTAATGTTCAATGGGAGATTGGGGGCGCGCCGGATATGGAGGGCAAGGGAGAGGGCGCGCCGTTTATGGAGGGCAAGGGAGAGGGCGCGCTGTTTTATCATTTAGAGAAAGAGATGGGGGGATTTTGTGTGGAGGGTTGAAGCGGCGCGGTGGAACAATGGCCGCGCCGTTTTAACTCGCGCCTGGATAGCTATATGGGAGTTGTTTTGAAGCTCTGTTTACTGCGTTTTCTTTTCCTTTCACCCGTAGATTGATTCAAGGTTTGATTTGCTCGTTCTGTTGATAGATCAAGCTGGTAATGAGGAGGCTTTAAGAGCTTTAACCATTTTAATCATTTATTATGATGAAACAATATGAATGTCTAAGTGTTTTACTCCAGCAGTTTGCTCACAAAGTCCTCATTTTGTTCTTCATCAATTCAACTCGTTCACTTGTTGTTGGGCGTTCTTAGTCTTGGGGAAAATTGGGCAGCACCTCCCCTGGACCAAGACTTGCCAGAGATAAAGGAAAGCCACCAATCGGATTGCTCCGGGGTAGACTGTCAAAAATCGGAGTAGCCTCATGGCGGTCCGAACCCATATGTGAGTATGGAACGTTCGAGGGCCAGCCTACAAGAACGACCACAGCTCACGGGTGATGATTTCTTAGTTGTTGGGGAAAATTGGGCAGCACCTCCCCTGGACCAAGACTTGCCAGAGATAAAGGAAAGCCACCAATCGGATTGCTCTGGGGTAGACTGTCAAAAATCGGAGTAGCCTCATGGCGGTCCGAACCCATATGTGAGTATGGAACGTTCGAGGGCCAGCCTACAAGAACGACCACAGCTCACGGGTGATGATTTCGTGGAACGGGACAGATGTAGGCCATAGGTGGCCATGAATGTTCACCCTTCGAACGGGTTCCCTCAGAGTTCATGCCACAGAAGGGCAAGCTTCTGAGGACCCCAGGTAATGTTGAAAAAATCGGGAGGAAGAAAACGGAAGAAAAGGGGAAGGGATCAGAGTAATAGAATACTGCGCATGCTTACAAAATCACTCTTTTATTCATCCTCAAGGGAAAGGAGGGAAGAGAGGTACAAGAGTAGATCTACCCCCCCAAAGCATAGGGAAGAATATAACGGAGAAGATAAAAGAAAAACTAGGTGTTGAGGTGGGGGAAGAGATACATCGGTGGGGGAGAAGGAGGAACAGAGCACAAGCTCTTCCCCCTCTCTCCCCTCTCACTCTCTCACCCTCTCTCTCTCTCTTTTTCTTCACCTTGCAGTGGGAATGGATGGAGCTTCTTCTTCTCTTCGGACGCCGGAGACCCTAGCCGAACCAGCCAGCCTTCCCTTCAGCCTCTCTTCTCTCAGCCCTTTCTTCTTCTAGCTCCTTCTATCTGTGAGCTCCTTCTGTCTGTGTGTCCCTTCGGCTTCACAATGCTGCCCCTTTTATAGAACGACCATCCTGGGAGCGTCCCTGCCAATTCCACCTCGTCCGCAACGAAGTCGGGAGTTGACTGGCTGTGCTGGACACCGTTGATTCGTCTCGTACACTGCTGCTCGTCCGAGGATGGGACGCTCAGAGATTTTTCAGAGCTTGCCTTGCTGCTGCTGCTTATGTGCTGTCGAACGGAGGTAGAAGAAGGGCCATGGGCATTGAATGTTCTCTGCATGCCATAATGATGCAAAACAGAGCATCGGAGTGTAGATGGGATGGCTTGTTTGCGCGCCGGGGAAGCGCTTCAGAGAATAGAATGAGGGGTTAAAACGGTGCCACATTCAAAGGGGCGCCGTTTTAAGCATCAAATGGGGAGGCCCCTTCGATAGGAGCGCGCCGTGTAGCCAAATAAAAAGGGGACGCGCCATTTTAAGGCGCGCCGTTTTAGGGCCACTTCGTGCCGTTTTAAGCACCAAACAGATTCCTTTCGAAGTCGCGGCCATTTATATGAATGTCAGCATTCCCAGAATGTTCCTGTTGTGACGTATGGCCTCCATAATATTCCATTTGTAGCCTCTCAGACTCGGTCCCAGATTCTGCGTGACTTTCGGTGCATGCCGAGACTGTGCCGGAGTTCTCGACTTTTCTCTGATTCAGCTCTCGGCATGGCCGGTCGGAGCGTTGTAGCTATATCTTCTGCTTAGGGGGCTTCCTTAGCGGGTTGTGGACCACCAAGCGAGTTCTCGTCCTGATCGGGCGAGGCATGAGGTTTATTCGGCCTTTTCGTCTCCGGCTTGCTCTCGAGTGTTACGATGAGCATGCCGTACGATCGACGCCGTCATTTTTCGACGTCTACATAGCCCACTCCCTCTCTCGGCTCTTTGTAGTCCGCTTCCCTTTGGCCTTTGTGGTATGCTTCCCAATTCTGGCTCTCGTAGCCTGCTTCCCTTTGGCCATTGCGGCCTGCTTCCCAATTCTGGCTCTCGTAGCCTGCTTCCAATCTCTCGGCTCTTTGTAGCCCGCTTCTTGACTTTGGCTCTCGTAGCTTGCTTCCCCTTGGCCTTCGTGGCCTGCTTCCCAGTTCTGGCTCTTGTAGCCTGCTTCCCCTTGTCCTTCGTGGCCTGCTTCCCAATTCTGGCTCTCGTAGCCTGCTTCCCTTTGGCCTTCGTGGCCTGCTTCCCAATGTTGGCTCTCGTAGCCTACTCCCCCGACCTTTGGCCCTTATAGCCCACTTCTCAGCATCTCCCGGCTTCTATGGCTTGTTTCCCTGATGTCCCCCGGCTTTTCTGGCCTACTTCCCAGCATCTTTTGGCTCTTATGGCCCGCTCCTCTAATGTCCCTTGGCTTCTATAGCCCGCTTCCCTAATATCCTTTCGGCCCTTCGTGGTCTGCTCCTCTAATACTTTTACTACCACTACACTTATACGTAACGACAGTATGTTCTTACGCAAAAAAAAAGAAGAGAAAAAAAAAGAGACCAAAAAAAGAAACAAAAAAAATGCTTGGCTGCCCTGCTTGCATGCTTGCTTATAATATAGAATAAGACATGTCCTTGAAATTTTCTAGGACCTTGTTTCCTTGCTAAATAATAATGCTACCCCGATTTTGGATGCACATGCGTCACGGCATACGCTCGATGGGAACCCAATTATGGCGTGTGCAAACGTCAAGGGGAAGAGTCATGGCTAAACTGCTAAGCCCAACTCATAAAATAAACCTGAGGCAACACTCCCACACTTCACATTTAATGTGTTCAATGGTCTTCAACCATAGGGATTGCCCGACTTCCTTCTTAGCACTCTACGGATGCTTGAATTTCTGCACTCGTGTGAAAGGTAATCGTGAAGAAAAAGCTACCTACCCCCACTTAAAAAAAGAGACAATAAAAATATATTAAAAAAAGAGAATAGAGGAACGTGAATCCGAGTAGTCGGGAATCCCCACTGAAACAAATGAGGAGACTCGCGCGAAATGGTGAAGTAAATTTCAATAAGGATGAAGCCTAATAGCCGGAATCCCCATTGAGACACATGAGGAAACTCGCGTCAAACGGTGGAATCCGCAATAAAATTATGACAAGGATGAATCCTAGTAGTCGGGAATCCCCACTGAAACAAATGAGGAGACTCGCACCGAACGGTGAAATCCGCTACCAAAATAAACAGATGGGGGCTGTGCGAAGCTATCGAAATCGAAAGCCCGAAACCCATGTGTAGGCGCTAGAGTGATCCTCGAGTGTTGCTTAGAAAACCTGCATATCCCTATGTTTAGGGCCTTTTGCTCACATGTTTGCTCCTCCAGTCCGCAGAGAATTACCTCGGGTGAAATGCGTGAATTTAAGCTATGCAGGCAAGACATGTGATATCCTCTTGACAGGCGAACCACCCCTCAGTTGTGCCTCGTGGCCCGCACTGTGTCTGCAAATTATGGGCGATGTCCCTATCCTATCCCCTAGAGAGGGAGCTACCTTATGTGTATTTTTATGTTATGCTTGCTAATGAATGTCTGCATGCTTGAATAAAAGAAATAATAATAAAAAAACTAAATTTCAGCTTCTGCAGCCTGCCTTTCTGATTTTGGCTCGTGTAGCCCAACCATTGGCCTCCTGTAGAACGCGGGATTTTTCTTTCATCTATCTTGTTTAATTTTATTTGTTTATTTATTGATTTATTGGCGTGCCAGTCACCATGGTGACAATTTTTATTATGCGCTCGATCTGACTTGGTCAGTCAATTGTGAAGTCCGAGTCGGGACCAAAAGTCCGTCATACCATAAAGGCTATGACGTTAATTATGCCCTTCCTAAGAAGGACAACCCTTGATTAAACGCCAAAATAGGAGGCCGCTCGGGGCGGTAATAAAAGAAAAATAACAGTGCGTGATATTGAAGATATTGTTATTCTAAGAATGTAATTAAGTAGGTAATAGGCTTATTAAATCGACATAACCCCCTCTTATAGGGGGGCATGCCAGATAAGAAATAGGACACCATCCACGCAGCGGCGGGGCGGAGCCTAAACAATCATCGGGGATAGGTCCCCTATCAGATTTCTCATCCGGCCAAGGGCCTCGCGGAACTAGTATTCCCCAAAAGATTGTGCCGAATGGGAGGTGTATGACGTGCACTTCCCGGGGCTCATCGGGGTTAGAACGTCGGATCGACATTTCGGCAGCATCTCCCCATAATCTGGATCATGCCCAGGGGAGAATAGACTATCACCCACGGAGTGCCGGGATGAAAGCCGAAAGAAAGAGAGGTCGAACCTCCCGGATAACGTAGCTTCCGTGGGACAACATTTTACTCTTCCCTACGGAAGCCGGCGAGACTCACGCAGTGGCGGAGCCCTCCGAGCTAAAGGGATTACTCATAACCCGACACGGGACGGTGGAACATAAGGGAGTTTGACTCCCTTTAATTTTATCCTCGGAGGGGGGGTTCTGGTGACTCGTGGACATCCCTGAGTGAGTTTGACAGGGGAATCGGAGGCTCATTAGGCAGCAGAGCAAGTTTTCGGCGCACCTCAAACATATGTATAAGTTCTTGGCGCCGAGACAAGGAAGCCAAGGAGGGGTTCCCGGCGCCAAGGGGAAGATGCCATGGGATAGGTTCCCGGCGCGCAGGGGAGAAGGCAAGGGGGTTCCCGGTGCGGGCTTCCCGGCGCGATGAAGAGCAAGCCAGGGAGGCTCTCGGCGCGGGCTTCCCGACGCGAGGAAGAGAAGGCCAGGGAGGCTCCCTGCGTGGGCTTCCCGGTGCGAGGAAGAGAAGGGCAGGGAGGTTCCCGGCGTGGGCTTCCCGACGCGAAGAGAAATAGTGAGGCGGGGGGGGCTTTTCGGCGCGGCCAAAACAATAGGGTTCTTGGCGCGGGAAAGCTCACGCCGAGGGCTATTCATCGGTTCTACTGTTCGTGGAGCCGAGATAGATGAGGGCGCCGAGATGTATTTCGGGATTTTACGACACCCTGTCTTGGGGTTTATGGATGATTGAGGGGGTTTTCCTGGTGATTAAGGCCAAGATTGACGGGCCCTGACGAGTCAAAAGTGGATGTATTTATTGGGTATCGACCAGCTTTGGCATGGGTTTCGAAGGAAGTCCAAGGACAGAGGGAAATGGGAAAGAAGAACCGAACATAAGGAGCCTCTGTCACCATTACTTGTGCAGATTTCCAGGAGGATGGCTTGATGTTATCATTCGTCGTCCTGGGAACCAAGAGATATCTGTCTCTGGTCCAGAAACGACTCTGATGATGTCGATAAGCAAACCGGGCATCAGAAACTCCGGAATCTCATAGATGTGAATCATCATGTGGCTTGGCTTTCTTCGAAGGCCAAGGGATAGCCTGTCCCGGGCTCTGGAACAAGCGCACGAAAGCATCTTCGAGAAAGAAAACGCAGACGAATAATCAGACTGGGGAGGGGAATAGGGGGCAAACCTCCACAGAGACCATAGCAGGCGACAATGGAGGCCTGTTCCATTCGTTTATTCATTCGGACATGACTATTACATCCATGCATCAGAGGGACGGAGTACATAGAAGAAAATTGCAAACAAAGACTAAGTCCTGTTCTAGCGGCATGAAAACCGATTACGATGTCGCAGAATACATCAGAAGAAGAAGAAGTAGCATCAATCGAAATTACAAGAAGATAAAATACAGAAATGGGGGGGGGGAGGGCGGAGCATTGACTCCTCTCCCTCCCCGGTGCCCACCTTCAATCAGCTTCGAATCTTTCTCTCTGCTTTCTCCTTTGGTCTCTTCTCTCTTTTCTCAGCGGGGGGGGGGCTCTCTCTCCCACTCTGTTAGTCTCTTGGTGGTCTCTTCTCTTCTGCTATCATCCTCAAGACTTTTCATGTTCGAGTGAGTGAGTTTATATATACCTCACCCTTTTCTTGCATCTCGGCATGTCGAAGTCGGCGTGCCTCCTCTGTTCGCAGCAGCTCCCGGCGCGCCGAGTGGCCTCCTGTTGAGGTTTTCGACGCCGCTCCCGGAAGCCCATCTGGCCGGCCCATTTAGGTCTTTTAGGCCTCACACGTGCCTTGGCTTCTCTTAATTCTCTAAACTGATATTCATCGTAACTGGAGAAGGTCCAGTATTAGTGACGTAACTTTGTTGAGATCATCTAGAGATTTCATCAGTCAGCAGACTGGGATTTCATCAGTGCTGTCGTTTGAATGACGATAACACCGGGCATCAGCTTTAGCCCGAGGAGGCTTTAGCCGGGTAATAGTTTCAGTGGTAATTCTTCCGTGGCTCCGACCTTGCCGGAATCTTCACAATCTTCATTTACTGGTTCTGGCTTTATCTTTATCTTTGCTCACATCTCATCTGTCAACAAATCAATATCTGACTTGATATGACATGTCATCTGCAGACCTTCAGATGAGGCCGTAGTGTAGCTCTTGTTAAAGTGTGCTAGGGGGTTTCATCAGTCAGGTGACTGCTATTTCATCAGCGCCGCCGTCTGACTGGCAATGGCACCGGACCTCAGCTTGGCCGAGAAAAGGCTTCAGTCGGGTAGACGGTTGACGAGCTTCGTCATTGATATTTCACTATTGGTCTGATCTTCTTTTCAATTCTATTTCCACCCTTGTTCATTTTCAAGGTGTCAACAAATGCCCCCCACCTGCAGACGGCGTAAGTGCAGAATAAGCGGCACGGTGTCCGCAGGTGCATCTTTAGCTCAATGCTATTGACTCATTCTTTCAGTTATAGCTTGGCAATATCCTCATACTGGGATTTCATCCCGGCACGATCTTCTTGGCTTGAGCCTCGATCAGCTGAACATCTATCGGCTTGAGCCCTGATCAACTGGCACATCTGACATCTGTCGGTTTTAGGCCCCGATCAACGGCATATTTGGCCTCTGTCGGCTTGAAGCCCCGATTGGCAGAACATCTTGTATCCGTCGGCTTGAAGCCCCGATTGGCTGAACATCTTGCATATGTCGGCTTGAAGCCCCGATCGGTTGTACATCTGGCATCCTGTGCTGTTATTTCCTTCATGTGGAAGAGTGGCAGTCTCAGCTGCCTTTATACGGACGACCCGTGTTCAGCAGGAGAGCGTCCATCCTCTCAGGGAGAGAATGGGGACTCGCTCCACCGCGTGTCGGTATCCGGTGGGATTGCCTTTGCTGGGCCTGTTGGTTAACGGAAGACATGCATCTGGAACAGACAAGAGGTCTGTTCCTCAAAGCTGACCGTGGCGATTTGCCGACCGACCAGTGCGTGGTTTCATCGTCGACATTGGGCTTATGCCGATGCAAAGGAGTTTAAGCTTCATCAGAATAGACGAAATGTCTAAACTGGGTAGGTTCATTACAGGTGGGACATGAAAGGATATGTAGTTTTATCAGAACAGACGTAAGGTCTATCCCGGTAGGGTTTCATCGTTGATCCAACTACCTCATATGAAAGGTCTACACTGGCAGGGTTTCATCATTGATCGGGCGAGGTGCCGGTCGGTCAACAGTTGGTTTCATCATCGATATCGGGTTTATATCGATGCAAAGAAAGTGTTATAAGTTTCATCAGAATAGACGAAAGGTCTACACTGGCAGTGTTTCAATTGGACATGGTTTCATCACTGATCGGGCGAGATGCCAGTCGATCAGTGGTTGGTTTCATCGTCGATATTGGGTTTATATCGACGCAAAGAGTCTCATAGATTTCATCAGTGTAGACGTAAGGTCTAAACCGGATAGAGGATTTCATCATTGATCGGGCGAGGTGCCGGTCGATCAACGGTGGGGCGTATGTAAAGGTGTAGGTCTCGTCAGGATAGGCGTAAGGTCTATTCCAGCAGGTTTTATGGCGGGTGGGACTTTGCCAAGAAATACGTAGGTTTCATCAGGCTAGGCGTAGGGTCTATCCTGGTAGGGTTTCATCGTTGACCGGGCAGTGTGCCAATAGATCAATAGCAGGTTTCATCACGGTGGGACGTATGATAGGTTTCATCAGAATAGATGTAAGATCTAAACTGGATAGGTTTTACCGTGGTAGGTCTCAGACAGAAAGTGGAAGGGTTTTATCAGAACAGATGGAAGGTCTATTCCGAGATGGGCTTTAGCATTGATCGAGACGATATGCCTTATGATCAACGGGGTTTCATCATCGGTGGGACATGCGGTGGATGTGCTGCCGAAGGAGATTCATGAAGTGAACTTTTTATATTACCACATTACTGACCCAAGTGCCCTTTCGGGTTTTCACCGGAGCCATCCCCCTCTTGCTTTTGTCCACGCGCCCTCTCGGGTTTTCACGTGGCGGGGTACCCAATTTTGCCCGTAGCGCCCTTTCGGGTTTTCGCCACAGCCGAGTTGTTTGCCATTTTTGCACTCGTCCAAGATGTTTTGGACAAGTCCGACGAGGCACCTCTATTTTAAGCCCCCATTTCTTATCATTTCTTTTATCATTTCCTTTTTTTTTGAACTCGTATAAGAGGAGGATATTGAGAGAGTCGACTAGGGCACAAGGCCTTGCGCCGAGAAAAGGCTTATTCATTAGCAAGAAGGTAATGCTAGCGCAAAGGACAGATTTGAGCCGATTCGGGCGTAGGACCCGCATTGGCGATGTTATTTATTATATGCGAGCTCGGTCAGGGCAGAGTGCCGCTAAACCGAGGTGTGGGTAGCTCGATCATGGTGGAGTACCACTAGACCAGGATAAGGGTAGCTCGGTCAGAGCAGAGTACCTCTAGACTAAGATATAAGTAGCTCGGCCAGGGCGGAGTGCCACTGGACCAAGGGGAAGGTAGCTCGGTCTAGGCGGAGTGCCACTAAACCAAGGTAAAGGTAGCTCGATTAGGGCGGAGTGCCACTAGACCAAGTTTGAGGTAGCTTGATTAGGGCGGAGTGCCACTAGACCAAGTTTGAGGTAGCTTGGTTAGGGCAGAATGCCACTAGACCAAGTTTAAGGTAGCTCGGTTAGGGCAGAATGCCACTAGACCAAGATATAAGTAGCTCGGCCAGGGCGGAGTGCCACTGGACCAAGGGGAGGGTAGCTCGGTCTGGGCGGAGTGCCACTAAACCAAGGTAAAGGTAGCTCAATCAGGACGGAGTGCCACTAGACCAAGTTTGAGGTAGCTTGGTTAGGGCGGAGTGCCACTAGACCAAGTTTGAGGTAGCTTGGTTAGGGCAGAATGCCACTAGACCAAGTTTAAGGTAGCTCGGTTAGGGCAGAATGCCACTAGACCAAGATATAAGTAGCTCGGCCAGGGCGGAGTGCCACTGGACCAAGGGGAGGGTAGCTCGGTCTGGGTGGAGTGCCACTAAACCAAGGTAAAGGTAGCTCGATCAGGGCGGAGTGCCACTAGACCAAGTTTGAGGTAGCTTGGTTAGGGCAGAATGCCTCTAGACTAAGATATAAGTAGCTCGGCCAGGGCGGAGTGCCACTGGACCAAGGCGAGGGTAGCTCGGTCTGAGCGGAGTGCCACTAAACCAAGGTAAAGGTAGCTCGGTCAGGGCAGAGTGCCGCTAGACCAAGGTGGATAGAGCTCATCGAGGGCGGAGTGCCATTCATTGATGTGGGGTGAACATCAACGCAAAGGAGAGTAGGGCTTCATCATGCAATTCAGACGGAAGGTCTGAACTGAAGTTGGTGGACGGCGGCTTTGGTATGAAGCTGTTCGCCGGGAACGAGGATATTATCGTTGGTGTGGGGTAGACATCAACGCAAAGAAGGATGATATTTCGTGATGCAGTCCAGACGAAAGGTCTGAACTGATGCTGACTGATAGCAGCTTAGGCACGAAGCGTTTGCCGAAGGGGTAGATTCACTTAACAGGGACGAAGGGTCCAAGTTAAAGCAGTAAGCCGACCAATCTTGTTAATATATGATGACAAGGGCCGAAAGATTGTTGGACAGGATTTCCGGTGAGACTTTATGATGATCGTCCTTCTCGGAGTTTTATTAGGAAGGGTGAAAAAGGGAACTTTTAAATTACCACATTACTGGCTTAAGCGCTCTTTCGGGTTTTCGCCGAAGACAGCCCCCTCTTGCTTTTGCCCACGCGCCCTTTCGAGTTTTCACGTGGCGGGGTACCCGATTTTGCCTGCAGTGCCCTTTCGGATTTTCACCACAGCTGGGTTTTGGCCATTTTTGCACTCGTCCGAGATGTCTTGGACAAGTCCGGCGGGGCACCTCTATTTTAAGCCCCATTTTTTCTTTTTTTTTATTGACATAAGGAAGAAAGAGGTTTCATTATCTCATCCGAATGGGAGATCTGGATTGGTGTTGGCATGTAACAGCTCGGGCATGAAGCCATTCGCCGAAAAGGTGAGTGGGTTTTATCGTTGATGTGGGGTAAACACCAACGCAAAGAAGAATAGGGTTTCATCATCTAATCCAGACGGAGGGTCCGAACTGATGTCGGTGTGTAGCAGCTTAGGCCTGAAACCGTTCGCCGAGAAGGTGGATGAGTTTTATCGTCGATGTGGGGCAAACACCAACGCAAAGAAGAATATGGTTTCATCATCTAATCCAGACGGAGGATCTGGATTGATGTTGGTATGTAGGAAAGGAGCGACCCCCCTTGACTGTCATCAGTCTTCATTTATCTGTCCATTCGCCACTCCCCCAGCAGGCAGTGGTGCGACATGATAGAGTTTCAGATGTTTCCCATTGAGTGGTGAGAATTGAATTTCCCCCCGATGGTTGACAACCACATAGGCTCCGCCCTCGTAGACCCTCTGGACTACGTACGGACCTAGCCAGGTAGCAGCAAGTTTACCTTTTGGATTGGAAGCCATGACTTTCCTTTTCTTGACCATGACCAGGTCTCCTTTCTTGAATTCTCGCCCTTTGACGAGCTTATTGAAGGCATTTGCCATGCGGTCTTGGTACATCTGGATATTTTTTTGGGCTTGCAGACGCTTCCGCTCCAGTTCAGCCAGTTCTTCAAGTCTTCTTTCAGCATTGGTTTGTTCGCCATGAACTAGGCCATGTTGGACTGCCACTCTGAGTGACGGGACTTCTAGCTCTAGCGGAACCACTACCTCTGAGCCGTATACCAGCGAGTATGGTGAGCACCCTGTAGGTGTCTTGAAGACGGTGCGGTATGCCCACAGAGCTTCATACATTTTCTCTTCCCAGTCCTTCTTATTGGAACCGACGACCTTGGCCACCAAGGTGTAGAGAGTCTTATTAAAAGCTTCTGCCAATCCGTTTGCCTGTGGATTGTAAGGAGTGGAGGTCCTCCATTCGATCTTATACTTCTTAGCAAGCCGATAGACCTTCTGATTTCTGAAATGACTTCCATTGTCAGATATTATTCGACTGGGGATCCCGAACCGGCAGATAATGTTCTGCTTGATGAATCTGGCGACCAGTTCACCAGTCACTTCTCTTAATGCTATAGCCTCCGCCCATCTGGAGAAGTAATCTGTTATGGCCAGTATGTACTTATGTCCGGCCGAGGAAGTCGGCTGTGGCCCGACTACATCAGTTCCCCATTGTGCAAACGGCCAACTGGGAACTGTAGGGTGCAGAGTCATAGGAGGCCTTCTAGGCACAGTAGCATGCTCCTGGCATTTCTGGCATGATTTTTCAAATTTACAGCAGTCTTCAAACATGGTGGGCCAATAGTAGCCCAGCTTCTTGATTTCTATCTTCATCTTGGGACCAGCCTGGTGGGCACCTGCTGTCCCAGCATGTGTTTCTTTCATCGCTTGCCAGGCTTCCTCAGTGGACAGACAGCAGAGTAGAATCTTCTTGCGTGCATCTGCCATTATTCGGAACAGAATTCCATTCCTGAGTTCATAAGAATCTTTGATTCTTAGGAGTTTCATCTTTTCTTCTCTTATCTGCGGCAGTTGTTGGTGTAGAAACCACTACAGCAGGTGTTGTCCCCAATCAGGCGCTTGTTCTGTGCTGATGGTGGCAACTTCGTCTTCTTCGGGGCACCCTTCTAGCATACTGGGGACTTGCCGCCGGTTCATGACGACAATGTTCAATGTCTTATTTCGCAGAACTGCTAGTGAGCTGGCCAGCTTTGCCAGTGCATCAGCCTGGGTATTGTGTCCACGGCCCACATGCTTGAGCTCAATATGGTAGAATTTCGCCATGAGGCGCACAACTTTTTGGTGGTAGGGATTCAGTTCTGGCTTCCGCACTTCGAACTCCCCTTGGATCTGTTTTATTATCAACATCGAATCCCCGAACACTTGAAGCATTTGGATACCCATGTTGAGGCTTATATATAGCCCGATTATCAGAGCTTCATACTCGGCCTCATTATTGGTGCAGGGCTTGTTTATAGAATAGGAAGTATGCACGACCTCCCCTTCTGGTGATTTCAGCACAATACCGGCTCCAGCCCGTATTCTGGTCTTTCCATCGGAGTCTGTCTCTGTTCTGGATGCTCCATCGAAGAATAGTTGCCACATAACTGACTGGGTTTGGCAGGCCTCGAGTGTCTCATCATCGGGTAACTCAATCCCTAGCATATCATTTTTCGGCACAGGATGTTCTGGGAAGAAATCAGCCACGGCCTGTCCTTTTATCGCCCGCTGGGGTGTATAGGTAATATCAAATTCCATCAGGATCACTGCCCATTTGCCCAATCGGCCCTTCAGTACTGGCTGAGTCAATATGTATTTAAGCGGATCTGCTGCAGATATCAATCTGACTTCATGTGACAACATATAGTGTCGGAGCTTTTTGACAGCAAAGACTAGTGCCAAGCAGGTCTTTTCTATGTAGCTGTAGCTTTCTTCAGTTCTAATCAGCCTCCTACTTAGGTAGTACAAGGCTTGTTCTTTGCCTTCTTCATTTATCTGTGCCAGCATTGCCCCCAGGGAACAGTATGTGGCTGCGATATACAGTATCAAGGGCCTACCCTTAATTGGTGCCCCCAGCACCGGAGGGGTCTTGAGGTATTCTTTCAGCTTCTCAAAGGCTTCCTGACAGCCATCGTCCCAGAGGAACGACACATCTTTCATCATGAGCTTGTGAAAGGGGTGGCATCTTCCCGACAGATTTGATATAAATCGTCGGATATAGGCCAGACGGCCTTGCAGTGATCTCAGCTCGGACAGATTCCTTGGTGGAGGGAGCTCCTGGATAGCCTTAATCTTGGATGGGTCAATTTCAATGCCCCTATGACGGACAATAAACCCGAGAAATTTTCCACTGGACACGCCGAAGGCGCATTTCATGGGATTCATCTTGAGTTCATATTTGCGCAGCCTCTGGAATACTACCCTCAGGTCTTGCAAATGGTCTTCTCTTCTTTTAGTTTTTACTACCAAATCATCAATGTAGCACTCTACTTTCTTGAAGAGCAAATCATCAAAGATCTTGGTCATAGCTCTTTGGTAGGTAGTGCCGGCATTCTTGAGGCCAAACGGCATCCTTTTGTAGTGGAATATCCCCTTCGGGGTACGGAATGTAGTGTGCACTCTGTCTTCCTCAGCAATCCAGATTTGGTTGTATCCGGATGACCCATCCATAAATGATAGGGCCTCATGACCAGTAGTCGCATCGATCATCACTTCAGTGATTGGTACTGGGAAGTCATCTTTCGGGCAAGCCTTATTAAGGTCCCGAAAATCAACACATATTCTGATCTGCCCATTCTTCTTCTTTACGGGCACTATATTGGCTAGCCATGTAGTATATTGGTTCTCTTCGACAAAGCCTACATCAATCAGCTTGTCAACCTCTTTGTTAATCTGATTTATCAATTCAGGGCGCATTCTCCTGGAAGGCTGCTTTACAGGGCTAGCCTCTGGGTTTATTGCCAAACGGTGCTGTGCCACATCAGAACTCAGTCCCGGCATTTCATCATATGTCCATGCAAAGCAGTCTCAGAATTCCTTCAAAAACTGTATATACTGTTCCCTGGTAGCTGGCTCCAACAGTGCACTGAGGAATGTCGGCCTTGGCTCATTTGCGGTCCCCAGATTTATTTCCACAAGCTCATCGACGGTGGCCTGACCTCCATCTTTGACCTCGGGCGGGGCTTCTTGCAGGTCAATGAAGCCTCCCAGGATATAATCTTCTTCAGTTTCATGACCCTCTGTTTCATCATACTGGTCATCAGCGGGTGCTGGCTCATCATATACGGCCAATATTGTTGTATTCTGTTCAGTATGCCCCGAGGACGTAACTGGATCAGCAGGAAACTCAAAGATGGAGTCTTCCGCCCTTAGAGGCTCTTCTGATGCAGACTCCCTTGAGAGATCATCATTCTGTAGAGCCCGGACTTCTTCCAGGATGCGCTCAAACTCCAGGCATTCCCTCAGCTCTTTGGTTACTTGGTCTTCAGCCGGGATTCCCATGTCAAACTTTGCTTCAGCATGGAACAGCTCTTCTTTACGAGGTAGGTCTTCCCAGCACCAATCTCTCTTTGCTTCATCAGACGTCTCCGTCTCCGGCTGACTGTCTGGGGCTTCATTGTTCATTATGGATTGATAAATGATTTCTTCATCTTCCGAGGGGTATTTGTCATATCCTACCTCGGGAGGGTCTTCATGCTGGTAGGAGACAGATATGACGTCCACCTCAGCTTCATAGTATTCTTGAAGGGTATAACCCAATCCTAGGTGCTGAGTGATCTTCCTTAGTTCTTTATTATCCCGAGGCGGATCCCATAGCTCCTTGAACGCCTTCTTCTGGGCAGCAGGCTGCAATGACGGCATTCGCATCTTAGAGAACATCTGCGAAACCCGTCGGGTAGTATAATCCAAGCCTGTAATTGGCACCATCTGGTTTACGGCCTCTTCAGGGACCATGCAGTCTTGATCATCGTCTTCGACTGACTCCCCAGTGTAGAATATGATAGGAGGCTTGCAGAAGCGAGGGACTTCCATAGTCTTCACTGGTAGCACCGTCTGGTACTCTAGGCTGGCGATGGGTTTAACTAAACCCTGCGGGACATCCACCTGTGTGTACTTTTCTTTCATCTCTTCATTGATATCATCCGGGTGAATGCTAGGAGGGGTGATCCGAGCAAAGTCACAAGCATAAGAGATGTGAGATACCACATGCTTTTTAATATAGCCCTTTCGTGGAGGGGGAGACCAGTCTCTTGCCTTCGTCGCCGGCTTGTTCTGGCTGACCACAGCCTCTTTCTCTTCACCCTTTCGCGACACCTCCGTGTAGTAGGATGCATGGAGCATATGGCACTCGAATACTTCGAAGGGATGCAGATCCGCAAACACCCTCTCTTCTTTTCCTTCATGGCAGTATTTAATGCACTGATGCAGCGTGGACGGCACTATCTGATATTCATGCAGCCACGGTCTCCCCAGCAGGGCCTTATATGTGGTGTTGGATTCGATTACATAGAATCGTACCACGGTTGTGAGATCCCCCAATGTGAGGTTAAAATCAGCCACCCCAAGGGGCGTCTCACATTTCCGGTTGAATCCTGCAATTTTCATGTCTCTGACCTTGGTAAGCTGCAGATCAAAGTAATATTTTTGGTAGATGCAGTATGGGAGAATGTTCACGGCAGCCTCGGGATCTATCAGTATCATGTTCAGTGGCTGACAGTTCAGGGAGCCCCTCATATACAGCGGTCTGTTATGGCCGGAATTCGGAATCAGCATGTCATCCTCTGATAATGTAACTGACGGCCCAGAATTCACTTCTGTCAAGAGTGCTTCATATTGTGCCGGCGACTGCAAGGCATCAACAATTGCTTGGCGAGCCTCTTCACTCAGAGAGAGAATCTCCCAGATGGAGAATCTGGTAGGGAGCTTCTTTAGCATTTTCATGATCCAGCTGCCCACCCTGACATTAGACAGTCTCATTTCTTCCGCCCATCGGGGTTTTGGAGGTTCATGTGGTGCCCGTGGCCTTTGCTGCCCAGTGCAGGTTTCATCCCCGGGACTGATTTCTTGGGGGGCTTCTTCTATAGCAATGGCCCCTGGTGCCGTCAAAGGGTTATCCCCTTCTTTCTCATTCTGCTCGTAGGCTACAGACGACGATTGCTGAGGTCCCTTGCCTTTATCTGGCCCAGCCTGTATCGACTGCCCATTTTCTAGACTAGACAGAAATTCCAGAAATGTTGGAGTTTGACCTCCTTTCTTCTTTTCTTGGTACAAGCCGGTAGGGGGAGGAACCTGGACACCTCGTACCTCCGGTTCGGGAATCTGGTAGGGCTGTTCCCCTATGAACATAATGTTATGATTAGCTGGTGGTGGGCGCCCCCACCTTCTTCCAGAGCGTGTTGCATGTGCCGAGGTTGAGGCCTCGGCATGGTTGGCTTCTAGCGGGGCATTTGATGTTTCATCCTCATCGTCCTCCCCGGGCGAGGTAAAGAGTGCTGACAGGGTGTTACATTGTACTGTCACGACCCTCTTTCCCTTCTTGGACTTGGGCCGCCTCTTCTTTTTCTAGGAATTAGGCTTTTTTGGCCCCTGCCCCCTGAAGGGTTCAGTCTCAGCCTTTTCTTGTTCTGCCTCTGACTGCTCTTTAATTTTCAATTCTTCGAGCTGTTCCCAGAGTATACAGTCTTTCACCAGCAGGTGCCCGGGCTTTTTCTGTTCATATTCATCGAGCCCATTAATATACTACTGTAAACGCCTGGCTGCAGGACTTACTTCCTTATGTGCAGGTAGGGGGACTTGTCTTCTTCGGTTATGAGTGGGGATCCGGATGATCGGCCCTGTCTCAGTTGTGCGCCATACTGGCTTTACTGGAGGTGGTTCGGGCCTTGGTGTGACACCGCGGATAATCGCTCCATTGGTTTTGGCTGCGGGAGTCTTCTTTCTATTCTTTATGGGTTTCATCTGCCATCCTTCCTGATCCTTCAGTGGGGTGAGGAAGCAAGCTTCATAAGTATGCCTGGTACATTCTGAAACGGCCTCCTTAGGCAGCTGCTGGTAGATTGAAATCATATTGGCGGCCATTTTTAATGCCGGAGGCTCATGTGGACGAGGTGGCTCTACCTGGTAATCTCCCAGATGTAGCCCGCCCTTTTTGACCATGCCTTCCATAATATCTTTGAAGACGTAGCAATCTTCAATTGCGTGCCCCAGCGCACGGTGATATGGATAGAACAGTGGATCACCTTTCTTCGCCGCGTCATCGGGTCTCTTTGGCTCAGGCAATGTTACCTTGTTGAACTTGTATGCCCAGTTGAATAGTGTGGCTGTCTTATCTTTCGGGAAAGAGTACGGCTTTCTCATTTTGTTTCTCAGAGAGACCTTATCTTTTCTTTCTGCTGTGTCTGCTGGTGGGGGAGCTTCATCTGCCTCCATCTTCCCTTTCTGTTGCTCGAAGGTTCTGAAATCGACGGTGTTGGCCTCAGAGTGCGTTGGTCGTCGATCATTAGATCTCCCTTTCGGCACAGTTGGAGCACTGGCGGTCGGACGGTTAGACAGGAACGTCTCGACCTCCGCCACTATATGGTTCAATCGGTCAAATGTTCTGACATATGCACCAATCATCTTTTCCAGTACCTCCCTCCTGAGGCTCTGCTTACATATTTGCACTGCCTCTTCTTGATGAGGAGGTCTTCTGCATCTCATAGCTAAGTTCCTCCACCTTTTGATGTAGTCCAGTGCTGTTTCATCTTGCTTTTGCCTGGTCGCATATAGTTCTGCTGTTGTAATTTCTCTTTCCGTGATATGAAATCTGTCGCGGAACATTCTTTGCATGTCAGGCCAATCGGTCACTGACCCAGCCGGCAGGCTTGAATACCATTCAAAGGCTATCCCGGTGAGGGATGAGCCGAAGAACATAAGCAGATAAGCTTCATCAGCTGCCAAGTCACCCATGATTGTTGTGTAGTAAGCTATGTGCTCCCTGGGAGAGCCCCGGCCATTAAACTTTCAAACTTCGGCGGCTTACTGACGCCTGGAGGTAGTCTCTTAGCAGCATACTGGGGAGGATATGGTACCTTGTACACATCGTAGGTACTAGCATCATCACCAGTCTTTTCAGACAGCTTCATCTCCACAATCTTTTCAATCATCAGCTTTTGGGCTATGGCTGGATCTATGTTTTCCGAGAAGAAGTGAGCTTGTTGTTGACCGTAAGGAGTTGTCATCACAGTTGCGCGCAAGGTAGGCGCGGCAGGCTGCGTCTGCGATGTAGAGGGCTGAGCTATCGTCTGCTACAGAACGGGTTGGCTCGGTGCTTTGCCCTTATCAGCCGGAAGAGGATTAGCTGGGATAGCCATTTCTATTGAGCTGGCAGTCTGCCCCACGGGCTCGGCTTACCTGGAGACCGGTGTAACTTTGTGCCTCTCATTTAGCTGTCTTCTGAGAGCATTGATCTCTTGTTGATATCTTCTAAACATCATCTGGATCATGGGATCCAGGGTTGACGGGATCTGTAGATCTTCTGAAGTCCATTCAGCATCATCAATGAAGGGATTGTCTTCCTCTTCCGCTATCACCACATTAACTATCATAGTGGTGATCTTGCAGGCTTCATCATTAGTCTTCATCTTATCTTTTGCCGCCTGGCCTCTTCTTGTGATGGGGCCTGGTCTGGTTGCTAGTCTGAGCAGTT
Source organism: Amorphophallus konjac (assembly GCA_022559845.1). Classification (NCBI taxonomy): domain Eukaryota; kingdom Viridiplantae; phylum Streptophyta; class Magnoliopsida; order Alismatales; family Araceae; genus Amorphophallus; species Amorphophallus konjac. The sequence continues at coordinate 214,447,419 of CM040120.1, forward strand.
CATCTGGCTGTGTCGGTAACATATCCTGCCCTTTGACAAGCCCGGCCATATTGTAGGCAAAGATCTGCATCTTTTCCCTCTGCCTGTAGACTTTCCTTCTCATCTGATCGGGGTATTTGAGCCGGTCAAAGACTGATATTCTTTCTCTAGATTCTTCTCTATGCAGGTCTTCTTTTCCATACCCGGCTCTGTGGCCTTCTTCATAATCATTGGAATCGGAGGAGGAGACTCCGAGCATCACTTCTTGAAGGGTTTCTTCTTCTTCTTCATCCATGGTGCCCAAGGCACGGGATAATCTTTGCTGCCCGAGGGTGGAGTTCCCCAGGTAGTGAAAGTAGTCTTGAGCCACTTGTTTCATCTCCTCTTGATTGTGCCTTCGTGGCTTTGGTTGGAGCATCAATCTTTCCTGGCTCTTCTGCTGATAAGCCAGTCTCCCCACCTGAGTAGTCAGGTGCTCGGCTTTGCAGTATTTGAGTATATCAGCCTGTCTGGCGCAGGCTCTTGGTCTTCTTAGAGTGACAGCAGCGACTGGTTCGCTTATTCTCATTTCCTCTTCCTCCCTGAACCTTCTACTCCCATCCTGGCAACAGTGGGCAGCAGCAGCATAATTCTTTCTTTCCCATCTTTTGCCCCCAGCCATGGGGTGGGTGACCGTTAGGTCTTCCTTCTGCTCATATCTTCTGCCCCTTATCCTGGGGCGCATAGTAGTCAGATTTCTTCCTTCATTCTCTTCCTCATCTCTCCTACCCCGAGCCCCGGGGTGAACAGCAACAGCATTTCTTATGTCTCTTCCTTTTCCTCTTCTGCTTCCTGCCCTGAAGCGGGCAACAGTGGTGTCAGCAATGTTTTCTTCATCTTGAGCTGGGGCCCAGCTCTGGGTCTTCTTCTGCCGCCAGATCTGCCTGAACTTGGGCGGCTTTGGTGCCAACGGCCTTCGGTCCTCTTTCTCGACGCCGGCCCTCCTAGTAGCCAGAGTTTGGAATCTGTTGGTGGTGGGTACTCTTGGGACGACCACATCTGGGTTGACCTCCCTCGGGCGGCCGTTGAGGTTCGTCCGAATTCCTCCGATCAGCATTGTCTTTCCTGAGTTGGATATCCGGCGTCCCGCAACAGTGGATCGGGCTCTCCTGTCGGATCTCCTTCTTCTTCCAGCAGCAGAGGGTGCGCCCCTTTTCGCCTCATGATGGACGAAGCAGGCCACGACCTCAGGAGTATCCTGCATCCCCCGGCTCATTTTGGGGATGGTAGCCTGTGGCAATGTCTCGACAACAGTCTTTTGTTCCTGGTTGTCGATCTCGAGCAAGTCAGTGAAGATGAGGCCCAAGCAGTTGGGCATCCCGACAGCAGGCGGCGTCGATCCGAACGCAAGAGGTACCGCCAGGTAGCCCTCTCGAACATGTACATCGACCACTTGTTGATCAAAGTGTACAGAGATGATTCCAGCCGTCATTGTAGTTTCCTGAAAATAAAGAAAGCACGGAATCAGAAATTTGAGGGGGGGCCCTCTGGGCCTCCTATTTCGGCGTAGAGATGAAGGGAGACTAGCTCCCACCGGGCGTGCCAAACTTGTGGAACGCGGGATTTTTCTTCCGTCTATCTTGTTTGATTTTATTTGTTTATTTATTGATTTATTGGCGTGCCAGTCACCATGGTGATAATTTTTATTATGCGCTCGATCTTACTTGGTCAGTCAATTGTGAAGTCTGAGTCGGGACCAAAAGTCTGTCATACCATAAAGGCTATGACGTTAATTACGCCCTTCCTAAGAAGGACAACCCTTGATTAAACGCCAAAATAGGAGGCCGCTCGGGGTGGTAATAAAAGAAAAATAACAGTGCGTGATATTGAAGATATTGTTATTCTAAGAATGTAATTAAGTAGGTAACAGGCTTATTAAATTGACATAACCCCCTCTTATAGGGGGGCATGCCAGATAAGAAATAGGACACCGTCCACGCAGCGACGGGGCGGAGCCTGAACAATCATCGGGGACAGGTCCCCTATCAGATTTCTCATCCGGCCAAGGGCCTCGCGGAACTAGTATTCCCCAAAAGATTGTGCCGAATGGGAGGTGTATGACGTGCACTTCCCGGGGCTCATCGGGGTTAGAACGTCGGATCGACATTTCGGCAGCATCTCCCCATAATCTGGATTATGCCCAGGGGAGAATAGACTATCACCCACGGAGTGCCGGGATGAAAGCCGAAAGAAAGAGAGGTCGAACCTCCCGGATCACGTAGCTGCCGTGGGACAACATTTTACTCTTCCCTACGGAAGCCGGTGAGACTCACGCAGTGGCGGAGCCCTCCGAGCTAAAGGGATTACTCATAACCCGACACGGGACGGTGGAACATAAGGGAGTTTGACTCCCTTCAATTTTATCCTCGGAGGGGGGGTTCTGGTTACTCGTGGACATCCCTGAGTGAGTTTGACAGGGGAATCGGAGGCTCATTAGGCAGCAGAGCAAGTTTTCTGCGCACCTCAAACATATGTATAAGTTATTGGCGCTGAGACAAGGAAGCGAAGGAGGGGTTCCCGGCGCCAAGGGGAAGATGCCATGGGATAGGTTCCCGACGCGCAGGGGAGAAGGCAAGGGGGTTCCCGGTGCGGGCTTCCCGGCGCGATGAAGAGCAAGCCAGGGAGGCTCCCGGCGCGAGGAAGAGCAAGCCAGGGAGGCTCCCGGCGCGGGCTTCTCGGCGCGAGGAAGAGAAGGCCAGGGAGGCTCCCGGCGTGGGCTTCCCGGTGCGAGGAAGAGAAGGCCAGGGAGGTTCCCGGCGTGGGCTTCCCGGCGCGAGGAGAAATAGTGAGGTGGGGGGGGCTTTTCGGCGCGGCCAAAACAATAGGGTTCTTGGCGCGGGAAAGCTCACGCCGAGGGCTATTCATCGGTTCTACTATTCGTGGAGCCGAGATAGATGAGGGCGCCGAGATGTATTTCAGGATTTTACGACACCCTGTCTTGGGGTTTATGGATGATTGAGGGGGTTTTCCTGGTGATTAAGGCCAAGATTGACGGGCCCTGAGGAGTCAAAAATGGATGTATTTATTGGTTATCGACCATCTTTGGCATGGGTTTCGAAGGAAGTCCAAGGACAGAGGGAAATGGGAAAGAAGAACTGAACATAAGGAGCCTCTGTCACTATTACTTGTGCAGAATTCCAGGAGGATGGCTTGATGTTATCATTCATCGTTCCGGGAACCAAGAGATATCTGTCTCTGGTCCAGAAACGACTCTGATGATGTCGATAAGCAAACCGGGCATCAGAAACTCCGAAATCTCACAGATGTGAATCATCATGTGGCTTGGCTTTGTTCCGAAGGCCAAGAGATAGCCTATCCCTGGCTCTGGAACAAGCGCACGAAAGCATCTTCGAGAAAGAAAACGCAGACGAATAATCAGACTGGGGAGGGGAATAGAGGGCAAACCTCCACAGAGACAATAGCAGGCGACAATCGAGGCCTGTTCTATTCGTTTATTCATTCGGACATGACTATTACATCCATGCATCAGAGGGACGGAGTACATAGAATAAAATTGCAAACAAAGACTAAGTCCTGTTCTAGCGGCATGAAAACCGATTACGATGTCGCAGAATACATCAGAACAAGAAGAAGTAGCATCAATCAAAATTACAAGAAGATGAAATACAGAAATGGGGGGGGGAGGGCGGAGCATTGACTCCTCTCCCTCCCCGGTGCCCACCTTCAATCAGCTTCGAATCTTTCTCTCTGCTTTCTCTTTTGGTCTCTTCTCTCTTTTCTCAGCGGGGTGGGGGGGGGGGCTCTCTCTCCCACTCTGTTAGTCTCTTGGTGGTCTCTTCTCTTCTGCTATCGTCCTCAAGTCTTTTCATGTTCGAGTGAGTGAGTTTATATATACCTCACCCTTTTCTTGCATCTCGGCATGTCGAAGTCGGCGTGCCTCCTCTGTTTGCAGCAGCTCCCGGCGCGCCGAGTGGCCTCCTGTTGAGGTTTCCGGCGCCGCTCCCGGAAGCCCATCTGGCCGGCCCATTTAGGGCTTTTAGGCCTCACACGTGCCTTGGCTTCTCTTAATTCTTTAAACTGATATTCATCGTAATTGGAGAAGGTTCAGTATTAGTGACGTAACTTTGTTGAGATCATCTAGAGATTTCATCAGTCAGCAGACTGGGATTTCATCAGTGCTGTCGTTTGAATGACGATAACACCGGGCATCAGCTTTAGCCCGAGGAGGCTTTAGCCGGGTAATAGTTTCAGTGGTAATTCTTCCGTGGCTCCGACCTTGCCAGAATCTTCACAATCTTCATTTGCTGGTTCTGGCTTTATCTTTATCTTTGCTCACATCTCATCTGTCAACAAATCAATATCTGACTTGATATGACGTGTCATCTGCAGACCTTCAGACGAGGCCGTAGTGTAGCTCTTGTTAAAGTGTGCTAGGGGGTTTCATCAGTCAGGTGACTGCTATTTCATCAGCGCCGCCGTCTGACTGGCAATGGCACCGGACCTCAGCTTGGCCGGGAAAAGGCTTCAGCCGGGTAGATGGTTGACGAGCTTCGTCATTGATCTTTCACTGTTGGTCTGATCTTCTTTTCAATTCTGTTTCCACCCTTGCTCATTTTCAAGGTGTCAACACCTCCATGGCCTACTTCCCATCTTTACGGCTTGCTAACCTCCCAACTTCGGCTTCTATAGCCCGCTTCCCCAATTGCAGCCTTCACGGCCTACTTGCGCAACACCCATTCCGGCCCTTGCGGTCCACTTTCCTGGGTTGGATTTCACAGCTGGTACTCCTGGCGCATTAAAGAACATCAAATATTTTCACTTTAGTTCGGACCTGCCGTCCAGCCATAGAACAAAAAGATTCTCTCCACTCTTGATCTGACCTTCCGTCCTGCAAGAGAACAAAAATATCCTTTCACTTTGGCTCGGACCTGCCGTCCAGCCGGAGAGCAAAAAAAGATTCTCTCCACTCAAGATCGGACCTTCTGCCCGGCTAGAGAACAAAAGATTCCTTCCATTCTAGATCGGACCTTATGTCCGGCTAGAGAACTAAAAAGATTCTCTCCACTCTAGATCGGATCTTTCGTCCAGGTAGAGAACAAAAAAGAATTCCCCCCACTCTAGTTCGGACCGTCCGTCCAGCCAAGGAATTAAAAGACCCTTCATATAGCTGGTACCCCCGGCGCATTAAAGAATGAAACAACCTTTCACCCTAGCCTGAGCCTGCCATTCGGGTAAGGAATCATCCCCTTTTCTTTGCGCTAACACTAGCTCGTGTCAGCGACTTGACCACCTCTCCGTCCCTTCGGGCAATGAATATCCTTTTCGGAATCAACAAACTCTTCTCTCTGTCCCTTCGGGTGACGAATACCCCTTTTAATTTGGACCTCCAGTCCAGGCCATTGAATCAACAAGTTCTTCTCTCGTCCCTCCGGGTGACGAACACCCTTGTCGAATCAACAAACTCTCCTCCCCGTCCCTTTGGGCGATGAATCCCTTTCAATTTGGACCCACCGTCCAGACCGGTAAAGGAATAAACCCTCCTCTCTACCCTTGTGGCTCACTTCCCAATGGTTGGCTCCCACGCCGACAGCTTTCAATTATCGGCCCCTGAGCCGACAGCTTTCAATTATCGGCCCCGAGCCGACAGCTTTCAATTATCGGCCCCTGAGTCGACAGCTTTCAATTATCGGCCCCTGAGCCGACAGCTTTCAATTATCGGCCCCGAGCTGACAGCTTTCAATTATCGACCCCGAGCCGACAGCTTTCAATTATCGGCCCATGAGCCGACAGCTTTCAATTATCAGCGTTTAGCCGACATCTATCTAACTATCTGCGTTTAGCCGATAGCTATGTCATTATCGACGTCTAGTCGATAGCTCTCTCACTATTGGCATCCAAGCCAACAGCTTTCAGATTTATCGGCGTCTGTGCCGACAGCTTCCTAATTACCGGCATCTAGGCCGACAGCTTTCGACTATTGGCATCCGAGCCAGTATCTCTTCACTATCGACATCCACGCTGGCAGCTACCCAAAGTTGTTCAAAAAAAATGGAGAAAGAAAAAAGAAGAAGAAGAGAAGAAGAAAAAGAAGGGAAAGAAAATAAGAAGAGAAAAAGAAAAAAAGAGAAGAAGAGAAGAAGAAAAAGAGAAGAAAAAAAAGGAAGAAAAAAAAAGAGAAGAAAAGAAAGAAAAAAGAAGAGAAGAAAAAATCATCATCGAAGCCTCCGAGGGATGTCGACTCGTCAAGTCCCGCCAGAGATCAAAATATTTTAAGTCCCACCGACGCATAAGACAAGTGGCCCAGACCTTTCGTCTGGTGCCATGAACAAAAAGACCCTTGCTTTGGCACTTATCTCGTGTGAATGAACAAACCACGTCGGTCTCCGACACCCTGTCGACATCGATGAACAAACCAGTGGCCCAGACCTTACGTCTGAAGCCATGAACAAAAAGACCCTTGCTTTGGCACTTACCCCATGTCAGTGAACAAACCACGTCGGTCTCCGACACCCTGTCGGCATCGATGAACAAACCAGTTGCCCAGACCTTACGTCTGAAGCCATGAACAAAAAGACCCTTGCTTTGGCACTTACCCCGTGTCAGTGAACAAACCACGTCGGTCTTCGACACCCTGTCGGCATCTATGAACAAACCAGTGGCCCAGACCTTCCATCTGAAGCGATGAGCAAAAGACCCTTGCTTTGGCACTAACCCCGTGCCAATGAATGAACCACCCCAGCATTGCAATCTCCAGTCCCACCGGTGAATTGACCTTCGGCTCGGACCTTCCGTTCAAGTCGATGAACAAAAAGAATTCCTTTACTTCGGCTTGGACCTTACATGGTGATGAACAAAAGACTCTTGGTCCATGTGCGCACGCGGTGGAGTGGTTCCCTCATCCCTTCATTGAAGGAGTGAGCGCTTTCCCACGAATTAGCACCAGACCAGAATTTCACCAGCCCGAAAGAGCAGATAGCTTCGCAAAGAAGTCTACACTCACGGGCCCCGCGCACTCGTCCATCGCTTCCGCCACCCGCGAGTGGGGGGCATTTGTGGACGCCAAATAAATGATGATGATGATCATTGCGACATTCGCGTCTACGCATTCGAGTGCGAGTCGAAGATGAAAATGCCGAATAAACCTCATACCTCACTCGATCAAGATGAGGACTCACTTGGTGGTCCGCTAGCCGATGACGGAGCCCCCTGGGCGGAAGATACGGCCACAACTCTATAGCCGGCCGTGCTGAGAGCTGAATCAAAGAAGAGCCGGGAACTCCGACACAGTCTCGGTGTGCACCGAAAGTCATTCAAAGTCTAGGACCGAACCCTATAGGCTACGAACAGAACATTGCAGAGGCCAAACATCGCAACTAGAATATTCCGAGAATGCCAACATTCATATAAATGGCCGTAACTTTGAAAAGAATCCATTCGGTGCTTAAAACGGCGCGCCTTAAACTGGCACGCCTTAAAATGATGCGCCCCCCTTGCATTTCTAAACCGGCGCGCCAATGTGCCTCCATGTTAAAAGCTTTTCCTCCAAATGCTTATCCGGCGCCACCTTTGCCCAAATACGGTGCGCTCATTGAAGGATGCTCCCCTTGTAATTTCGTTAAAACGGCGCCACATGGGTTGCATTAAAACGGCGCCCATGTGCAAAGCTATTCCTTCGAAAGCTATTACGGCATGGCCATTTTGAAGGCCAAAAAGTTGATACGGCACGCCCCTCCTTGCTCTGGGTATCCGGCGTGCTCCTGTTGAAGGGGCCATCCCCCTTTGATGCTTAAAACAGTGCCACACTTGCTCAAAAGCTAAACCAGCATGCCGATTTTGGAATGCTAATACGGCGTGCTCAGTTTAAAGACAAAGAGAGAGCTATTCCGGTGCGGTCACTATTCCCCCGTGTCGGATTAGCTGAAGCAAGCAATCTTTTCTCTGAAGTGTTTACCCGGCGCCGCAACCAACCCATCCCATCATCAATGTGGTCCCCTGTTTCCAGGGAAAGACATGACGATGAACAAGCCTGAAGTGGTTAAAACTTTCACTTCGATCCGGAGGGCAACCAAGCATATGCCGTGAATGGAAGTTCTCGAGCCCCGTCTCGCCTCGTGCTCAATCCATCGGCCGGCCGCCCATTCTCCTGCAAGTGATGAAAGCAACGTGGCACGCGAAGGAGCTCGACAGCAACACGGTCGCGATGTGGGCAAGCGGCGCGGCATGCTCTTCTTCGAACAGAGAGAACCTCTTCCGGGATATATATATATAGAAAGAGGGGCTGTGTGCAAGGGGGGGGGGGCTCTGAGGTCGAGAGAGTGAAAAAAGACGGTGGCCCTCAGTTGTGTGCCTGGGAGTGAGGAAGCAAGGAGGGCGCTGTGGAGGGGAGTGAAAGAAAGGGGCTGTCTGCTGCGTTCAAGAAGGGAGAAAGAAAAGGAAGGGCCCTCGTGCCGAAGAGTGAAGGTGAGGTGAAGAGCGGGGAGGGGAGTGAGTCTGAGAGGTGAGTTGGAGAGAGGGATCTGTATTCTCCTTTTCCTTCTCGTCAATATCTTCCTCCCCCTCCCTCTCGCGATGTATTCTATTTTCTTCTCAGGATGAATTCCCTCTGTTAAGAAATTTCTTATCCCGTTGTGTGGATGAATAAAAGAAGAAAAGTCCTTTTTTGTTACAACTTTAGCAACTCCCACCTCAGTCCCTGCTCCTTTTGCTCATTCTCCGATCATCCTGGCCCCTTGAGGGCTGCCTTTCCATGGCATGGCCCGCAAAGGTACCCACCGCCGGATGAACATCTATGGCCCTTGTGGCAAACACTTGTCCCGTTTGGAAAGTTCCTCGCCCGTGAGCCATGGTCGATCTTGTAGGCTGGCCCTCCAATGTTCCATACTCATATTTGGGTTTGGACCGCCGTGAGGCCACTCCAATTTTTGAGAGTCTACCCCGGAGCAATCCGATTGGTGACTTTCCTTTTCCTTTGACAAGTCCCGGTCCGGGGGAGATGCTGCCCGATTTTCGCCAGGGGATTAAGAACACTCAAGAATAAATGAACAATGCAACCTCCGAGGACAATAACAACACACAGTAAAATCTGTGAAGCAAACCCCTCGAACGAAACACTTAAAATCCACGTTAAGTCACCCTAATGAACAGTTAAATTCCTAAACTTCCTCCCTACCGACTTAATCCACCAAATGGATGAACAAACGGATCATTAAACCAACCTGCAGATGAAAGAAAAGAAAAGAAAACACAGTCAATCCCTGTGAACTAAACCATCGGGAGAGTTTATCCCGGTGTGGGCTAATCCGGCGCGGTCACTGTTCCCCCGCGCAGGTTTAACCTTCCTCTCAAAACACTCTCCTCTCTCTTTGAACCCAATTCCAGTGCGCCCCTACTCACTTCCCAATTCCGGCGCGCTCCCTTGCAAGCATACTAATCTGGCGCGCCTCTTGTGACCCCCCCTAATCCGGCCCGCTCCCTTGAAGATCCTAATTCGGTGCGCACTTTGCACCTCTTATTCCGGCGCGCCCATATTCGGCGTGCTCCCCCCTTGCCTTCCCTAAATCGGCGCCCCCACTGTAGCATCCTAATCTGGCGCGCCCATTTGTTTCCTTCAACTGACGTGCCTCCTATAAAAAAAACATAATTAACTAAATGGAAGAAAAGCTTAAAACTCATAAATAAAATAAAAGAAAGGACCTAAACAAATGAATGAAATAAAAGACTATGAACCACTCTCATGAGAACAAACACCATAACCTTTGTATAATTAAAATTTTCTTCCGGGGCCGCTGTCCCCGGAAACCCCCTTGACCCCTGCCACCTGACCGGGCAAGTCGATCCCCTCGACCTGACCGCGCAGGTCGATCCGCGTGTGAGGGCGCACTTTGGTGAGCTCGGGCTACACACTTAACAATTCGCTTCCCTGGACTGGGTGCAAAGAGAAAATCAATGATGCCTTGTGGTATCGGACGTGGGTCTCAGAACTCCCGATATGGCCATAGTCTAAACACATCTCGGGCCAATAGTTTGCTAACTCGACCCGCTTCTCCCGGGATCAAATCCCGCAACCCTACATTAAACATGTCGTACCTACAGTAGATATTCGTACGGTTTTGTCGTCGTCTTCGATGCTTCAAACGTGAACTCTCGTCCGAATGACGAATGGTCCGTTACTGACCGACATATATACCGGGATCTAATCCCACACTTGCATTAAACTTGCCATACTCACGGCAGACATTTGTACGGGTTTATTTCCGTTTACGTCGTGCCTTCAATATGGATCTTTGTCCGAACATAAAATGGTCCATGAATGACCAACAAAATCTGAATGGAACGAGACGGCTCTCGTCTTCCCCGAACCCTACGTGTGGGAATATCAATAAAACATTCGTGAGTCATGTTTGGACCTCGGGTTCGCCCCAACCATGGTCATTGCCTGACCCACATCCTAGGCCTATAGCCAGCTATCTCTGTATACGTCTTTGTTTTGGAATCTAGTACCGGGACACTTTCTCGCTGCCCTTCGGCACCGGAAATATTAACGATGCCCACGCAAGCCCCGTTTGGACAGCGGGAGGCGGCCCCGAAATGGTCCTGACTCGATCTCGCACCGGGCCAATAAACTCGTTGATTCCCGACCACTCTAATCGGGATTCAACCGAATGTCTCCTATCCCTTTGAACAATAAATTTGCCGTACCCTGGCATACATATGCTCCAGTTTTCCCCTTGACGATCACGATTTCCTGAAGTCGGACGTTGAGTGACCGACATATTTCGAATGCTTGCCTCCCTAGACATCGGGCTTTCCGACTGATTCGAGATCGCTATCGGCTTGTTTCTCTCGATATAGTTTCCTGGCCATGAGGCCCTGATTCTCGGCGATTAATCAAGGGTGTTCCCCTCTCCAAGGGGATGTAAATGACGTCGTGACCTTTATGGTACGGCGGGTTTTAGTCCCGACACGAACTACAAATTCTTCTGATTAGTCAGATCGAGCACACAATAAATCATCACTTTGTGACTGGCACGCCCATGCACTTAATAAACGAATAAACCCACCGAATAAATTGAATTAAAGAACAAACAAATGAGCGTGTCAAAAAGTGCGTCCACACCCTCTCGATGAGGATATCGAAGAGTCGTCGGGTCCTCTCCCTGGGGAAGGAGAGGGGTCTCCGATCATGCCAGGGCCTCCACCTCGGATACCAGAGCGAATGTTCACCCTGACTAGTGCTGAGCTCCCCTGCTTCGACATCGGAGAGGGAGAACGCACCCATCATGTGGATCACGCTGGCCAGGTAGTGGACCACATGTGCTGCCTTAGCCGGCCACGTATGTGGATGTGGAGGATCGACGAGACCGCTCTTCATTTTAGCGAGACCGTCTCGGATCAGCTTCTGCGCCTGGGTCTTGAAGACATAGCAATCTTCAATTGAGTGGCCTAGCATGCGATGATACGGGCAATAGCTGGGATCGTCAGTCTTCAGGGCCTCGTCCGGCTTGTGGATTTCTGGCAGCTCGATAATCTTCTGGGCCATGCAGAGGTCGAAGAGCATCTTCGTATGTTCCTTCTTGAAGGAGAAGGGTGTCTTCATGCGCACTGAGAAGGAAGGAGCAGCCAGCTTGTCTGCTGGCTTTTTGTCAGAGCTGCTTGGTTCGGCCTCTTTATCAGCTTTGGCGGTAGGGGTGAATTCAACGATATTCACCTCCTTACCGGACTAGCGTTCTCGCGCTTACTTACCCTTTGCTGCAGTATAGCTTGGGTTGTCGGCGAAGAACATCTCTATTTCGGCGACTGTCGAATTGAGTTGGTCGAAGCCTTTGATGTTGGCGCTGAGAAGCTTCTCGCTAACCTCAGCTGCCAAACCCCGCCGGCATATAGTAATGGCATCTTCCTGGACTGGCGGGTTGACACACCTCATGCTAAGGTCTCGCCACTTCTTGATGAAGTCGAGGGCGCTCTCGCCCTTCCTTTGCCAGAGAGAGCAGAGCTCGGCCAGGGAGATCTGTCGCTCGATCGTTTGAAAGCGGTCGAGGAACTTCTTCTGAAGATCCACCCAGTCGATGACTGAGCTGGGCTTCAGGCGGGAATACCATTGGAAGGCCGTTCCCGTAAGTGAAGTAGCGAAGTAGCGGAAGAGGTACGACTCGTCCAGTGCTAACTCGCCTATGGTCGTAACATAGTAGGCCAAGTGTTCATGTGGCGACCCCTACCCGTCAAACTTTTGCAGCTTCGGGGGCTTGGCATACTTTGGAGGAAGCTTTTTTAGCTGGTGGTGAAGCAGTTAGGGTACACTATAGAGATCTACGGTGGCAACCTCTTCACCATACTAGGCGAGCTTTGTCTCGACAATCCGCTCGATCATCTTGCATTGTGCCAGGAGATTTTCTGACATTGGCGTATGGGAGGCTCGTGGCTGAGCCTCAACCGGGGGTGTGCCAAACCAAGGTGCCAACGGGGTTCGGGAGATTGCCGCTGAGGTGTTGGCAACCTCACAAGCAGCCGGGGTGCCGGTGCCGCGGCCAGAGGCCTGGTAGGTTGCTGAGGATGAAGGTCCCGTTCCTAGAGGAGGTCTTGCAGGAGGGCCTTCAGATGCTGGTTCTCCTTCATGAGAGTATCTAGGGTCACTTCTTGAGCCTCATTCGCAGGAGGGTCGTTGTTGACTGGCTCTACGTTGATAGGAGGGTCACGGTCTTCCACCGAGACTTCTTCTGCGCGGTGTGATGCCTGCGGTCCGACAGAAGTACCTATGTGACCTGTTGGGGAGGCGGCGGAACCTGGTGGCGCGGCCTCCTGAAATGGGACAGAGGCTGATTCAGGTCATCATATTGGGTATCTGGCGGGTGTCCGGTGGCATAGCACGCGGACACTTGAACCGCGTCATTCATGAGCCGGGCTATCCGCTTCCTCCGCGAGTGCCCCTCGGGGCGGACGGGTGCCCCTAGTCTGTGTAGAGGGGCGTCATTCCCGATATCGATCGGAGGAGAGCCCGAGATTGGCTGCAGGAGGGCCCGTGGGCGGGCTCGCCTTTGCCTCCGCTTGCTTGTGCGGGGGACATTAGACGACTGGGCGTCGACAGACGGTGCTACTGTGGGACCAGTCGCATCCTGCCTGATGCTGCGTTTGAGCACTCGCAGGGGGTTTCTGATATGCGCCCTTCGAACGACTTGAGCTTCCTCTGGGGTGACCTAAATTTTTCTCAGGTCAGGTTGTTGATCTCCCTTGTCACCGTTCCTCCGACGGGTTGTCTTGGGAGTTCGTGAGTCAGGCCAATGTGAATGCCCCCGGACTACTACCGAGGTGCTCGCTCCTCTGAGCTTCGGCTTGTCCTCTCGCGTTTGCCATAGGAGGTCAAGAAAATTGGAGGTAGAGATCATGGGAACGATCCGTTCCTGGGGTGTGATTGGTTCACCCCCATCGAGGCAAATCCGCAAGTCATCGATAAGAATAGTCTTGCCTGAATTACTAGTTGCAGTGGCGAGCCGTCTGCCTTTGCGGTCGTGGCGACACTTCTTCTTGGGAGTGGAGGAAGACTCCGCCTCGAGATGGTAGACCGATAAGACCCGGCCTGCGGCGACCGACAGTGTGAAGCTGTTAATCGGGAGTACTGGGACCGGCCCCTAGGGTGCAAGACCCACGCCAGGAATTGATAGTTGGGTGACTCGGGTATAAGCTCTTGCCCACGCCGATAGAAGCATTGTCGATGCTCGAGATGACACTCTTGCACCGGGAGACAATGCCCTTGGAAGTGCTGAGGTGCCGAAAACCCGAGGTTGATGACCCGTGTTGAGTTTCGGCGTAGTCCGGGCTCGGGTCAGAAGGCCCGAGGAAGGTACTGAGGAACCTTGCCCCCTGGGTATGAGGCCTGCGGGGAGAGCCGGTTTCGCTGGAGCTCGGGAAGGAGGTCCCGAGTAAAATGTCGAAGAGCTGGGGACTCGAGGTTGGAAGCCCGATGAAGATGCCGCGAAGCCGCGGAGCTGGGGCTGGAAGCTCGTGTTAGGTGCCGGCTTTGCTAGGGCTCGGAGTTGGAGGGCCGAGGAAGATGCTGAGATGCTGGGGACCCGGGGTTGGGAGCCCATGTTGGGTGTCGTTTTTGCTGGGGTTCGGGGTTGGAAGCCCGAGGAAGATGCCACGAAGCCGCGGACCGTGTTGGGTGCTAGCTTTGCTGGGACTCGGGGTTGGAGGCCCGAGGAAGATGCTGAGATGTCGGGGACCAGGGGCTAGGAGCCCGTGCTGGGTACCGGCTTTGCTAGGGCTCGGGTTTGGAAGCCCGAGGAAGATACTGAGATGTCGGGGACCTGGGGTTGGGAGCTCATGTTGGGTGCCGGATTTGCTAGGGCTCGGGGTTGGAAGCCCGAGGAAGATGCTGAGGTAGTGAGCGAGATCCGGGGCGTCGGACCTGTGCCAGAGATCGGTCGAGGCTGGCCTCGAGAGCTAGCGCTCACCCAGGCCAGAGATGATCTGGGGGCCCTGCAGGGGCTAGTCATGGCGGTTCTGAGCCTGGTGCTTAGGTGGGCCACCGATGTTGGAGGTGTGCGTGGCGCATTGACCACTGGAGCCGATGGAGAAACTGGGATCGGCTGAGAAGCAGCCATAGGGATCACGCCCAAAAAGTAGGGTGATCCAATGACAGGGGCAAAGCTGCCGAAAGCGATCGGCGTCGCCAAGTAACCCACCCGTGCATGGGTGGCGATGACGATGGGACCGTAAGTGACGGCTGCCATAGTTGCTAGAATGCTAAGTGCTGCTGAGGCGGTTGTTGACAGTCGCTAAGCGAGGTCTGACTAGGGACCGCTAGGGAATGCGCGTGCGAGTAACCTCCTCTGCCTCTCCTGCAAGGACAGAAAAAGGGCACCAGGGCTTCCGGGGTGGCATAGGCTTTTCTTCAGCAAAAAGGAAGGAAGGCGAGAGACGTCCCACCTGGCGTGCCATCCTCTCTATTGCGGGGTTTTTTTTCTCTTTTTTTATTTTTATACCGGTGGCCGGGGTGAAGGTAGGGATACAGTGGGAATGAAAAAATATGGGAGTTTGATGTATCTTGGGTATCCTCCTTCGTGGCCGTAGGCCTCTCACGGCGGTACCGGGCACTCTCCTTTTACGGAAAGCCGAGAAGGGTCGAATGCCATGGAATAGTTAAGGGTGTAGATTAACTGGACCGGGTACGGGCGTGCCAGTCGATTTCTCGACATTCACCTATGGAACCAAGGGTTGACTGCGGAAGCATCACCAGGACGCGGCACGTGGCTCAAGAAATCGGGCGACACATGAATCAAGGGGGTTCCATGGGTGCGAGTGCACAGATTGTGGTAATCGTGTACTGGACATCTTTCCCCACTAACCGCAAGTGATCGGTGTTTATTTACATCAGATTGAATCCGAACACCTTCGTTCCATGCTGAAGAGAAGCCTGTATGTGTCTGATGCCATAGGAGGAGGGTCGAGAACATTTCGCAGTTGTGGGCGAGCTTTTGTCTGGGGGGTGATGGCCGAGGTCAGAAGCATTAGGCGCGTGTGCCGAGTGGTGTAGGTGGAAAGCTGGGGCCCACGTGCGGGCACTTGCATTCAATTGGTTTTATGCTTTATGAGAGCCTCATGGGCTTACCAAATGGGCCAAGGAGGCCGAAGTACAGCTAGCGCAAGTCGCGGGACAATTCTGACTTGTGGGTCGGTCCCCGGGTCAATGCGTGGTATGGCAGACATCCGCGTGTTTTACAGAGGCTCCCTAAGGGGAGATTGAGACATGCCCGACTGCCTATATGGCGGGGCGGCTGTGGGCTGGTGCTTGAAAGAGGTTGGCCGTGGCTCAAGGTGAGTGGTCGGGTCCGGGCCTCGGGGGCGAGCGACAGTCACGTAGTTCCGTGTCGGTCAGGGGTGACACGTCGTGTCATGAGCATGGCCACCGGGGGTTGTCGTGCACGGGCGGACCCGGGAGGCGGGTGTGTTTGCCGTAGTTGTAACGCCTTATGTGCGACGGGAGCGGACTTGTGCATGATGCCTAGATGCCTTATGAGGGGAGTACGGACAGACCCTCGGCGTGTGCCAGCCGATCCACAAGCCACACACGCAAGCGCCTTGCTCCTTGCGTTCCTGACCCTTGCCGAAAGACTCGGAAGTCCAAGCGTGCGGCAGTTAGGTCGGGTCAGTCCGTCTCTATGTCTGTGTGTTGCTTGCTTATCTGTGCGTGTCCCTGTCTGTGTGCCCCTTGAGCTTCTAAGGGGTGGAATTTATAGGAAGTTGAAGGGGCAAGGATGGGGTTTAGGCGGACCAAGTTGGAGGTCTAACTTGGTCCAGGTAAACCCCATGAAAAACATGTTTTTAACGAGTAGGGGAGATATGGTTTAGGCGGACCAGCCTAAGTGGCTGGGCTAGTCTGGACCGCCTAAACCCCTCTCAGAGGAGTTTTTTTATTAGTAAAAAAGCTTTTTTTATTTTGATGGCGTTTAGGCAGACCAGCCTGAGGGGGCAGGTTGGTCCGCCTAAACCTGCTCCCCCAGGGGGTTTAGGCGGACTGGGTTGGGTGTTTTTTTTAATTAGAAAAAAAAATATTGTAATGGGGTTTAGGTGGACCAGCCTGATTGGGCAAGCTAGTTCGCCTAAACCCCTCCCCAGGGGGGGTTTGGGCAGACTGGCTAGGAGAGAGAGGGGGGGCCCACCTCTATAAAATCCCCATTTTTGTTATTTTCTTCTTAATTTGGCTAAGAAGAAAAGGACAGGGTTGATACGTGGAGCTTGCTCGTGCGCGTTGACAGAGAGTTGAACCCTTCGTGCTGTCATGTGCGTCCTTCGCTCTTCTTCCACGTACCGGTATGACGAACGAATCCCTGCACAAACCATGCACCTCAGGATTGGGAAATTGTACGGGCTGGGATTGAATGGGGCCGTGGGGCCACCGATTTGGGAAGAGGGCGCGGCCCTCGGGGAGTTTGCCCTCCCTAGGTGCGCGGCTGCGCCTCGGGGCGAACTGGACCCGGATGAGCCGCAACCCCGAGGGATGGCCCCTGGGGGTCTTCTTTCATCGTCTGAGGGTCTCCTTTAAGGGACACAGGGTTCTAGGATGCTGGAATCAGCCCATGGGGGGCTGATGTTGTTCAGTGATAGTTGCCGCTCGCAAGGTGTCTGGGTTTATGCCCGACACTCCCCGGGTTGCCGAACAGCCTGGCTGACTGGCTAAGAGACCTTGGAGTGGGCCTTGGGCTGAGAGTATGAGCTTGTGGGGGTTGAGAGGAGGAACTTTGGGCACTTGGGATGGGCCCCGTGATGAGTGCCATGGTGCACGGCGGGTTGGTGGAGTGGCCTTGGGTTGGCCCGAGAGCTAAGTCTAAACGGCTCGTCGCCGTGTGTCTGAGGGTCGGGGGTGGCCCCGACTTGCTGGGGGGTGTTGTGGAACTCGACTAGTGTGATGGAGCCGTGGTTTTACCCACGGTTTGTTGTAGAAGGACCGGGACATATGCGCCCACAAAGTGCTTGGGGAAAAGCCCGGCAGCCGTGTGTAAGCCGTATACATATACTGCGGGTCTCCAAAGCCTATGGTTGACTTATTCGGGTCTCCCTTTGACCTTGGAGGGTTGAAAGAAGGTGTTTCGGGGTAGGCCCCAGGCCACTTCGTTGAGTGCCACGTTGCGTGGCTTGTAGTTGGGGCGCCCCCGGGTTAGCCCGGGTGGTTGTATAGAATGCGGGCAAAGTCCGCAACTGAGGGGTCGGGAGTGATCCTGATTAATTGCTAATGCCGCCATATATCCCGGCTAGCGGGTTGGGGCCATTGGTCCGGCCCACTGGGTTGTCGGAGGGGCTGGATAGCCCATGCCTTAAAGGTGTTCAGGGAAATTCCCGAACCCTTGTTCTTTGGTATTTTACTGGGGAAATTATCGAGGTACAACAATGATCCTTAGTCCATTTGGATTTCTCTTTTGGCAATTTGTGTGGACCATGAGAGATAAGCCTCCATAGGTTCGGATCAATAGAGTTAATGAACCTACACAAACTACCTAACCAGGTAGTGAAATTTGAATCGTCAAAAATAGGCAACGGAACCATTGAAAATGATTCGGGGCAATAACTCGCAAGATAAGCTTATGAATGCACCAAGATAGCAGGATCCTCTCTTCAGATGATTAAATCTGAATATGTCAGAGACCTGCTCTGATACCAATTGTTGGGTGCATAGTAGGATCTATAGGGGGGTGAATAGATCCTCTTAAAAGAATTATATGCCAAATTAAAACTCAGCTAACTCAAAATGGATTGAAAATATGATTTCAGAAATTTTCTTACTGAACTGATAGTAAACTGGCAGGTTACTGGAAATAAAGAACTACTCACAGAAATGTTCAGATCTGAAGGATATGAAATAAGTGATTTGAGAGCTTCTCTCAACCGGAAAAGCAAACTGCAAAGATTAAACTGAAGTTAAGCGAATCAATATATGGCCTTCGTAAGTTGCTCACAGCAAAAACTTGATCTGAACAGAACTTGAATGTAACTGACTAGTTAATTGTTCATGCGAGACTAATATCAAACACCTGGTAGTGTACTAGTGCTTAACACAAGTTAAACTCGACCCAACAAATTTAGATTGAAATAATGTGATAGAAATCAACTTAGCAATAACTGGCTCATGCACAACTAGTGTCGAACACAAACCACCTTTGATATACCAATCAAAAGGAAACTGAAACAAGAATGTGCATCCCTGTGAAATAAGAACGAAGTGAAAGATCACACGCACAAAGTAAACCACTGCACAGATGATTTTTTAGGTGGTTCAGTCTGCATGCAGCAGACCTATATCCACCCCTCACTCAATCGAGTGAGGCTTCCCTTGCACCAAGCAAGAACGTGGAGAAAAACTCCACTACAAAATGCTGCCACATAGGTTGAACCCGGAGGAACACTCTCCTCCCTTACTCTGAAATCTATGAGTGAAGCCATGTACAGTAACCTACTATGCACACCACCGATCTTGCACCCAGCAAGATCAGTAACGCTGCCTAGAGCCGCAAACGAGGAACCAATCCTCCGAGGAACAAATCCTCACGTTGACTAATAGCTTGCCCCGACCCCAGAACAGGGTATCGGAATTACAATGCATAAGAAAAATAGAAAATAATGAAAATGTGGCTCCACAGAGCACAATAGCTTTTGGATTTGATCCAACAAGCTAGACTTCGAATAGATCCTCAATTGAACTAGCTACACTCATAAATTCTCCTACATGAACTGGTCTGCAGATTTTTGGAAAGGGCTCTCGATCTCTCTCTCTTTTCTTCTTCTTCTTCTCTCAGACTCTTTCAGATCTTCTGCTGCTTCTTTTCTCTCAAATTTCTCAAGAAGGAACACTCCAATAACTCACGCAGCTCCCCTATTTTCAGCCCCTTGCCGCCTCTCTTACATTTGGAAGAAGAGCGAGATATATAGTGCTGAAATAACCCATTTTCTAAAATAAGGATATCTTTAATCGAAAATATCATTGGTCCATGTGGTAGATGGAATATACTTCTGTTGGGAACCTTCTAGAGTCCAACCGACGTGCATTGGATCATGTGTCAATGGTTAGAGCTCGAAGGCACGTGGTCCACTTGAACTCCTCACGCATTTCTCTTGACAAGGCACTGTGTTTATGCATGGCCTTTATTGCGTCGACTCACTGATGCTGAAGATGCCCAGACAGAGCGTATGAACTCTAGGGTCAACTCTGAAAGTCGACACCTTCTTGTTTTTCAACCGAAGTTTGCTGATTGTGTCAGTTCCATATCATCGTTGCGTCAACTCCACTATATCACCTTCTTAAGTTTGAACGGCATTTTGTAGAAGAGCCTCGGCTGCATCGACTCCACTTCAACATGGGGTTGACTCTGTCTTCATGTTTCTTTGTAGATGCACTGCTGCGTCGACTCCATGTCTCCCATTGCGTCAACTTCTTCTTGAAATTTGTTGATTTCTTACTCTTTCTGTCACTGTTTCACTAACTTCTTTCCAACCCATATCCAAAGCGTATCCAGTTAGCTTGGCATCTTAATTTGAATACATTTTTACACAGGGATGATCTTGGACTTGATGTTCTTGAAAGTCTTCATAAGTCTTCTACAAGCCTACTGGTTTGATAAAGGCTATTGACCTCAGGCTGGACCAAGTCGACTTCTGTCTTCTTCTAAACTTCTGACATTCTCTAAATTTCTGTGAATCTGAACTTTCTGAACTTGAGCTTCTGAACCTATTCTTCACAGAATTCAAGGATACACACACACACACACACACACACACACACACACACACACACACACACACACACACACAAAATATATGTATATATGTCATTGTGAAAAACATGACATCATCAAAACCATGAAATGATTCATAAATGAGTCATAGTGCTTGACATCATCAAAATCATCAGGGAGACCACTAGGGACACAACATTCTCCCCCTTTTTGATGATGGCAACACTATGACACATCACATAAACAGTATTAGCCAAGGTTTTTTTTTGAAGCTTAGCATAACATTTCCCAATCAACACATATTGTCTCCCAATACAATAATCTCCCTATTCTATCTCCCCATTAAAATAATGATACCACCACATTAAAAAAATAATGGCTCATCAACTTATCTCCCCCTTTGACATCAGCAAAAAAGGCATAGTTTGAAACCATAAATTTTTTTTAGAAAGGACATATCAAAACCAAAATTTGTCAAACATGAACGAGCCAACTGATACCAATTGAAGAGTTTTTCAGAAAATTATCAGATCAAGAATTACAGCAAACATCAAGGAACAAGTAATTGACAAATGATGAGTTTGACAAGAGATTCAGATCAAAAATTGAGCAGACATGAAGTTGACAAGAATGACTTTGATATCCATGACCTAAACTAATTTTAGCAAGAAGACACAAGTAGCAGACATATTTGATCTTGAATGAATTTGAGTGAAGAAATCACAAATTACGACAATTCTGAAGAATTCTCAATCTAATACTAATTTCATAAATCAAAAATGACTGAATTGCAGACTCTTCTATCATAGTGTTTCTTATGATGCATTCCTTATTTAGCTATTTGGTTCAAGTTTAATAAGTTTTGAGTTTACTAATGAAATTTCTTTACAAATCTCTACATTCAGGTTTAATTGAAATGAACCAATTTTTCATATTAATACCATGTTTAACCTTCTTTATCTTACTCATTCAACTTCAAAGACTCCCTTGGGAGTTCCCAAATCAAGTATTGAGATTAAACAATCATGATGTTTTTGATTAAATTCCTGGGCTTCAGTAATTTTCTTTTAGCTTTAGCTACCATATTCTGATTTTTCCTTTTGCTCAACAAATTTTTAAGCACATTTAAGTCCAGCACACACTTTATATATTGAGGATACACGTTGTTTAGACGCCAGTATCCCTAGGTACTCAGTATGATTGACTATCATGCTTCAAATTTTAAAAAATGTAGCAATGTCGCCTCATGACATGTCTCAACTCATTTCATTGATGAGAAGGATATAGTTCTCAGTGAGCTTGCCATTGCTCTGCCTTGATTTTTATGAGATTTCCTACAGAGTTAACACTGGCACCTCATGACACAGTCCGCTAAAGTTCAAGGGTCAAGGGACATGGTTTCTCAGTGGATCATTGTCATTTTGGACTATCAAGATATCTTTAATAGTGCAGAAATAACCCATTTTCTGAAATAAGGATATCTTTAATAAGAAATATCATTGGTCCATGTGGCAGATGGAATATACTTATGTTAGGAACCTTCTAGAGTTCAGCCCACGTGCATTGGATCGTGTGTCAATGATTAGAGCTCGAAGGCACGTCGTCCACTTAAACTCCTCGCGCGCTTCTCTTGACAAGGCAGACTGCGTTGATGCATGGCCTTTATTTCATCGATGCGCTGATGCTGAAGATGCCCAGACATAGCATATGAACTCCAGTGTCGACTCTGAAAGTCAACACCTTCTTGTTTCTAAACAAACGTTTGCTGATTGCGTCGGCTCCATATCATCGTTGCGTCGACTCCACTATAACACCTTCTTAAGTTTGAACGCATTTTGTAGAAGAGCCTTGGCTGCATCAACTCCACTTCAACATGGGGTCGTGTAATATTCTGCACCCTTCGGATCCTTCTTTTCGGGTCCCAGATCTATTTTCTCAGAGAGACCGACTCCGTTGTGTCCGAAATTATGTTCCGGACATCTTTCGGGTTTGGATCCGTACGTTTTAGATTAGTTTCGAAGGTCTCGGAACGTGTTTTACGGTTTCCTGTGTTTTTCCCTGACAGGACCTACGGAACCCCGTGGCAGGTAAACCGAGTCGTTCACCTACTCCGGCATAGTACCACAGCGATCAGTGCATTCCAACGATCGCGGCGATATATTTTTTCTATTTTTTCATATTTTTTGAAAAATCAGGATTTTCTATATAATCCCATTTCTTTTTCCTTTTTTCTTTCTCTTTTCTCTTTCTTCTTCTTTCTTCCTCCTTCTTCCTCCCGTGAGTTCACCCGACCCCTCTCCTTTCCCCCTCTCCCGTGGACGCGGTGGCGACCCTCTCCCCGACTGCAGACGATGGCGAGGTGACGGCGCGGCGACGGCGGTGGTGGTGTGGCGATCGCGACGGCGTGTAGAGTTCATGGCAAGCATGGAAGAACAAGGGTTTTCAAGCATTTTCTTGCGATCGGTGGCGTTTCGGCCGAGCTCTAGCTCCATTGAGGTAGAGAGACGAATCCCCATGCGCATCCCGTCGTCCCCCGTGATTTGTAGGCTGAGGAGAGGTCGAGAGGGGCATTTTTGAGCCGGGTAGGGCAAAATCCATGTTTTGGGGGTTGTGTGGCAATCTACCATTTCGTCGCGTTTTGGACCAATTCGAGGGCGTAGATACATGCTAGGGGCTATAGGGGAGCTTCCCCCTTGTTTTCCCCTCATCCATGGATGTTTGGGGGTGTGGTTTGGGTTTTTGGGTTTTTCCCACCGGTCCATTCTCGGGCTGGTGTGGCGGTCCTTCTAGAGACCGCCAGAGTCTCTGGCGGCCCAGGGTAGGTGCGCTAGACACTGTGGCAGCCCAAGGCGGGTGCGCCACGGGTTACTGTTTTGTCGGCAGGGCGTCCGTCGGCCTGGCGGCCGCACGATAAACCGCCAGAGCGTGTTGCGCTCCAGGGTTTGACCGCCAGAGGGGCAAGTTGACCGTTGACTTTCCTCCATTGGTTTTCGACCGTTGAGGATTTTTTGGGTGTGGCAGCCGAAGGTACACCAGCCACATCCCTGTGGCGGCCCTATATAGGACCGCCATTTCTTTCGCAACCCAGGGTGTGGCGGCCCATTGTTGGACCGCTACAGTCCCTGTGGCGGCCCAATTCTGGACCGCTAGACTCTGTGGCGGCCCAAAGGTGGACCGCCAGAGATCTATGTCCGACCGGAGTTATGTTTTGCCGATTCGAGTCCCTGGATAGTGGATCCCGATCCACGTGCTGACCCGTGTTCTGAGTGATGCTGGGTATCATGTGGGGGCCACACGTGAGGGTGTCGTGGGATCCCGGGAGCTGGTGTTCTCGGCACGTGTCGCTGTGAGTCGGTGTCGGTACTAGGAGCGGCCCTTGTACTCTGTCCGGTTTAGACGTCATTTTCTATTGACTAGAGAGTCTACTCTTTCAGTGACCCTCCACTAGTCGTAGCCTTCCGACACGCGAGTGGTCCCACCAGGGAGTGGTGGCGAGGCTACCCCGAGAGACGGTTTTTGACTAGTTTTCGTAGGGCCCCACGTTTGACAACAGAGTCCGGCTGAGGGGAAAACAAGTCAGAGGGCCAGACCTAGGACGTATGGTCTGTGTGTGCACACGTGGTTGGGGGCAGTGGACCCGCGCTGACGAGTGCGACCCCAGCTAGTCACTTGTTCTGTGGTTACTTGTACGGTGTCTCAGTTCCCGCTGGGCTGGAGGGAGACACCCGAGGCGTGGTTTCAGTCGTCAGTGGACGCATCCGGCCTTGCTTCTAGTGGGTTGGTACTCCTGTCTTGTGTGGTAGTGACTCTTTGGCTTTTGATGAGTTATCTCGATTTTTATGCCGTATGTTCGATACTAGCCGTCGTAGGAGCTTGTAGTTACTTTCCGTGCAGTTTCTCGGTTTGCGAGGTAGGGACCGATAATTCCTACCGAGCCTTGTGTGTTGAGGCTCATTCCCTGCGTGTTTTCATCGTGTTTCAGGTTAGACGAGGCTTCAAGGGAGCGCTTCAGAGGCTCTACGTGGTTCTGGTGCCCAGGGTTAGTTGCCAGTTGCCAGGCCGGGGTATGCCCCGTGTAGTTGTACCTTTCTCTTTGGATTGTACTAGTTGTGGACTACTATTATATTTTAGACTGCTATTTTTTTGTGGACCATGTAATTTAATTAATATTATTAATTATTTCCTGCTTAATTTATTTAATCTCCGTAACTCTGCAATTATTTTAGATTCTTGTGTATCTCCACACCATCCTTTCAACCCTTCCGAGTCTTCGGGCTCGTGGGTGGCGGTTCGAGATTTGGGCTATCGGGCCTTCCCGGTGTTCGGATTTCGGGTCGTTACAGGTCGACTTCGTCTTCATGTTTCTTTGTAGATGCATTGCTGTCACATCCCGAGCGCGGAATGAACCCGAGAACGTGGCGAGTTTATATGTCAATCAGAGCAAGTAGAATTTCAACAACAACAGAGTACGCGAATAGACAAGAATAATAAGTAATTAACCAACCAAGCTTAACTTAACCATCCAAAATAAAATGCTATAATCCACAAGGAAATAGCCAATACCACATAAGTTATTAATTCAACATCACCAACAAAACCCAAACCATAAAAGTTTACATTGCGCTTAAATAACAAGGAAATCAGATGACAAGACTCCAAATGGAAATGGACTAGACAGGACTCGACTCGATATAGAACGGTAGCATGATGCTTGGAAGCTCTATTCTCATCACTCTTGGTCATTTCCATATGGTTCTGAATCCGAAGTACCTGAAAAGTTGGGGAAAGAACTTGATGAGCGAACGCTCAATAGGAATTATATCTCAATAACAA
Organism: Amorphophallus konjac; assembly: GCA_022559845.1. Lineage (NCBI taxonomy): Eukaryota > Viridiplantae > Streptophyta > Magnoliopsida > Alismatales > Araceae > Amorphophallus > Amorphophallus konjac. Next base: position 214,472,450 of record CM040120.1, read on the forward strand.
GAAATAGGTTTAAGTAATTACATCTTCGCATGTAAATGCAATAAAGCTATGCATTTAGAGATAACTACGGGAAACTAGCAAGAGATTAAGCAACTCTTTAACAAGAGATAGTGAAGAGAGAGAATTGGAGATTTATTGGCTACTTTCACGCAAGTACATTGCCCATTCCGGGCCACGCAAGTCGAGTCAAGCAATTTGAGTCACGCATGTCAAGTCATGCACGCAAAAGAGAGAGAGAGAAAGAGAGTGTAGAATGCCAATAGATCAAACTAGTCATGCACTTCGGTGCAATGCCAGACACCGTGATCATTATAACTCCCATGGGCACAAGTACTTTTGGGTGCTCCTCCCAGGACCAGATCGGGCCCTATATGCACAGCATTAAAATAGATCTAGACATCCACTATAGTTCATAGCCAATAGAGAGTTCCAAATAACAAGCTTTAAAAGAATGAGAAATATAGTTTATGGAACTCAAGGGCAAGGCCCTTGGGTAAGGACAGACTAGCGATAAAATCCACACAAAGAGTATAGACAAACCGTGACATGTCGATAAACTAGGTGGAAATGGCACCTAGATAGGTTGCCATGATACTTTGAATCAATGACAAACAAGAGTCATGATTTCAATGGACATGAAGTAAGCTAAAGAATTGGCACCTAACCATAGGTTACCCAAATCAATAATTCGCCTAGTGGAACGGTCACGCACTCCACCGGCTTAAGAGATTTCTCTCATGGGCCAAGCGTAGCACCATGAAAGGGCCGGGTTACCAAGTTTCTCCATAGTGACATGGCAATTAAAACGGATACAAGGTGTTTAAGGTACAACCAGCTCAGCCAGCCTTTTGATGTTCCGCCTTTACTTGCTGGCACGTGAGATAGCGAGACACAAAGTCTACCACCTCCCTCTTCATGTTCGGCCACCAGAAGGTTCTTTTCAGATCCTTATACATCTTGGTCGCTCCAGGGTGAATAGTATACCTAGAGCGGTGAGATTCTTCTAGAATCTTCTTCTTCAAATCAGGACAGTTCGGAACACATGTCCTTTCATGGAATAACAGTCTACCATCAACTGCCAGTTTGAAATATGACCTCTGTTCCAACTTGTCCTTGATTTCTACCAGAATAGGATCCTCGTCTTGCAACTTCATGATTTCGGATAGTAAGTCCGGATGCACACTCATATAAGATAGAGTAATACACCCGTTCTTCTGGTCCGTGATTATGTTCAGCTTAGAGAATTTTTCTAATAATTTCCATTCTTGCACCATATAGTTGGCTAAAATGGCTCTTGGTTTCCGACTTAGGGCATCCGCTATGGAATTTCCCTTACCAGGGTGGTTCTGAATAGTGAAGTCGAAATCCTTTAGGTATTCGAGTCAATGCCTTTACCTCGTATTAAGCTCCTTCTGAGAGAATAAGTAATTGAGAGTCTTATGATCGGAGTACACCGTGAACTGCTCTCTGTAGAGATAATGTCTCCAGCTCTTCAAAGCAAAAATTACCGCGGCCAACTCTAGGTCATGCACTGGGTAGTTTTCTTCATGTTTCTTTAATTGCCTAGAAGAGTATGCAATAACTCTTCCTTGTTGCATTAAGACACACCCGAGGCCAATTCCCGAAGCATTGATATATACCTCGCACTTCTCTCCTTCTATAGGGAGAGCCAAGACCGGGGTAGTGGTCAAATGGTCCTTTAAGGTTTAGAAACTTCGTTCACAAGCTTCGTTCCACTCGTACGACACTTCCTTGCGAGTCAGCCTAGTAAGTGGCACGGAAATCTTTGAGAAAGCCTTTATGAAATGTCGATAATAACAAGTAAGACCTAGAAAGCATCTAATTTCTATCGTATTGGTTGGTCGTTCCCAATTTTTCACAGCCTCGACCTTTGCAGGGTCCACTGAGATTCCATCCTTTGAGTTTATGTGGCCTAAGAACAACACTTCCTCTAACCAGAACTCACACTTGCATATAATTTATTGTCCCTCAATATTTACAATGCTATCGTCAAGTGCTCTTCATGCTCTTCTTTCAACTTTGAATATATCAATATATCATCTATAAATACCACAATGAACTTGTCCAGATGTGGTCTAAAGATACTATTCATTAGCTGCATAAAAGCTGCTGCGGCATTTGTTTGTCCAAATGGCATAACAGTAAATTCATAATGCCCGTACCTGCTTCGAAATACAGTCTTGTGGATATCCTCTTATTTGATCCTTAGCTGGTGATACCTTGACCGAAGATCAATCTTTGAAAATACCTTGCTCCAGAAATTTGATCGAAGAGTTCATCAATCTTTGGCAATGGGTACTTATTCTTGATTGTAAGATGGTTCAGCTGCCGATAATCAATACACAGCCTCATCGATCCGTCCTTCTTTTTGACAAATAGTATTGGTTCTCCCCACGGGGAGCTGCTTGGTCTAATAAACCCCTTCTTTAATAACTCCATGAGTTGTTCCTTCAGCTCCTTGAGTTCAGCGGGAGACATTCTATACGGTGCTTTTGAAACAGGTCCAGCACCGGGCGCCAGGTCTATAGTAAAGGACACTTCCCTCTCCGGAGGCAAACTAGGCAAGTCTTCTGGAAAGACGTCAGGGAATTCCCGAGCCACTTGAATGCCTTCTAATCTAGCAACCTTAGCTTCCGTGGCAGTCACAAAAGCTAGGAATGCTACGCATTCCTTGTTGATAAGTTTGCTGGCTCGAAGATCTGAGATAACTGGCGACTTGTTCCGGGGGCTAATATAGATCAGCTCCGGATAATCCACAAAAGTTACTTTGCCGTTTCGGCAGTCTACTGTAGCCCGATGGTTTGATAGCCAATCGGCACCAAGAATGACATCATATTCCTTCAAATCTAGGCATATTAAGTTGGCAGGTAAGTTGTGACCCTGGGTTAAATGGGTAAGCTCATATAAGAGTGAGCTCATGCCCATTCGTGTTCCTTGGATGGGTTTCCACGGTGTGCATGTGTGGGCAAAAGCCATTGCTTTATGTTTATACATTTTGGGTCTTCTTATGGGTTTAGAGCCTATATCTACTACGTATGCTTTGCTTTGGATATTATGTGAACATGGGTTTTGGGTTGCATGGGCATGTTAATATATACATATATTCTTATGTATATTCTTATATATGTATTATATAGGTGGACTTATGTGTACACGGATGGGTAAAACCCATATATATATATATATATATCTATATCTATATCTATACTTGGGTTCTCTTTGGGGATTTAGGCCCATACAGTGGGTTATCATAAGTTGTGTTTTTCTTCATTTAACATTCCTTATTATTTGCGAAAGCTTTTAATTATTAGGGAAATATCTAATTTTCCATTAATAAAAAATCGGGGTGCTACACCCTCCCCCACTTAAAAGAATTTGCTCCCCAAATTCAATTGCTTGTATGGAGACATGGAAGGGCATAGGGTACTTACTGTTAGAATAGTTCCGGGTATCTTTTCCGCATAGACTCCTCAGTTTCCCAGATAGCCTCTTGCTCTAAACATTGGTTCCACTGTACTTTTACCATTAGTATTGTCTTGTTCCTCAAAACTCGGACTTCTCGGTCGAGGATCTTCACGGGCTTTTGCTCATAAGTGAGGTCCTTTTGTATCACCAAGTCATTATGATTAATGACATGGAAAGGATCGTGCACGTACTTCTTTAGCATAGAGACGTGAAACACATTGTGCACTTCCGATAGCTGGGGAGGTAAGGCAAGTCGATAGGCTACCTCACCAACTCTTTCCAGTATCTCGAATGGACCTATAAACCTCAGTGTAAGCTTGCCCTTAACACCGAAGCTTCTAATACCTCGACCAGGAGAGACCTCGAGGTAAACATGGTCTCCGACTTGGAACTCTAGCTCTCTTCTTCTATTGTTGAAATATGACTTCTGCCTGGATTGAGCCACCTTGAGTCTATCTCTGATGAGTTGGACTTTCTCATTTGTATCTCGGACCATATCTGGGCCTAGTATCTGCCTTTCACCAACCTCATTCTAACAGATTGGAGAGCGGCAACTCCTGCCATACAGTGCTTCGAATGGAGCCATCTGAATACTGGCCTGATAGCTGTTGTTATATGCAAACTCGTCTAGGGATAAGTGGTCATGCCAGCTTCCACCGAAGTCAATGGCACATTCCCATAAAATGTCTTCCACAATTTGGTTCGTTCTCTCGGTCTGACCATCAGTCTGGGGATGGAAAGTAGTGATGAAGTTGAGCTTTGTCCCCAAAGAGTGTTGTAGACCCTTTCAGAAATGTGAGGTAAAGCGAGGGTCGCGGTTAGACACGATTGATACTGGAACTCCATGTAATCTTACGATCTCCTTGATGTATAATGCCGCCAAGACATCAACCAACCAACAGCTCTTAATTGGCAGGAAATGCGCCGACTTGGTCAAACGGTCGATGAATACCCAGATTCCATCATGTCTGCCCCTTGATTTAGGCAAGCCCATGATGAAATCCATACCGATATCTTCCCATTTCCACTTGGGAATATCAAGAGGGTGTAATTTTTCGGTGGGTCTTTGATGTTCCACCTTTACTTGCTGGCAAGTGAGACAGGGAGACACAAAGTCTGCCACCTCTCTCTTCATGTTCGGCCACCAGAAGGTTCTTTTCAGATCCTTATACATCTTGGTTGCTCCAAGGTGAATAGTATACCTAGAGCGGTGAGCTTCTTCTAGAATATTCTTCTTCAATTCAGGATAGATCGGAACACATGTCCTTTCATGGAATAACAATCTACCATCAACTGCCAGTTTGAACTATGACCTCTGCTCCAACTTATCCTTGATTTCTACCAGAATAGGATCCTCGTCTTGCAACTTCATGATTTCGGATAGTAAGTCCGGATGCACACTCATATGAGATAGAGTAATACATCCATTCTTCTGGTCCGTAATTATGTTCAGCTCAGAGAATTTTTCTAATAATTTCCATTCTTGCACCATACAGTTGGCTAAAATGGCTCTTGGTTTCCGACTCAGGGCATCCGCTACGGAATTTCCCTTACCAGGGTGGTACTTAATAGTGAAGTTGAAATCCTTTAGGTATTCGAGCCAACGCCTTTACCTCATATTAAGCTCCTTCTGAGAGAATAAGTACTTGAGGCTCTTATGATCGGAGTACACCGTGAACTACTATCCGTAGAGATAATGTCTCCAGCTCTTCAAAGTAAAAATTACCACGGCCAACTCTAGGTCATGCACTGGGTAGTTTTCTACATGTTTCTTTAATTGCCTAGAAGAGTATGCAATAACTCTTCCCTGTTGCATTAAGACACACCCGAGGCCAATTCCCGAAGCATCGGTATATACCTCGTACTTCTCTCCTTCTATAGGGAGGGCCAAGACCGGGGTAGTGGTCAAATGGTCCTTTAAGGTTTGGAAACTTCATTCACAATCTTCGTTCCACTCGTATGACACTTCCTTGCGAGTCAGCCTAGTAAGTGGCACGGTAATCTTTGAGAAATCCTTTCTGAAACGTCGGTAATAACAAGCAAGACCCAGAAAGCTTCTAATTTCTGTCGTATTGGTTGGTCGTTCCCAATTTTTCACAGCCTCGACCTTTGTAGGGTCCACTGAGATTTCATCCTTTGCGATTATGTGGCCTAAGAACAACACTTTCTCAAGCCAGAACTCACACTTGCTAAATTTGTCATATAATTTATTGTCCCTCAATATTTGTAGTGCTATCGTCAAGTGCTCTTCATGCTCTTCTTTCGACTTTGAATATATCAATATATCATCTATAAATACCACAATAAACTTGTCCAGATGTGGTCTAAAGATACTATTCATTAGCTGCATAAAAGCTACTAGGGCATTTCTTTGTCCAAACGGCATAATAGTAAATTCATAATGCCCGTACCTGCTTTGAAATGCAGTCTTGTGGATATCCTCTTCTTTGATCCTTAGCTGGTGATAGCCTGACCGAAGATCAATCTTTGAAAAATACCTTGCTCCAGAAATTTGATCGAAGAGTTCATCAATCCTTGGCAGTGGGTAATTATTCTTGATTGTAAGATGGTTCAGATGCCGATAATCAATGCACAGCCTCATCGATCCGTCCTTATTTTTGACAAATAGTACTGGTGCTCCCCACGGGGAGTTGTTTGGTCTAATAAACCCCTTCTTTAATAACTCAATGAGTTGTTCCTTCAGCTCCTTGAGTTCAGCGGGGGACATTCTATACGGTGCTTTTGAAACACGTCCAGCACCGGGCACTAGGTCTATAGTAAAGGACACTTCCCTCTCCAGAGGCAAACATGGCAAGTCTTCTAGAAAGACGTCAGGGAATTCCCGAGCCACTTGAATGCCTTCTAATCTAGCCACCTTATGCGCTCGACAGTCGTCGTTTAAAAATACCGTGCCACACAAATTTCAAAATTTATACAACTGCACTCACTCACTTAAATGATTTTGAAAATATGAGTAAAGTGGTAAATACGGGTCGATCCCATGGGGAGGAAATTTGAATGTAAGTTAGAAAATACCCTTATTTTTTAGAAAACCAATTGCTTTTGTTTGATTTGAGTGCGATTACAACTAACGGAAATGAAATTGCAATTTGAAAGAACAAGAGATAAGTTAAAGAAATATTTAGCCAATGAATTGAAGAATGATGTCGTCTCCTCGCCGAGCCTTTGATGAAGATCGCTCCGCCTTTGAAGTCGACGCCGTGAGATGATTTGAAGAAGACCACCGCTTTGGGTGTGAGTGAAACACTTATGAAGAAATAGGTTGGATAGAAGAAGTTTGAAACACTAAGTTGAAAACATAACAGAATTTCATTGAAAATAGGCGTTGGAAGAAATAGAATAACTTAAAATATAAATGGAATTAGAAAAAATGAAATGCATGAACGTTGTAGAGAATTAAAAGATGAAGAACTTTGATGAAGACCACGGAAACAGAAAATGAAAGGAAGACAATGAAAAACTTAAAAAATCAAGATCTATCGCTGCTGGTGAACAGTAACTGACAGAAAAATAGAACAGTAAAGAATTAATTCTAGAGCTCAAACTAAGAAGAATTTGAAGTGGAAGAAGAATAAAACTTAGATCTACAAGAGAAGAACAACTTTCATGCAAAACACAGAGTAAAATTATGATTATAAAAGCTTCAAAATGGCAAATTGGTGGAGACTATCACTTCGGATGAATAGTACATGAACAGGACAACACTTAAAAACACAAAGAATAACTTTTAAACTAGAACGAATTAAAAGAAATGATAAAAAGAGAAGTTGAAGAACACTTACAGATGGAGAACTTTATAGAAGACAATAAATTGAAATAAATATCACACAAGCTTGTAAATTGATTATGAAGAGCCGAAATGGCTAAGAGTACAATGAAATCCTTCAATACAAACTTAACACAAACTTCAAAACGTGAATACAAAAGCTTTCAAAATCTATTCCTACCAAAGCCACAAAGTAAAAACTTGAAGAACACTTACAAACTTGATCAATCCATAGCTTACTACTCCTAGCTATCCTCTCTTCCTAATCTCCTAACAACCCCTTCTTCATTACAATCAAAGCCCTTTATATAGGGTTTACATAACATCCCTTTAGGAAATGTGAACACTTTGCCAATGTGAATCATCAATTGCTGCTCTCTTTGACCAAAAATGATGTGCCAACATGTGTTGCACATTTTCCCAATATTTTCTGATTTTTCTGTAATTTTCTGACCTTTTTTCTAGCTCTTTTTCTCTCTTTTTCTCTTTTTCTCTCTCCTACCGGCGCGTTGCGCCGACCGGCCGCCTCTCTCTCCTACGCGTGGACCACGCGCGCGCCTGCCGACCGCCTTCGCCCGCCTTCGCGCGGACGCGGGATCGAGCCCGCCCACGTGCAAACACACACTCACGCACACACATTCACACTACTTATATACATTACTTATATATTATATATATATATATTATATATATATATATTATGTATAAATGTTTATAAATAGCAAACAAATCCTTAAAAATATCAAAGAAATATATTTTATTATTATTATTTTTTTTCTTTTGGAACAAGTCCAAAATTTTATTTATTATATATTTTTTTTATTTTCATAATATAGATATATATCTATATATATATATATGTATATATTATGTATATAACTTATTAAGGCCTAAAAAAATCAAATAAATTTATATTTTTTATTCTTTTTCTTTTATTTTTTTTTATTATTGAACAAATCCTTGGGCTTTTGGCCCATTTCAACATTCATTATATTTTCTTGTTTTTCTTATTTTTATTATTTCGAATGCTTGTTAAATAAGGAAATATCTTTATTAAAATCATTTAATTACAGAAAATTAATTATTTTACTATAAATTAAAAGTAAGTGTGATAAGTGCATATTTATTATTATTAAAGCCCATAAATAATATAAATAACATGAATTAAGATGGCAAAATACACACTTATCACACCCCCCAACTTACTCATTGCTAGTCCCTTAGCAATGTAAATAGTCTCAAAATGTAAGGACTAACAAGAGTTTACGAAGTTCATGCCTCATTTCTAGATCATCTTTCATAGAGTCAACTAAAGATTAGGAATCTGGAATCATTATCACATACTAGCCTTATGTAGGAAATTCAGGTACATGATCAAGAATTCTAATCAAAATTCAGTAGCACTTGTGCATGTGTAATACTAAATTCACAGTAGAGACAATTGCGTCCTCCAGTTGCTATTCTGACCAAATACCTTTCAATTCTGCACTTCTTAATTAGAGCGTTCAGCATACTAGCTTTATGTCTGCCTTATTGCTTTGTCCCTTTTGGGATCTTTCTTTCTCTTCTCTCTTTTTTTTTATATACATACATGATGCTGCACTACCCTTCACTGTTTTACGCGAAGCTCAACACGTCTTAGGTGAAGTAGGCCCGGTTACACAGATCAAAGTTTCCTTTTCCTTTTGACGCGAACCTCAACACGTCTTAGGTGAAGTAGGCCCGGTTACTCAGAATCAGAGCATTTTTCATGGTGTTTTTCTCAAAATTTTGTCAATTGTGCTTTTGCACTGAGTTTGATAGATCACTTGGCAGAAAGCTAAAGATCTCTTCTTTAAGAAGTCCTGAATATCAGACAACATACCCAAAATAGCAGAATGCTTGTCCTACTTGTTTCATTAGCGTGCAACGTGATTGTATTTTTCTAAAGTGCACATGAACTTTAAAGAGATTCTTAAATCAGTTTTCATGGCTAGATTAAATAAATTATCCATCATCATTTTCCCTAGTCTTTTCTATTCTAGAATCATTTTCAATAGAAGCATGAATCAGGGAACTCCAAATGGGAAAAACTTTTGTTTAGCGTGACAATACAAGAGAGCAAGAAAAATTTTCTCCCCCCCCAACTTAAATGACATTGTCCTCAATGGCATAAGCATTAAACAGATCAGAGAACAAGTAAATAGATAATATTGTTGGGATGGAAGGATACAACCTGATGGTCGGGGCAAAGTGATGAAGGCTCCTTCTCCGCGTGGCCGATTAACTAAAACACACTCACTCAAGCAAAACGTCAAATCACAAAATCTTGGATTCCCTCCAGAAGCCATTGCTTAGCATACCAGGAGGGGAGCTTACCGTGTCCATGAGTTGCAAAGGGAATCGACTACTGATTTCAACGTGGGTCACGGATCCGGATTTCCCGCAGAAATGTCCCCCTATTTCATGCGTATGCGAAAGGCAGTCACAACGGGACAACGAACACATGGAATCTTTGGGCCGAAAAAGTAAATAAAGCAGGCCTCCGACTCGATCACTCCACATGGTAGAGTGGGCGCGAGAGTAAAGGGAGAAGGACTTGTCCCCAAAGCTGTTGCTAAAGGTGACGGGAATAGATGCAGATCACTTTCTCTCCAATCCTATAAATACCTCCCTTTCCGCTCAACTTAGGCACATCGGAGGCTTGAGAGTATATTTTGAGGAGTGAAAGGTTGTAAAGGGAAGTAGTGAGTGTTGCTCAATTTTAGAATGGAGGGTGAATCTAGCTTCAGAGCAGAAGGTGAGTCCTCTCGCTCCTCGAAGAGGAGCAGATCGGGAAGTAGTTCCAGGAGACTCTCAGAAGTCGAAGGACAACTGAGGGAGAGGACTCTATCACAGCTTGTAAGTGGCTCCTTGCATTCCTTACTTCATGCTTTCGTCTCCTATCTTCCTTTGCAAAGCTCCCTTTGCTCATTTCGTATGTATGTGCAGAACGTGATGAGATCACACATCTCGTGGGAGCTGGTAGTGGCGGCCTATCGAGGTCTCCCGGCCTTCCAGAAGGCGAGGTTAGACGTGATGGGGTTCGGGGCCTTTCTCAGAATCGAGCCGATCAAGCTCGACTTGGCCCTGATCCAAGCATTACGTGAAAGATGGGACCCGGCGAGTCGGGCATTCCTGATGCCGTGGGGGCACATGGTGCCCAGCCTGGAAGACGTGGTCCGGATTACGAGCCTCAAAGTAGATGGGGAAGCAGTGACTGGCGTTACCTACGCGGACTATCGAGAAGGTGCCCAGAAACTATTGGGGATGGATTTAGACGGTCGGAAGAACAGGTCAGTAGCTAGGGCATCGATCTTGGAGGCATTAGGGCTTACTGACATGCGTCCGCGTGATGATGAATCCCTCGAAGAATTTATGGAAAGGGCCGAAAGAGGTGCCCGTGCTGTATATTGCGTGGACACCAGCAACTGGGAGAGGACCAACATGGATCTCAGGAGGTTCCTCCTCTTTCTTTTGGGCAAGTTGCTATTGGGCTCCAAGGGAGACAATATCCACTGTCGCTTCTTAGAGCTGCTTGTAGACTTGGAAAGAGTAGGACAATATGCTTGGGGAGCTGCCGTGTTGGCACATCTTTTTACCGGTCTATCGCAAAGGACAGACCGAGAGATGTAATAAGTGGGTTTACGCCCTTCATCCAGGTAAAGAATGTTGTAGTTGTTTTATGCCCCTTTTTTTTTCTTGAATTTGTTGATATCAATGACACATGATGGTGTAGCTATGGAGCTACTATTACCTTCCAATGGGGAGAGCTCATCACTGCCGGCCAGTGACCGTCCCGCTTGCTAGACGGTGGCAACCCATCATGAGCACAGCACCTCTATCCTACCAACTAATGGTGTTAAGGCGGGAGTTGCAAGAGTTCCCTACAGCGATGGTATGATACTTTTTCTCCCTTTTTTGGTTTGTTTGTTTATCATCATTTTTTAGCTAATCAAGAGGATGTGTACAACCCATCAAAGGTGAATTGGAGGCCTTTCTCGAACATGGTCGATGTTGACCAGCCGTGGGTTATTGGAAGCCACGCCCGATTCGGACGGGACCTCTGGCTCCATTGCTTGAATGAAATCGAGCCCCTTAGACTGAGATTAGCTATGAGGACCCTAGGGCTGGCCCAGGAATGGGTGGATATGACCATATCTCCCAGCGTCGGAAAGCAGACGCGGGGACCGGCAACCTATGTCGATTGGAGGGTGCGCTTCCCCGAACAATATGAAGACTGGCAAAGGGGTGGCACGCTCGTGGAATCTCAAGCACAAGACAGTGAGGATTACCTACGCCTCTATAGGGCAATGTATGCAGAGAGGCTCCAGCCTGGAGGGCTTGTAGAGGTAAAGTAAAAAAAAACCATGTTTTTATCTTGTGCATTTTTTTCATTTTTGATTTTTTTTCATTTTGTGAACTCATAAGCCATAACTGTAGGATGCCCGTGATACCATAATAGTGAACTTACGAGCTCGTTTGGTGGACACGGAGTAAGAGTTGAGTGACACCCGAGCATCTCTGGGTTCATTAGTAAGTGTTTTTGTGTACACTCCAAGTATGATTTGAGATTCATGACGCTAACCACTTAATGTCACCTCATATGTGTCGCAGCGTGCCCAGCTCGATGCAGTTTCATCTGCGATGGGGGCAGATGGCGTTTCTTCCAGTCTATGGATTCCTACTGCATAGCTGGATCTACTCCATGAGCAGCTTGCTCATGCCACACAACATGCTACGGAGGCCGAAGGGATGCTTTCTGCACAGGTGAGGGTTTCACCATTTAATATCCCTTGTGCAAGCATTGCTATATGCCTGAGATGGTATGTATGGCATGAGAAAGAAACACAAGAGGCACTCGCGCTCACCACCCAGAAGGAAGCTAGAATAACTGAGCTGGAAAAGGAACTACAGCGTCGTCCTGATGAGGACTCTTCTAGGGACGCTGTGGAGCTGAGGATCACCCTTCAGCTGGAAAGAGAAGACGGAGAGAGAGAAAGGGCTAAGAGAGAGAGGGACAGAGACAGAGAGAAGGCTAAGAGATTGGCCGAGAAAGAGGAGAAGAGGGCCCTGGAGGCCCAACTATTTGAATTGAGGACCAGTCTCGGCCTTGCCGATCAATGGCTGAAGGATGGCGAAGAACGCTATCGAAGAGCACGAGAGCGTGGCTTTCATGTTAGTAGCTTCTTTGCTGCCCCCGCTGATCGGCGCCGAGGAGTGGAGATAGAAAGAGGATCACCGAGCGGTAGGAATACCGCTTCTCTCAGCGTGGGAACACCCTCTAGAGTTTCTTGCCCAGAGAGTGGCAAGACGAGTAATGTGGAGAAAGTGGGTGGAACCTGATGTAATCTCTTTGTTGTTTGTTTTTGTTGTTGAGAGTGGAATATGATGTTCTATGCTTGGTTCTCTGCTTCTTTCTGGCCTCTCAAATTCTTGCACACATCTAGCTTCCCAAAAAAAAACACTGATTACCACACAAAAATCACTTAAACTTTGGGTTGCCTCCCAAGAAGCGCTAAGTTTTATGTCGTCAGCCAGACACCAGGTAGATCACTAACCAACGTGTGGCATTCAGAATGAGCCACCACGTGATCTTGTCCTCCTTCAAATTCCAGCCCTTATGCCATTGGAAGACAAGAGTAAACATGTACGGACCGGGGCTAGAAAGAGGCAGGACTCGCACTTTATTGAAGTTTTCTGTAACCATAAATGGGAGCCAGTTTTCCTCTTTAGGGATCCAGAAATGAGCAAGGGCCAATAATTTGTCTTGATCGAGGGGGAACCCTTGCACAAAATCAATCCATTGGTCTCCTTGTCTTGTATCGTCTTTCCTGACGAGCCTTTTAGGAATGACTCCCTCCATAGAAACTTGTTCAGGCCCTGGTAGCTTAGGAATAATATCATCATCTTTAGCCACTTCCCTCTCAGTAACAGCCTCATGAAATTTAAGGGCATTGATCAACTTGTCATCCTGAGAGGAAGTTAAATCGAAGATGAATGTGGTTGGCACACCCTCCTCAGGTCCTAGAATCTCAAATTGGAGAGGCTCAACTGATAGGGAAATCAAAGTAGAAGGAAGCACTAACTCATTCACAGATTCAGACTTCAATGGATAGGCCTCAGGGGTTAGATCAAATTTGAAATTTTCTAATGAAACCCCTTCATCATACCCCTCACTCATCTGAGGAATGTTAACCAAATTGCCCAAAAATGGGGTGGATAGAGGAAATGTAAATGATTCTAGTACGGCCCTTTCATCATAGGTCAGATCAAATGTAAATCTCTCTACGACGGGCCCCTCATCACACTCCTTACTCAACTGAATATTATCAATCAAATTTTCCAAAAATGGGGTCGGTAGATGAAATGTAAACTTTTCTAATAAGGCCCCTTCATCATGTTCTTCCAGGGGAGGAGGATATTCAGAATTTTGTTCCATTAAATCAACAATATTATTACTTACAAAGTAATCCTCCTCTTTATTTATGTCATCAATTGAGTTGTTTGGGGCATTATCCTTTACTGTAGTATTCTCAATCTCAAAACATTCGTAGAATGGGGTGATATGATCATGATTATCCTTGAAGCCACCCCCTTCTTCCTTTCCTTCCTGCATCATGGTATTACGTGCGCACTCCCCCTCATTCTCAATAGTGATATTGTGAGCCAAAATGACAGGTAGAAGACTGTCATCGTCATCATCATTCACATATTGAGGGGGTTGGTGTAATGTTGAAGGAGAGGGTTGATAAGTAGACTGAGAGTACATGTTTTGAGGGTCAAAGCAGTGGCCCGGTGAATCACTCCTAGTATCCATGTTGAATCTGAAATCTGGGTGAGATGAGTTGAGCTGAAGTTGAGGACACAGGGGACGCCCGTGGCCTTCTTGGGGTGAAAGTGTAGACAAATGGGTTTGGATTGTTTGGTCCATCCAAGGAAAATTTAGGTGATTGCTCCAGCCAGACGTAGAATTATCGGAAAGGGTATCACACTGGCATGGAGAGAATCCTAGGCCATTTTGGACCTGTGCTCGGATGACTGGAGAGAGTCGGGTAATAGTAGGACATTCACTCACATGGTGAGTGAGACTGGCACAGAATTCACAAGCTTTCGTGAAAGTATGGATTGGATTTTCAGCCTGTTTGACATGTCCTACGGATTGTTGATGAGATGAGATGGAGACACGGTTTATCGAATTTTCACTCAAAATTTCAAACAAATCATACGCCTCATCTTCACCTTTGCTCAAAAATGCCCCTCCACAATATATGTCCACCATTTGCCTATCATAATCGGATAACCCCTCATAAAATGCAAATATAATTTACCATTTGGGCAACCCATGGTGTGGACATTGACTTATTAGATCCTTCAATCTCTCCCAAGATTCATGAATTTGCTCTCCCGGACGTTGAGTAAATCTTGTAATCGCCCTTCTCATCATGTTGGTTTGGCCTATGGGGTAAATTTTTTTCAAAAATTCTAACTGCATAGCTTCCCAAGTCCTGATAATCTTTCCAAAACTCCTTAACCAACATTTTGCTTTATCTTTCAATGAGAATAGAAATAAGATCAACTTAAAGGCATCATCATTAAAATTCTGAATTTTGATCAGGGAGCAAACTTCTAGAAAATCATCTAGATGCCTATAAGGATTTTCATTGAGATTCCCATAAAAAGATGGGAGCATCTGGATGAGACTAGGGCGAATCTCATATTGATCAACAAGAATGTCAGGGAGTTGAATACAGGTTGAGGGCTTGTAAGTAGAAGGATAAAAGTGCTCCTGCATAGGCGTGGATTTGTGATTTTATTTTTTTAAATTTTTTTTATGCAACCACAAACAAGTTAATACAAATTATCTAATGATCTAGATGCGACTCAGACCTACAGATAGGGTTTCACAAAGTGATTAAAGTGAAATGTAAGTTTACCCATAATATGTCCACCAGCCAGGTAAGGGGTGGGGTAGTGGGAGGCTCCCCCTACTTTCGTAGGGACCTAATTATGTCAAACCACTAGTCCGCTTAAGGCGTTTGCCGTCCGACCGCCTTGGGTAAACTCAAATCGTACTAAAATCACAGTGTGATCCTAGGGCCAATGTTTACTGACTTTTATTTAAGGCGTAGGTCATGCAAAGATGCAAGGGAAATGTGGTTTGTGGGCTAAGGAAGGGTGATGAAATCCCCACCTTATGTTATTTAAAGGTAGTACCCTTAGAATATTTTGAAATGAAATGCTCACCACAATTTCAAATAAGGGGTTCTTATGTAATATGCATGCCATAATCGGATAAGTAGAACGTACCTTGCCTCTCGCAATTTTCCAAATGCAATGACAGGAATTAAACAAAGAAAAATTCTATGCTAAATGATGCATGACCTAGAACATGTTGTGTTTGGTTTCTATTCTTGGAATGAAATTTTTTTGTATTTTGGTGCAAGTAATTTTTTTTATTTAATGAACCTATCTAGCCAGCACAAGAATTTCTTTTGTTTTGATGTTTTGTTTTTTATTTTTATAGAGTTTTCAAGAATTTTGCAGATTTTTGTTAAAGATTTTTCAGAAAATGGAAAAACAGAACATGTTCCTACGTTTCTGCCCTTTAGCTTCAGGTATGAGTTCCCTCTTTCCTTGATTTTTTTGATTTATTTTCTTTTTCCTACAAAATAAAAATAGCAAAATCAATATACAGATATACACATCAAACACAAGAATATCCCAACATGCAAAAATTCCATCCCCGGCAGCGGCGCCAAAAATTTGATGCGCTCGACAGTCGTCGTTTAAAAATGCCGTGCCACACAAATTTCAAAATTTATACAACCGCACTCACTCACTTAAATGATTTTGAAAATACGAGTAAAGTGGTAAATACGGGTCGATCCCACGGGGAGGAAATTTGAATGTAAGTTGGAAAATACCCTTATATTTTGGAAAACCAATTACTTTTGTTTGATTTGAGTGCGATTACAACTAACGGAAATGAAATTGTAATTTGAAAGAACAAGAGATAAGTTAAAGAAATATTTAGCCAATGAATTGAAGAATGCCGTCGTCTCCTCGCCGAGCCTTTGATGAAGATCGCTCTGCCTTTGAAGTCGACGCCGTGAGATGATTTGAAGAAGACCACCGCTTTGGGTGTGAGTGAAACACTTATGAAGAAATAGGTTGGATAGAACAAGTTTGAAACACTAAGTTGAAAACATAACAGAATTTCATTGAAAATAGGGGTTGGAAGAAATAGAATAACTTAAAATATAAATGGAATTAGAAAAAATGAAATACATGAACATTGTAGAGAATTAAAATATGAAGAACTTTGATGAAGACCACAGAAACAGAAAATGAAAGGAAGATAATAAAAAACTTAAAAAATCAAGATCTATCGTTGCTGGTGAACAGTAACTGACAGAAAAACAGAACAGTAAAGAATTAATTCTAGAGCTCAAACTAAGAAGAATTTGAAGAAGTGGAAGAAGAACAAAACTTAGATCTACAAGAGAGGAACAACTTTCATGCAGAACGCAGAGTAAAATTATGATTGTAAAGGCTTCAAAATGGTAAATTGGTGGAGACTATCACTTCGGATGAACAGTACATGAACAGGACAACACTTGAAAATATAAAGAATAACTTTTAAACTAGAATGAATTAAAAGAAATGATGAAAAGCGAAGTTGAAGAACACTTACAGATGGAGAACTTTGTAGAAGACAATAAATTGAATTAAAGATCAAACAAGCTTGTAAATTGATTATGAAGAGCCGAAATGGCTAAGAGTACAATGAAATCCTTCAAGACAAACTTAACACAAACTTCAAAACGTGAATACAAAAGCTTTCAAAATCTATCCCTACCAAAGCCACAAAGTAAAAACTTGAAGAACACTTACAAACTTGATCAATCCATAGCTTACTACTCTTAGCTATCCTCTCTTCCTAATCTCCTAACAACCCCTTCTTCATTACAATCAAAGCCCTTTATATCGGGTTTACATAACATCCCTTTAGGAAATGTGAACACTTTCCCAATGTGAATCATCAATTGCTGCTCTCTTTGACCAAAAATGATGTGCCAACATGTGTTGCACATTTTCCCAATATTTTCTGATTTTTCTGTAATTTTCTGGCCTTTTTCTAGCTCTTTTTCTCTCTTTTTCTCTCTTTCTCTCTCCTACCGGCGCATTGCGCCGACCGCCCGCCTCTCTCTCCTGCGCGTGGACCACGCGTCCCTGCCGCCCGCCTTCGCGCGGATGCGGGATCGAGCCCGCCCACCTGCAAACACACACTCACGCACACACATTCACCCTACTTACATATATTACTTATATATATTATATATATATATATATTATGTATAAATGTTTATAAGTAGCAAACAAATCCGTAAAAATATCAAAGAAATATATTTTATTATTATTATTATTATTTATTTTGGAACAAGTCCAAAATTTTATTTATTATATATTTTTTTATTTTCATAATATAGATATATATATCTATATATATGTATATATTATGTATATAGCTTATTAAGGCCTAAAAAAATATCAAATAAATTTATATTTTTTTATTATTTTTCTTTTATTTTATTTTTCTTATTGAACAAATCCTTGGGCTTTTGGCCCATTTCAACATTCATTATATTTTCTTGTTTTTCTTATTTTTTTTATTTTGAATGCTTGTTAAATTAGGAAATATCTTTATTAAAATTATTTAATTACAGAAAATTAATTATTTTACTATAAATTAAAAGTAAGTGTGATAAGTGCATATTTATTATTATTAAAGCCCATAAATAATATAAATAACATGAATTAAGATGGGAAAATACACACTTATCACCACCTTAGCTTCCGTGGCAATCACAAAAGCTAGGAATGCTACGCATCCCTTGTTGATAAGTTTGCTGGCTGGAAGATCCGAGATAACTGGAGACTTGTTCCGGGGGCTAATATAGATCAGCTCCGGATAATCCACAAAAATTACTTTGCCGTTTTGGCAGTCTACTGTAGCCCGATGGTTTGATAGCCAATCAGCACCTTGAATGACATCATATTCCTTCAAATATAGGCATATTAAGTTGGCATATAATCTTGCAATCTATATATTGGTGGGTAATCTCGGACTCATTTCCGAGAGGAGTAGAGATGACTATATCTAGCCACTCGGGTTCTTTAGAGAAATTAGTAGCAAATTTCTTGGAAACGAATGAGTGTGTGGCTCCAGTATCAAATAATACTTGAGCAGATTTAGAGCAGACAAACAAAATACCTTCCACCAACCCACCCTCGGTTGGTTCCGTCTCCTGTAGAGCTTGTAAACGTCCCTGCTTCTTTGTCGGACGCTTTTCATCCTTGGTCACCTGCTCGCCTTGCTCATTTAATAACGAGCAATCAGGAATCCTGTGTTCCTGGCTCCCGTAGCGATGGCACGCTCCAAGCTTTCTCCAACATTCTTCGACCGTGTGACCAGGCTTGTCACAATATTTGCAATTTGTTTTTATTGGCGCCGTGATGGAAAAAGGCTTGTTGTTATTCTTGGGTTTCTTGTTCTTGGAGGACTCTCCTCCCTTGCTTGGTCGCTTCTTATCATAAGAAGGCTTAAAGGTGTTGGAGCTCGTGACGGTCTCATTTTTGTCTTTTCCACAGATTTTGTCAGACAGCTCCGTGGCATCTTCAAGCAACTGGGCGTGGCGTACCGTCTCCGGATATACTTGGATATCCATAGGAGCAAGTTGAGTGATAAATTGGGGTCGCAGCCCATTCAAGAACCTCTTTGCTTTCATCTTCTCTGTATACACCAGATGAGGTGCATAACGGGATAGCCTGGAGAATTGAGCCTCATAATCAGCCACTGACATGGAGCGTTGCTTTAGAGCGGTAAATTCCGCAGCCTTTTTCTCTTGGACGCGGTCGGAGAAGTACTTATTGTTGAAATGTGCAACAAAACCAGCCCATGTGACATACTCATCTGGCAATGTGGCCTCAACAGACTCCAACATGCGCGAGCGTTCCGTTCTAATTGGAACGTAGCCAGTAACACCTTCTCTTCGTCCGCGCACTGTAGGACTCGGAAGATTCTCTCAATCTCCTTTAACCAATTTTCAGCATCATCGGGATTGGATGAACTCGCGAACCTAGGGGGACTTAGGTCCCTGAAGCTTCGGTGGAGATCGCCAACTCCACAGTTCGCTCCGCCTTGAGCAACTTGCTGCAGTGCCTGAGTCAGACCCTGCATGGTACGTTGTATTTCACGCCATTGCGCACGTTCTGCAGCCATAATCCTACACGAGTTTTTAACTTTAATTAGTTCTGTGTGGAAATTTTATAGTTGGACGTCCTATGATAGACTTAACCCCACGGCTCTACCCAGTCTCACCGTGTTAAGAAAAACCTATCCTTGGACTTGGGTTTCCATAGGAATTTGAAATCCTAGGCTCTGATACCATAAAAAACTGTCACGCCCCGAGCACGGAAGGAACCCGAGAACGCGGCGAGTTTATATCGATCATGTCAATCAGAGCAATGAGAATTTTGACAACAACAGAGTACGCGAATAGACAAGAATAACAAGTAATTAACCTACCAAGCTTAACTTAACCAACCAAAATAAAATGCTATAATCCACAAGGAAATAGCCAATACCACATAAGTTATTAATTCAACATCACCAACAAAACACAAACCATAAATGCTTACATTGCCCTTAAATAACAAGGAAAACAGATGACAAGACTCCAAATGGAAATGGACTAGACACGACTCGACTCGATATAGAATGGTAGCATGATGCTTGGAAGCTCTATGCTCATCACTCTTGGTCATTCCCATCTGGTTCCGAGTCCGAAGTACCTAAAAAGTTGGGGAAAGAACTTGATGAGCGAACGCTCAGTAATAATTATATCTCAATAACAAGCAATAGTTTTAAGTAATTACATCTTCGCATGTAAATGCAATAAAGCTATGCACGTAGAGATAACTGCGGGAAACTAGCAAGAGATTAAGCAACTCTTTAACAAGAGATAGTCAAGAGAGAGAATTGAAGATTTATTGGCTACTTTCACGCAAGTACATTGCCCATTCCTGGCCACGCTAGTCAAGTCACGCAAGTACTTTACCCATTCTGGGCCACGCAAGTCGAGTCAAGCAATTTGAGTCACGCAAGTCAAGTCACGCACGCAAAAGAGAGAGAGAGAAAGAGAGTGTGGAATGCCAATAGATCAAACTAGCCATGCACTTCAGTGCAATGCCAGACACCGTGATCATTATAACTCTCATGGGCACAAGTACTTTTGGGTGCTCCTCCTAGGACTAGATCGGGCCCTATATGCACATCATTAAAATAGATCTAGACATCCACTATAGATCATAGCCAATAGAGAGTTCCAAAGAACAAGCTTTAATAGAATGAGAAATAGAGTTTATGGAACTCAAGGGCAAGGTCCTTGGGTAAGGACAGACTAGCGATAAAATCCACGCAAAGAGTATAGGCAAACCGTGACATGTCGATAAACTAGGTGGAAATGGCACCTAAATAGGTTGCCATGATACTTTGAATCAATGACTAACAAGAGTCATGATTTCAATGGACATGAAGCAAGCTGAAGAATTGGCACCTAACCATAGGTTACCCAATTCAATAATTCGCCTAGTGGGACGGTCACCCACTCCACCGGCTTGAGAGATTTCTCTCATGGGCCAAGCGTAGCACCATGAAAGGGTCGGGTTACCATGTTTCTCTAAAGTGACATGGCAATTAAAATGGGTACAAGGTGTTTAAGGTACAACCAGCTCAGTCGGCCTTGAGGGAATCCAAAGCTACGAGGAGACTTACGGACGTCCTGCCAGTCCGAAGGAACGGAATGTCCAACGGAGGTCTCGTATGTCACCAAGAGTTGAGAAGTAATCGATAAAATATCGAGAAACACGGGACTATACTCACAGACTGGAATATAGTGCCTATATATAAACCCACTAAGATGGGTTACAGAAAACACTCGGGAAAACAAGAAACATGAGAATGGTGCCTTAGCCCAAGTCTTCATTTCATTAAATCCAGTCTGGTAACTAATGCAAATAGATTCTGGATTTAACTTTTAAATTCAGGATTCATTATTTCTAATTTCATAATTTAATCGAGAATCACTGTTCAGGTAAATGGCGCCTGCACACTGTGTCACTATATCTTTAAATCCGGTTAGTATTTAAGGCATATCAATCCAGGATTTCACATATACATATATAATTATAGAAAATTTCCAGGAATATTACTACTAAGGGAACTAAAATATGGAAAAATAAAGAAAATTACAGGAATTCCAAAAATATAAATATCATTATTTTAGGATATATGGTTTAATAGTTATTTAACTTCAAAGATGAAGTAATTATTATATATAATGACAGGGATTAAGGCGTTAATTAAATAACGACAAAGAAAAAGTCGATAATCAATCAAATAACGACAAAGTAAACGTCATTATTTAGGTAGGGTAATGTGTTGGGTTCAGTGCGCCCCCTCATTGTCTTTGACAATGGTTTTGATGATTCCAATATATTGTGTGTTTTATGCTTAATGGCATTTTTATGATAAACAAGCTAACATGATGATATCTTGTTTTGTATGTTGAAATTCAAAGGTCCTTCCTGAATATATATATGAAGTCGACTCATGCATGCTGTGCATGAGGATTTGGAGCTTTCATGTTGATCTTGTTCATACTGTCTTGATTGGGGTTAAAAGCCTTTCATATTTCTGGACTTATATTGACTGCATTTCAATGTGGGAAGATTGGTTTTAGTGGATATGACTTTACGCTTGCTTTTCATGATTGTTTAGTGATAGTGGTTTCTCAGCTTGCTTTGGAAATGCCCCTATCTTTGATTGGACTGAACTTGAATAGCTATGCATTGGTCTGCTAAAACAGTTTTCCATTTCCCTTGGAATGGGTCGACCCCATGGGTGGACCCCTGGCTTTTTGAGCCTTAGTTTTCACCTTGTTATGAAGCATGGTCTTACATGAATCTGAACTTTGCTTATTGGTTGGTTTGCCTTGAACTGTATAGGAATCTAATGGTGGCTAATGTTTGATTGAATTACATCAAAAATGGATTTTGCTTGCCATGAAGTTGAAATCAATTGAACTGATCTCTGAATCTTGGCTCCCTAAACTTAAATGTCTTTGAACTGAAAATTCAAATATACATTCAGTTAACTTTGATTGAATAGTAAATGGATTTATGGTTACTCATATTGATCGTACTTGAATCCATTTGACTGAACAATGAATGATGGAACTGAACTGACAATCTTGAGTTGTTTGCCAAAATTCAAATGCATTGATTCAAGTTTTGCATGAGATTGAATTACCAGAATGTGCAGGCTTCATTATGCTATCAATTAGTTGCACATCATGGTTCAATCATGCTCACACACCTTCAATGCCAATGGTAAGAATGAGCATCTTGAACCTCGATTGTTGGAGGATTCTTGGCTTGCATTGAATAGAACAAATGGTTAAATGCTCTTTACTTGTTCAGAGTAGATGGGTTTGCACGTGTCTTATGCATGGCCATTCTCAATTGTCATGAGGATGATCTAGCTCATTTGGCTTTCTTATTGTTCAACAAAATTATGTTTGAAGGTGTTTTTAAGTACCTCATTGCAAATGGACTTGATAGTTCTTGCATCTTCACTACATGCTATTCTATCGGCCAAGTAATGATTTCAAATGGATTGAATTTGTGTTGAAATTAGGTTTGTATATGGGTATCCATGTCATATGTGCTCAAGTGATTGAAACTTGTACTTTGAACGGTTGTAGTGTGGTATTTCAATGTGTTTTAATGAACTTTTCCTCTGTCAGGAAAAGTGTCGACCCATGGGGTCGACACTTTATATTAGGTTATGCTGTTTTATCTAAAACAGAACCCCCGGTAAAAAAGGTCGACCCCATGGGTCGACACCTTTTACCCTGGGTCCTGATTTTGTCTCAGGACAGAACCTCGTGAAAAAAAGGTCGACCCCATGGGTCGACACTTTTGTCTAAATTCTAGATTTCGTATTTTTGACAGAACTCGTTGATACGAGTGTCGACCCTAGAGGTCGACACTTTGTCTGCTACGTCCGGATCGGGTTTGCCGGTTTGGTTTCAAACTCTAGTTTCTTAGGTCCGATTGGCTTGCCCTTTTACCCCATTACCCCTAGGGTTTCTACCCTTGGTTGGGTGTGGTTTTGAGAGGGCTTAAGCATGGGTTTTATAGTCCTAAGTTGTTGTTTTCTCTTGGGTATAACTATGCCATGATTTCCATCGGATGAAGAATCCCCCCCTTATGCTAACACGTTCTATCTGTTTGTAGGAATAAGAGCTGAGGGCTTCGCACACTTGGCTGAAGGAGGAAGAAGAAGCTGCAAAATCCCACGACCCTGAGCTCAGATCTGGAGGCGGCTGTCGCGGATCTTCACCGTCTGCGGGCTTGGGCGTTCATCTCTTCAAGGACCAGCTGTTTCTTCTCTTCGTGGTTCATCATTACTAGTGCACCTTTCCATCTATCTTCGAGTTGCATTGAAGAATCTAAAGGGGGATCTCTTGCTCCTTCATTTCCATATTCTGTCTTAGCATATATATGTTAGTTGCAATTTCTACATAGTAAACATAGAAAGAAAAGAGGGTTTGGCCGCAAGGTTGTGAGGGAGAACGTTTTATGAGGGTTTCACTCTTGTTTCATCTTGTAGGAACGTTCTTGGTCAAGGGAACTCAAAGATACATCTATTCTATCAAGCCTTCATGTGGGGAACAAGCTAGATCTGTAGCCGAGTTTGTGGGGCTTCATACCTATAGAAAATCGACCTTCCCTCACCTTGAAAGCTTCAAAGAGATCATCTCAAGGTCGTCCATATATTAAGGATATACTTCTCCATCCTTCTTTAGTTTATTTTGAAGATTCTTCCTCAGTCTATTCTGAGTACGAACATGTATTGAATATTCTCTTGCTTTATTGAACTCGAAATACACTGTGTGTGGGCGGAGTTGTATCTCCGCGTGTGTAGGTTTATTGTGGGGAAAGCTTCCCCGTGTTTGGTGGTGTGTGGCGGAGCTGCGACTCCGTGTGGTTGTTGTGTCCGGGGTATGTTCCCCGAACGTGTGGGTGTGTGTGCTGCAGTGGCAGCGTTTTGGGGCCTGTCCCCGTGTGTGAACATTGCTGCGGAAGCAGTGTGTGTGGTTGGGGTTCGTCCCCGTGTTGCTACGAAAGTAGCGTGTAGTGAAGCCTCACACGGTTGGGTGAGAGGTGGACGTAGGGAGCCCGTCGTGGTCCCGAACCACCTTAAAATCATTGTGTCGTGTGTGATTGGTTGTGTGATTGTCATTTCTCCTATCTCCATTCACATGTCAACTATACAGGTTTTTAATTAACTACACTGTCACACACCGCTACCTCCGCTATCCATGTTAAGCATAAATTTATTTGTGTTGAGCGTAATTTCCTTGATTTGTTGCATTAACTATCCGTGTGAGATCGGGAAGTTTGAGAGAGCGTCTTAATCTCACTTGAAGTTTTTGTTAATCAACATTGTTAATTCTACATCAGTTAAGAAAGGTTTTAAATTCTGCCATCTAGGCAAGGGGACAATTCAACCCCCCTTCTTGTCTGCCATTTCTCTGGGTCAATAATTGGTATCAGAGCCTAGTCTCTGATTTTTTAACGGACCTCACGGTCTAGAAGTAAAGATCATTTTCATGATGGCTAGCTTGAATTCTATTCCTGTTTACAATGGTTTTGATTATGCTTCTTGGATAGGAAAGTTTTGTGTTTGGATTACAAACATTGATCCAAAATTCATGAAATTAATCTCTCATGGTCCACATGTCTTACCCAAAAATGAATTAAGATGGACTGATGAGCATAAGAAAATGAATTCGGATAATTTGTTTGTTTTGAATGCTCTTAAGGCTGCCTTGGATACTAATCAATTTCCACTTGTTTTATCTTGTAGGACAGCCAAAGAAACTTGGGACGGGCTGATCGGAGCCCAAAAAGAAAGCTACAACGACGGTGACTGCCTAGCGGGAAACGATGAAATTGAGCGTCAAAGTGAAGAGAGCTCAAAGGTAAACTCTAACTCTGACTCTGATGAGGAAAGTGATTTGAGTTATAATGAATTGATGGACGCTTATGATGAACTAGTTGATAGATACAAAGCTTTAAAATCTGAAAATAGAAAAATCAAAAGGAAACTTGATGATTGTTCTCATGTTAACACTCCTTGTGTCAAGTGTTCCACAAATGAAAATTTGTGTGTTGATAACTCTTCATGTGGAAAATGCACTGAATTTGAGAAATTAGTTAAGTCTTCCTTGCTTGAAATTGATAGCCATAAAGAAATCATTACACGGTTAAGGAATGAAAATGAATCTTTAATGGCTAAAATTTCAAAACTTGAAAGCATCGAAAATGATTCTAGAAGTAATTTGAGCTATTCAGAAAGTGATAAAGTCTTGCTCAATGAACTTCTACAAAATGAAAAGCTTGCTAAAGAAATTGATTATTTGAAAAATCAAAACAATTTGTTGATTGATAAAATTCACACATTTGAAAAAGGAAAGCATGCCATTGTTGATAATTCTGAAAATCCTCATATTTTGGAACAAGAAATTACAACTTTTAAAACTATCAACTCTTTATTGAATGAGAAACATGCATTGTGTGAAAATGAAATGGCTAAGTCTGAATTGCATATTTTGTCATTAGAGAATGAAGTTAAGAGCTTGAACGAGTCCTTGTGTTTGTATAATAAGCAAAATTCAAAAGACAAAAATGATATTGATTCTCCTTATATGCATGCAAATTCCCAAATTGTTAAACATGTTCATGAATCAAAGAAAAGAAGAAATCTTTCATATTTTTACTGTGAAAAATTTGGTCATGACATGTACGATTACTTTTTGATGAAGTTGGATGATGATGAAGCTTTAAAACCTAGAATGGAAATGGGTGACAACTCTAAAAATCATGAGAAACCCACAAAGAAAACCCAGAACATTCATTACTTTTATTGCGGGTTGCATGGTCATGCTTTTGAAAATTGTTTCACAAAAGAAAATGATGATAATTGGTTTTTCAACAAAAATCTTTCATATCATTATTGTGGCAAATCTGGACATGTAATGAATGACTGTTATGTGATGAAAGAAGATGATAATCGGTTTAAGAAAAGAAACTCTTCTCATTGTTTTTACTGTGGCCTGAATGGACACTCAATGGATGATTGCTTCATGATGAGGGCCGATGATGAATGGTATGAGAGGAAAAATAAGAAAAATACATTTGGTTATGATAGAACTAACCCCTTGGGACCCAAGATGGCTTGGGTATCCAAATCGTCAAAATGAGAATTTATTTTGCAGGGGCACCTCGAGAGCAAAGAAAATGTCAATAAATAAAAGGATCTCAAGGTGAGAAAGAAAATTGGTTTTGTTTTGAAAATCACATTGCTCCGGTTCTCCTTGAAACATCTTAGAGGGTAAAAATTATGTTTGGAAGAAAAAGTTTGCAATTAAACATTTGCATCTCTGTTTTACTGACTCTTGTCAATATTTGGAAATGTTGAGAAATTTTATTCTCCATGATGAAATGACTTGAGCACTTCTAATTCCACATCATGTGAATAAACTTAGTTTTCAAATGCCTTACATTGCACATATATAGCTCTTCATACACACCTTCCATTGTTTTTTCAAATAACAATTCAGGTTTGAATACCTCGGTCTATGCATAAAGACTTTCATACTTTTGATCACTTTATGCAATAACAACTCACTTGTGCATACACAATTCACATACTTAGTTACATGCTTACATTTACATATCATTGCATATCTATGTGCTTGAATGCCATGGTTATCCAGTATATAAAATGGTGTTAGTGGAAGGTTGGATTATGTTCAGCCGGAAGCTTTCACTACGCGTGAGGTGGTCTTCGGACCTATGTTCTCCGCCAAGTGCCGATAATCAATCTGCTTGAAGTCATTGGAAAATCTCTGGTTGAATGCATGTATATACTTTATACAACTATTTTTTGACTCCTTCTATGACTCATCCCTTGCTAAATGAAATTACATTGATTTAGACATGTTTGCTACATGGCATATATTAAGGGGGAGATTTTTTATAACCGTGCATACATTTAGGGGGAGACATTACTGTGTTGAGACTAATTCATCTTTTACATTCAATACAACCACCCACACAAAATGCACCTTTTTGAGATAATGATTCAATCTAATAAGGATTACTATTTTCTACTCTACACTTTTGAGGACTGTTGATTATATACAAGGAAATCACATATCTAGTAAGGTAATGGCTGTTTACCCCTCCAAAAAGTAGTATAAGTGGAACGTGGATCCGAGTAGCCGGGAATCCCCCCTGAAATAAAGGAGGAAACTTACGTCGAAAGGAGAAACTAATCCATATCAAAATAAGTGTGATTTGCCACCGAGTAGCCGGGAAGTGCCCCTGAGACAAAGGGTACAACTCGCGTCGAAAAGTGTCTCATCCGCATCATAAAAAGTGACGAAACTGAGTAACCGGGAATTGCCCCTGAAACAAAGGGCATGACTCGTGTCAAAAGGTTAGTCACACCATTTTTAGTAATTAAAAATTGGGGTCATACGTAGCTACCAATATTTGAGCATTGTGTATGAAAGTGTATGGATGAGAAGTTCTTTTTAGTGTTCTTTAGAAAATCTGATTTTCCATATTGACTTGAACTTCATTGCTCAATCTTCACATATGCATCTTGGGTTTGATTGTTTGAATGTCCTCTATGAATCAGTCGTCTTTCATGGTTAATGTAGTACTTTATTTATGTAAGTACGACCTTCTCAGTATTTTTCATGCACTTCATGTTCAACGATCAATTGCATTATCCTTACACCCGTCCCGAAGGGACTTGCATGAGTCTATACTTAACTATGCATGCTTGAGTGCCTGAATGCTTGATCTGTCTGTTCATATCATGCTTCATTTCATTTACATGCATCTATAGGTTATACATGTAGATAATTGGTTAAATAACCCATTGTCAGTTGGTTTTTGTTCTTGACAATTGGGGAGAATAACGTGCTCTTGAGCACTATGCACTTTGTGCATACTTAGTTTTCAGATTTTACATATAGTTTCCTTATATTACTTGTGCATATTTAGTTATACATATACCAAACATTACAAAAATTGAGCATTTGCACTTATCTCACACATCTGTTGATTGTACATCAAATTCCAAACTGTTGCTTGCTTCTTAGTTTATACACCTTCCCTTCATGGGAGGTTAATTGCTGGGTTCATGTGCGCATGTCTCATTCATGTTTGGAATCTTCACTGTTGCCTCTTGACCCCCATTTTCTTGATAATGCCAAAGGGGGAGAGATATTTGGATTTGTATAGTCACAATATATTGTCATCATCAAAAATGGGGAGATTGTTGGGTTCAGTGCGCCCCCTCATTATCTTTGACAATGGTTTTGATGATTCCAATATATTGTGTGTTTTATGCTTAATGGCATTTTCATGATAAACAAGCTAACATGATGATATCTTATTTTGTAGGTTGAAATTCAAAGGTCCTTCCTGAATACATTTATGAAGTCGACTCATGCATGCTATGCATGAGGATTTGGAACTTTCATGTGGATCTTGTTCATACTGTCTTGATTGGGGTTAAAAGCTCTTTCATGTTCATACTCTAGTTTCTTAGGTCCGATTGGCTTGCCCTTTTACCCCATTACCCCTAGGGTTTCTACCCTTGGTTGGGTGTGGTTTTGAGAGGGCTTAAGCATGGATTTGATGGTCCTAAGTTGTTGTTTTCTCTTGGGTATAACTATGCCATGATTTCCATCGGATGAAGAATCCCCCCTTGTGCTAACACGTTCTATCTGTTTGTAGGAATAGGAGCTAAGGGCTTCGCACACTTGGCTGAAGGAGGAAGAAGAAGCTGCAAAATCCCACGACCCTGAGCTCCGATCTGGAGGCGGCTGTCGCAGATCTTCACCGTCTGCCGGCTTGGGCGTTCATCTCTTCAAGGACCAGCTGTTTCTTCTCTTCGTGGTTCATCATTACTAGTGCACCTTTCCATCTATCTTCGAGTTGCATTGAAGAATCTAAAGGGGGATCTCTTGCTCCTTCATTTCCATATTCTATCTTAGCATATATATGTTAGCTGCAATTTCTACATAGTAAACATACAAAAAAAGAGGGTTTGGCCGCAAGGTTGAGAGGGAGAACATTTTATGAGGGTTTCACTCTTGTTTTATTTTGTAGGAACGTTATTGGTCAAGGGAACTCAAAGATACATCCATTCTATCAAGCCTTCATGTGGGGAACAAGCTAGATCTGCAGCCGAGTTCGTGGGGCTTCATACCTGTGGAAGATCGACCTTCCCTCACCTTGAAAGCTTCAAAGAGATCATCTCAAGGCCGTCCATATATTAAGGATATACTTCTCCATCCCTCTTTAATTTATTTTGAAGATTCTTCCTCAGTCTATTCTGAGTACGAGCATGTATTGAATATTCTCTTGCTTTATCGAACTCGAAATACTGTGTGTGTGGGCGGAGTTGTATCTCCGCGTGTGTGGGTTTATTGTGGGGAAAGTTTCCCTGTGTTTGGTGGTGTGTGGACGGAGCTGCAACTCCGTGTGGTTGTTGTGTCCGGGGTACGTTCCCCGAATGTGTGTGTGTGTGTGCTGCAGTGCCAGCATGTTGGGGCATGTCCCCGTGTGTGAACATTGCTGCGGAAGCAGTGTGTGTGGTTGGGGTTCGTCCCCGTGTTGCTACGAAAGTAGCGTGTAGTGAAGCCTCACCCGGTTGGGTGAGGGGTGGACGTAGGGAGCCTATCGTGGTCCCGAACCACCTTAAAATCATTGTGTCGTGTGTGATTGGCTGTGTGATTGTCATTTCTTCTATCTCCATTCACAGGTCCACTATATAGGTTTTTAATTCACTACACTGTCACACACCGCTACCTCCGCTATCCGTGTTAAGCATAAATTTACTTGTGTTGATCGTAATTTCCTTGATTAGTTGCATTAATTATCTGTGTGAGATCGGGAAGTTTGAGAGAACGTCTTAATCTCACTTGAAGTTTTTGTTAATCAACGTTGTTAATTCTACATATGTTAAGAAAGTTTTTAAATTCTACCATCTAGGCAAGGGGACAATTCAACCCCCCTTCTTGTCCTCTATCTCTCTGGGCCAACATAATGAATAGTGTTTCTCTACTTCAAACGCTTCGTTCTCGATGTATACAAGTCGGAATCACGCAATCTATATACCAAAATGAAGAGCCCGAAAAACTCTACATAACGTGATGTTCAAAAAAAAAATTTACTCAAGAGGAGGGCTACTTTGGTCTAGGAGGATCAGAAAACGGAGGTACCAACTCCACTACCTCGATCACTATCCCAATAACATGCCCATAAAATTTCATGACCAAAGGATGCTCCGGCGACCTAGAACCGGCTATCAAAGTAAAAACCTACAACTACTGTGATACAGTGGAAATCATGATTCGCCGTGTAACTTTAATAATTCCTCTTATTTATTAAAGTTAAATATTAACTAGTTAACAGATCATATAATCACATGAAAATTTAGGGTAAATTATGGGGATTCAAATCACATGCACTTTGTGATTTTTAGACAAGTGGTTACATATATATAAAAAATTTAACGTGATGTAATTATTTAATCAATTAAGATAATCATGTAAATAGTAAACTAAAAACTTAGGCAAAACGATGATCAGGGAAAATGAAAACATGAATTTTAAACATGCAATCTAATTATTACTGTCTTAGGCTTCAGTTATTTGAGAAAACCTACCTTTTGATGTGAAGAACGAGGTACGAGGACGAAAGAACTAAGATCAGGAAATAGCAGCAACAACAGGAAGAAGTGAAGCTCTCATTCTATTGCAACCACAGCAGGAGGAAGAAGGAAAACTGCAACTCCTTCCCGTCGCAGGAGATAGTTGAGGATGCAGGGGATGAAGAACCAGCCCCCTTCACGTTGTAGGAGGACGAGGAGGAAGAAACCTTGCATTTTTCAGACAAAAGTAGTGACACAGAGGATGGAGACCAGCACGTTGATGTAGTGGCAACAGGAGGGAGACCTCGAACGAGCAGCATCAATAGAGTTGCTACGTTCGATAGGGATATGCTTTATAGAGATGTAAAGGTTCTGGAGGGTTCGAACGCCAACAGACAAGGATACTAATTTCGCCATGTGTTACCTTGTTTTGGTCGATCTTCCCAAGCCGATTAACCCACCTCATTTCCTTACGTTAGTTATCATTTCCCTGTTAATAGCCACTAGCCTTGGTTTGTTTAGAAAAACCCTAAGGGCTAACCGCATGCGAGGTTCGAGCATTCACGTGGGCTTGGCATTTGATGAAAGGCCCATCTTTACCGTGTACGTGAAGTCCCATTCACATATATGGGTTTTGGCTTTGATGGGTTTGGTTGGGTTAAATGGGTAAGCTCATATAAGAGTGAGCTCATGCCTATTCGTGGGTTCCTTGGATGGGTTTCCACGGTGTGCATGTGTGGGCAAAAGCCCATGCTTTATGTTTATACATTTTGGGTCTTCTTATGGGTTTAGAGCCTATATCTACTACGTAGGCTTTGCTTTGGATATTATGTGAACATGGGTTTTGGATTGTATGGGCTTGTGAATATATATATATATTCTTATGTATATTCATATATATGTATTATATAGGTGGACTTATGTGTACACGGATGGGTAAAACCCATATATATATATATATATATATATATATATATATATACTTAGGTTCTCTTTGGGGATTTAGGCCCATATAATGGGTTATCATAAGTTGTGTTTTTCTTCATTTAACAATCCTTATTATTTGCGAAAGCTTTTAATTATTAGAGAAATGTCTAATTTTCCATTAATAAAAAACTGGGGTGCTACAATTGCTGCGTCAACTCCATGTCTTCCATTGCACCTACTTCTTCTTGAAATCTGCTGATTTCTCAGTCTTTCTGTCACCCTTTCACTAACTCCTTTCCAACCCATATCCAAAGCGTATCCAGTTAGCTTGGCATCTTAATTTGAATACTTTTTTACGTAGGGATGATCTTGGACTTGATGTTCTTGAAAGTTTTCATAAGTCTTCTGCAAGCCTGTTGGTTTGATAAAGGCTGTTGACCTCAGGCTGGAATAAGTCGACTTCTGTCTTCTTCTGAACTTCTGACATTCTTTGAATTTCTATGAATCTGAACTTTCTGAACTTGTGCTTCTGAACCAGTTCTTCATAGAATTCAAGGATATACACATGTATATATATATGTCATTGTCAAAAAACATGACATCATCAAAACCATGAAATGATTCATAAATGAGTCATCGTGCTTGACATCATCAAAACCACCAAGGATACCACCAGGGACACAACAAAATCTACCTCTCAAAGAAGATGTTTTCTAACTCTTCTGTGTAGAGGTAGCACATGAGTAATATTCATTATGCTTAAGGCATAAGGGTTTATCATGTGCAATATACTATGTATGAGGTCTGATATATTGAATGCTCTAAGTGTTATGAGCATATAATATACGGATCCAGGTGAGCAACATTAGAATGCTGTGAAATATATTCTTACATTCTTGAGAAGAATTAAGGATATGCCCATGGTCAGTGGAGAAGGTGATTCAACGGTTTGATGGAAGAGTTCCAAAAGACAACAAATATCGATTCGACACTATGTAGATGAAATAGTTCATCATCATGTAGAGAGTTGTCCCGAGTGTCACTGATCAAGTACCCTTGTTATCTGATAACGAGAGGGTTATAGCTCTCACTTTGGAACCGTGGTCTCATCAGAAGTCGTTGTACTTTCTGCAATGGTTCCACCTAATTAGAGATATCATAAATAAAAGGGAGATGTCACCTTGAAAGAGTTTCTTCCGCTAATAACATTACAGATCCACTAACTAAGCCGTTGACTAAAAGTGTAGTTGAGTATCACTTAAATGTTGATGGAGATCAAGCAGGAGGTGATTGGCTTTAGTGCAAGTGGGAGAATGAAAGAAGTGTATGCCCTGCAAGCCAATCACTTATGAAGTGATGGCGTCATTTCTTATATGTTCTCATTTGAATTTATGGTAATTTCTTCATTGTGTCTTATTTATTTATACGTATTACCGCTTGACGTGATGAAGTCCATGAACACAGGCTATGAAGGTTGAATCATAATGAGATTATGATAGTGAGATCAACCTTCTAGATACGTGTGTTATAAATGTTCCTGGTTATAGGATCTTTGAGATAGGACTTGAAAGGATCTAGATAGACTAGTGCACATAATATCCTCTCAGATGATGAGGGTGACTGATCTCACACTCTCTTGTGTGGAGACACTAAGATATATGTGCATGTGCCCATTATCAGAATATGGTTCACCGAACTGATCCGATCAAGAATAGCTGGATGGTAATTATATCTAACAGTCAACCAAGATATTCTTCAGTCACAGTTGCACAGTTGGTCCTTGGACATGAGTCACGAAAGATACCTTACATGAGGACTTCTGTATTTTGATTCTTGGCAAAGGGACTTTAGCCATAAGTCTTGGATGCTCAAGTATTTGGATACAATGGAATACATGCGAAGGTAATTGAGTGACAACAGTGGATTATTCACTCTCAGATATAGCATGAGAGAGAATGCCCTATGAATGGTGCTCGGTTAAATCCTTGACCAAGGTAGATAGTTCAATGGAAAAGGAGTTTTCCATTTGGACTCGGAGTACGTTCATTAGGTCATAGATAAGAAGGGTTTGACAATATGACCATAACCTTAATTATGACCAAGGGCATTGGGTATGAATGGAGGACTATAGTTGTGTGATAATTGTTGACGGAAAGGTCCCAGAGTGGTTTTATAGACCCCCTTTGTAATACTCTGGATTCTTATCGGATGTTTCGGATCCTTATCGGAGTGCTTTCGGATCGCTTGTGGGTCCTGAGTTGAGTTTTACGATCCACGTGGGTTTTTCTCTCGTACAAGTTACGAAACCTTGTAGTGAGTTTATTTCTCAGTTCATCGACTCGAGGACGCTACAGTTGCGATGTACTCTTTGAGAGGATCGTTTCGACTATTTTTCCATATTTTTCTGAATTAGTGCATTTTTGGGATAAATAATGGATTTTCAGAAATTAGGAAAATTCCTAATTTCCTTTTCTATTTAACTCTCTTTTCTCTCTCCCCCCTCACTCTCGCCGCTCACTCTCTCCCTCACCGTTCTCTCTCTTCTCACCACCTCTGCTCCGGTTGCAGACGGAGGAGGTCCGTGGGTGAGGTGGCGACGGCGTGGAGCTGACCTGGTGTGCGATGGGGCGAAGGATGGAGCGTGGCGTTGGCGCGATCCCTCGGTGGATTCAAAGCCTGCATGGTTTGATCGTCGTGACTGTTTCGGCACGGTTTAGTCACTTCGGTGCACGGAATCTTCGGTGGAGGTAGGGAGATAGAAGCTCTACTTCTCTACTGCGTTTCCTCACGATTTCGAGTCGATCGGTGCGAGAATGAGCGGGTTTTGCTTCGATTCGGGTGAAAGCATGTCCGGGGGTGTGTGACGGGTTCGCCAAAAAATAGCGACGATTTTGCGTTAAACGGGTATCATTCCGACCCCTGGGATGTCAGCATCCCATTCCCGCTGATTTTGTCACATTTGGTTGTCATTTGGGACCGGTAGAAGCCCGAGAAGCCATGTAACTCATTTTGTGTCGATTCGGTAGAATCGCCCATTTCTTGCAATTTTGGCGTCGTTTGGATCCCTTCCGGCCTGTGAAAGGTTATTTTTGTCAATTAGGACTGTTTCCCCGCCGTTTAGACACGATTGGGGCATGGAACGGCCGAGATCGACCATTCCCCTATTTTGCTCGCCGTGACGGTTAAACTGTTAAACAGAAACCGTTCTACCTTGTAAGCGGTCCAGGTCGTGATCGTTTCTTGTTTTGCAATAGTATGGCGGTTTGGGTTTGAGCGGTTGTACGATAGACCGTTTGGGTTGGCTAACGGCCTATTGGAGGACAGCTAAGCCTTGTAAGATGGTCTATTAGGAGTCCACTATATCCCATGTGTTGCATGATTCGATTAAGCGGTTGCGCGATAGACCGCTCAGTTCCTTTGGGCGGCCCGCTGGTAGACCGCCTATGTTGATGAAACGGCCTCAAGATAGACCATTTTTATCTGGTTGACTGGGTATGTCGGTTTAACTGTTTGGGGTTTGACTGGTCCAAGCAGTCACTTCTATGACCGCTACTGTCTTTATGCGGTCCAGTGGTAGACCGTGTATACCCCCACATCTTTATGGTTTAATATTTTTTATTCGTTTGATTCTCTGCGTGATGCGATCATCTCCTAGACCGCTTAGCTCAGTGAAGTGGCCTATTTGTAGACCGTTTATGTCTTGTGTGTTTTCTTCGTGGGAGTCTTCGGGATGGAGCGGTCCCCTTGTGACCGTTTTACTTAGAAGGCAGTCCTTCGATAGACCATTCTATGATAGAAGCGGTCCTTCGATTGACCGTTTACCTTGTTGTCTTTCTGGCATAATTCTTCTGGGTTTTCTGAAGTAGCGGCCCTTCGGATGACCGCCTATTGGACTCAGCGGCCATCTGCGCATCCGTTTCTTCCCCAGAGTACTGATTTACGTTATTTTCTGATGGTTTGGCCTCCATTTGTCTTGGCTTAGCCTTGTGGTTTGCCCGTTGTCCCGTGGATGTCTTTGACGTCCTATGAGGGCTGTAACCATGTTATAAGGTAGCCGGGAGTGCATGTACATCGAGTCGTGTTCCGTGTCATTTCATAGTCATCATTAGGTTCTGGTCAACCCGGTGAGACCCAGTGGTTGACAAGTAACCTTGTGTGTGCCTCGACTATTCTGAATAGCTCGAGACAATAGTTCTGGATGCCGTGAGGTACTATCTTACCTCGATCTACGTGTCCAAATGCGTTGAGGGTCTTGGTAAACCCTCTGGTCTTCATGATTCGTTTCATGCGGTTGTTTCCTTTGACTTAGGGATTAGGTTGATTGGCGGCTGTTTCCGCTTTGTGCGACGATCTTGACTCCGAGTCATGAGACTCAAGGATCGTTGTGTTATCAGGTCTAGTTGCCTTGTCCTGAGTCTGTTGGCAGTTCGATATGCTGCCTTGGTGCTTCATAGTACGTGTGATAGTGTGTGGTTAGCCTGTCTGTACTTCCGCACTCATGTTTTAAAGTCTCTGTGTCTAGTTGCCTTGTCCTGAGTCTGTTAGCAGTTTGATATGTGAGCCTCCACTAGTCGTATCCTGACGACCTCGAGTGTCGGCCCACCTGGGAGTGGTGGCGGGGCAGTTCCCGAGTTACGGTTCGTAATCTAGTTTTTGTGGGCTCCCGTGCTTGCAGTAGCATCCTGCTGAGGGAGAAAACTAGCTAGAGGCCTGGCTCAAGGCAGTGAGCTTGTGTGTGCACACATGGTCAGGGGCATTTTGGACGAACGCCGACGGGCGTGACCCTGACTAGTCACTTGTTACTGTAGTTCCTAGTTCAGTTCAGTGAGAATCTGAGTCTCCGTCGTTCTCGGCGTCCGTAGCGAGATACTTGTGGCGCAGTGTAAGACATCAATGGACGCATCTGGCTATTCTTCTAGTGAGGAGGTGTGATGGAGACATCGAAG
Source organism: Amorphophallus konjac (assembly GCA_022559845.1). Taxonomy (NCBI): domain Eukaryota; kingdom Viridiplantae; phylum Streptophyta; class Magnoliopsida; order Alismatales; family Araceae; genus Amorphophallus; species Amorphophallus konjac. The sequence goes on from CM040120.1 coordinate 214,509,486, forward strand.
CAAGACCGCTCATATTTTGTTTGTATTTATGTCCTTTTATATTTGTATGTATACCCTTATGTTATATGGGTACACAATTGTGAGTCTTATTGGGTTTTTGTGCAAAATGTCAGTAGGACCAGCAAGGGGGGCCTCACTCCTTCCTCATTGGTCCAAGTGGCACCATTTGGGTCCATGTGGGGCTGGTCAAAGTCCTAGGTGGCATCTAGAAGGTCAATTGACACATGGTGAGACAAGTGGTTTAAAATTTCAACGGAGGCCACCTACCTTGTCCCCTTGGTCAAGGGGGCGCCCCCCCTTTTTGGTCCAATTTAATTTTTGAAAAAAAAGTCTATTAGGACTAATTAGTTCTATACTTTGTATACCCTTCCAAATTCTAGATCTGAGAGTATTTTGAGTCATTTTCCATTTATTATATCAGGCGTGTATTTTCCATTTGTGTGAATTAATGAGAAGAAAAAATTGTTGTGTGCATTGGAGCTTGGTGCTCCCCCTCCTCTCTCCCTCTGGTTCCTTCCTCCTCCTTCTACATTTCAGGGTGTACACCCCTTCTATTTTAGCCCCTCTATCTCTGATTTCTATCTCTACTGCCGCCGCCGCCGTTCGTGCCGCCATCGAGCCGCCACGAGCATCCTTCTAAAGTGCTGTCCAAGTTCTATTTTGCTGGATAGGGATTCACTCTGAGAATTTTAGCCTCCAACGCCGATATCATCTAGAGCTGAGATTTTCAGGGTTTGTTCCTCTCTTGATTCCCAAACCCCAGTAAAAAAATCACGTCATTTAAACTTCATTTTATATTTTTCATTTTCATGCTTTCTAGTTCACCAGATCTGCCAGATCTCAGTCCTGTGTCACAGCCACTCTGAGTTTCGCCATTTTGGCCACCTTCTTGATTTCTATTTGAATCCCAAAAATTATTGGAGGTTCTGTCCACCATCTCCATCCTGCACAAATTTTCGTCGAATTTCAAAAGCCCTCTACCTCTTTTTAGAAATTGTGTCTTTTCCCCAAATTCAGTTCTGTCTCTACTGTCCAGATCCGACCCTGGGTCAGTATAAAATCCACAAAAAATCCAAACTTCCACCAAACCTTTCATAATGTGTATCCCCGTTTTCCTCTCTTCGGCCTCTACAATGTTCATGAAGGGCTCAAAAGCTGAATCGAAGGTCTACATCACCGTCAACGCCAACTCTCAGGAAAAAGTACTTCTATCCTGAGATTTCGGATCCTGTGAACCAGCAGCTTGAATATTCAATAAAGGCCATCAACGGGAAAGTCAAATTTCTTTCTCTGGCCATAGATCAAAGGATTTCAAGTCAGCTTTCCATCGGTACCTCTTGTGCATCGATCCGACGTCGGGAGTGACCGCAGCAACGAATTTCTTCGGGATGCGCGGGTCTGAAACAGCAGTTTAGATCCGTGGGTAGCAACTCCAACGAGTGAAAATCGGAGCCGCCTAGCCTCCGACCGGCAAACCAGCATGCCGCCTTCCCAGGGAGGGCCCCTCTGGACATCCCCACTACAGTGGTGCAACCCCGGTCCCACGTAGCCCCACTAACCAGCACGTGGGCCCCACGATCGTGCATAGGCGTGCAGTCGAAGCTACGCTAGAGGCAGCCCGTCAACCCGAACCCGCTACTCCCGGGTCCCATTGTGTCACCCTTTACCTACATGCGTGGAGTGGACATTCATATTCATTGCTGTAATATTTGTGTAATAATTGTTTCGGGAGTATCAGTTCGGCCGGGGTCGTCTTCCCCACGCCGAGAGCGTGGAGGTATCGTGTTTGCTCCTTACTCGGCACTTTACTTAGTTCGTATATACTTTATATGCCGCTGCTAGAGAGCATGATAGGGTAACTTAGCTCGCTATTTATTGTTATTCACTACTGCGAGCGAGAGAGAGATACCGTCCCGTGACCCGATCCAGGCACGAATTTGTGAGTTGACCACCCTACCTCTTTACCGATTTCTCAACCGCGCACGTCCGACGCTTCCCTCGTTAGGGACGATCGCGAGCTTGCTTAGAGTCCAAGGGTTGCATTTTCAATTGGAGTCGAGTCCATGGTCCGTCCCGCATCAGTTTGGTATCAGAGCGAGTTTGAGTCTAGGGTGTCTAAAATCAAAAAATAAGTGTCATTTACGTCTAGTCATTGTCTAAGTCGAGTCTAGGATCATCATTGTTTTCAAACAAAAAAAAGTGTTTTTCTGGGTCGCATTTCATCCCAATAACCCGGTATATAAAAAGGTGTTGTCCGAACGTTAGGCTACGCCTATCGGGAAAGTCGCACACTTACGCGAGTGATCTTCGGATCGATTAACTCCGCCACGTACCGAGTCTTGGTTTAAGTCTAGGTGCATCATCCTTGCATTAGTCCGTGTCTCCTAGTCCTTGTGTCGTTGCATGCCCACTCAGCGAGGTACCCAATACCATCGCCCTACACCTATGGCCAACCCGCGAGATACCATCTCGGGAGACCTTCACGCCATGCATGAGGCGATCATGGCCCTCGTAGCTCGGATGGGCCAATCCGAGGCCGCCTTTAAGAGCTTCTCGGACCACATAGATGGCTCGTTTAATGCCATGGAGGAATGGATGGAGTCATCCGACATATCCGTCCAAGGTCTGGTCGGACAGTTGGATAGGATGTCACACGGAGACCCTCCTATAGTGGCCCAAGGCCCACCCACACCCGCTCAGGCGGCTGCCCAAGGCCAAGCCATTCCTATAGCCCAGGCCTAGCCCATCCATGTGGCCCAGGACCCGCCCACTCATGCTCCTCAGCCACCACAGGCTCCTCCACCCGCCCCTCCTCGGGTCCCCGAACTACCGTGCCGTGACCTTGGTCTCGAGGACTATGGGTCCGATAATGCCTATGAGGGGTATGGTCAACGCCGTCGTGGCCTCCAACCACAAAGAGATGAGGAGGACGATAGGGTCCTTAAGACCGTGCGAGCGGATCCTCCCATTTTTTACGGGTCTTTGGATCCGAAAGTCTATCTAGATTGGGAGTTCGGCATGAACCGATACTTCGATTGGTATGATATGTCGGAGCGTCGAAGAATCCGATTCGCTACCATGAAGCTCATTGGACAGGCGCAAACCTATTGGAAGAATGTAGAGAGCCTTTTATTTCAGCGGCTAGAGCCCCCGATTGATACATCAGGTGAAATGAAGATTAAGCTTCGGCAAAAGTACCTTCCTCCCACGTACCGTCAGCGACTCATCGATAGGTGGCAGAGTCTTAGCCAGGGAGACCGGTCCGTCTCCGAATACATCGCTGAATTTGATGAGTACTTTCCGCGATGTGGTGTCACGGAGGAGAGTACCATGCCCATTTCTCACTTTCGACGTGGTTTGCGGCCCCACTACCAGTATGAGCTTCTCCGCCGCAATGCCAAGATGTTGGAAGAAGCATATCAGGTTGCTCTCGAGTTGGAGCAATTTGAGGGAGAGTTCGAGCCTAGCCATCGTTCGGGCCCCACCCCTCTTCGTAGTACCGAGCCCCATCACTCTTTAGGCCCACCTCAGCGGGCCCCCATGGCTCGATCTCAGGAGCCCACCCGTCAGGAGCATTTCGCTCCAAGGCCTCGCCCTCCCCCACCCCGGGATCTACCTCCATCCCAACCCCCGGCACCCATTGCCCGCCCTCAGGCAGCGACACCCCCACCCCTGTTGCCCACGGCACCTCCACCTCCACCCCTGTTGCCTACACCCCCTACCTGTCGGGAGCATAAGGGTAAGGGCCCTCTTATCGGAGAGACCAATAGGTCACGGGTTCAGTGTTTTCACTGTCATGGGTTTGGCCATATCGCCAACCAATGTCCCACTCGTGCCACACTAGCCCTAGGGGTTGGAAAAGCCTCGCCTTCTGGGCTTGTGTCTGTCAGTTACGATGCTGATCCGGAACTCATTGATGAGTACGAAGCTCTGGAGGAGTCTACCGATGCTCAGGATGCTGTCACTTAGTGGGGTTCATGTCATTGCATTAAGTCTAGGGTCATGCATGAGTCAGTTTTGTTTCTTTGTGTGCTTTATTATGTGTGGTTTGTTTTGAGTGGTTTGTTTATGTGGTTTGTTAGGAGTCTGCATGTGTCTTGTGCGAGCTCGTTGATGTCAGTCCTTTAAGAGGCGAGTGGACTCGCTCGAGGAGTATGGGATCAGCTCTACATCTATGCCCCAGATCTAGTCACCTACAGGGACCCAGCGGTGATTCCTACTGAGTCTTCGAGCCGCCTCATCCCCTTGAGAGTGACCCCACCCCGGAGTGTTCCACCTCTAGCCTCTTCCCATAGCAGCATGCGCATATCGAGTATATACGAAATGAGCAGGTGACGATCACTTGGAGTGGAGCGTACCCGCGCTACTTGGTACGGTGACGGATCCGCCGAAGCAACTCGAGCAGTTGTAGACACGCCAAAATTGATGTTACTGTGAGTGCATCTCGTATTACCTTGTAATGCCCCAATTTGACCCTCCAATTAACTTTGTTTGAGTTATTTTCCCCAATTTGCTTGGATTTCTCCCTTTTTTCCCTCTTCTTATTTTTCCCTATTTTTCTGGATTTTTTGGGCAGTTTTATCTATTTTTTGGATTTCACGACTTGAAGTGGGGCGTGTTTTAATTAACGGCCTGGTCTGAGGCGCGTTTTGAAGAAAGGACGACTAGAGGCAAAGGCGTCAGTTTCTGGAATTTTTTGATTTCCAAAATAGAAAAATAAGAATTAACGACCCTCCTTGGGTCGTGTTTTTAAATAACACCACTCCCTCAGGCGTCTCTTCATCATTTTTAAATACAGAAAGTTTTTATTGCTAAAATTAAATCCGTGAATTAACGCCTTTGTCCCAGTCGTGATTTCAATTAACGCCTTGACCAAGGTCGTCATTTCTTGTTCAATTCCGGACTCCATCAGCACCCCTTCCCTTCCTCACTTACACTCCTTTTTCACTTGCCAGAGGGTTCCTATGGCTTCCTAATATTGAAAGGACACTTGGAGGAAGAATCCCCCTTTCCATCCTACCAAAACTAAGTTTTCTATTTTTTTATGAAATTAATTCTGAATTTCCCTTCCTTTCCTCATTTAACCTCCTTTTCCACTTGGGAAAGGGTTCCTATGACTTTCCAAGGTTGAAGGGACACTTGCCTAAGGTTTATCTCTTCCAAATCCAACTAAAACTTATTTTCTTATTTTCTCTTGAAATTAATTCCGAATTTCCCTTCCTTTCCTCATTTAACCTCCTTTTCCACTTGGGAAAGGGATCCTATGACTTTCCAAGGTTGAAGGGACACTTGCCTAAGGTTTATTTCTTCCAAATCCAACTAAAACATGTTTTCTTGTTTTCTCTTGGAATTAATTCTGAATTTCCCTTCCTTTCCTCATTTAACCTCCTTTTCCACTTGGGAAAGGGTTCCTATGACTTTCCAATGTTGAAGGGACACTTGCCTAATGTTTATCTCATTCCAAATCCCACTAAAACATGTTTTCCTAATTTTCCTTGGAATTAATTCCGAATTTCAACCCTATAAATAGAATCTCTCTCTCCCTTGTGAAAAATCATAAAGATCAATTCAAGAGGAGGTGCTACCGGACCAAAGGCTCAAGGGGGAAAACTCCCATGCACCTAAAAGCTTCATCCATGGAGTTCTTCTTCCTCTATTGAAGATTTGAAGCCTCTACATCCATGGAGTTCTACATCATCTTCTTCCTCCATTGAAGATCTTCATCCTAGCTTGAAGCCAAATTGGAGAAAACCACTAAGCTTTCCCCTCCTATCTCTTATTTTTGCTTTAGTTAATTGCATGCATCATATCATTTTTTCTTTTATTTCTTTATTGAGATCTTCCCCTATTGTGCACTCTAGCACATCTCCATAGTGCAACACTTGCACATCTCCCTCTATTCTTCATCATATATCATCTTTTACCTACCCCTTTGCATAGGGGTTTAAAGGCCAAACACCAATAAGGTGTGTTCATATCCATGCTTTCTATGTCCATATTTACATTTGGATTTGATGCTACACATCTTGATTTCTAATCCATGTTTGTTTATTGGTGTTTGTTAATTTTGCAAGGGTAATCAATCAAGGAAAACTCTCTTCATCGGCCGGCCGATAGAAAGAGAAGGTGCACTTACAATCTCCCCCGCATTTAAGGTATTTATATCGCGATCCCTCCATTGATTATTTGTTATATCCTTTGAGGTCCTCGCATCTCTGGCGATCACATTCCCCTTAGCATCCTCTCATGCTCCCCTTTTCTCCCTCTTTTTCCATTCTTCTATTCATTTTCTTTTTCCTTTTAATTGTTCTAAGTGGATTTCTTAGAATCTACAAATTGGCGATCACGGTGGGACCCCTTTTGTTTTTCTTTTGATTACCCTTTCCCCTTGGGCACCCACGTGTGCCATCTCCCCATTTGCACCCACGATGCGTCTCCCTTTGTGCTCCATGTAGCATTCTCCCTATGTGATTTGTCAGTTTGATAGGTTTTTAGAAATTCCATTTATCCATCTTTTTTTTTAAAATGATGAGCATGCTATATCCCTTGTCATGTTTGATTGCCATGATTCTTATACTGAGATTGTGAGTGTTTTTCATTTCTGTCAGTATTTTCCACTGTTTGAGCCCTATGGCCGTTGAAGTATTGAAGTAATTAACGCCCCTCTCAGAGGCGTCTTTTATCAGTATAACGCCTCACATCAAGGCGTCTTTCACTTGAATAGCGCCTTATTGTAAGGCGTCATTTTTATTATCATTGTTTATTCGTGCTGATTACTGCCATTTGACGCCCCTGCTCCCGGGCGTCCATTCTAGAGAAAGCGCCTCACCCTAAGGCGCTATTTTGCTCTGCTTGCACTATTCACAGTGACTAGCAACTGACGCTCAGACGCTATTTATTGATATAGCGACCTTTCCCAGGTCGTCATTGTGTTCTGTGTTGTTATCTGCTTGATACTGTCTGCTGCATTCATCCTTGCATTGGTTTGGGAGACCTCCTCTCCCCACACTTTTAGGAGTCACACCACCCTCTTGGTGAAGGAAGGACCCTCCATTAAGCACTCCGTCTCATTGGACCAGAAATTCTTAAACCACGCCTCCATAAGTCCCCGCACCCGTGGATTCCCTCACGGACGCCGGGCAGGTTGTACCTTTGAAGTCCCGGGTTTAGTTGGCCTATGCATGGTGAGAGAGTGTTCCTAGTTGGCATCGGAGAAAACCACATTTGAAATAGGTTCCCCCCTTGAGTGATCACATCAATTTGCATAAAATCAATTAATTTGCCAAGATTCAAATAAAAGAAATCAAAGGTAACCCCATCCTAGCTTGTTTGCTATCTATGTGAGCTGTTTTGATTGCACATTGAATTGTTTGGGTTACCTTGATAAGAAAGTCAACATGTTTAACTCAATTAATGTTCATGAGGGTGATCAGCCTAGCACATCTTATTCCCTTCAATTTCAACATATTCATCACAACTCTCACCATAATCTTTTAAAGGGACCACGCCCTCATCTTCACGGTTTTGCCCCACCCATGGGCAATATCCAATCCCATGGTTCCTCGCCTCAATCGCGAGCCACTACTCCTACGGGACCGTCTCCTCCCGAAGATGAGAAGGTCTCCCAGATCTTGCATGCATTAGATCATCTCACCCCTCAACAAATCCAAGCCCTTAAGGCCGTTGTAGAGGGTGCACCTCATTCCCCTCATCCTCCTTCCAATCCTACGCGGGTGGCCCATCACCCACTTCCCTCTTCTATTCACATTCCTACCCGGGTAGCCCATCACCCATCTCCTCCTATTCACACTTCTCCTCGGGTGGTCCAATACCCGCCTCCTTCGTCCACGCCTACCCCTATTCGGGTGGCCCGTCACCCGCCTCCTTTTATTCCTCCTCCACCACGGCCCCAAGGCCCATTTATTCCTTGCAACCCGGCCCATCCGGGTTCTTCTATGGGTCATCCCATTAATCCCCTTCCACGGCCTTTTTGTGCGGCCCCTCCTTCAAGGCCCTGCCGACCCTCTGTTGCTCAAGTCACACCCCTCCAACAAACTCTTCTCGACAAAGTCACTTTGTTGGAGGAACAATTAAAGAGGGTTACGAGCCCACGGCCCGCTCCTCCTACTCCAGTCAATCCCCTTTATGCGGCTCTAAATGACATTACAAAGATGGAGAAAGATTGGAAGGATAGGAGATATGGCTACGGCGTCGACAGTTCAAGCAAGCAAGAGCCGACAGATTTCAACGTTCAAGTGGACGCTGTCCATCCTCCACCCATTCACCCCGTTCATTCATATGGCCCTCCGCCTCCGCCTACGCATTCACACTTGCATTCACCACATCATCTGCAATACCATTACAGTCCACCACCTACTAATACATCTCCACCATGGCATCCACTTGAACTCGATAATGAAGAACCGTCAATTGAAGAATTCAAGACGGCACATGATGATGAAGCTCTGCAGGCATCCCTTCCGAGTTTTCTTCATTTTTCTCTCCCTCCGCTACCACTGGATGAACCCCCTGCTCAAGACGATGCCATCGTCCTTAATATAACCCCCGCTTCTAAGACTTATTGATGTTATGACGAGGGATCAATACTCCAATCACCCATGTCGGCGCACCAAGACATGTCTCCTACGCCAGACACCGCTCGCCCCATCCGGCGTTTCCTCCGGACCAAACCTGATACTTTTACACCTCCTGCTATACCATCAGCCTCCACAACACCGGCCTCCGCTAAACCTCCACCTGCTATACCATTAGCCTCCACTTCATCAGCTAACCTCCTATTACCGCCACGTCGGCCCTCCATTATACCTTTAACCCATGACCTAGCCACTCCTATTCCACTACTTAACCCTTCACCCTTACCCGTGGCTAATCGTGAGCAGGATTCACCCTTTTTTGCACTCGAGCCAACCCCGACTGCTTCCGAGCAAAGGGAGAAGCTTGACGTGTTTGAACCGTCATTTCCACTCACCCTTTCTCCAACACCTTCCATTATACCTCCACCATCTATGGAACCTTCCGCCTCCGCTTCACCCCCCTTTACTACTTGGAACGGGTGTCCTTCTGTAAGTACTTGTGATGAAGATGATCAAGAGCCGGAAAAGAAAGATTTGGACGCGGCCATGATGTTCAAGATGCCAGAACTTATTTGTCGAATGCCAATCTGAGTTGTTGTGCCAAGAATGGTCGAAGAGGCCAAGCCCCCGCCGCTGCTCGCCAGAAGAGAATGCCAAGCGTTGATGCCGTATAAGTCTATGTCCAAGGGCCAGACAGGGCACCCCTTGTTCCGATCCTTCAATCTGGAACCTTCTATTTCATACAAGGGGCGAACGCCCGCTTTGTTCAACACTTTTCAAACACCACAATCCTTGGATATGACAATGCTTCACGCTCTAATTTTCCAATTCTCTCACATTGTCACTCTTCAGCCTCCAAGGGAGTTGGCAGTGATTGTTAAAGCTTCATCACAGACTTTGATTTTATCCGGTTGTACACTTTTGCTGCCGTGGAGGGGTAGACATGCTTCCACTAAGGGACCTTCCACCTTCTATTCAACTTCACCCACATTCACATCTATCATCGATTTTTCATGGGCCACTCCACAGGCGAAGAGGAGGATCTCATCCTCTCATCCCTCGTATTCTTCACATTCTTTGCATTTCATGCATTCATTGCATCTGTTGCATTGCATCCGCATACATTTGCACTTCTTCTTTCCCAGGTTTCCGGACCCGTATCTTCCCCGCCTTCCGGAACCTCCGGATCTTCCGCATTTCCCATCTTATTCATCTTCATCTTCGGGATCTCCAGGTCCTCTTACACTCACCGGGCATTGTGTCCCCTCCAATCATCCCTCAGGGCATCGCGCCCCATTTCAACTATTGCATCCGCACTCCCTGGATTTCTCACCCGTCCTCCTTGGGCATCGCGTCCCTCGATATTTGCTTCCTCCGGAACCTCCAGATCCTGCTCTTTGGGCATTGCGCCCCTACACACCCTCAAGTCCGGATCTTCTGGGCTTCTTATTGATTCTCCCTGGGCATCGTGCCCCTTTCTGTCTTCTTCCTCCGGAACCTCCGGACTTTCTCCCAGGGCATCGCGCCCTTTTCTATCTTCTTCCTCCGGAACATCCGGATCTTTCACCCCTCTCTTTATCCCTTGGGCATCGCGCCCCTTTCCGTCTTCTTCCTCCGGAACCTCCGGATCTTTCTCTTCTCTTTAGGCATCGCGTCCCATGGTACCTTCCCCCTCTAGAACCGCCGGACTCTCTTTCCTTCCTCCCAAGGCATCGTACCCTTTCTGATTCTCTTCCTTCAGAACCTCCGGATTCTCCATCTTATTCTCTTTATCTTCTTTCGGGGCATCTCGACCCTTCTGATTCCATCCCTCTGGAACCTCCGGACCCTTCTGATTCCATCCCTCTGGAACCTCCGGACCCTCCTGATCCTTTTCATCCACTCTTCCCCGGGCACCGCGTCCCTCGGCATCTCATTCCTCCGAAACCTCCGGACCCTCCTGATCCTTTTCATCCACTCTTCCCTGGGTACCGCGTCCCTCGGCATCTCATTCCCCCGGAACCTCCGGACCATCCATCTTTCTTCCGATTCATCTTTCTACTCTTCCAGGACATCACATCCTTCATTTTCTTCTTCCTTTTCCATCATCTTTTTCCCTATTTCTTCCCAGGGCACCGCGTCCCTCGATATTTTATCCCTCCGGAGCCCTCGTATTCCTCCTATCAGGATTCTCCTCCACAACCTCCGGACCATCCGGATCTGCCTCTTTCTATCTATCAATTTCTTCTTCCGATTCCCCCTAATCTTGGGTCCGACCCAACTTCTTCCACATCCACTGCCTTGGGCATCTGCCCATTCTCTCACTGCTTTCGAGGCTTTAGTCCTCACTCCTCCTTCTAATTCTCTGCTTCTTTTGTAGACCTTTCATGTGATCAGGGTCTCCACACCTTAGTGAGGGAGTTCTAGCCCTCGCCTCTCTTCCTTTTTTCCTTATTCGTCTGAGTCTGGTCTTGGCACCACTCCTTCTTCTTAAGCCACTTTCAAACCCTTTGCTTCCAATCCTTTTGACTGCCAAAGAGGACTATCCCACGATGATCAACCTCGCCTCTGACAGCTGCTTCTACAAAGGTTGCAAGGTAACATATTGGCGTAAGTACTCATTTCATGATATCATTATCTCATTGCTTCACGATGATTTTCAAAATAAAGTGCTTCTTAACAAGATTAAGAGTGGTAGTCAAGACCTTTATCCTAGGTCGAATCTTTATCTTTACTAAATCATTCTCAAAACAGTCTTTTAGGCTTGTTTTTACAGCACCTTTGGTAATAAAAACCCCACGCTGGGAATTCAACGTTCTCTCCCTGCTTGTTAAGAGTAACCTTCAGCTGGGCATTCCACACACTTCACGGCGTCCTTAGCAGCTCCTTTGGTTAAAACACCGTTGCTACTTTGGCCATGCCATGAGAATTCCTAAAAGTCTTTTTCTCTTCTTTACTCGGCCGAATGCAGGGGCAAGAGGTTGACAGATGAGATGACCCACCCAGGGTAATCCCCAATACGAGAGGAGTCTCAAATAGGGGCAGTCTTGACCCAAGATCAATATGAGTTTTCATATGAGTTTTCATGATACATCTCGCCAAAAGGGCTATTATGAAAATCAAGTCAAAATTTCGATAAAAGTAAAATTGTGAATTATGGCATGACAAGAGTGGCAAAGTCCCCGCAGGGAAAACCCTGGTCGTATGCATGTCAAGGGTCTAAAAAGTAAAGGCACAAAGCCCCGGCACAACAGACTACCTCTTTGAGGGGAAACACCTTAGAAGGAATTCAAGTCCCGACATCTCCCATCCTGCATAAAGGTTATCCTCAATTATTCTTCTCTTCTCCCTCTAAGACCGAATGTTTCTCGGGTATGGCCTTGGTAGGAGCACCGTTAATCAAGGGCAGTCAGTTATAGGGCGCCACCCTTCAATGCACGCTCGGCTTTGGGTAATTTTAGCAAAAGGGGAAGGAACAAGGACCCCTAGCCAGTGGTTCAAAAACACCCTTTGATGCTGCATTAACAATGTCTAAACTAAAAAAATCAAAAAAATCAAAAGAAAAAAAAACAAAAAAAAACTTGAATATTTCCTAAGTCAAAATCCAAAAAAAAAATTGAATATTTTCTAAGCCAAAATCCAAAAAAAATTGAATATTTCCTGATCAAAATCCAACAAAAATTGAATATTTTCAAAATTCAAAATAAAAATTCAAATATTTTTCAAAATCCACATAAAAATTCAAATATTTTCAAAACTCATAAAAATTTGCATATTTCAAAATCCAAAAAATTGCATTGTATTTTTCTGATGGTGCTTTTGCAGGAACGACAACTTTGCAAGGACCAAGAGCACGAGATGAGTCCTCTCCATTCATTGCCATCTACCTTTTGATTCTTCCCATGTTCACAATTGATCACATCTTCATAATTTGCTATGCATTACTCCGATTATTCATCTCCAAATCTTTTTTATCAAACATTGCTGATCACTCCGCCGATGGGCATTATCAGATCTTGATCATTCAACTCCAAATCTTGATTAGCCAAGTTGTCATCCTCATGACAAACGACAAACAATGATGCTATGCTATCTATGCTTTAATGATGCTATCTATGTTATTCATGCCTTTCACGCTGTGCACACTTGAATGCTATTCATGATATGATACATACATGCTATTGATGCTTTGATTCATGCTATGCTTGCTATGCTTAAATGCCTTATTCATTACTTGTTATCTTTTATATCTTGGCTGATGAATCTTTGAGCGCAGGAAGAAGCACTTGGTCCCACCGACTGGGCATCATCATCCAAGCCCCACGGTGCTTGCAACTCATTTCTCAGTTCCCCCATGCTCATTGCTATCACCATCCCCCCTGTATGCATTCTACTATATGTTATATACGCTACTAGATTATATCAAGGACCTTGTGACTTTGGTAAATCTGGGATTTGAGTTCCCCTTCATCAAAAACAATGATGATTCCAAAGGAGTCTTAGTCACACGGATAGGCCGTTGAGCCGTCCAAGACTGGGGACGATGGTTCCCTTTTGCGAGTTGATGCGTGGATAAACGGGCTTTGGCTTAGTATAGGCTCGCAGAATGGGTTTCTTGACCCAGTCTTGGCAGTTTAACAATATTATCATTGATTATCTTATATTTTCATTTGTTTTAATTTTTTCTTTTAAACCCAGCATGCATTCATATAGGAGTTTGAAATAATTTTTGAAAAATCATTCTGATAAGCTGATTTGGAGAGTCAAATTGATCTTAATCTTTCCAGATATGAGATATTCATTGCTGATGGAATCCTTAGTTCGTTTTGTCACTGTTTTGGGTCATTTTCTCGAAAGCTCCTTGTTTGGATTTCTATCATCTTATCTCAATCCTTTTACTTTGATCCACCTTGGCTGCAGCACGTCCACATTGGCTGGTAACCGCTCCCCAATGGTGAAATCTACAGGTTTGTGACCTGGGGTACTTCCACCGCGCTGGAAGTTGATCATTCTCCGTCGTGCCCGCGTGCACACTCCTCCTCTTATTCAAACATCGTTGATTTCATTGAATTTCCTAAGATTGCTTCATCTCGAGCTTTTGATTTCATTCTCATCAAGTGATGTTGATTGCGTGTCTCATCACACCTTGGCATCTACTTTTCAGTTTGCTCTGCTCCCTTGCAAACCAGACGCCAAGGCGGGGCAGCTGTAGACACGTCAAAATTGATGTTACTGTGAGTGCATCTCGTATTACCTTGTAATGCCCCAATTTGACCCTCCAATTAACTTTGTTTGAGTTATTTTCCCCAATTTTCTTGGATTTCTCCCTTTTTTTCCCTCTTCTTATTTTTCCCTATTTTTCTGGATTTTTTGGGCAGTTTTATCTATTTTTTTGGATTTCATGACTTGAAGTGGGGCGTGTTTTAATTAACGGCCTAGTCTGAGGCGCGTTTTGAAGAAAGGATGACTAGAGGCAAAGGCGTCAGTTTCTGGAATTTTTTGATTTCCAAAACAGAAAAATAAGAATTAACGACCCTCCTTGGGTCGTGTTTTTAAATAACGCCACTCCCTCAGGCGTCTCTTCATCATTTTTAAATACAGAAAGTTTTTATTGCTAAATTAAATCCGTGAATTAACGCCTTTGTCCCAGTCGTGATTTCAATTAACGCCTTGACCAAGGTCGTCAATTCTTGTTCAATTCCGGACTCCATCAGCACCCCTTCCCTTCCTCACTTACACTCCTTTTTCACTTGCCAGAGGGTTCCTATGGCTTCCTAATATTGAAAGGACACTTGGAGGAAGGATCCCCCTTTCCATCCTACCAAAACTAAGTTTTCTATTTTTTTATGGAATTAATTCCGAATTTCCCTTCCTTTCCTCATTTAACCTCCTTTTCCACTTGGGAAAGGGTTCCTATGACTTTCCAAGGTTGAAGGGACACTTGCCTAAGGTTTATCTCTTCCAAATCCAACTAAAACATGCTTTCTTATTTTCTCTTGGAATTAATTCCGAATTTCCCTTCCTTTCCTCATTTAACCTCCTTTTCCACTTGGGAAAGGGTTCCTATGACTTTCCAAGGTTGAAGGGACACTTGCCTAAGGTTTATCTCTTCCAAATCCAACTAAAACATGTTTTCTTGTTTTCTCTTGGAATTAATTCCGAATTTCCCTTCCTTTCCTCATTTAACCTCCTTTTTCACTTGGGAAAGGGTTCCTATGACTTTCCAATGTTGAAGGGACACTTGCCTAATGTTTATCTCATTCCAAATCCCACTAAAACATGTTTTCCTAATTTCCCTTGGAATTAATTCCAAATTTCAACCCTATAAATAGAATCTCTCTCTCCCTTGTGAAAAATCATAAAGATCAATTCAAGAGGAGGTGCTGCCGGACCAAAGGCTCAAGGAGGAAAACTCCCATGCACTTAAAAGCTTCATCCATGGAGTTCTTCTTCCTCTATTGAAGATTTGAAGCCTCTACATCCATGGAGTTCTACATCATCTTCTTCCTCCATTGAAGATCTTCATCCTAGCTTGAAGCCAAATTGGAGAAAACCACTAAGCTTTCCCCTCCTATCTCTTATTTTTGCTTTAGTTAATTGCATGCATCATATCATTTTTTCTTTTATTTCTTTATTGAGATCTTCCCCTATAGTGCACTCTAGCACATCTCCATAGTGCAACACTTGCACATCTCCCTCTATTCTTCATCATACATCATCTTTTACCTACCCTTTTGCATTGGGGTTTAAAGGCCAAACACCAATAAGGTGTGTTCATATCCATGCTTTCTATGTCCATATTTACATTTGGATTTGATGCTACACATCTTGGCTTCTAATCCATGTTTGTTTATTGATGTTTGTTAATTTTGCAAGGGTAATCAATCAAGGAAAACTCTCTTCATCGGCCGACCGATAGAAAGAGAAGGTGCACTCACAATCTCCCCCGCATTTAAGGTATTTATATCGCGATCCCTCCATTGATTATTTGTTATATCCTTTGAGGCCCTCGCGTCTCTGGCGATCACATTCCCCTTAGCATCCTCTCATGCTCCCCTTTTCTCCCTCTTTTCCCATTCTGCTATTCATTTTCTTTTTCCTTTTAATTGTTCTAAGTGGATTTCTTAGAATCTACAGCAGTCACCCCCTTTACTCGACGGGGTCGAGTTCTTCCCACCCGTGGAGAATTGATGGGGACATTGAAGCAAGACCGCTCATATTTTATTTACATTTATGTCATTTTATATTTGTATGTATACCCTTGTGTTATATGGGTACACAATTGAGAGTCTTAGTGGGGTTTTGTGCAAAATGTTAGTAGGGCCAACAAGGGGGCCCTCACTCCTTCCTCATTGGTCCAAGTGGCAGCATTTGGGTCCATGTGGGACTGGTCAAAGTGCTAGGTGGCATCTAGAAGGTCAATTGACACATGGGGAGACAAGTGGTTTAAAATTTCAAAGGAGGCCACCTACCTTACCTACCTTGTCCCCTTAGTCAAGGGGGCGCCCCCCCTTTTTGGTCCAATTTAATTTTTGAAAAAAAAGTCTATTAGAACTAATTAGTTATATACCTTGTATACCCCTCCCAATTCTAGATCTGAGGGCATTTTGAGTCATTTTCCTTCTATTATATAAGGCATGTATTTTCCATTTGTGTGAATTAATGAGAAGAAAAAATTGTTGTGTGTATTGGAGCTTGGTGTGCCCCCTCCTCACTCCCTCTGGTTCCTTCCTCCTCCTTCTGCATTTCAGGGAGAACACCCCTTCTATATTAGCCCCTCTATCTCTGATTTCTATCTCTGCTGCCGCCGCCGCAGTTCGTGCCGCCATCGAGCCGCCGCGAGCATCCTTATGAAGTGCTGTCTAAGTTCTATTTTGCTAGACAAGGGTTCACTCCAAGAATTTTCGCTCCCAACGCCGATATCATCTGTAGTTGATATTGTCAGGGTTTGTTCCCCTCTTGATTCCCAACCTCCAGTAAAAAAATCACATCATTTAGACTTCTTTTTATATTTTTTCATTTTCGTGCTTTCCAGTCCACCAGATCTACCAGATCTCAGTCCTATGTCACAGCCACTCTGAGTTTCGCCCTTTTGACCACCTTCTTGATTTTGTTTGAATCCCCAAATTTATTGGAAGTTCTGTCCACCATCCCCATCCTCACAAATTTTCTTCAAATTTCAAAAGCCGTCTAACTATTTTTAGAAATTGTGTCTTTTCCCCAAATTCAGTTATGTCTCTGCTATCCAGATCCGACCCTGGGTCAATATAAAATCCACAAAAAATCGAAACTTCCACCAAACCTTTCATAAAGTATATCCCCGTTTTCCTCTCTTCGGCTACTACAACGTTCATGATGGGCTCAAAAGCTGAATCGAAGGTCTACATCATGGTCAATGCCAACTCTCAAGAAAAAGTACTTCTGTCCTGAGATTTCGGATCCTGTGAACCAGCAGCTTGAATATTCGATAAAGGTCATCAATGGGAAATTCAAATTTCTTTCTCCGGCCATAGATCGAAGAATTTCAAGTCAGCTTTCCATCGGTACCTCTTGTGCATCGATCCGATGTCGGGAGTGACCACAGCAGCAGATTTCGTCGGGACGCGCGGGTCTGAAACAGCAGTTCAGATCCGTGGGCAGCAACTCCGACGAGTGAAGATCGGAGCCGCCCGGCCTCCGACCGCCGAACCAGCGCACCGCCTTCCCAGGGAGCACCCCTCCGGGCATCCCCACCACAGTGGTGCCACCCCGGTCCCACGCAGCCCCACTGACCAGCACGTGGGCCCCACGATCGTGCATACGTGTGCAGCCGAAGCTACGCAAGAAGCAGCCCGTCAACCCGAACCCGCTACTCCCGGGTCCCATTGTGTCACCCTTTACCTCCCTACGTGGAGTGGGCATTCATATTCATTGCTGTAATATTTGTGTAATAATTGTCCCGGGAGTATCAGTTCGGCTGGGGTAGTCTTCCCCCACCGAGAGCGTGGAGGTATCGTGTTCGCTCCTTACTCGGCACTTTACTTAGTTCATATATACTTTATATGCCACTGCTAGAGAGCATGATAGGGTAACTTAGCTCGCTATTTATTGTTATTCACTGCTGCGAGCGGGAGAGAGATACCGTCCCGTGACCCGATCTGGGCATGAATTTGTGAGTTGACCACCCTAGCTCTTTGTCAGTTTCTCAACCCCGCACGTCCGACGCTTCCTTCGTTAGGGATGATCGCGAGCTTGCTTAGAGTCCAAGGGTTGCATTTCCAATTGGAATCGAGTCCGTGGTCCGTCCTGCATCAAGGTGCTTCAGTCACGTGGCACGTGACTCTCACGTTTCTCGTACGTTGTGACCTTTTTCGGGTTGGTCTGTTCATGACATTACCCGAGGTCGGCTCTGTGTAGCGTGCATGGCAATCTAGTCATGTGTACGTTAGTGTCTGTTGTCTGTCTAGGTCTATTTAAGGGATTTTTGCCTGGTTTCGTGGGCTTTTAGCCTTTGGGCTAATGGTTGGCTGACGGATCGGTAACTCCTGACTTTGTGAGATCAGGATTCGCCCTTCTATCGCTGTTTGGAGTAGTTAGGGAGCCGAGGTTTGTTCGGCAGTCGTGTTTTGCTCGGTGCGGATTTTCCCTTTTTTTTTATCTATTTTACTCCTTCCGTTACGGTTTTGTTTTAAAGCTTTCTAGTAGTAGTTTTTTCTGCTTTCTTTCCTGCTTTACTACTACTGCTGTTTTAGTTGTTGTTTCCGTGTTACTGCGTTATTTTTCAGTGGGGATCCGCTTGACCCCTACTAAGCCAGTGACACGAGGCTCACCCCTGCTTTTCAGGTGTAGTCGTCTCTACTTCCTTGCGGTTCCTGGTGTGGCGTGTTCGTAGTTGCCAACAGTACCGGTGTCAGGCCTTCCCCGACCTCAGTGTACGTTCTCCTTTCTGTTGGATTGTACTTGTCTTTCCTTTGGACTGACTCTGGTATAATTATTAATTTTAACTGTTAATTAAAAAGTAATTTTATTTTTGCTACTTTAGCAAACCTAATTAATGAAATTTAATTGCTTACTATTATATCTGCGACTTCAATATACTACATGACCATCCTTTTATCCCTTCGGAGCTTTACAGCTCTTGGGAGGCTTCACGGGTTCCAAGTGGTATCAGGGTCTACTCGGTAGTCTTATCGGGTATATCCGGTATCCGGAGTCCGGGTCGTCACAGGTGGTATCAGAGTGTTGTTGTGTGCAAGTACATGGGAATCCGAGATATTACAGTCTTCAGAGTCCTGAAAGTCCAGCACAGTCTTTCGCTGGCTTAGGTTTCACGATTCCTTGTCGCTTTATTTTCCATAAGTTGTCTTGTGCGTGCTGTGTCAGCATTGTGTGAGATGGTTTTGCTCTCGTAAGGAAGCGACGGGACGCTCCTTTTCATCGTGGTGTTTGTCTCGATCGTGCTGTACTTGGCAGAGTTAGCCGGTTGGCTTGAATCTATAGTACATTATTCGAGATTTCTCCGTGGCTTGTTCAGGTGATTGGTGACTTTTCGAGTTGGTGTGATGGACGTACACGTTCTTACGTTGTTTTGGTTGTCCCAACGTAAGTCTGTGTAGCTCCTGAGGTGTTTCGCTTCTGTTGAAGTGATTGCTTTATTTGCCTCAATTGAGGAGATGCTCAAGCGAACCTAGGATTTTCCTTCCTGGTGAGCTATTATTAGTGAGCTTGATGCTTCTCATCCTGTTTGGTGGAGTCTTTTCTAGGTAAGCCTTAGAATTGCTGTCTTAGTGAGACCTTTGTCTTGTGTCTGCTTAAGTGTAGACAGTGTTTATTCTGAGCCTGATCTGCTCTTTGTTCCACGGTTACTTGGCTTTGGACCTAATCTTTGTGTTGAGAGCCGTTGTGCACCGTGTTCATCATGGCATGTCTAGCGGCTGATGCATTGTGAAGGTTCAATAATTGTTTCCAGGATGTGAGGATAAGCTGATATTAACTGTTCTTTGTGCTTTGTGCTGAAGCTGGTACTCTTCTTGCTTTGCACTTAGGCTACTTGTGATCGGTTGTTCATAGGATCGGTACTCGTGGTGTGTTATACTGTGATTTTTATGAATTGCAATGGCGCCAAGTGTGTGCTGACATGCGGATGCCGAGGTATTTTTGATGCCTGTATGCGTTGTTTGAGTGCGCAGCAGAAACGTGTGGGTTGGTCACCCACGGGTCGAGGATCGTTGGTTGTAAGATTCTGGCCAGTTGAGAGAATTGTTCTTCTCGATGTAACTTCGTCTTGGCTTCGTGTGCCTTGATGTTGTCTGTTGCCGTGACATTGTTCTTGGAGGCATTATGGTGTTAGCACTGGCATTTGTGAGTATTGGGAAATCTGTCGGCATTTCTGCTAGTTGAGTACCCTCTGCTCTTCTGTAACTTCTTCTTGGGTGTTGTGTTCTCGAGACATGATCGTGGTCCTTGAGATGCGTTTTCCCGAGATTATTGTCCTTGTTGTTGTGGGTCTTTCTTGGTAAGCTGCTCGATGCATGACTAGTCCCTTATAGTCATGTGTTCAGCTAGTAATATGCCTTGATGTGACCCAGCTTGTAGTCATGTTCCGTGGTTCTGTGTTCAGTACAGAGCCGGAATCCTGCAAGTGCTGTTGTTGTTGTCGTTGTTGTCTTTTTATCATTATTTCCCTGTGAATCTGTCTTGGCACTGTGTGGACCGAAGTCTTGTCAGTTAGCTGTGCTGTACTCTTCTTCCCTGATAGAGTTGCCATGCTACTCAAATCAGATGTAATATCTAAATGAGGACTGACTTGATTATATTTGTGGTCAGTGTTATCGTTGGCGTCCTGTGTGCCAGGTTTCGTGGTTGCCTTTGGCGCGGAAGCCGATGTTGTCGAGCTGTCAGCGGAGAGGACTATGTTCCCTTGTTTAAGCTGATGTTTGTTGTGTTTTTCAAGCGTGTTGTCGATAACTATTTTCGTGGCATGGGTCGTGTCTCTTTTCCCTGTGAGACGTAAGCGACGTTGCCTTACTTCGGAGGTGTCGGACTTGTGTTCACTCGGGTGCCAGGCTCGTTCAATGGATCGATCTGTGTTGAGATCCAGAGCGTGTGCCTGTGATTGTGATTCGGCAGTGTTCCTCTGAATTATGCTTTTCGAGATTCGTGTAGCTCCGTGTTAGCGTGTTAGGTTTGTTCTTCCCTGCTTCTTCTTGTTAACTCCTTAAATTTCAAGGATGAAATTTCTTGAAGGAGGGGAGGCTGTAATACCCTGGATTCTTCTCGGATCTTTCGGATCCTTATCGGAGTGCTTTCGGATCGCTTTGTGAGTCCTGAGTTGAGTTTTACGATCTACGTGAGTTTTTCTCTCGTACAAGTTATGGAACCCTGTGGTGAGTTTATTTCTCAGTTCATCGACTCGATGATACTACAATTGTGATGTACTCTTTGAGAGGATCGTTTCAACTATTTTTTCATCTTTTTATGAATTAGTACATTTTCAGGATAAAAATCAGATTTTCAGAAATTAGGAAAATTCCTAATTTCTTTTTCTATTTAACTCTCTTTTCTCTCTCCCCCCTCACTCTCGCCGCTCACTCTCTCCCTCACCGTTCTCTCTCTTCTCACCCCCTCTGCTCCGGCTGTAGACGGAGGAGGTCAGTGGGTGAGGCGGCGACGATGTGGAGCGAACATGGCGCGCGATGGGGCGAAGGATGGAGCGTGGCGTTGGCGCGATCCCTCGATGGATTCAAAGCCAGCGTGGCTTGATCGTCATGACTGTTTCTACGCGGTTTGGTCACTTCGGTGCACGGAATCTTTGGTGGAGGTAGGGAGACGGAAGCTATACTTCTCTACTATGTTTCCTAACGATTTTGAGTCGATCGGTGTGAGAATGTGTGGGTTTTGCTTCGATTCGGGCGAAAGCATGTTCAGGGGTGTGTGACGGGTTCGCCAGAAAACGGCGACGGTTTCCTGTTAAACTGGTATCATTCCGACCCCTGGGATGTTAGCATCCCATTCCCGCTGATTTTGTCACATTTGGTTGTCATTTGGGACCGGTAGAAGCCCGGGAACCCATGTGACTGATTTTGGGTCGATTCGGTAGAATCGCCCGTTTCTTGCGATTTTGGCGTCATTTGGATCCCTTCCGGCCTGTGGAAGGTTGTTTTGTCAATTAGGACTGTTTTCCCATCGTTTAGACGCGGTTGGGGCGTGGAACGGCCGAGATCGGTCATTCCCCTATTTTGCTCGCCGTGACGCTTAAACGGTTCAACAGAAACCGTTCTACCTTATAAGCGGTCCAGGTTGTGACCGTTTCTTGTTTTGCAACAGTATGGTTGTTTGGGTTTGAGCGGTCGTATGATAGACCATTTCGGTTGTCTAGCGGCCTATTGGAGGAACGCTAAGCCTTGTGAGACGGTCTATTAGGGATCCGCTATATCCCATGTGTTACGTGATTCGATTAAGCGGTTACGCGATAGACCACTCAGTTCCTTTGGGCGGCCCACTGGTAGACCGCCTATGTTGATCAAACGGTCTCAAGATAGACAGTTTTTATCTGGTTGACTGGGTATGTCGGTTTAACTACTTGGGGTTGGACTAGTCCAAGCGGTCACTTCTATGACCGCTACAGTCTTTATGCGGTCCAGTGGTAGACCGTGTATACCCCCACATCTTTATGGTTTAATATTTTTTATTCGTTTGATTCTCTACGTAAAGCGGTCATCTCCTAGACCGCTTAGCTCAGTGAAGCGGCCTATTTGTAGATCATTTATGTCTTGGGTGTTTTCTTCATG
Organism: Amorphophallus konjac; assembly: GCA_022559845.1. Classification (NCBI taxonomy): domain Eukaryota; kingdom Viridiplantae; phylum Streptophyta; class Magnoliopsida; order Alismatales; family Araceae; genus Amorphophallus; species Amorphophallus konjac. The sequence goes on from CM040120.1 coordinate 214,531,828, forward strand.
GGAGTCTTCTAGATGGAGCGGTCCCCTCTGTGACCGTTTTACTTAGAAGGCGCTCCTTCGATAGACCATTCTATGATAGAAGCGGTTCTTCGATTGACCGTTTACCTCCTTGTCTTTCTAGCATAATTCTTCTGGGTTTTCTGAAGTAGCGGCCCTTCGGATGACCGCCTATTGGACTCAGCGGTCATCTGGGTGACCTTTTCTTCTCGAGAGTACTGATTTACGTTGTTTTTCGATGGTTTGGCCTCCATTGGTCTTGGCTTAGCCTTGTGGTTTGCCCGTTGTCCCATGGATGTCTTTGACATCTTATGAGGGCTATGACCATGTTATTAGGTAGCCGGGAGTGCCTGTACATCGAGTCGTGTTCCGTGTCGTTTCAGAGTCATCATTAGGTTCTGGTCAACCCGCTGAGACCCAGTGGTTGACAAGTAACCTTGTGTGTGCCTCGACTATTCTGAATAGCTTGAGACAGTGGTTCCGGATGCCATGAGGTATTGTCTTACCTCGATCTACGTGTCTAAATGCGTTGAGGGTCTTGGTAAACCCTCTGGTCTTCATGATTCATTTCATGCGGTTGTTTCCTTTGACTTAGGGATTAGGCTGATTGGTGGCTTGTTCCGCTTTGTGCGACGATCTTGACTCCGAGTCATGAGACTCAAGGATCGTTATGTTATCAGGTCTTGTTACCTTGTCCTGAGTCTGTTGGCAGTTCGGTATGCTACCTTGGTACTTCGTAGTACGTGTGACAGTTCATGGTTAGTCTGTCTGTACTTCAGTACTCGTGTTTTAGAGTCTCTATGTCTAGTGAGCCTCCACTAGTCGTAGCCTGACGACCTCAAGTGTCGGCCCACCTGGGAGTGGTGGCAGGGTAGTTCCCGAGTTACGTTTCGTAAGCTAGTTTACGTGGGCTCCCGTGCTTGCAGTAGCGTCCTGCTGCGGGAGAAAACTAGCTATAGGCCTGGCTCAAGGCAGTGAGCTTGTGTGTGCACACGTGGTCAGGGGCATTTTGGACGAACGTCGACGGGCGTGAGCCTGACTAGTCACTCGTTACTGTAGTTCCTGGTTCAGTTCAGTGAGTATCTCGGTCTCCGTCGTTCTCGGCATCCGTAGTAAGATACTTGTGGCGCAGTCTAAGACATCAATGAATGCATCTGGCTATTCTTCTAGTGAGGAGGTGCTTCCGTCACGTGGCACGTGACTCTCGCGTTTCTCGTATGTTGTGACCTTTTTCAGGTTGGTCTATTCTTGACTTTACCCGAGGTCGGCTCTATGTAGCGTGCACGGCAATCTAGTCATGTGTGCGTTAGTGTCTGTTGTCTGTCTAGGTCTATTCTAGGGATTTTTGCCTGGTTTCATGGGCTTTTAGCCTTTGGGCTAATTGTCACGCCCCGAGCGCGGAAGGTACCCGGAGATGCGCGACAAGTTTATATCAATCATGTCAATCAGAGTAGTAGTGTATTCGACACAAAGACAGAGTGCGCAAATATAAAGATAACACAATCCATTTATTCCTTTAATAAGAATATGTCTATTACAAACCCTTGCAAATACTAGACTCAATAAAAGAAAGGTACAACTCTTGACTCAAGAAAAATAGAGAAAAGACAGGACTAATTGACGCTTGAGTAGCTCTAACTCTTTCACTCTTGGCTTTCCCGATCAGATTGAATTCCCTCATCGTCGGACTTACCTGAAAAGTAGGGAAACACTGAGTGAGCGAACGCTCAGTAGGAAAATTATATCTCAAGAACTAGCAAGAGGTTTAAGTAATTACATTTTTCCATGAATGCACTATAGCTATGCATGCTCGCAAAACGACAAGATAGAGAGAGTGTATAACAATAAAATAGCGATGAACTTTCAAGAACTTATATCAAAAGATATCAAGATATTCAAGCAAGTAGACTCATCATGTTATGTTGGAATTTGGCTATCATGGCTCAAGCACGCAAGTATGCAATTACCCTTTTTCGGGTCACGCAAGTCATGTAATATCAAGTCAAGTACAAGATTTATGGAATGTTTAATCAAGCTAGTCATGCACTTCGGTATAATGCCAATACCGTGATCAATCAACTCCCATGGGCAAAAGTACTTTCGGGTGCTCCTCCCAGGACCAGATCGGGCCCTAAATGCGCAGGCATTAATCATGTATTTTAACATTTACTTTTGTATATAGCCAATATAGAATTTCAAGGATAAAGCTTGTAGACACGTAGGATAGACTTTGATAGAATAGAGTCCAAAAATATGACACTTGACATAGATAGGTGATAATAACGGTACAATCACGATTATCGATAAAACTAGGTGGAATTGGTTCCCTAACTTGGGTACCATGACAAACAAGTATGGACATTCTTTATATAGAATTGAGGTCCACAAGAACATCAAGTTTAATATAGAATTGTGGTCTACAAGAACATCATAACAATGTTGTTATAGAATTGGGGTTTATAAGAACATCATAACAATGTCATGCTTTACCCCGTTCATTAAGATAATTCTCATATCATACACATGGCATGACATGAGGGCCGGTATACCATGTTTCTATAGAGTGACATGGCAAAGATTGTGTAATGGGTTTTTATGGTACAACCAGCTCAGTCGGCCTTGAGGGAATCCAAGGCTCGAGGAGTCTTACGGAGGTCTCTATGACTAACTCGCTAGTCCAAAGGAACGGAATGTCCAATGGAGAGCTTGTATATCAATGAGAGTTAGTGGGTAAACGATAAAACATCATGAAATATGGGACTATATTCACGGACTGGAATATAGTGCCGATATATATAGATATATATATATATATATATACATATGAAACCCTCGGTTAACAGTAACAGTGTAAAATAGTGTCACAGGAAAATAACGACTTAATCTAAGTCATTACTTATCAAATTAACGCCTTCTATAGGGGCATTTATTTACAAATTTGACGACTTGTACATCAGTCGTCCCTTCAATATTTCTATTCTGCAGAAAATCAATATTCTGGAATTTTAACAAAAACGCGCCCTGGACAGGGGCATTACTTTTTAATTAGCGCCCTAGTCTGGGGCGTCAGTTCAGTAGGAGACGACCTAGACAAGGTCGTGAATTCAAGAATTTACCAATTTTCAGATAATAAAATTTCAGGAAAAAGGGTACATGATCATGACAGGAAAAATAGCATGATTTCACAGGTATACTCATGCAATATATTAGATTCATTATTACATAGATATTAAATTTTAAACGTGGGTATTTATTAATTACATGCAATTGACGACTTTTGGGCAGGGCGTCAAAACAATAATTAGCGCCCTAGTGTGGGTCGCTTCTTTAAATTAGCGCCCTTGTCAAGGGCGTTTCTTTTTGAAATTACATAGAAAACATCTGAAACCACAATAAAACTATATGCATGCACGACCGATGATATTATTAAGATCTTAAGCTAGTTTGGGCTACGATCTTGAGAAAACCTACCTGATGGGTAATCTGGATGAAGTTATGTGAAGGTTTTGATAAGAACCGATGCTCTGTTCTAAATAGAGCCTCCTGAAGCAACTAGAACAGCACCCAGAAGATGGTTGCTTCCGAACTTAATCAAACGGCAGCACACCGAAGAGGATGCAGTGACGATAAGAGTTTGCTGAGAAGAGGAAAAACTCTTCTTCTTTTACTGGTTGAAGAAGATGCAGTCGACAAGGATGATGCCGATGAGGAACCTTTAGTTCTTCAGCCCGTTGGAAAACTCGACAGGGTAACCTACAACAAAGATGAAGAACATTAATATTAATATTCTTCGTAACTATGACTGGAGGCAAGGGAAGAAGAACATCACCTGTTCTTTACGTACGCAGCAGCAGAGCTTCGACCAAATAGATTTTAGGGTTTGATGGACAAGGATTATTTATAGGGTTTTGGGGAACCCTAATAGAGTTAGAGTTTGATTAAGGGTAGTATTGCCTTGATAGAGTCATTTCTATATTTGATGAGGGCATCTCACGACACTCCCTCTAGCTCGGGTCGCCTGCACACTCTTAATGTGGACTGACTGTGATCCACACTTGTTATCTTCATTTCCTTAGTTTCATTTTATGTATTTTCCTTTTATTGAGTCCTATCATTGTATTTCTCTTTATTAAGTCATGTGGTTCTAGTCCATTTCCCTTGGTATGCTTAATTGGGCCTTATTACCTTAGTTATGGGCCCATTAGGTTGAGTCTAGGATATGCCCGGTCTTTTGTCTAATTGTCAAGGGTACTATGGTCATGTAAAGAGTGGATGCCTATAAATAGGCCTCCCCTCCCTCTCATTGAAACAACTTTGATGAATATTGAAAGGCATTTGCCATCTCCATCTCAATATCTCCCTCTCTCTCTCTCTCTCTCTCTCTCTCTCTCTCTCTCTCTCTCTCTCTCTCTCTCTCTCTCTCTCTCTCTCTCTCTCTCTCTCTCTCTCTCTCTCTCTAAGTGGGTTGTGCCCACTTTCTCTCTCCTCCCACCCCAAATTCGAAATTCATTCTCTCTCCTCCCCATTCACCCCTCATTAAGGCCCCTTCCCCTTCCCCATGCATTCATTCAATTCCCCCTCCAACCCCTAGGTCCCTTCTCCTAGGCACCTTTCCACTCTCCCAAGCAACCCTCCCTCTTCCCAAGGCTGAATTAACCCCTCCCAAAGCCCAAATTTGAATTTCCCTCTCCCTAGGGCTGTGCCCTTCCATCTCCCCACCTCCTAAACCACCCTAGGTCAAAATCCATCTCCCCCCAACAGCCAAGTTCGTCCCCCATCCTCCTCTCACACTCACCCTCTCTCTAGTGCACCTCCACCCCCCCATCTCCACCCCTAGCTGCTCCAGCCCCCCTCTCCATCTACCCCTGCCACTCCAGACCCTACAGAAGCCCTAGCCACGTCCTTCCCATATCCACAAACCATCAGCCATCCCCCCAATCTGTGCTAACTCCCTTTGCCCCTCCCCTTGTTCTTGCAAGTTGCAGCTTCAAGTAGCAGGTCGCAGGCAGCAGAGTGAGGCCCTAAAGTCGCGTCATCACCGGCTGGTCCCTGCTCCTCCTGGTGGCAAGGCCTACATCTCTGGAAAGGTTGTCCATAGAGCTTCCAAGGTGAGGTGGTTTCGTTGGCATCCGAGCTCCGAGCAGTCCACAGAGGCCAATCTCCCTCGACTGCGCAGAAGAACCCAGGCAGAGAACCAGAGCGAGAGTGGAAGCTCGGCCACGACAAACCCTTTGGGATTCAGATCAAGCTTTCTTCATAAAATTCCTTCCCTCTCAAGTCCTCTTTCATCTTCAAGAAGCAGAGTTGCATTTGGACATCGACATCGAAAGTTACGAATTTTATACTCCAAGTGTGTCAGGTCAGTTTACAGGAGCCAGAACTGACATCCCTCCACTCATCTGATCGTCCCGGTCTTCTCCGACATTTGCCGACCCCGCCGTTGGCACTGACAGAAAGAAGACTTGACCAAGGTTCCAACGGTTCAGGTCTTGTACCCATCAGAGCTTTGTGGAGATCATGGCACCCTCTGCAACCAGCCCCATTGTTCTGCACCAGACAGAGGCAGAATCAACCAGTCCGGTTGCAGACTCTGCCACGGCCAGCTGGTGAAGGCTCTGAGCGCCATTTTTGGAGGAGCGAAACTACATCTAGTTAGCTGCCACCTAGAAGAAGAAGGAACTCAATCGGCCACCAGAACCCCCTGTTCAAATTTTCTTCGTCGGAGAGGGCAGACTGCCCCCTGTGATCCTAGGTTAGACCAGTCCACACTCCTCCGGTCACCCCTCTCTCCACCGACATCAGATTGCATCCCCGTCAACTCCGGCTCAAAGCTACCCCGATCACGATTGCATCACCACCAGTTTCATTCCAATCGGAGTCCGGGAGAGACCACAGTGACTTCTGCAACCTACTGCTTCAGTCCGGTACCAGCCAGAGACCAGATGCTGGTGCCCTGTTCCAGTCGCCGATGCGGTCAGCCCCGAGAATCAAAGCTTCCCCAAAAACTCAAGCTTCATCCCCTGTCAGTTGGTAAACTTTTGGCGCTGGTCTCGTCAAGACCCGAGCTCCGTGGAGCCCGTGGCAGCACCATCTCCGACTATCTGTCCAGCGAACCTGAAGCAAGGCAGAACCGGTGGAGCTCGGAAGATAACGTTTTCATTGCGTAATCCCCACCCCGCTTGGCCGGCTGAAGGCTCCTCCCTGCGTGGAGGTAGTTTTGGATGTACTAAGTCTAATCCCTACCCCAAGATCACCCCTCCTGTGCGAGGCGTAGTGTTGTACATCATTGCATTTTCAGGTCAAGCTACATCGCCGCGGCAATCGGTTGTATACCCTCGCCTCCCGGCGCGCCCTCGTCTCCGAGCGAGATCGGTGTCTTCACACCGATCAGGTGAGCGTCTGATATCTCCTTAGTTGCCTTCATTCTGCAAGTTTAGTATTGCTTTGATTGCCCGTCGGCGGTGAGAAGAGGGCCCGTACTTATATGCTAGTTTGTTAGTGTCCACCGCGGACCGTGAGAGAGTGCCACCCACACCTCGTGCAGCGGGCCAGCCACCCACGAATTTGGGGAATCCTAGGCCCTTTGGGGTCAGCCTAAGCAAACTAAGTCCTTTAGAGTCATTGGGTCCCGCCTCGGACCCTTGCCATCATCCCCCGGCCCCGCCGGGTGATCGCGTGTGCCGTGTGAGTAAGACGTTATTGTGAGAATCATTGGAGAGCTTGTATGCTTGTGGATCTTGGTCCTAGGTTGTCCATTACATATTTAGTCATCCTAGGGCTGTTTTACATCAAGTGGTATCAGAGCCAGGTTATTGACTTGTCTCTATCAAGTCAAGTCCTAGGGCATGTCTATGCATTTAGAGTCATCAAGTGCATCACTCTTGCTCCCTAGTATGGCCACCTCATATCGACCTTACCAATCGGCCCACTCCATAAGTCCAAGCCACCAAGAGATGCCTACCACTAACACCCATAACTTCCCTGGCCATGTCAGTTACCTCATAAAAACCTTGACCCATGCCAATGGCAAGCTTGATAGCCTATCTAGACGACTTGACAAACTAGAAGAAAATTGGCCCGCCCCAAGGAAGAATGATAGTAGGCCTCCTCCCTCACCTCTCACCTTTTGATGGGACTCATCCTAATGAGTATTTAGAATGGGAGGCTTCCATGGACCATTACTTCACTTGGCATCCCATGACCGATAACGAGAAAGTCCAATTTGCCAAATCACAACTTACCAAACGGGCTCAAACCTATTGGCTACAAATTATCGGGCTAAGGATAATTAGAAGGGAAGATCCCATCACCACTTGGGTAAACATGAAGGAGCAACTTAGGGCTAGTTATGTGTCCCCTTCCCATTCCGAACACCAAAGTCCAAAGAGCATTTCAACTCCTTCATTTCCCCTTGGCCAACCCAAGACCCTAATCACACATTCCCCACCATTTTCCACCTCTCCTACCCCAACCACCACATCTACACCCTACCTCCAAGTCCTCACCACAACCATATGTCCCCATACTCAATTGGACTCCATGTCCACCCCTCCACCTAGGCCCATAATGGCCACCAACCCCAAACCAAAATCCCCTCACCAAAACCGCACCCCACAAGCCCCCTTGGCCACCACCGCAACCTCACCATCGTCCCCAAAAAGGGACACATCTCCCAAAACCAATCATCCCAAATCTCCTCACCCAACCCACCTTCCACTTCCCACCCCAATCCTACCCCAATTTAGGCCTCCACTACTTCCACTCCCAATTCCAACCCACATCCGACCTTGCTCACCTCCTCGGGTGCACCATGCTTCGACTAACACCAACCCACCCACCATAGACCTTCCTACCCCATTGTCCTTAAGAGTTGCAACCCACACACCTACCCAAGAGGAGAAGGATACCAATTCGGATCCACCTCCCAAAATCAAGGAAATCCAAGGGCCACACAACTCACCCACTGCTCCTAGCCTAGTTTTTCAAGAGCTATACACCCTTCCCCATGACACCATCACCATAGATAAGTCCGTACTCCAATGGCTCAAGCGAGGCCTCACCATTCCTAGTTCACAACCAAGCCACATACCCATGGGACATCAATCCCAAATCATTCCCACTCAACCTCATGTCACTTATCAAACCTCCTATTGTGTAGAAGATTTGGGAGACTTAGTGGCCTACCTACATTGGCAAGTCCACTTGACCGATATGCTAGCCATGAGGCCATCGGAGTCGAGCACCATTAGCCTAGCTTACCCCACCGTTGGCTCCATCACTTCCATCTACACCAATGGCCAATTTACAAGTGAGATCATACTCCTTCTTCCCATGGAGGAGGAACCCATCCTAGTCTACTCTCCAACAATTGAGATCCCAAGTGCTTTGATAGGCCAACCCCTTAGCAACCTTGGCCCAAACATTTTGGAGGAGGATGACTCACCATTTGAGGACCTTGAGGACATGGAATACCCCTACCTAGGTAACCCTTACCATGATCCCTTTAATCCCTTCCTAAGGGAGCCTAGATCTCCATGTAACCCACTCCCCCTATTCACCACCCACCTCACCCTACCCGAATCGCCCATGTCAACCCAAACTCCTCCCTTCCTAGAATCGGGTTACACCATGAGAGCCTTGACTTTAGGCAACAAACACCTTGAGATTGATGAAGTACCCCACCCCATAACCACCTTCGTAGATCCCTTCGACCCATTCACGTGGACGCTCAAAAGTCATCCCACATCTATGCACATGGAGGTCACCTTTGGGATAAACATGCATGTGTCTAGGCCTACCACATCATTTGACATGATTCATAAGTCGGGTACATTCATTCACATCACCCACATGTCAAGTAGGCAGCATAAGAGGACCATATTCGGATGTATTGGCCCACCTTCATTCATCATGAGTCTTAAGCATGAGAGGAGCATACATGGATGTTCGGGTCCCCCGACATTTGTCACACCCATGCATAAAAGGTTCATCTATGGATGTCCCGGCCCTCCTAAAACTGTCACAGTCTTCATAGCATCAAAGTGTGATCGGTCTACATTTGGCTGCCCAGGTCCACCTTGGCATACCATGCGTTTCACACCAACATCGCATCATCGTGCATGGCATACGCATTCTCGCAAGCATATAGGAAAGATCAATGAGGCTTACAAAAGGCGGGCAGATGCTCATCGGCGCCACTGCGAGTTCCAAGTGGGAGACTCGGTGATGGTGAGGACGGAGCGGCTCCTTCCGGGACCTGCCTCCAAGTTAAGGGCACGGGGTTCGGGACCCTTTCAAATTCTGAGACGACTTGGCAGTAATGCTTATGATCTAGACCTACCTGAGGGTTTTGGGGTACACCCTACTTTCAATGTGGCGGATCTGGTACCCTACAAGGGCCCCGCGGTGGAACCCAGTGAGGATCTTGAGCTTTTACCCCGCCTTGAGAGGGACACTTCCGGAGGGACTCCACCTTCTAGCTTGAGAGACCGACGAGAGCAGATAGAGGCAATACTGGATGAGCATAGTATCATTACTAGGCACAAGGTGTATCAGTGCTACCTGGTTAGGTGGAAGAACCGTCCCCCGATAGAGGACACGTGGGTGAGTCGGGAGGATCTGCCGCGCATGGACCCCGACATACTGGAGCATTACGACAGCCAGGCGGACCCATACTCGACGGGGTCGAGTTCTCCCCACCCCGGGGGATTTGATGAGGGCATCTCACGACACTCCCTCTAGCTCGGGTCGCCTGCACACTCTTGATGTGGACTGACTGTGATCCACACTTGTTATCTTCATTTCCTTAGTTTCATTTTATGTATTTTCCTTTTATTGAGTCCTATCATTGTATTTCTCTTTATTAAGTCATGTGGTTCTAGTCCATTTCCCTTGGTATGCTTAATTGGGCCTTATTACCTTAGTTATGGGCCCATTAGGTTGAGTCTAGGATATGCCCGGTCTTTTGTCTAATTGTCAAGGGTACTATGGTCATGTAAAGAGTGGATGCCTATAAATAGGCCTCCCCTCCCTCTCATTGAAACAACTTTGATGAATATTGAAAGGCATTTGCCATCTCCATCTCAATATATCTCTCTCTCTCTCTCTCTCTCTCTCTCTCTCTCTCTCTCTCTCTCTCACTATCACTCTCTCTAAGTGAGTTGTGCCCCCTTTCTCTCTCCTCCCCACCCCAAATTCGAAATTCATTCTCTCTCCTCCCCATTCACCCCTCATTAAGGCCCCTTCCCCTTCCCCATGCATTCATTCAATTCCCCCTCCAACCCCTAGGTCCCTTCTCCTAGGCACCTTTCCACTCTCCCAAGCAACCCTCCCTCTTCCCAAGGCTGAATTAACCCCTCCCAAAGCCCAAATTCGAATTTCCCTCTCCCTAGGGCTGTGCCCTTCCATCTCCCCACCTCCTAAACCACCCTAGGTCGAAATCCATCTCCCCCCAACAGCCAAGTTCGTCCCCCATCCTCCTCTCACACTCACCCTCTCTCTAGTGCACCTCCACCCCCCCATCTCCACCCCTAGCTGCTCCAGCCCCCCTCTCCATCTACCCCTGCCACTCCAGACCCTCCAGAAGCCCTAGCCACGTCCTTCCCATATCCACAAACCATCAGCCATCCCCCCAATCTGTGCTAACTCCCTTTGCCCCTCCCCTTGTTCTTGCAAGTTGCAGCTTCAAGTAACAGGTCGCAGGCAGCAGAGTGAGGCCCTGAAGTCGCGTCATCCCCGGAGGGTCCCTGCTCCTCCTGGTGGCAAGGCCTACATCTCTGGAAAGGTTGTCCAGAGAGCTTCCAAGGCGAGGTGGTTTCGTTGGCATCCGAGCTCCGAGCAGTCCACAGCGGCCAATCTCCCTCGACTGCGCAGAAGAACCCAGGCAGAGAACCAGAGCGAGAGTGGAAGCTCGGCCACGACAAACCCTTTGGGATTCAGATCAAGCTTTCTTCAGAAACTTCCTTCCCTCTCAAGTCCTCTTTCATCTTCAAGAAGCAGAGTTGCATTTGGACATCGACATCGAAAGTTACGAATTTTCTACTCCAAGTGTGTCAGGTCAGTTTACAGGAGCCAGAACTGACATCCCTCCACTCATCTGATCGTCCCGGTCTTCTCGACATCTTCCGACCCCGCCGTTGGCACCGACAGAAAGAAGACTCGACCACGGTTCCAACGGTTCAGGTCTTGTACCCATCAGAGCTTTGTGGAGATCATGGCACCCTCTGCAACCAGCCCCATTTTTCTGCACCAGACAGAGGCAGAATCAACCAGTCCGGTTGCAGACTCTGCCACGGCCAGCTGGTGAAGGCTCTGAGCGCCATTTTTGGAGGAGCGAAACTACATATAGTTAGCTGCCACCTCGAAGAAGAAGGAACTCAATCGGCCACCAGAACCCCCTGTTCCAATTTTCTTTGTCGGAGAGGGCAGACTGCCCCCTGTGATCCCAGGTTAGACCAGTCCACACTCCTCCGGTCACCCCTCTCTCCACTGACATCAAATTGCATCCCCGTCAACTCCGGCTCGAAGCTACCCCGATCACGATCGCGTCACCACCAGTTTCATTCCAATCGGAGTCCGGGAGAGCCCACAGTGACTTCTGCAACCTACTGCTTCAGTCCAGTACCAGCCAGAGACCAGACGCTGGTGCCCTGTTCCAGTCGCCGGTGCGGTCAGCCCCGAGAATCAAAGCTTCCCCAAAAATTCAAGCTTCATCCCCTGTCAGTTGGTAAACTTTTGGTGCTGGTCTCGTCAAGACCCGAGCTCCGTGGAGCCCGTGGCAGCACCGTCTCCGACTATCTGTCCAGCAAACCTGAAGCAAGGCAGAACCGGTGGAGCTCGGAAGATAACGTTTTCATTGCGTAATCCCCACCCCGCTTGGCCGGCTGAAGGCTCCTCCCTGCGTGGAGGTAGTTTTGGATGTACTAAGTCTAATCCCTACCCCAAGATCACCCCTCCTGTGCGAGGCGTAGTGTTGTACATCATTGTATTTTCAGGTCAAGCTACATCGCCGCGGCGATCGGTTGTATACCCTCGCCTCCCGGCGCGCCCTCGTCTCCGAGCGGGATCGGTGTCTTCACACCGATCAGGTGAGCGTCTGATATCTCCTTAGTTGCCTTCATTCTGCAAGTTTAGTATTGCTTTGATTGCCCGTCGGCGGTGAGAAGAGGGCCCGTACTTATATGCTAGTTTGTTAGTGTCCACCGCGGACCGTGAGAGAGTGCCACCCACACCCCGCCCAGCGGGCCAGCCACCCACGAATTTTGGGAATCCTAGGCCCTTTGGGGTCAGCCTAAGCAAACTAAGTCCTTTAGAGTCATTGGGTCCCGCCTCGGACCCTTGCCATCATCCCCCGGCCCCGCCGGGTGATCGCGTGTGCCGTGTGAGTAAGACGCTATTGTGAGAATCATTGGAGAGCTTGTATGCTTGTGGATCTTGGTCCTAGGTTGTCCATTACATATTTAGTCATCCTAGGGCTGTTTTACATCAATATTCTACTAACTCGTACTAATCCATAAACTTTCCCTGGATAGAGTCGAACGAAAGTCGAACGAAATTAACGCCTTTCTATAGGGCGTTACTTAAATTAACGCCTTTTTGAACGTCGTTTCTTTAGTGAAACGCGTCTAAGCAAAGGGTGTTACGTTTAATTGCCCTTTTATTTATTTTGGTCGTTTGAGAATTGACGCCTTGTCCAGTGGGCGTCCCTTTTTCAATTCACGCCTTAGCCAGAGGCGTTTAATTTTAATTAGCACCTTGAATCAAGGCGTTATTCACATTTTTGGTTCTATTTATTTGTTCCTCTTGATTTTTTACTTACTTAAATCTTTTAGCCTATTTTGACTAATTAAGAATTTGTTTATTCTAATTTGATTTATTTAAAAATCTTTATTTTTCCAGGGTTGCTACACTAATGGTTGGCTGACGGATTTGTAACTCCTGGCTTTGTGAGATCAGGATTCTCCCTTCTGTTGCTGTTTGGAGTAGTTAGGGAGTCGAGGTTTGTTCAGCAGTCGTGTTTTGCTTGGTGCGGCTTTTCCCTTTTCTTTTAGCTGTTCTACTCCTTCTGTTACGGTTTTCTTTTACAGCTTTCTAGTAGTAGTTTTTCCTGCTTTACTATTACTGCTGTTTTAGTTGTTGTTTCTGTGTTATTGCGTTGTTTTTCAGTGGGGATCCGCGTGACCCCTGCTAAGCCAGTGACACGAGGCTCACCCCTGCTTTTCAGGTCTGGTCGTCTCTGCTTCCTTGCGGTTCCTGGTGTGGCGTGTTCGTAGTTGCGAGCAGTACCTACGTCGGGCCTCCCCGGACCTCAGTGTACGTTCTCCTTTCTGTTGGACTGTACTTGTCTTTCCTTTGGACTGGACTCTGGTATAATTGTTAATTTTAACTGTTAATTAAAAAGTAATTTTATTTCTGCTACTTTAGCAAACTTGATTAATGAAATTTAATTGCTTACTATTATATCTGCGACTTCAATGTACTACACGACATTCCTTTTATCCCTTCGGATCTTTACAGCTCTTGGGAGGCTACACGGGTTCCAAGTGGTATCGGGTCTACTCGGTAGTCTTATCGGGTATATCCGGTATCCGGAGTCCGGGTCGTCACACCCTTTATCTTCTGGGGTCACGGAGTGTTTCTTGGTACTTACCGTGGCCTGAAAGCCCATCAGAGGAATAATCATGAGATGATTATTCATCATAAGATGTTTAATTAGTTATTTAAGTCATAAGATGATTAAATAATTAATTCCTTATTAATTAATAATGTGAAAATTCTAAGAAGGATTTCTTAAGCTTATTGGGCCAAAAACTAGACTCACACTGGGCCAAGAGGGTCACACACATTAGGGTTATGGACGGTGGAAGTATATTCGTAATATTAGACTATTAAGGGTTTTATGAAAGACCGAGAAGTCTATAAATAGTTGCGATGGGAGAACCCTGGGCCAGGCATCTAGGGTTTCCTAGTTCCGGCCGCCCCTTCTCTCTCCTCTCTCTTCTCCCTCTCGTCTCTAATGTAGAGACCAAGGAGGTGCCGCGGAGGAGATCGTTCGTGGGGCGTTGCGATGAGGAGATTCCACCGTTCGTGCCCGTGTGGATACCGCTAGAGGCCGTGCACTTGCGCGGTTGATTACTGCCACGAGAGATTATTTCCACTTCACTGCGATCTGAGCATCACAGAGGTAAAATCGAATCTCGTAGTTGTAGATAATCATCGGGAATCACGCCAGAGCGTTCAACTCGACCGGGTTAAAATTTGTAATTTCCATTTTTCGTTGTGTTCTTTCTGATCCCGGCCCAGATCCTTACAGTCCCTATACCAAGTGCTACCGGAAGAAGTATCAGAGGCTAGCACACAGCATACCTATGTGGTGTGCTTTCTGACACCTCTAAGGGAACAACAGGGATGGCAAGAAGTCCCTACAAAGAATAAGAAGAAGCTTGCACCCCGCCTAGCAGTGGGGGCACATATCCATGGTGTGATGGCACGGCCAACTCCACCAGCTCCGACACCGATTTGGGTTAATCAGCCTACCGCAATTAGAATATCCACTCATAACCAGAGGAGGCAAACTCTGATGCCAGCAAATAAAGAAATAAGCTAGGAAGTCCGAAGACTATAGGCATACATAAACAAGCTAGATGAGTATGAACAGCCTAAGTTGCAGCCTCTACTACTAAATGATCATGTGCCATGGGAGCAGTTTAAGCAACTTACCCTGGAGCATGAAGAAGAAACAAGAGAATTAAAAGAAGATGGTAGCTTGTTCTAGGGGCAGGCGCCGCCCAAGAAGGAGCGGAAGAAGAAAAGAAAAGCTCGAGGAATCAAAAGGGTGACAACCCTTTCCTATAACACCTTGTCCGCTTTGTTCAGTCTGCCTGAAGAAGATGAGGAACAAGACATATGTTTCGCACCATCGACTGACGCAAGCCAAGCTGAAGCCACAACTTCTGCTCACGCAACTCAGTCGGGTCAAAAATGGGGACTCCCGCCATTGGCTAACCATAACATCATCTTCAGGGGCGAGCAACCCTACCAAATGCATTCTCCGGTGGTCAGGGGAATTTAGATTCCTCCTCCGCCAGGGCTCTATACACAAAGCAAGGAGGATAGTGGCATCCCCTCTTTCGCTGAATTTCTCAACGCAACCAAGGGGAAACACCTACTCCAAGAAGTCGGCTCTATAATCGGGGGCACTCACCTGCAGCCCCCCGAGCCTTCATGCCCGCAGGTTGAAGATGAGACCAGCCCCGCTCCATATACCATGAGCCAACAGGATGATGATTGTAGATGGATTGTTCTACCCCCGCCCCCTAAAGCATTGCATGTATCATATGTGTTTGAACATGAACATGCATAAGGTATAAATCAAAGGGCAATGAATAGATGAGAAAGACATATCGTGATCGCCACCAAGGATTTACAGCACCAAGAGATAAAGAGATGAAGAGATCGCGCCGTGTACCTTGGAAAATGATGAAGAGTTGATCACGCTTCAAAAGGGATGCGGGGAACCGATCATGGGTACCCCTCCTCGCCTTCCAGCCGGCTAGAAAGCAAGGGCCTCACGTTCTATCAACAATCTCCTGCAAAACAAAGCCACTAAACAAGAAGAAACCCATTAGAATATGAAGTGTAGTATATGCCCCGAAGTGGTAAAATAACATGAAAGAAAGGGGGAGAACGCACCGGGGGAGGTTTTTAACCCCTATAAACGGGTGCAAATAGTAGGTTGGTGTGTTCTGCATGCATAGGATTTGAATCACGAAAAATAATGGAGAGAATAGAGCGAAAAGTGCTGTGCAAAACGGAGAAAAAACATAGAAACATGCAGAAATAGTGTGACTTGTGATGATTTTGAAAAAGTAGGAGAGAAGAACTAAAGAATGGAGTGATGAAAACAAGCCCAAAGATATGAAAATGAAAGCTTATACTTCCCTCTTCAAAGTGGGGTCGAAGTTGTGAGTAGACGATCCGACATGGCTTCGCCCCGAGTTGAGAAAGAGCCCCCCCTCGCGCACTGTGAACTGGGCCAAATTTATAGAGAATGCAGAAACCTGAAACTTTCTCCTTTGATTTCAGAGGATAGAGACCACCAAATCTCGAGATCTATGGATCAATCTCGAGATAATAATTAAGATAAGAGATAGGAACAAATGGGACTCTATTTTTTGGAAGGATATGAAAGATAGAGCCCTAGAAGATGGCCTCGAAGCCTAATCTGGAAGAGTTTGTATTACACGAAAATGCATAAAACCAGAAATTACGCTAATGATTCCCGCGGATATACTCCACAAAAATTTGAGTTCTATGACTTAAACTTGAGAAAATAGTAGGGAGAAGAGATAGAAACAAACTAGGTCATCGTCTCCCTAAGGACCAGACCCGAGGGACACCGTAGGTAGCACACACCCGCTCCGAGGGGTGGAAATGGATGGAGAAGTGGAGGTAATAGGTTTGGAAGGCGGAGGCAAAGGTTTAGAATGTGTAAGTGGGGGTAAAGGCAATGCGAGTGGTGGAGGGATAGCGGCAATGACAAGCTCAGGTGGAGTCAAAGGCAAAGGTGAAGGTGTCGGAGGGGATAAAGGTGTAGGTGTAGGTGTAGGAGTAGCTTGCTCAGGTTCGGGCGAGAAGGGTAATGGTGGAGAAGGAGACGGCGGTGGAGATGGTGCTGACAAAAGCTGTGGAGATGGTGGAGACGACGAAGGCGGAAGCAATGGGTTAGGCGATCTGGGAGAGGAGCTGGCAAAAATGATGGAGGGTTACGCAATGGTGAGTGGAGAGGGGGATTTCTGTAGCCCATCTAAGAGAGACCGAACCAGGTCCAGCAAGACCAAACGAGGTCCAGCTCATCTAAGTGACCGCCCCGTAGGGCACACGTAGCATAAAAGCCTAATAAGTTCACTCGGGATCAAGCACTTCCTCGATGGCCATTAGGCTCGGAAGGCCCGAGCGTCAGTCCGATCGGAGGAAGACCCACGCCCGACTCATCCCCCTCGCCGGGATAAGGGCTGGCACCCCGCGCCCACTCTGACCGAGCCTCACCCGAGCTATGCCCCTCGCCCGGGCAGGGATGTCACTCTTCATGCTTGGGTCGATCGATGATTGCTTATCCACGCTGCTGTTGAGAGCCCTTTATGCATGAGCAGGAGTTTACAAGGTTATAAAGATCCCACGATGAGGACGTAAAGAGCCCACGACGATGATGTAACTCCCGCCTGAAACTCCTCAGCTTACGGGACTCATGAGGCCGGCGCACTATTTAAACCTGGGACTCCCTCCAACGAAAGGTAAGGCCAACACATGCCTAAAACTCCCTGAGCAGGAACCACTTTACCACCTTGATGGAGAGGGATCTCATGTATCTCCTTCCTCCTCCCTTCATAGCTTCCACCACTGCTCTACTGACTTAAGCATCAGAGGGTTTTCTCCAGGGAACCATCCCTAGGCCCCCTAATCCGTTTCCCTTCCTTGCAGTTCACTGTTCGGTGATCATCTTCTCCAGCTCAAGACCAGCGCGAGATCGCCCCTCTTCATCTAGCGCCGTCTGTGGGAAACGATCAAAGAGCCAGTATGGTGCGAAGGAGTTCCGGGAGGAGGTCCGCCGGTGATAAGGGAAAGTCCATGGTAGCGTCGAGGGAAGGCCCCTCTCAGGCCACACAGAACCCCCCCTCCAATGCCAACACCCCAGCCGACGATCCGCCTCCGCCTGCGGAAGTGGAGCTACCATCCAATGGGGGCGCTGACGCTTTGCAAGCCCTCAACGTAAAACTGGATGTCCTCGTGGAACTCATGAGGACCCAGGTGGCCAGGGAAGGAAGGTCACGTGCCCCTCCGGAGAGCCCCCCCCTCCCCGCGAGAACGCATCCCAACACACTGTCGGAGGCCACTTCACCCTCCGAGGACGGCGGCTCATTCGCAACAGGTCAGGAGGACCTTCACAAGCCCTTCCTCCGGAGCAAGAGCCCTCCTCCACGCCGAAAAGGGGAAAACCTGGGGAACGTTGTCCGCACCCAGAGACCGAAGTCCCTGGGGAATGCCAGGACAGCCCCCCTAGCCCCACGGCACAGCGATAGCCGGAGCTATCTCTCTAGCTACGAGAGTTCGAGAGGCGCTTCGCAGAGCAGGAGCGCGCCTTATGCGCCCTGCAGAAGACCTCCCCGACGGAGGATGAGGAGAAATCTCCATTCTCCGATTACATCTTGAAGGCGGATATTTCTCCCAGAATCCCCTTCCCGACCTTCAAGCCTTACGACGGCCAGGGCGACCCGGCCTACCACTTCGACAGCTTCGACGCCCTGATGACCCTTCACGGAGCGTCCGATGCCATCAAGTGCCGAGCCTTCGTGACCACCCTAGTCCAAGGCGCCCAAGCATGGTTCCGGACCCTCGCCCCCGGATCCATCCGGGACTTCAAGCAATTTGGGCGAGTATTTAAAGAAAGTTTTGTTGACAGCGGCCTCCCAAGGTCGGTAGCGGGGCTATTTGCTCTCAAACAGGAACAGGGCGAGAGACTCCGAGCTTATATCAACCGATTCAAGTCGGAAGCCTTGAGAATCCTGATGCGGGACAGGATAGGGGTCTTTAAGATTGCTGACCAAGTCACGCTATACCCTCCTAGCACCTTCTTGAAGAACGTGCTATATCGTTCTAGCGCGTTCACAGAAGTTGATAGAACGATGAACTTTGATGTTGGACCGCCCGTGGATGACTTCGGGGGTTCAAAACACAAGGGGAAAGCACACAGGAAGATGGATAACACATGGGGAATGCTGAAATTGAAATCAAACCAACCTAATACTAGCTAGGATAACCTTGGTGAAGGCGGATGTGGGGTGAGCGGCGAGGGCAGAAAGGTGGACGTAGATGATGCTAGGGCCGTAAGGAAGCTTGGTTGGGGCCTCTCACCCGAACCCTTCGCAGGGACGGTGCAGCCGAGCTCCATCCTGACCTTAGCAACATCCTTGGCGGTGGTGAGGGAAGGCGAACGTTGGTGGAAGAAGAACAAAGCTCCGAATGGAGCCTCACACTCGACCCCGTCTTAGAGCCGATGCATCCGGGGCTTCGATCATCCTCCATTGAAGGGGAAAAGGTGAGGGTCAGGGAAGAAAAATTGGGTCTCGTACCCAGAGAGGGACGGATGATGGGGGTTTCCAAAGATTGGGGAAGATAGCCATGGCTACACTCAATCAAACACTCATAGATTCATTACTTATTTTGATCAAATGAAATGGGATACATATATAGGGGGAAGGGGAAGACAAAATGACGCTAGCACATCGATTACAACCATGGAAAATAGCACACATCGAAGACTTTGGGGAGTTTCGGCGCCGGGAAGTTGGACCGTCTGCCACTGCGTCTCTGTCTGAGATCGCGCTAGGGTTGACTGGCGCGTTCTTCATGTCGCGCTACCCAAAGGTAGCGCGTTCATCTTTGGCCTGGCAGCTTCCACGATCTGCTTCGGCCTGGAAGCTTGCTTAATTCCCATCAATCCCCCACCTGAATGTTGCCTCGGCCATAACCGCGCTGACCGGGGGCACCCGTGATGAGAACCTCCACTGCGAACTTGTCCTCCACCCTCCCTCGACCCTTGCCGAGCTAGTGACTCTGGCTTTACGCCATGCTGAGTGCGAATAAGTACTCAGCACATGCCGAGGCGCAATCGGCTTGGGTCAGGAGGGGGACAAGAAGCAAGCACCCGAGCCAAGCTCGGGCCAAGGAAAAAGGCGAAACCAAGATGGGGACCATAAAGAACTATCCTGGAAGTACGAGCGGTACACTCCTTTAATCGCTTCGATGTACAAGATCTATGAAGACATCAAAGGCTCGGGCCTCCTCCGTCAACCCGAGCCAATGAAGTCGAAGAGCCGCAATCGCAGCAAGCACTACTTGTTCCACAGTGACCACGGGCATCATACCTACTATTGCCGCCAGCTCCAGGATGAGATCGAGTGCCTCGTCCTCTAGGGACACCTATCCCGGTTCATGGCCGGGCATAAGGAAGATCGAGGCACCCCATAGGAGATCGACAACGCCCCTCGTAGGGTCCACATCAACGTCATCGCTGGAGGAGCTGCATCAGGAGGAGATAGTAGCCGAGGAAGGAAGCATCATGCTGAGCGGGCGACCCGAGCCATCGAGCCTCTCAAGGCCCCACCAAGTGTGCCTTCGGAGTAAGGTCTGGGAAACTCCTAGGCTTCTTGATGACCCAGCGTGGGATCAAATCCAACCCCGACAAGGTCCAGGTCATCCGGGACAAGCGGCCGCCCACCTGCACCAAGGACGTTAAACGCCTTACCGGACGCATTGCTGCGCTCAGCCGATTCCTGTCCCGTGCGGCCGAACGATGCTTACCCTTCTTCAAACTGTTGAGGGGGCCCAAAATGGCATCTACTACGTTCGCATGGGACGAGGAATGCCAAAAGGCATTTGCTGAGCTTAAGGAGTTCCTGGCTTTGCCTCCGGTGTTCTCCAAGCCCGTTCCCGGTGAAGCCTTACATCTCTACCTTTCGGCGACTCCATCCACAATTAGCTCGGTCCTGGTCAGAAATGACTCGAGAGTCAAGAGACCGGTCTACTACACCCGCAAGGTGCTCAACGAGGCTGAAAGAAGGTACCCCGCAACTGAGAAACTCGTGCTAGTGTTAGTTACCTCGGCCATGTGCCTTCGACCCTACTTCCAAGGGCACTCCATCATCGTGCTGACCGGCGAACCACTGAAGAGGATCCTCGCTCACCCTGAAGCCTCGGGACACCTCGTCAAGTGGGCCATTATGCTCGGGGCCTACGATATATCATACCGGCCTCGCTCAATCATCAAAGGACAGGCGCTCGCCAACTTTATCGCCAAGAGCACCATCCCGACCGAAGAAAAATCTCTATCCGCACCCGGGCAAACCTGGGAATTGTTCGTCGACGGATCCTCCAACTCGACGGGGAGCGGCGCCGGGATCCTCCTGAAGTCCCCCAAAGGAGCAGAGCTGCAATACGCCTTGAAGTTCAACTTCCAAGCATCCAACAACGCCTCCGAGTATGAAGCCCTTATCTCAGGAGCCCGCATGGCCCGGCGATTGGGGGCCGAGCGAGTCAAAATTCACACTGACTCCCAACTGGTCGCTAGCCAGATCAACGGCAATTATGAAGCTCAGGAAAAATACCTCCAGCTGGTCAAGATCGTAGCAAAATAGTTCAAGAGTTTTGAGGTAGTCCGAATAGCTCGGGAGAAAAACTCCCGAGCGGACGGCCTCTCTCGACTGGCCTCCTCTTTTGACCCAGAGGGTACTCGATCAGTCCTCCTGGAAGAGCTAGAGCGACCGACCATTGATTCGGAGCTCATGGCTGTTGACTCGCCCCCCCCAAGCGATTGGCATACCCCCTATCTGTTATGGCTCCAAGACTCCCAGGAGCCTCCTGACCCTCGGGAAGCCCAGAGATTGAAGTACCAAGCTCGGTGATTCGTCATTCTGGACGGCACTTTATACCGCAGATCCTTCTCCGGTCCCCTCCTGAAGTGCATCAGTACTGACGAAGCTAGCCGAGCGATTCAAGAAGTTCACGAAGGCCTATGCGGAGCGCATCAAGGAGAAAGGTCACTCACCAGGATCTTGCTTTGACAGGGTTACTGGTGGCCCACCCTGCAACGCGACTGCTCGACCTACATGCAATAATGTGACCGATGCCAACGATTTGACCACTTGGTCCATCAGTCAGCAACGGAGCTCGTCACCCTAGCCGAGCCTTATCCCTTCGCTCGGTGGGGGATCGACATCCTTGGGCCGTTCCCTACAGCTCAGGCCCAGAAGAAGTTCATCATCGTCGCCATCGACTACTTCAACAAGTGGATCGAGGCCGAAGCTACAGCTAGGATCACCGAGACAATCGTGTGGAGTTTCGTCTGGAAGTCGATCATTTGTCGCTATGGCATCCCCCGGGTGATAGTGAGCGATAATGGTCGGCAATTTGATTCTCATTATTTCCGAGACAGATGTGCCGACCTAAGCATTCGCAATCACTTCACCTCGGTCACCCACCCTTAGGCTAACGGGCTGGTCGAAAATGCCAATAAGACTATCTTAAAAGGCATTAAGACTAGGCTCAGCAAAGCCAAGGGCAACTTGCTTGAGGAATTTCCGATTGTACTTTGGTCACACAGAACGACTCCCAGAACGGCAACCAGTGAGAGTCCCTTTCAGCTGGTTTACGGCACCGAGGCCATGATCCCGTTGGAGATCGGCAATCCCTCCCTCCGAGTCATCTGCTTCTCGCCCGAGGCAAACGACTAGAAACTGCTCAAAAACCTCGACCTAGCAGATGAAGTCTGAGAGATTGCTAGCATCCGTGCAACGGAATATCAATGCCGCCTCACTCGATACTACAACGCCGAAGTCTGAAACAGACACTTCCAGCCGGGAGACTTCATCCTCAGAAAAGCTAAAGCCTCTCGACCACTTGAGGCGGTGGGCAAGCTATCCCCTAGTTGGGAAGGCCCCTACCAAGTGGTCGAGACGCTCGGAAAAGGAGCATACCGGCTATCTACTATGGAGGGAGAACTCATCCCTCGGACGTGGAATGCGACTACACTACGCAAGTTCTATTTTTGAACATTTGGCAAGCATACACATGTAAGCAAAATAGAATAAATGCCATTCTTCTCTTCTTATTAAACTGTGATGTACATCAAGTAGGCCGTAGCCGATACAGTATGCATGTACAGAAAAGAAAAAATCACATCCTCTGATGCGAGCAGAACGCTCGACCGACCCAGTAGGCACTCTCACGTTCAGCCACTGACTCTACCTCGTGCAGAAACTGGCTCGGATAAGGGACCACCGGCTTCATTGGTATGAGAAAGCTCGGAATAAAAAAGAAAAGAGGGGAAACAATAAGAATAAGAGGAAGGGATACAAGAGACGGCCTCCTCTCTGCCAACTCTTTGGAAGGAAGAGAATGCAGGCACCCCCTAAAGAGTGAAAGAGAAAAAGAAACCACCAGAGCTGGACGAGGAGGCAGGGGAAAGCCCGGAAAGGAGGGAGCCTAATTGGCTTCTTCCTCCCCTCGAGATGGAGTCGGCGGGTTAGGGACAGGATCTCAACATGCCCCAGCATGTCGAACCTTCTACCTGAGTAACCTCCCCGCAAGCGCCGCCGGAACTGATAAAAGAAGGCGACGTGCTTCCACACGTCGAACCCCCTTCTAACCTGTCCACCGACCATCGAACCCCCTTCAGACCTGAAGCAGCAAGTTACTCTCTGCCCTCCATCATCTGCAGCTTCGTCTTCCAGAGCGTCTTCCATGCGTCAAATGTGACGGCACAACACTTCGTGAAGAAGGAAGGAGGAAAGACTGTCAGGTAAAACCCTAAGTGATGGAGAGCAAGAGACGCCCTTCAGACCTCTTATAGGAGAAGGGAGGCTATTTGCCTTAAATGATTCTCCCCTCATAAACACGCTAAAGGGACATCTCCCTACGAACGGTCACCTCAGACTCCTCGGCTCCGCTACAGCGGGGCACACGAAGCGGCCAAGCATTCAAAGCATGAGAAAATGGAAAGACACCTTGTCAGATGCCCGCCCATCCATCATGCGAGATCTTCACAGAAAGTATCGGCACTTTCCAACTACTGTGATACGCTAGTCAAACCACGACAACTATGATATGAAATAGTTATGTCTTCATCATAATTTTTTAGCTACTGCCTTATGTTTTCGACCTTCCTTTACACAAAAGAGAAATTTCTTCTTCAAAAAAGGAAAAACATACAAGGAGAAAAAGCAAAATAGATACATCAGGCCTCTAGCCCATCCTGAGGCTCAGAAGAGGAAGGCTCGGACGGTCTACCCGCGGTGCCCTCGGCGATGGTCGACCCTGGCACTGACCACACCGGCGTGGGAACTGCCTCGGTTGTGCACCCTCCCGAGCATCCGGAGCTGGCGACCCCTCGGACGAAGAGTCCCCCTCATCTCCATCTTTCGACGACGCCGAACCAGAGGAATCCGAGGACGACAAATCTGAGTCATAGCATTGCCCAGATGGGAAATTGATGGTCTCCGACGCCTACCCCTCCGCGTAGGAGATGGCCCGATTGTAGCCTTGCTTGAATCTTTTGCGGATGCCCCGATGAAGTGCTAACTCGTTGTAGGGGAGGGCAACCTCCTTAAGGTTGACCCGGTAGGCCTCCGAGCATTTGTACTGTTTGGGTGCCTCCGCGCCGGCCTATCCCACCCTACCTGCGAGCTCAGACTTCTCCCGCTCCGCCTCGGCTAACCTCCGCTCGGCCTTAGCCATCTGCTTCTCTACCTCGGCATGATCACCCTCGGCCTCCATTCGAAGACGTGCGGCTTCCTCCGCCCGATCCACCAGCTCGGCACGCTCAGCCTCCCAACAGCCATCTACCTCGACGTGGGCCAAGCGCTCCTCCACTAGAAGCTTGCTCTTCCTCTCGAGTGACTCGCGGGCCCGAGCCAGTTGTTCAGACAACGTTCGGGCCTCTACCTGGCTCCCCCTCGCCAGCTCTCTAACCGAGGAGAGCTCCCGCCGAAGCCCGTCACGCTCCTCGATAAGCCGAGCTACCTTCTCGTCAGACGCGCCCAAGGCCCAAGTAGCGTCCGCCCGTTCTGACTCCAACCGAGCGTAAGCCTCAGCCAGAGAGGCCCCCATCTGGGCCAGGACCAAACCTCCCTCCCTCACCAGCTCAAGGGCCGCGGGCGGGGAGCGCTGCCTATCTCCTCCCTTCACCACCTTCGCAGCTATGCTGCGACATCTTCGATACAAAGGGCCCTGGATGCCCAACCTCTCCAGAGCCGCCGGAATAGGGGCCTCCCCTTCGAGTGGCATCCCCTCGGGAGCCCCGTCGGCCGGCCCGGATCGAGCCGCTGCTTCATACGCCCCTCTTGCCTCGGTCGGTTGGCGCTGCGTCGCCGCTCCTCGCGACCCCCCAGCCTCGACCGGCTCGGCCCCGACGTCGCCACCCAGAGCGCCGCCTTCCTTGATCGACGCTCCAGTCTCGGCCGCGGCCCTGGAGTCGCCCGCTTCACCCTCGGCCCACTTGGCTCCTACTGAGGGGAGAGCCGGGCCAGCATCGCCGCCAACCGCAGAAATGGCCCTGGCCTCCTCGGCTCCCTCTTGCTCGGAAGATGGGAGAGCCAGCCCGAAAGGGTTGGCCCTATCACGCTCGGAAGAGGGGAGAGCCGAGCCAGAGTCACCTTCTACCGCGGGGTCGGCCCCGGCCTTCTTGGCCCGCTTCCTTGCCTTCACGGCGTCCCGAATCAGGCCCTCCATGGGATCTTTGTGCTTGGGCCCCCGCAGCCTGGAAGACCCTCCCCGGGTCACCACCTCCCTTATCTCGGGCTCAGGAATGACCCTCGGGAGCTCGCGACTCATCAGTAGCCAAATTGTCACCCAGATCGATCACCTCCCTCTCGATCGCAAGCTCCTCCTCCACAGCCGGCCGCCTGGTGTCTGCACGAAAGATGATATGGTCAAGAAAAGGAAAAATGTGTCTTCATCAACCGGCGAGAAGGCTGATTCACGGTGCCCGTACCTGTCGGCCGTAGCCGCTGGAGAAGCCACCGCTCGATGTTCTCTAGGGTCACTAGCTCCTCTGTAGACTGGCGCCGCTTCAGAAGAATGGCCGCATACTCTTCCAAATCTGAAGAGAACTCGTCCTGCCTCGGAGGGATGTTCGGGTGAAAATTGGGGATTACGGGGCACCTCTAAGACTCCTCCACCGAAAAAATCCCCACCCAGAAGAACTGAGTCTTCCACCCCTTGTGGGAAGACTCCTTCACAGCCAAGGAGACGCAGCTCCTGTTCCCCATCGCCTGGATGAAATAGAAGCCCTTCCCAGCCCAAGAATGCGCCTTTAACTCAAAAAAGTAATGGAAGAGCTCCAAGGAAGGAGGGACCCCGCAGTGAAGGCAGAGGATGCGGAAGGCGGAGAGAAGAAGATAAGAGTTGGCCACCAAATGTATGGGAGCCAACCGGAAAAAATCGAGAAGCTTAAGAACAAAAGAGTCGAAGGGAAGGCGGAACCCTCCCTTCCACGACAGAAGGAAAGAACAGAAATGACCCGTACGAGAATCCAAGCTCGTCTCGTTCGGGGTGGCCGCGGCAAAGTAATACTGATAGGGCAGGCGAAACTGGTGCTCCAGCCGCTTCACATCCGCCTCCCCTAGTTTGCTACAATTCGGAGCCGGCGATATCACCATCACCCTCGTCTCATGCTCGCCCTCAAACTCTTTGATCTCCGAACAAAGGTCCGCCATAAAATCTGAAGGCAAACATGCAGAAGAAGGCGCCTCAGACTCCGAACACTCTGGAAGAAGGAGAAGCTGCCAGACCGCCTCCGCGGTTATCTCCGCCAACTCTGCGAACGCTGATGCAAGCCTCTGCTCTTCCGCCGTATCTCCGCGGTGCATCAGAGAGCCCCGAAAGTAAGCACGAAGGAGAGCAAAACCCTAAAATGGAGGAAGTCTGGAACGACAACAAGCGCACAACGCCTATATCCCCATGCAGAAGGTAGTGCGTCGTTCCGACCTCTAAGAAAGGGGAGCCCCTTCAGTTCAAATCTGCCAGGATTATCATCATTACGGGCACAGGTGACCACGACACGTGGCTTCATAACATTGCAAGATCTCCACCCACCTGAGCCACGCAGGTCCAAAACCCTAACGGCTACTCTTCCGAGCCTGCCAAGGCTCGGGAGTAGGAGGCGGATAAGTGGAGAGGGTGATTTCTATAGCCCATCTAAGAGCGGCCGAACCAGGTCCAGCAAGACCAAACGAGGTCCAGCTCATCTAAGTGACCGCCCTGTAGGGCCCACTTAGCATAAAAGCCCAATAAATTCACTCGGGATCAAGCACTTCCTGATGAGGGCATCTCACGACACTCTCTCTAGCTCAGGTCGCCTGCACACTATTGATGTGGACTGACTATGATCTACACTTGTTATCTTCATTTCCTTAGTTTCATTTTATGTATTTTCCTTTTATTGAGTCCTATCTTTTGTATTTCCCTTTATTGAGTCATGTGGTTCTAAGTCTATTTCCCTTGTTATGCTTAAGTGGGCCTTATTACCTTAGTTATGGGCCCATAGGATTGAGTCTAGGACATGCTCGGTCTTTGTCTTATTGTCAGGGACATTTTGGTCATGTAAAGAATGGTTGCCTATATATAGGCCCATCTCTCCTCATGTACTTAACTTTGGATGAATCAATTTGAATAGAAATATCTCCCACATCTCTCTCCCCCCACTAAATTTCTCCCCTTCTCTCTCTCTCTCTCTCTCTCTCTCTCTCTCTCTTTTTCTCTCTCCCACAAGGAAAGGGGCAAACTTCTCCCTCTCTCCTCCCCCTCCCAATTACTCCCAACCCCCACCTACCTCCACTAACTCCCCACCACTCCCCATAACCCCTCTTTACTCCCCTCCTTGTCCCAAGGAAGTTCCACCAATCCAAGCCCCACCACCCAACTACCACCTACCCAACACCACTTCCTAAGCACCCCTTCCTCTCCCCAAGGTTGAAGGGACTCTTCCCAAGCCAAATTTCAAATTTACCTCTCCCTAGGGCAGTGCCCTTCCATCTTCCCACCTCCCTAACCACCCAAGGTCGCCCCTCCCTTCCCCATCTAGCCCAAGTTCGCCCCCCTCTCTCCCTTGCTCTCTCCTTGCCCACCAAGAGCTCCACCTTCCCTCCACTCATCTCACAGCCCTCTCCAGCCATTTCACCCCCCAACCTTCATTCCCCTACAACTCTCACTACCCCTAAACACCCCACATCCCCCCCTCTATAGCCATTAGACACACCTCCCACCTCTTACTCTTTTGGCCATCCCCTTCCCCACACCCTCTTCCTCTCCTCATTCTATCTCTGTTTCAGGCAGCAGAGTGGCAGCGACTTGCAGAGGCAGCTACGATCGTCTCTCAAAGATTCAGGTGGCAAGGCCTATATTTCTGGAATCTTCTGCGAGGTAGCTTTCCAACGGTGGTGGTCTCGCATCCATCCGAGTCCGGAGCTGTTCGTATTCAAGGATCTCGTCCAACTGCGCATTCTGTCCCAGTCTGAAGACCTGAAGCTGAAAGCAGAAGCTGCCACGGCCAGATCGTGAAGGATCTGAGTGCCAGTTTTGGAGGGGAGAAACTACGTCCAGTTAGCTTTCATCTCCAAGAAGAAGGACCTCATTCGGCCACCGGAGCTATCAGTTACCATTTTCTTCGCCGGAGTGTGCAGTCTGCCACCTGTGGGTCCAGGTTCGACCAGTCCCCACTTCTCCGGTCACTACTCTCTTCTCCGACCTCAGATTGTGGCTTCATCAAGTTCTGCTCAAAGCTACTCCGACAAAGATCACGCCATCTTCAGTTTCGTTCCATTTGGAGTTTGGGAGCATCCGCAGTGACTTTTGCAACCTACTGCATCAGTTCTGCATCAGTCAGTGGCAGAGCGTTGCTGTCTTGCTCCAGTCACCGGTCCGATCAGCCCCGCGTTCCAGAGCTTCTGCAAAAATTCAGACATCATCCTCTATCGGTTGGGAAACTTTTGGCACTGGTTTCATCAAGTTTGGAGTTCTGTGGAGTCCTTGGCAGTGTCGTCATCGACACCCTATCCAGCGAGCCTGAAGCTTGGCAGAACCGGCGGAGTTCAGAAAGTCGGTCTTCTTTGCTTAATTCCCCAACCCCGCTTGGCCGGCTGAAGGCCCCTCCCTGCGTGGAGGTAGTTTTGATTGTACTAAGCTTAATCCCCACCCCAAGATCACCCCTCCTGCGATAGGCGTAGTGATGTACTTCTTTCAGTTTCAGGTCAAGCGACACCGCCGCGGCGATCGGGTGTATACCATCGCCTCCCGGCGCGCCCTCGTATCCGAGCGGGATCGGTGTTTTCACACCGATCAGGTGAGCATCGGATACCATCCTTGATCGCCTCTATTCTGCCAATTTAGTATTTCTTTGTATGCCCGTCGGACGGTGAGAAAAGAGCCCGATCTTGTATGTTACTTTGGATGTGACCACCGCGGACCGGGAGTGAGTGCCACCCAAACCCCGCCCTGCGGGCCATCCGCCCACGAAGTTGGGTAACCCAGATCCTTAGGGGTCAGCCAAAGCCCACTAAGTCATTTAGAATCATTGGGTCTCACCTCGGACCCTCGCCATCATCCCCCGGCCCCACCGGGTGATCGCGTGTGCCGTGTGAGTAAGCCGCTATTGTGAGAATCATTGGAGTGCTTGTATGCTTCCGGGTCTAGGTCCTAGGATCATCAATTCATACTTATTCATCCTTGGGCTGTGCCACATCAAGTGGTATCAGAGCAGTCATAGGCTTGTCCTTACAAGTCTAGTCTTGGGTCACACTAAGTCTTTCATAGGTGCATCCGCACACCCTTGCATAGCCCACCCAACTTTGCATGACCACTCGTAGTGGAGTCCATTATCAAGTCAATACATCCTCTTCTAATACCACCATGAATCCCAATCCCCAAGGAAATCCCGCTCACAATGAGCATGAGCTTCCCGACCACATGAGGTTTCTTGTAGAAGGCATGACCAATATTATGGGAAGGCTTGACGATATTACAGCCCGGCTTGAACAAATTGAGGAAAATAGGCCTGCCCCAAGGGTAGGAGATAGGAGGGAACCACCTCCACATATGGAGTCAGCCATAGGAGAGTTCAACCTTGACCACCCTCCCGAACCGGAAAGAGACCCACCTCCTAGAAGGAATGAGAGACTCCCTCGGGACAACCCGGATGATCAACTAATGAGACTTGTGAAAGTCGATGCACCCACCTTTGATGGGTCTCATCATCCGAGCATCTACTTAGATTGGGAGGCAGCCATGGACCAATATTTTGATTGATACCCAATGACCGAGGATAGGAGAGTCCGGCTTGCAAAGATGCAATTAACCAAACTAGCCAAGACTCATTGGATGAATGTTGAGGCATTAAGGATAGTTAGGAGGGAAGCTCCCATCACCACATGGGGGGCCATGAAAGACCAACTCAAACTTAAATATGTCCCACCCTCCTACCATCAAAACCTTCTAAATGAGTGGCAAGCCTTGACCCAAGAGGGAAAGACCGTTATGGAGTACATTGAGAGGTTTGACTACTACCTTCTAAAGTGTGGAGTCCAAGAGGACCCCGCCGTCACACTCTCCCGCTTTAGGAATGGACTTCAATTCCATATC
The DNA here is from genome assembly GCA_022559845.1 of Amorphophallus konjac. NCBI lineage: Eukaryota > Viridiplantae > Streptophyta > Magnoliopsida > Alismatales > Araceae > Amorphophallus > Amorphophallus konjac. The sequence continues at coordinate 214,562,011 of CM040120.1, forward strand.
AAAAAGGAGTTATTCATGCGTCAAGTAGCCACTTTAGAGCAAGCCTACCAAGTAGCTCGGGATGCCGAGAAATTCTCTCGGTATACTCGAATGGTTCCCCCTCGGGGGATGGACCCTAAAGCCATGGCACCTCGGGCCAACCCTCCACCTCCCCAAAGAGGTCTCCTTCCCACACCTATGGGAGCTCCTCCCACCCGGGTCACCCCTCCTAGTGGCACTCCACCACCCCGCCCCACAAGTGGGCCCCTAAACACAACCCCCAATAGGCCCAATCCGACACCCACCCCCCTCACACTAAGATGACCCCAAACCATCAAAGTGGGCAGCAATGCTTTAGGTGCTATGGGTATGGACACTTTCCAATCAATGCCCCACCAAGGGAGCATCTAACTTACTCATAGAGGAGACTAACCCCCAACCCCAAGCTGAATTTGAAGGGGAAGTTGAGATATATGAACCCTCCCTTGAATGGGAGGAGGACTATGAGAACCACTACATAGAGACCAACCAAGAACAACTCCCTCCATCCACCGACTCCCACCTCGTAGTGGTTAGGTGCACCCTCACTCAAACCCAAGAGCATGATTGGAAAAGAAACACCATATTCCATACCTACATCCAGATAGGGAGCCATGTTAGAAAGGTCATCTTGGATAATAGAAGTAGTGTGAATGTGGTGTCACCCGACACCGTCAAACGTTTGGGCCTTACCACCTCCCTACATCCACACCCATATCGGGTAGCATGGATTGATGCCACCTCCATACCCGTTAGTGCTCGTTGCCCTGTCCCCATTACATTCCAATCCTATCAAGGCCAAATATGGTGTGACATTCTACCAATGGAAGTTGGGAGTATACTCCTAGGGTGGCCTTGGATCTACGATGTAGATGCCACCTTCCTAGGAAGGATAAACATTTGCATCTTCACTCATGAGGGAAAGAAAATCCAACTCAACCCTTCTCCACCCCGCACCCTTCCCAAGAAAGCATCTCCCTCCCTTGAGGGATCCCCTACCCCTCCCACTACTCCAAACCCACCAAACCCCACCCCATCAAGCCTTAATCCTAGTATCATCAATGAGCCTCCTAGGAGCCTACACCTCATCACTAGGAAAGAGCTTGAGGAAGAAGTCAACCACGGAGAACAAGTGTGTGCCATTGTCATTTGCCTCGGGGAATCCACCCCAACCAACCCACACCCAATAGAAATTCAACAGCTCCTTGAGGACTTCCATGATGTGTTTCCCGAGGAACTCCCGGACAAACTACCACCCATGCGTGATGTGCAACATGCCATCGACCTCGTGCCCGGGGCCACCTTGCCCAACCTCCCACACTACCGCCTCAACCCCACCGAGCATGTCGAGCTCAGGAGGCAAATTGAGGAGCTCATCAAGAGGGGCTTCCTCCGGATTAGCAAAAGCCCTTGTGCCGTCCCAGCTCTTCTCACAACCAAAAAGGATGGAACTTGGCGCATGTGTGTGGATTGCCGAGCCATCAACAGGATAACGGTCAAGTATAGGTTCCCCATCCCTCGGCTAGATGATATGTTAGACATGCTAGCTGGAGCCACCATCTTCTTCAAAATTGACCTCAAGAGTGGCTACCATCAAGTTCGCATTAGGCCCGGGGACGAGTGGAAAACCGCCTTTAAGACTAAGGACGGTCTCCATGAATGGCTTGTCATGCCTTTTGGCCTTTCTAATGCGCCAAGCACCTTTATGCACCTCATGACCGAGGTCCTCCGGCCCTTCATTGGCATCTTTCTAGTTGTCTACTTTGACGACATCCTCATATATAGCCAATCCAAGGAAGCCCACCTCGATCACCTCAAACAAGTGTGCACCATTCTTAGGAAGGAGAGTCTCTTTGCTAACCCCGGGAAGTGTCATTTCTTGACCAATCAACTAGCCTTCCTAGGATTTATTGTCTCATCCCAAGGGGTATCCATGGACCCCGAAAAGGTCCAAGCTCTTCTTGAGTGGCCCGAGCCCAAGACCCTTCATGAGGCCCAAAGCTTTCACGGGCTAGCTACCTTCTATAGGAGATTCATCCGTGGGTTTAGCACAATCACCGCTCCTATCACGGATTACCTCAAGAAAGGCACCTTTGTGTGGACTAGGGCAGCCTCCAAAGCATTCCTAGAGCTCAAGGAAAAGATGACCCAAGCCCCGGTCCTTTGCCTACCCGACTTCTCGAAAGTCTTCGAAGTCACTTGTGATGCATCCGGGGTAGGGATTGGGGGCATTCTTAGCCAAGAGGGTCACCCGGTAGCCTATTTTAGTGAGAAACTTTGTGAGGCTAGGACTAGGTACTCCACATATGACAAAGAGCTTTATGCCGTGGTTCAATCCCTTCGGCATTGGAGGCACTATCTCCTACCCAAGGAGTTTGTGATCTTCTCGGACCATGAGGCTTTGAAGTACCTCAACATCCAACAAAAGCTCAATGCCCGCCATGCCCGATGGGTAGAATACATTCAAGCTTACACCTTTGTCCTCAAGTACAAGATGGGTAGTGAGAACGGCGCCGCCGATGCGCTAAGTAGGCGGGTAGCCTTACTCTCCACCATCCAGGTGGAAGTGAACTGGTTTGAGAGAATCAAAGGAGAATATCCAAATTGCCCCGACTTTGGGACTTACTACAACACCCTTTCCACTCAGCCCCACAAGGAACAAGAGGGGTTCATACTTCAAGAAGGGTATCTATTCAAGGGAGCTAGGCTTTGCATACCCCAGACTTCACTTCGGGACTTCTTAGTTTGGGAGTTATATAGTGGTGGCCTAGCTGGACATTTTGGGGTCCAAAAGACCATAGAGTTAGTTGAGAGGCAATTCCATTGGCCTAGTCTCAAGAAGGATGTGGCCCACATTGTGGGACAATGTCGCATTTGTGCCTCAGCCAAACAAGTGAAGCAAAACACTGGACTTTACACACCCCTACCCATACCAGACCGACCTTGGGAGGATTTGAGCATGGACTTCATCCTTGGCCTACCTAAGACCTTGCACAAACATGATTCCATCTTTGTAGTGGTTGACAGGTTCTCTAAAATGGCCCACTTTATCCCATGCTCCAAGACCTCCGATGCTTCTAGAGTCGCCCGCTTATTCTTTGATGAGGTGGTCCGACTCCATGGATTACCTAAGACTATTGTGTCTGATCGGGATGTGAAATTCATCAGTTATTTTTGGAAGACTCTTTGGCACCTAATGGGAACCCTCCTCAAATTCTCCACTGCTTACCATCCTCAAACCGATGGCCAGACTGAGGTCGTCAACCGAAGCCTTGGGAACTTGCTCTGTTGCCTTGTAGGGGACCACCCTGGGAATTGGGATCTCCTCTTATCTCAGGCCGAGTTTGCCTACAATGATTCTGTCAATAGGTCCATAGGAAAAAGTTCATTTGAGGTTGTACATGGTTATAGGCCTAGAAAACCTTCAGATCTTATTCCCCTTCCCCCACATGCTAGAGTGTCAGTCTCAGCTGAGTCCTTCGCACAGCATATCAAAGAGTTGCATGATGACATCCGCAAGCATATAGGAAAGAGCAATGAGGCTTACAAAAGGCAGGCAGATGCTCATCGGCGCCACTGCGAGTTCCAACTGGGAGATTCGGTGATGGTGAGGACGGAGCGGCTCCTTCCCGGGCCTGCCTCCAAGTTGAGGGCACGGGGTTCGGGACCCTTTCGAGTTCTGAGACGACTTGGCAGTAATGCTTATGAGCTATACCTACTTGAGGGTTTTGGGGTACATCCTACTTTCAATGTGGCTGACCTGGTACCCTACAAGGGCCCCACGGTGGAACCTAGTGAGAAGCTTGAGCCTTTACCCCGCCTTGAGAGAGACACTCCCGGAGGGACTCCACCTTCTAGCTTGAGAGACCGACGAGAGCAGATAGAGGCAATACTGGATGAGCAGAGTATCATTACTAGGCACAAGGTGTATCAGCGCTACCTGGTTAGGTGGAAGAACCATCCCCCGATAGAGGATACGTGGGTGAGCCGGGAGGGCTTGCTGTGCTTGGACCCCGACATGCTGGAGCATTACGACAGCCAGGCGGACCCATACTCGACGGTGTCGAGTTCTCCGCACCCCGGGGGATTTGATGAGGGCATCTCACGACACTCCCTCTAGCTCAGGTCACCTGCACACTCTTGATGTGGACTGACTATGATCTACACTTGTTATCTTCATTTCCTTAGTTTCATTTTATGTATTTTCCTTTTATTGAGTCCTATCTTTTGTATTTCCCTTTATTGAGTCATGTGGTTCTAAGTCTATTTCCCTTGTTATGCTTAAGTGGGCCTTATTACCTTAGTTATGGGTCCATAGGATTGAGTCTAGGACATGCTCGGTCTTTGTCTTTTTGTCAGGGACATTTTGGTCATGTAAAGAATGGTTGCCTATATATAGGCCCATCTCTCCTCATGTACTTAACTTTGGATGAATCAATTTGAATAGAAATATCTCCCACGTCTCTCTCCCCCCACTAAATTTCTCCCCTTCTCTCTCTCTCTCTCTATCTCTTTTTCTCTCTCCCACAAGGAAAGGGGCGAACTTCTCCCTCTCTCCTCCCCCTCCCAATTACTCCCAACCCCCACCTACCTCCACTAACTCCCCACCACTCCCCATAACCCCTCTTTACTCCCCTCCTTGTCCCAATGAAGTTCCACCAATCCAAGCCCCACCACCCAACTACCACCTACCCAACACCACTTCCTAAGCACCCCTTCCTCTCCCCAAGGTTGAAGGGGCTCTTCCCAAGCCCAATTTAGAATTTCCCTCTTCCTAGGGCAGTGCCCTTCCATCTTCCCACCTCCCTAACCACCCAAGGTCGCCCCTCCCTTCCCCATCTAGCCCAAGTTCGCCCCCCTCTCTCCCTTGCTCTCTCCTTGCCCACCAAGAGCTCCACCTTCCCTCCACTCATCTCACAGCCCTCTCCAGCCATTTCACCCCCCAAACTTCATTCCCCTACAACTCTCACAACCCCTAAACACCCCACATCCCCCCCTCCATAGCCATTAGACACACCTCCCACCTCTTACTCTCTTGGCCATCGCCTTCCCCACACCCTCTTCCTCTCCTCATTCTATCTCTGTTTCAGGCAGCAGAGTGGCAGCGACTTGCAGAGGCAGCCACGATCGTCTCTCAAAGATTCAGGTGGCAAGGCCTATATTTCTGGAATCGTCTGCGAGGTAGCTTTCCAACGGTGGTGTTCTCGCATCCATCCGAGTTCGGAGCTGTTCGTATTCGAGTATCTCGTCCAACTGCGCATTCTGTCCCTGTCTGAAGACCTGAAGCTGAAAGCAGAAGCTGACACGGCCAGCTCGTGAAGGATCTGAGTGCCATTTTTGGGGGGCAGAAACTAAGTCCAGTTAGCTTTCATCTCCAAGAAGAAGGACCTCATTCGGACAACGGAGCTATCAGTTACCATTTTCTTCGCCGGAGTGTGCAGTCTGCCACCTGTGGGTCCAGGTTCGACCAGTCCCCACTTCTCCAATCACCAATCTCTTCTCCGACCTCGGATTGTGGCCCCGTCATCTTATGCTCAAAGCTACTCCGACAGCGATCGCGTCACCGCCAGTTTCGTTCCATTTGGAGTTCCGGAACATCCGCAGTGCCTTCTGCAACCTACTGCATCAGTTTTGCATCAGTCAGTGGCAGAGCGTTGCTGTCTTGCTCCAGTCACCGATCCGATTAGCCCCGCATTCCAGAGGTTCTGAAAAAATTCAGACATCATCCTCTGTCGGTTGGGAAACTTTTGACACCGGTTTCATCAAGTTTGGAGTTCTGTGGAGTCCGTGGCAGCGTCGTCATCGACTCCCTATCCAGTGAGCCTGAAGCTTGGCAGAACCGGCAGAGTTCAGAAAGTCGGTCTCCTTTGCTTAATTCCCCACCCCGCTTGGCCGGCTGAAGGCCCCTCCCTGCGTGGAAGTAGTTTTGGTTGTACTAAGCTTAATCCCCACCCCAAGATCACCCCTCCTGCGATAGGCGTAGTGATGTACTTCTTTCAGTTTCAGGTCAAGCGACACCGCTGCGGCGATCGGGTGTATACCATCGCCTCCCGGCGCGCCCTCGTATCCGAGCGGGATCGGTGTTTTCACACCGATCAGGTGAGCATCTGATACCATCCTTGATCGCCTCTATTCTGCCAATTTAGTATTTCTTTGTATGCCCGTCGGACGGTGAGAAAAGAGCCCGATCTTGTATGTTACTTTGGATGTGACCACCGCGGACCGGGAGTGAGTGCCACCCAAACCCGCCCTGTGGGCCAGCCGCCCACGAAGTTGGGTAACCCAGATCCTTAGGGGTCAGCCAAAGCCCACTAAGTCATTTAGAATCATTGGGTCTCACCTTGGACCCACGCCATCATCCCCCGGCCCCACCGGGTGATCGCGTGTGCCGTGTGAGTAAGCCGCTATTGTGAGAATCATTGGAGTGCTTGTATGCTTGCAGGTCTAGGTCCTAGGATTATCAATTCATACTTATTCATCCTTGGGCTGTGCCACATCACTTCCTCGGCGGCCGTTAGGCTCGGAAGGCCCGAGCATCGGTCCGATCAGAGGAAGACACACGCCCGACTCATCCCCCTCACCGGGATAAGGGCTGGCGCCCCGCGCCCACTCCGACCGAGCCTCACCCGAGCTATGCCCCTCGCCCGGACAGGGCTGGCACTCTTCATGCTTGGGTCGACCGACGATTGCTTATCTACGCTGCCGTTGAGAGCCCTTTATGAGCAGGAGTTTACAAGGCTATAAAGATCCCACGATGAGGACGTAAAGAGCCCATGACGAGGACGTAACTCCTGCCTAAAACTCCTCAACTTACAGGACTCATGAGGCCGGCGCACTATTTAAACCTGGGACTCCCTCCAACGAAAGGTAAGGCCAACACACGCCTAAAACTCCCTAAGCAGGAACCACTTCACCACCCTGGTGGAGAGGGATCTCGTGCATCTCCTTCCTTCTCCATTCATAGCTTCCACCACTGCTCTACTGACTTAGGCATCAGAGGGTTTTTCCCAGGGAACCATCCCTGGGCCCCCTGATCCGTTTCCCTTCCTTGCAGTTTACTGTTCGGTGATCATCTTCTCCAGCTCAGGACCAGCGCGAGATCGCCCCTCTTCAGTGAGGATGGAGGAGATGGTGATGCATGCAATGAGGGTAGTGGAGGTGGTGGAGATGGAGAGAGTGAAGAGGAGGGTCGCGGCGGCCACCGTCGATGTATCGACACAATGCGTCGAGCGATGTTGGGAGTACAAGTAGGGGTAGAAGGAATGGGAGTAGAATAAGTAGAGGTACTCGCCTGAGTAGAGGCTTGGGTAGGTGGAGGAGATGGAGACGGGGTAGGAGATGGTGAAGGGAATGGGGTAGGTGATGGAATAGGTGAGGGAATGGGTGATAGAGTAGATGATGGAGCGGGCGCTGCGATAAGTGCAGAATCACAGGAGTTCCCCTAGCCTTGTAGTGATGGAGACGGTTGCCTGGGCGGCGACTGTTGCTACTGTTGCTTGCTGCGAAGATCTAAAGTAACTTCATGCATGGCAGCCCAATCAACCCTCTTCTTGTCTTCCAAACCATAAACAAACTCTCGAAACTAGGGGAAATCCTCAACCAAATGCCCCTGCTGGCGGTGAAATTCACAATATTGAAGCATATTCCCGACCACGGGTCGGCAAGGCACAACAGGAGGGAGCTGCAATGCGTGAGTGGCCATCAAAGCCCTAAAAATGTCTGTAAAACACTCTGGCAATGGAGGAGGAGGAGCCCGCTTCAGGCAAGGCGGATGCCGAGAGATATGGGAATGTAATGGAGATGGTTGTGGGGACGGGAGCGGAGGTTGCATAGGCAATGGTGCGTGGCTAGTGGCGGAGGGATTTGGTGATGGCATTTGTAGAGTAAGGTGAGGGGGTATATAGATGACATCCAGCTGCTCGGGGTGTGGTGTTTCCTTGACAGGGGGTGGAGACTATCACACCCCGAGCGCGGAAGATACTCGGATGCGTGGCGCGTCTATATAGATCGTGTCATTAGAGCGATAAGAATTTTAACATACATAATTTCGGAGTGCGCAAATGACTAATAAAATTAATAAATTCCAATAGTCCAAGTGATGATTATTTGATTAATCAAAGGAATTAAAGATAGTTCATGAAGATTTCCAAATTTAGAAAGACAAACATTTGGCTACACGACTTAACACAAAGTTTATACCACTAACTGACATAACTGTAAATACAAAGTAGACTCAAATAAATTCAAAGACTCAACTAGCTAATGATGGATGGATGGCGTTCTAGCACTCTTCACTCGGCCTCAAACCCATTCTTGTCGCTATCCGATTCACCTGAAAAGGTTAGGAAGCAACTGGATGAGTGAATCGCTCAGTACGAATTACATCTCAAATACGAGCAATCTTTACGTGATTTACAAGTTGCCTGTACTATCAGTATGGCTATGCATGATGCACGTATAAGAAAAATCAGGTATACAGGTAAATTTAGGCATGATAAACAGTAAGAGATCAGGAACTGTATAAAGAGAGTATATCCAGATTTCAAGTATTTGACAAGCAGTATTTCAAGAATTTATAGATGTAAATGCCACTTCGGGGCAAGCAGGGATTATGTATGATTACGAATTCCAGTACAAGTATATCTCAGGTACGAGCAAGTAAACATTTAATTCAAGCAAGTAAAGTTAAACACGTATCAGTAGAATTGGCTATTATCAAGCAGTATTTGCCCTTTCTCAGGCCACAAGTCAAGTATTGTCGTTCCAGGCCACGCAAGTCAAGTAAGTAAGGAGAGAGAGAGAGAGAGAGTAGGGGTGGAGTATCTCAAGTCAAGCAAGTACTCCGGTGCAATGCTAAACACCGTGGTCAATAAACTCCCATGGGCACAAGTACCTTCGGGTGCTCCTCCCAAGACCAGACCGGGCCCTATATGCACAGCATTTCATGTATTACCTTTGACATCCACTCTCATTTATAGCCAATATGGAATTTCAAGAATTTAGAAATGTAGTATTTCAGACGAGATTAACTAGTCATTTGGTTATGGAGGATTCTAGAGGTGGCTCCTACACGCTCAAGAGGTGGCTCCCGTCGTGTAGCACTTTGGGCCGTACGGTCTCAAGAGGTGGCTCCCACAACGTAGCACTTTGCCCTGCATGGCACTTAGCTCCTACACTCCCAAATGGTAGTTTAATAGATTCAAGGTTTGACCATGTAGGGTATACACAAGTAGATTTTTCATGGAACAGAATTTCAAGAACTCATCATACGCAGGAGTATGGATTAGGGTTGTGTTTGTGCAATTCTCGAGACAGATCAAGATCAGAAGTTATAATTACTGAAGTTGGCACCAGAGGGTTTTCTAATCCTTCAAATTTTCAATTTTTAGAAATTTATATATGTATATATCAAATTGGCGCCCCTTAGGATGTCTTCATTTAATTGAAGACGTCCTAGAAGTCGTCATTTGAAGAATTGACGCCTGGGGGTTACCCAACCTTTCAAAATTATGATTTTTTAAAAATTATATATATATATTGAAATTGGCGCCCCTCATGAAGTCTTCAATTAATTGAAGACTTGAGGGCCGTCTTCAATTCTGTAATTGAAGACTTGAGGGCCGTCTTCAATTCAGTAATTGAAGACTTGAGGGCAGTCTTCAATTCTTGATTTTCACCCAGTCGATGCGTTTTGTGACTCAAATCATTGTTCATTTCGAAAAAGTTTCTCGAAATTTGAAAGTAAGGACATGAATATTTAGTATAATTCCTCGGGAGTGCAGAAACATGTTCAGATATAATTATTGAGTTTTAGTTTCACAGATATGAATTTTCTAATGTTATAACTTTAATTCCTCAAGAAACAGAATTGACGCCCCTGTGAGCAGTCTTCAATTAATTGAAGACTTGAGGGCCGTCTTCAATTCAGTAATTGAAGACTTGAGGGCCGTCTTCAATTAATAAATTGAAGACTCTGTGGGTAGTCTTCATTTAACAAATTGAAGACTTTGTGGGCAGTCTTCATTTAACAAATCGAAGACTCTGTGGGCAGTCTTCATTTAATTAAAGACTTCCAAGGTGTCTTCAATTTAAGTACAGGTTCAACTCAAATTGACGACACACCAATTGAGTTATTTTCCAAGTGAGTTGTGCTTCGCATCAGAACTGTAAGTTCTGTGACACAAGTTACTGTTCATTTCTCCAAAGTTTCTCCGAATCAGAATCCGAAGACATGGTCAGATGGAGAAAAATCTCAGGGTCACAGAAGTATATTCTGTCAAAATTTTCAAGGTCCAGTTTATTAGTTATAGATTTTTTAATGCGTTCATTTACTGATTTCTGAAAATTACAAAAAATTGAATTGACGACGTGGCCCATGTCTTCAATTAATTGACGCCCTCGCGGGTAGTCTTCAATTTTGAAATTGGCGCCCTCGTCAGGGGCGTCAATTATAGTGAGGTGTCTACTATTCATCAGTGTGAAAAAGCTCCGAATCAGGAAGTAATGGCACGAATATGTTGAGAAAAATGTCAGGATTCCAGAAACATGTTCATGCAAAAAATTCATACTTTAGTTCGATAGTTATGAATTTTTGAATGTGTTGAATTATCAATTACTGAAAATTTCAGAAATCGAATTGACGACACTGGGGGTGTCTTCATTTAAATGACGACTTCTTGCGCAGTCTTCAATTTTGTAGTTGGCGCCCTTGTTAGGGGCGCCATTTACCACAGAGCTGGGCACCTTAAAACATGAGTATTATATCTAACGGAGGTTATATATTAAGGTTTAAAATATGGTTATTAAGACTATAAAACTAGTGTGATAAAATACGTTCAAAAACTCATGAAATCATGCTAATAACTAAGTTAAACTCATAAAGATCATGATAACAGTATGTATAGAATCAAGTGTAACAAGCTATTAACATATGTATAACATGGTATTATTCTTGATCATGGTAAAGCCTGGTAATATCTATATATATATATATATATATATATATATATATATGTATATAGCATGGTTGATTAGTTATTCGAACTCTAAGCATGCATCATTTAACCTATTTAGCTACTAGTTAGGCAAGGATTTGAGAACACCTACCTTTTGACGTGTGATACGAGGTTCAGAAGCTGCAGTAGGATCGCAGCAGGACGCAGACTCGGGGAGAAGACGCTCCCTCAGCACTGACGCGATAGTAGCCTATGTCAGTGCTACGGAGGGGATTAGATATAGGGATGGTAAGACATTGGTTTAATGTCTTGTGGGTCTTGTTGAGTGGGCATTATCTTTGCCAGCTAAAATGGGTTGCTCGTGTCTCAAGCTTCTAGAAACATAGGGTTAAATGACGCCTTTGTAAGGGGTCGTTCATTTAATATAGGTGACACTATGCACGTAAATGACGCCTTGCATGAGGGCGTCATTTGTTTGTGTGACATTATTAATGAGACCCCATTCACGTGTTACCATTCGGGATGTTCATATATGTTTTAATATTCAAATGGGATGGGGTCCTATTAAAAATGGCGCCTTCATGCATGTCTTCAATTTGGAAATTGAGGACTATGTGAAGGGTCTTCAATTTGGTAAGTGGAAAAGTTGGAAAGCACTTACGTTCAATCCATGGCCCATGTGTAAAAGTTTATCTTGTACTTTTATAGAATAACCCTCCCATGGTTTTGTTTCTTTGTGCAAGACCTCCCATGTAAGATTCTTTGCCCATGTGCATAAAGTTGGATTGCACATTTGTATGCTAGTCCTTCTATAGTTTAGTTCTTTAAACAAAACCTAGAATTCTATTAAGAATAGTAGATTACGTATGCATAAAGTGATGATTTGTAATTTTATATACTAGCCTCCCTTAAGGTTTGGCTCTTTACACAAAGCCCTCAGGATTCTTTATGTTATAAAGTAGGGTTGGCTTGTATTTTTATATAGTAGTCCTTGTGAGGTTGGATTCTTTATGTAAGGCCTTCATGTATGATTTCTTTTAGGAAGAAGTTTTAAATTTACTCAATGGTTTTTATCGGGGGTGCTACACCCTCCCCCACTTAAGAGAATTTGGTCTCCAAATTCAACTACATTAAATGGGAATAGGAAAGGTGCAGAGTACTTACAATTAGAATAACTCTGGAAATCTCCTCTTCATAGATTCTTCAGTTTCCCATGTAGCTTCTTGTTCTAAGCATCGACTCCATTGGATTTTCACCATAGGGATCATCTTGTTCCTTAGAACTCGAACTTCTCGGTCAAGGACCTTCATTGGCTTCTGCTCGTAGGTAAAGTCCTTCTGTACCACTAAATCATTGTGGTCAATGACATGGAAAGGATTCTGCACGTATTTCTTCAGCATAGAAACATGAAACACGTTGTGCACTTCTGACAGTTGCGGAGGTAGGGCGATGCGATAAGCCACCTCGCCTACTCTTTCCAGCCCTTCGAATGGACCAATAAACCTTGGTGTTAGTTTGCCCTTAACACCGAATCTTCTAATTCCTCGACCGGGAGATACCTTGAGGAAAACATGATCTCCGACTTGAAATTCCAGGTCTCGCCTTCTGTTATCGGCATAAGATTTCTGCCTGGACTGTTCTATCCTTAACCTTTCTCTAATGAGGTTTATCTTCTCGGTAGAATCTCGTACCATGTCTGGGCCTAGCATTTGTTTTTCACTGACTTCATCCCAGCATATAGGAGATCGGCAACTCCTGACATATAATACCTCAAAAGGTGCCATTTGTATACTGGCTTTGTAAGACCCCAAATTCTTTAGAAATTTATTTAGAGAGTTATTTGTAATTATTTGGAATTTATTTGAAATTATTCGAAATTAATGAGAATTATCCAAATTAATTAGATTAATTAATTAATTAATAGAATAAGTCATTTTTCTACTATTTTCTAAAAATCCCCAAAAATCACATCTTGTAGAATTAATTTTGTTTATCAACTTTGTCTTCTACAATTAAGCCTAATACAATCGTTTATTAAGCCGAATTAGCGAACTAATTCTTCCGAACTTAATATTTAATTAATTACGGAATAGTAGAAGTGGAATTTTATTTACCATATAAAAATTCATAAAAATAGTAATTAAATAATAGATGCTTCGACTAACACTTTTATCTTCTTGGAGTAATCCTAATTAAATCATTATCTAGGCCTAATCAGTGGATTAAGCCTGACTTATAACCCACCTAACCCAAATTCGAATTTACTATTCACCCAAACTTTGAACATCAAATTCGAGCTTGATTCTCAACCAAATGGGGTGATTCTAGAGACAAATGAAAGGTATTACATAAAGGAACATTTACCCTCAATCAATTTGAGGTAAACTTAGCCCCAAAACGTGCTGCCGACATAGTTTGGTCAAGTCAAGGATTTCGGCGCCGTTTCTAAACTCGTAGCTTGTAGCAGCAAATACTCCCAATTCAGAAGGCTCCAGAAGCTCTATGAGCTATCAAAATGAAGCCCTACGAGTCTTCTTTCATTTGGCTACTGTGGGGTTCGCTGAAATTTCGGATCTGGAGAGATCTAGTTCGATTTGTGGAGGTCGGTCAGTAGGCCGTTGGCTTCCCTTCATCCTTCTTTGATCAATCGATTGAGGTAGGAATTCTCAACCAAATCTTGATCATGAGTATAGCAAATTGTACCTCTCATCGAGCTCTTTTCATTGGTGGCAAAAGCCCCAATTTTCATTAGGTATCCGAGGAGATATCGAAGTTTTAGTGAGGTGCTGTCAAGTTGTTCTTTATTCTAGGTTTCGAGTTCCTTCTTCAATTTGAGGTAGGTGATAACAGCCCAATTTCTAATTAACATACATGAATGTAATCAATAGCATGTTAGCTTTCTTTTGACATCAAAATCCCCAATTTTTATAGATCATGTCTAGAGTATTTTGTGTGTTATTAGAAGCATGCTAGCAAGCTAGACTTCACTTGTGTTCTTCATAGAATAGGATTTATTTCATTGGATTCCTATCGAAATTCGTGATTTAAAATTGTGTTTTATGACCCTAGGATGCATATTATTGACCCTAGAGTCTATGGTTATGATCCCAATACATTTAGACCCCAAATTCTTGGAGTTTTTCGTCGCTTTTTGGGTCTGGAAACCCAGGGGTCGACCCGTGGGTCAACCCATTTCACCCTGCAAGCAGCAGCAATGCTGCCTTGCATGGGTCGACCCAATGGGTCGACCGACGGCCTGCAGGGGTCGACCCATGGGTCGACCCATGCACCCAGAGCAGGCCTGCAGGGGTCGACCCATGGGTCGACCCATGCACCCAGAGCAGGGGGTCGACCCAATGGGTCGACCCATGAAGCCTGATTTTGAAGGGGTCGACCCAGGGGTCGACCCATCCCTGGAATTTTTCCAGGGGTCGACCCAAAGGGTCGACCCATGCAGTGTAAACCCATTTTTTTTATGATTTGACCCGGGGATCAATCCGGATCATCGGGGAATCAAACCATTCAACCTAAACACTTTGAAAACTACATTTTTGAGGAACTAATGACCTATTCATATACCCCTCTTGATTTCAAATTTGGATTGGTTCCTACATGCAAACTTAGCATAAAAACGCACCGTTTACCATCTTCATTTCAATGCATACAAGATTAAATAGAAACTCACTTAATTAATGGTTAATGGTGTAACTAAATCTCTGTTAATGCATTCTTTTTCACTCCTGTGAGAGCTTGTTCTTTACCTTGATAACTTGTTCTAACTTATTGGCACTTTGGCTAATACAAATGATAATGGTTACTCATGATATCTTAACTTGATGATTAGGATTAATATGTTGATTAGCTTGTTTGATTGCTGCTGTTGTACAGTAGCGCAGCACGATTAACTCTTGTTGTGACTTGATTTCAATCTCCTTGATGATTATACTTACCTTGAAATTCTGGAAATGAATCTCCTTCCTACTTGAAGTTGTTATTGCTACTTAGTTTAAACCTTGGAATTCTGGCCATGAACTGTGGAAGTCTAGATTCGTGGGATCTTTGATCCAAAGAAATCAATGCCTGGCAAACAATTAAGGGCTCGGTCTGGTCCTGGGAAGAGCGCCCGAACACTACGTGTACCCCTGGGAGGTGAATGACTAGGTGTGGCATTTGGCACCAGTACTTGACATGTGTTAAATCTAGGACTGTCCACTACTCTCTCCACTACTCTCTACATTACTTTCTACTACTTTTCACTTTCCACTCGTCACTGTTCTATACTCTACTTGTGGTTACTGTACTTGCTCATTACTTGGACGTGGAAATGAAATTACATACGTGCTTGACATGACTTGAATCGACTTGATATGGCCAACTTTTTATCGTTATCTCCTGTAGTAAATTCTTGTCTTACTATTCTATTCATTATATTTCTTGACCTTGCAAGATCTTTGAATTTCGTTTCGTGATATCATCGTTATCTTTTTATTATTTTTATCATTTGTAGCATGACATTTTGAAAATGTAATTAAACTGTTAATCACTTATACATGTCTGTTATTTCCTACTGAGCGTCAGCTCACACCCCGTTATTTTTCCCCCCTTTCCAGGCTTTTCAGGTGACGCGCTTACCGATGGGGAAGGGCAGGAGTGATGTCTTGAGTGTATCAGTTCTAGTGTGTTAGTAGTGTGTTATCTTTGTTAGTTGTGTTTGGAGATCATTTAGTTTCAGTTTGTTATTGAGTTTTAGTGGTTGATTATTCCAGTTGTATTAAGTTGAACTTGAGGATTATTGTATTAGTCGTGGTTTATTATTAATCATTTAGCATTTCCATCTTGTAGCACTTGTGTATTGTTTTAGATTTAGTTCCCTCTCTTGCTAGCGTGTCCCTAACTGTACGTCCCGATACTTCCGCCTTGTTCGGGGCGTGACAGGCTTGATAGCTGTTGTTATATGCAAATTCGGCTAGTGGTAAGTGGTCATGCCAACTTCCGTCGAAGTCTATAATGCATGCTCTCAAAATATCTTCCACAACTTGATTAGTCCTCTCGGTCTGTCCATCTGTCTGGCGATGGAAAGCAGTACTGTAGTTGAGTTTCGTCTCCAGAGAGTGCTGTAGACTCTTCTAGAAATGAGAAGTGAAGCACGGTGTTGAACCCCCTCCTCATGTATTATGTCTTATGGATTTTGATGATGACCAAATGAATTTATATGAACTGAAAATGAGCTTTTCTAACATTTTGGAAGTGATCACATCACATAGAGATTTGACGTTTAGAAGGCTCAAGAACATCATCTCAAGAGTAAGTGTTTTGATTTGAATTTGGACGAAGAATCTAATTCATAAGTTGTTTTGACAAGACAATCTATATGGCCAAAGATTACCAACGTTCTAGGACGATTGGTAAGATCGACTTCAACATATTGACTTTTGAATGTGTGGTTTGAAGTTCTTTATTTTGATCTCAAGGATTAAATTGGTTTAGAACTCATCTAAGTTTAAATGGTTTGAGTTTCATTCCCTCTCATGCTTTAAAAACCATCTTGAAACCCCTAGACTTGTCTTGGGCTTAGTGAGTCTTTCAATCAATCTTTTGGATGTTCTGCAACAAGGGTCGACCCATTAGGTCGACCCCTAGGTCCCCTGGTTCTGTTAACGTGGGTCTTTTATCTCCAGCTGAAAGGGTCAACCCATTGGGTCGACCCCCAACCGCAAGGGTCGACCCCTGGTGATTATTTTTTAGAACCCGGCGGGCTCCTTCACCAGACCTGCAAGGGTCGACCCCAAGGGTCGACCCATTCACTCGAGGGTCGACCCCAAGGGTCGACCCCTGAAAACCCCTGTTGCCAGAATTGTTAAACCAACACGGGTTCTTGGAAGGTTCGACCCCAAGGGTCGACCCATGCTGTCTGGCCCATCTGGCCCCTCACGAGGGTCGACCCCAAGGGTCGACCCTTTCTGGTCTGGGCGGCGCCGTGATTGTGGACTCTTGGCATTTCGACCAAATGGTCCAACCACACTTGTGTGACTATCCTTAATCCACTCCATAACAAGTGGATCTTGTCCCATGGCTGTCCCTTGACCACCCTTGGCCTATATAACAACTTGTAGAGGATGAAAACCCTAAGAGAAATTCGTATGTCCTGATTTTGGGTTTCTTTCTAACATTTGTGTGTGCAGGTCGTAGCAGCCACCTCCATCCCTTGTTCCACCTTGGTGTGTGCGTGAATGTGAAGGGAAGAAGGAGGAATCAAAGTTCCAATCAAGCCTCTGCTGCTGGCTGCGAGCGAAATCAAGATTCAGCCACATCCGAGCCAAGATCATCAAGAACGGTCATCATGCTGCACAAGTGTTTGATAAAATTCGTAGAAGAGAAAGGGGGAGCTCCAACCAGGATAAATGAATCATTCTTCACTCTTTCCATTCTGAATCATTTAGCTTAAACTTGAGCATACGTTTGTAATCATTATTTCAGATATTTGTGTGTGGTGTTCGTGTTTGGTAACACGAACGTGTGTGTGTGTGTGTGTGTGTGTGTGTGTGTGTGTGTGTGTGTGTGTGTGTGTGTGTGTGTGTGTGTGTGTGTGCTTGCTGTTCTACACAGCGTGTGTGTGTGATTCACTACATAGTGAAGCCTTAATCCTCCGTGTGAGGGGTGGACGTAGGGGACACGGCAGTGTACCCGAACCACCTAAAAATTCTGTGTGTCTATTGTGGTTTGCTATTCCATTTACTTGTCGAGTGGGCTTCGCGGTGAGGTGAGCATTCACCATTTTCTCTATCAATCACACCCACATCACACGCATTCACGAGTGTGATCCTGTTCGTGTAAGGCTAGAGCTTGTGTGCATAATTAGTATAGAATTCACGTAGGTAGTTTCTTTTAATTGGCCATCAATTCACCCCTCCCCTCTTGATTGCCACCCTCCGGGACTCAACAATTGGTATTAGAGCCTTGGTCTCTGTTTAATATTGACCACACGGTCGTCAGAGCAAGATCCCATTAAATGGCAAACAAGGGGATGATGCCCGAAGGGCATTCTATTAAAAGACCTCCGTTATTTGATGGATCAAACTACCCCTACTGGAAAAACAGAATGTATGTTTTCCTACGTGCCCAGGACTATGATGTTTGGCGTGTCATAAGTAGGGGTCCATATGTATTATCTGAAAATGAGAATGAGTGGGATGAAGAATATATTAGGAAGTGTTCAGCGAATTTTAAAGCTATGAATATAATTCAATGTGATGTTCATCCTAATGAATACTCACGTATATCTACGTGTTCCTCTGCACAGGAGATGTGGAACAAGCTACGGCTTATCTATGAAGGAACGTCGAAAGTAATGGAAACCAAAGCCAATCTTTTAGTCCGGGACTACGATCTATTCGTAATGAAGCAAGATGAGTCCATTTCTGACATGTTTGCTAGATTGACAGAAATTACAAATGGACTAAAGGGAATTGGCAAGGAGTATTCCAACAAGGAGCTTGTCGGAAAAGTTATAAGATCCCTCTCTCCACAGTGGCATACAAAAGCGACTGTAATTGAAGACTCCAAGAATCTCAGCACTCGAACTTTGGATGAGTTGATCGGCTCGCTGATGACATATGAAATAAACATCAAAAGGAGCGAGGAGGATCACAAGAAAAAGAAAATTGTCACACCATTGGCCCTAAGGGTGAATCCACAAGATTCAGAGGGCAGTGACAATGATCCCATTGGCAACACTGAAGATGAGGAACTGGTTGCCATGATCACACAAAGAGCAAGAAGGTTCGTCGAAAGAACCAGAAACTTTGGTGGTCAGTTCAGGAAGGGACCAAGAAGGCAAGGACCAAACAGAGAAGAAAGTAGCAAGAAAGAAGAAGTGATTTACTATGAATGCAAGAAACCCGGCCATATGCGGGGTGAGTGCCCCGATCTCATCAAGAAGGTGAAGAAAGGCAAGTTCAGGAAGCCCAAGGACATGATGGCCACATGGAGCGATGAAGATCAGGAGGAATTCAGAAATGAAGATGGACTAGATGAGCTAGTCCAGAATCTATGTCTCATGGGCAATGACGACGAAGGAAATGAGGTAGATTCTGAAACTGAAACTCTTACTTGTGAACAATGGCAAATTGCATACGAATCTTTATATGAAAAATGTAAAAGATTCAAATCTGAAAATAGAAATTTGAAAAAGAAAATAGATCATTTTGTGAATACTAAAAAATCATGTGAAGAGTGCCATACTTTAAAATCAGAAAATGAAAACATGAAGCATGAAAATGAAATTCTTGCATCCAAAATTGAACTGTTTGAAGAAGAGATTTCATGCATGAGAGAAGAATAATCCACATTTCTGAAAATGCATGAAGAATTGAAAAATGATATGAAACAAAAAAAGCTTGAAAGCATTACTTGCAATGAAGCCAAAGTAAAGGCGGAAAAACAAAGCCAATCTCAAATGGCTCAAATAAAAGAGCTAAAGGATGCTCTTGCCATCCTTGAAAAATCAAAAGTTCAAACAACCCATTGGGCCCCCATAAGTCCAGCATCCTCTAAACCAAAGAAACACATGCATAATTCCTTTTCAAATGTTGGTAGAAGGAGAAAAAGAGAAAGAGACATCACTTGTTTCTATTGTGGAAAAATGGGTCATGACATGTATGATTGTAGAATTCTGAAATATGATGAAGAAAATTCTGTTAGATTCAGAAATAGAGCATATATGCATCATGTCTCTAACCGTCATGGACCCAAACTTGCTTGGGTACCAAAATCTACATAAGCACTTTGGTTGAAATGCAGGTCTACTCGAGAGCTCAAAGGAACAAATGATATTTGGACAGTGGTTGCTCACGGCATATGACGGGAAACAAGGAATGGTTTGTGGACCTGCATGAAAAGGATTGTGGGACGGTAGCATTCCGTGGTAAGGACAAAGGTAAAATCATTGGAGAAGGTAAGATAGGTAAGAATCAAAATTATACCATTGAAAATGTATTGCTTGTGAAAGGTTTGCATCATAATCTCTTAAGCATAAGTCAACTTTGTGATAAAGATGCAATGTTATTTTTGATTCTAACCACTGCACTGTTTTGAATAGAAATACTCATGAGATAAAGTTCATTGGTTTCAGGTATAACAATGTTTATATGATAGACTTGAATGATGCCTCTCATGAGAATTTATGTTTAGTTGCAAGGAACAATGATGATGCTTGGCTCTGGTATCGCCGGCTTGGGCATGCTAGTTTCAATGTTTTGCTGAAATTATCTAGAAATGATTTGGTAATTGGACTGCCCAAGTTGAAGGCCGTCGATGATGGAGTGTGTGGGGCGTGTAGCATGGGGAAACAAACAAGGACATCATTCAAGAGCAAGAATGATGTGACCACATCGAGACCCCTTGAAATCATCCACATTGATATTTTTGGACCAAGCAGAACACACAGCTTGGGTGGTAAATTATATGGTTTTGTAATTGTGGATGATTACTCAAGATTCTGTTGGGTTTACTTCCTTTCTCATAAAAATGATGCCCTGACGGAATTTGAAGCATTTTGTAGGGTGGTTCAAAATGAAAAGGGGTTTTGCATCAAAACCGTGCGGAGTGATCACGGCAGGGAATTTGATAACCATGACTTCAGCAATTTTTGCAGGGCTCAAGGCTACACTCATGACTTCTTCGCACCAAGAACCCCCGAACAAAATGACGTTGTTGAAAGGAAGAATAGAACACTGATCGAAATGGCAAGAACCATGCTAAATGAGTATAATCTGCCGAGGTACTTTTGGGCTGAAGCAGTAAACACAGCCTGCTACATAATCAACCGTGCCATGGTAAGACCGTTGTTGAAGAAAACCCCCTATGAGCTGTAACGAGGTAAGAAGCCAAACATTTCATATCTTAGATCATTTGGCTCAACCTGTTACATTCATAACAATGGTAAGATAGACCTGGCAAAATTTGATCCCAAAAGTGACAATGGTATACTTCTTGGGTACTCACTTAGCTCAAGAGCATATCGAGTGTACAACTTGAGAACTCTTGTAGTTGAGGAAAGCCCCCATGTCATTATTGATGAATCATCTCAAAATATAACTAATGAAAAATCTGTCTTGCAGGATGATGAGTTGGATGTTGGAGATATCGGGAAGAAAGAAAGAAAAACTGAGAAACAAGAAGAAGAAGAACCACAAGAAGATGATGCTAATCAAGAAATTCAAGTTGAAGAGCAGCTACCAATGCAATGGACCTTTCCAAAGGACCATCCATCGGATAATGTGATGGGCAATGTAGAAGAAGGAATACGGACATGAGCCTCTTTCAGGGAAGTTGAAAATCAGGATTACATAGCCTTGCTTTCTCAATTTGAACCTCACTCCATAGAAGAAGCCTTGAATAATGAGTCATGGATCATGGCCATGCAAGAGGAACTACACCAGTTCCAAAGGAACAAAGTGTGGTTCCTTGTTCC
This sequence comes from Amorphophallus konjac, assembly GCA_022559845.1. NCBI lineage: Eukaryota > Viridiplantae > Streptophyta > Magnoliopsida > Alismatales > Araceae > Amorphophallus > Amorphophallus konjac. The sequence continues at coordinate 214,583,455 of CM040120.1, forward strand.
ATGCCCTAAGAATCACTCCGTGATCGGAACGAAATGGGTTTTCCGAAACAAAACAAACGATCAAGGAGTGGTTACTAGGAACAAGGCCAGGCTAGTAGCCAAAGGCTATAGCCAAGAGTTAGGAATCGACTTTGATGAGTCTTTTGCTCCAGTAGCAAGACTTGAGGCAGTGAGGGTTCTCTTAGCATTTGCATGTTATTACAATATCAAGTTATTTCAAATGGATGTTAAGAGTGCATTTTTGAATGGCTATATCCAGGAGGACGTGTATGTGGAGCAACCACCGGGGTTTGAAGACACAAAGCATACATACCATGTGTACAAGCTAGACAAGGCACTTTACGGTCTGAAACAAGCACCCCGTGCATGGTATGAATGGTTAAGTGATTTCCTCATTCAAAATGAATTCAAACGAGGTAATGTTGATCAAACCCTCTTTACAAAATCGAATGGTAAGGAAATCTTAATTGTTCAAGTTTATGTTGATGATATTATTTTTGGCTCCACTAATGATACTCTCAGCAAAGACTTTGCAAAATTAATGCAAAGTGAGTTTGAAATGAGTCTTATGGGAGAGCTAACATTTTTCTTGGGATTGTAGGTAAATCAAACGGTAGATGGGCTGTTCATACATCAAAAGAAGTATGCAATGGAGTTGCTGAAAAAGTTCAATTTGACATCAACAAAACCACAACCAACTCCTATATCTACCTCAATAAAAATTGATCAAGATGAGACAGGTAAATCAGTGGACCAAAAACTCTTTAGAAGCATGATAGGTTCACTATTGTATTTAACTGCCAGCAGGCCCGACATTCAGTTTGTTGTTTGCCTATGTGCAAGATTTCAGTCAAATCTAAAGGAATCACATATGTCGACTGTAAAACGGATTTTTAGATATGTTGCTGGTTCAGTTAACTTAGGATTGTGGTTTCCACGTAATTCGTGTTTTGAACTAGTTGCTTATTCTGACGTCGATTACGCGGGTTGTAAGATGGATCGGAAAAGCACCAACGGGTATTGCCAGTTTCTTGGGGGATGCGTGGTCTCATGGGCCTCCAAGAAACAAAATTCAGTGGCATTATCAACGGCCGAAGCCGAGTATGTGGCTGTCGGTAGTTATGTTGCCCAGGTGTTATGGATCCAATAGCAAATGATTAATTATGGCATATCCTTTAAAAACACCTCAATTCTTTGTGACAACACATCAGTCATAAACCTGTCCAAAAACCCAGTTCATCACTCTCACACCAAGCATATTGAAATTAGACATCATTTCATTAGAGATCATGTAAGCAAGGGTGATATTGATATCAGCTTTATTGAGACAGATCGTCAGATTGCCGACATTTTCACCAAACCTCTTAGTGAAGACAAGTTCACATCATTTAGAAGAGAACTAGGGGTTTGTAGGATAGACAAGTCTGAATAATAGCCATGTGCATCAATGCATAAATAGGTCACTGCATTACATGTAATTGTATCAAGTTCCATGCATATAGTATATCCCTTGTCATGCACTTGCATCATATTGTGTGAAGAATAAAAGAAAAATCATCTTTGTGTGTTACTGCATTTCTTCTATGTATATTGTATACACACAATGCTCTTTGTAATTTCTATGGCCGAAATCATTCTTGAAATATTAAACTGCCCACAAAGGAGCTAATTTGTTCAAAGTCAGAAATCCGGATCAAAAGGACATTACACGTCTCATATATTCCCAAATTTTGACTAATAATACCCCAATTGCTTACACCCCAAATTTTATCCAAAATTCTTTGATTGCATACATTTTTACAATTGGGGACTCGAGCTGGACATTCCTTGACATTCTCTTCGAGTTATTCTTTCATATTGCTGAAAACCAGAAAACGGGTCGACCCATAGGGTCGACCCTCGCAAACCCAGCAAATGGGTCGACCCCAAGGGTCGACCCTCGCGAACCCGATTCTACCCGGGGGTAAGAGTACCAGGGGTCGACCCATTGGGTCGACCCAAACCGGCGGGGCGGCTCACCCGCACCCAAGCCGTTCGAACATTGGTTCCAACCCTAAGTTGGACCCTCCCATGACTATAAAATCTCTCTTGCCCCCCTCCTAGCCTAGCCACCACCCTTTGCAAGCCCTAAAAACCATTCCTTGGCATCAAAGACATCAAGCCCTAGCCGCGGTTCTCCGGGTGGCATCTGCGTGAAATCTTCTCTTTGTGGCTTAAAGCGTCATCCTTTGATCTTCATTCCCTTGAGGTAAGCTTCTGATGTCTGTGGAGGATCATCGATTCACACTTCTCGCATTCCTCTTTGGTTGAACCATCAAGATCTATACCCCATCGTGGGTTCTTTCGGTTTGTGTTTTAGATGGCCCCGAAGAAGCGTACTTCTCGCAGAGGTGAGGCATCGAGCTCCAGGCAAGGGCGTCGATCTCAGACCGCCGCACCTCAGCCCACAAGCAAAGTCTTGGATCGGACCGTGGGCAAGAAATCATTTATCACCACAGTTGTTGGGAGAAGCTTTTCATTTATCTAATGAAGGATATGCTTTTGGCAATATAGAGGTTCCGGATGCCACAGTATACTGTTATATGACATCCGAGGAAATGGGGGATCGATCAGTTGCCGGTTTGAATGCTAATCACTTTCCTCCTTTGCAACGCATTTTGCACCGTATGATTACGACTATTTTACTGCCAAGCGGAGGAGGCCACGACAAAGTTACAGAAAAGCATATGTTCTTGTTTTATTGCTTATTCAGTGGAATTCCCATCAAGTTTCCAGCTCTTATTCTTGATCATATATGTTCAAGCATGATGCACAGGCACCGCACCTTACCTTATGCTGCGGCTTTAACTGCAATATTTCCATATGAAAATTGATCTCACACACGAAGCATCTCAATCAATCCGTGAAGCTGACATCTACACCTTCCAGTCAATATGTCATCACATGGGTTTTGAGAAGGTAGAGTGTGTATTGGTCCGTCAAATGAAATGGGCTGCTCCCACTGAAATTTCAGCAGATGAAGAGGATGATTTTGAAGCACAAGTAGGAGATGAACATCATTATGCTCCTGCAGCGGAAATGCCTTCCGAGGAGGTTCAGCTAATCATGGATCGGTTGGATACTATTGATGATCGGTTAGACGAGTATGGGGAGACCATGGCAGCTATGCAACTTGAACTATCCGATCTGAAACTCTCTCACCAGGAGCACTCTCGATACGTCACTGACGCTTTGGCCGACCAAACGCACATGATGGAAGAAATTTCGGCATATATTAGGCGTCAACCACGTCCCTCCACTCCGGATGATAATGATGATTAGACTATGATGCTCCTTCAAATTGCCACTATTGTTATCCTTATTTCACCCCCTCCTTTTTGATGCTGCCAAAGAGGGAGAAAAGACTATTTGGCTACTTATATCTATTGTGTGATGTATGCTTGCATGCATGTAATGTTGCACTTCCTTTGAGTCTCATACATTGCATCTTGCTATTTGCATTTCAGACTTTGCTCACCTTACAACTTGTTGTCGGCAAGACCTTGTGGAAATATGTAATGTTAATCAATCTTACATATTGTGTTGTTTTATATTATGTTATCTTTTATATCGGTCCAATATGGTGAGATGGAATGATTCATGCTAATGTGGTTTCAACTGTTCATGGAATGAAGTTTTTATATAAAATTTTGTCATCATCAAAAAGGGGGAGATTGTTGAACCCCCTCCTCATGTATTATGTCTTATGAATTTTGATGATGACCAAATGAATTTATATGAACTGAAAATGAGCTTTTCTAACGTTTTGGAAGTGATCACATCACATAAAGATTTGGCGTTTAGAAGGCTCAAGAACATCATCTCAAGAGTAAGTGTTTTGATTTGAATTTGGACGAAGAATCTAATTCATAAGTTGTTTTGACAGGACAATCTATATGGCCAAAGATTACCAACGTTCTAGGATGATTGGTGAGATCGACTTCAACATATTGAATTTTGAATGTGTGGTTTGAAGTTATTTATTTTGATCTCAAGGATTAAATTGGTTTAGAACTCATCTAAGTTTAAATGGTTTGAGTTTCATTCCCTCTCATGCTTTAAAAACCATCTTGAAACCCCTAGACTTGTTCTTGGACTTAGTGAGTCTTTCAATCAATCTTTTGGATGTTCTGGAACAAAGGTCAACCCATTGGGTCGACCCATAGGTCCCCTGGTTCTGTTAACGTGGGTCTTTTATCTCCAGCTGAAAGGGTCGGCCCATTGGGTCGACCCCCAGCCGCAAGGGTCGACCCCAAGGGTCGACCCCTGGTGATTATTTTTTAGAACCCGGCGGGCTCCTTCACCAGACCTGCAAGGGTCGACCCCATTCACTTGAGGGTCGACCCCTGAAAACCCCTGTTGCCAGAATTGTTAAACCAGCACGGGTTCTTGGAAGGGTCGACCCCAAGGGTCGACCCATGCTATCTGGCCCATCTGGCCCCTCACGAGGGTAGACCCCAAGGGTCGACCCTTTCTGGTCTGGGCAGCGCCGTGATTGTGGACTCTTGGCATTTCGACCAAATGGTCCAACCACACTTGTGTGGCTGTCCTTAATCAACTCCATAACAAGTGGATCTTGTCCCATGGCTGTCCCTTGACCACCCTTGGCCTATATAACAACTTGTAGAGGATGAAAACCCTAAGAGAAATTCGTATGTCCTGATTTTGGGTTTCTTTCTAACATTTGTGTGTGCAGGTCGCATCACCCACCTCCAGCCCTTGTTCCACCTTGGTGTGTGCGTGAATGTGAAGGGAAGAAGGAGGAATGAAAGTTCCAATCAAGCCACTACTGCTGGCTGCGAGCGAAATCGAGATTCAGCCACATCCGAGCCAAGATCGTCAAGAACGGTCATCGTGCTGCACAAGTGTTTGATAAAATTTGCAGAAGAGAAAGGGGGAGCTCCAACCATGATAAATCAATCCCTCTTCACTCTTTCCATTATGAATCATTTAGCTTAAACTTGAGCATACATTTGTAATCATTATTTCAGATATTTATGTGTGGTGTTCGTGTTTGGTAACACGAACGTGTGTGTGTGTGTGTGTGTGTGTGTGTGTGTGTGTGTGTGTGTGTGTGTGTGTGTGTGTGTGTGTGTGTGTGTGTGTGTGCTTGCTGTTCTACACAGCGTGTGTGTGTGATTCACTACATAGTGAAGCCTTAATCCTCCGTGTGAGGGGTGGACGTAGGGGACACGGCAGTGTACCCGAACCACCTAAAAATTCTGTGTGTCTATTGTGGTTTGCTATTCCGTTTACTTGTCGAGTGGGCTTCACGGTGAGGTGAGCATTCACCATTTTCTCTATCAATCACACCCACTTCACACGCATTCACGAGTGTGATCCTGTTCGTGTAAGGCTAGAGCTTGTGTGCATAAGTAGTATAGAATTCACGTAGGTAGTTTCTTTTAATTGGCCATCAATTCACCCCTCCCCTCTTGATTGTCACCCTCCGGGACTCAACACACGGGTCTCGATCAAATACGATCGAGACAGAACTCCATGCAATCTAACCATCTCCTTGATATACAGGGCAGCAAGTACGTCGACTAACCATCGGCTTTTGATGGGTAAGAAATGGGCCGATTTGGTTAGCCGGTCAATAATGACCCAAATTCCATCATATCCGCCCCTTGACTTGGGCAAACCCATGATAAAGCCCATGCCAATGTCTTCCCACTTCCACTTGGTAATATCTAGCGAATGTAGCTTTCCGGCGGGTTTTTGATGTTCCGCCTTCACGTGTTGGCATGTGAGGTAATGAGATACAAAGTCTGCTACCTTTCTTTTCATGTTTGGCCACCATAAAGTTCTTTTCAAGTCTTGGTACATCTTTGTGGCTCTAGGGTGGATCGTGTACCTCGATCTATGAGCTTCTTTAAGAATCTTTTTCTTCAATTCGGGACAGTCGGGCACACATGTCCGTTCATGAAATAGCAATCTGACATCAGGTGCCAGCTTGAAATCAAGTCTCTCATCCAGCTTGATTTTTTTCTCCACTAGTGCGGGATCTTCTTCCTGTAGCTTCTTGATTTCAGGTAGCAATTCTGGATGTAGGCTCATATGAGGTAGAATAATACATATGTTCTTCTCATCTGTGTTGATATCAAGCTCAGAGAATTTCTCCAACAGCTTCCATTCTTGTATCATGCAGTTGGCCAATATTGTTCTCGGCTTTTGACTAAGTGCATCAGCTACGGAATTACCATTACCAGGATGGTACTGTATAGTGAAGTCGAAATCCTTAAGATACTCGAGCCAACGCCTTTGCCGCATGTTCATCTCCTTTTGGGAGAATAAGTACTTGAGGCTTTTATGATTGGAGTACACAGTGAATTATTCTCCGTAGAGATAGTGCCTCCAGATCTTCAAAGCGAATACTACCACGGCCAGTTCTAAGTCATGAACCGGGTAGTTCTCTTCATGTTTCTTCAATTGTCGAGAAGAGTATGTAATGACTCTCCCATTCTGCATCAATACACATCCGAGGTCAATACCAGAAGCATCGATATATACCTCGTATTTTTCTCCATCAATTGGTAATGATTGTTGTGTAGTGGACAGCGGATCTAGAGGGGAGGGGTGAATAGATCAGCCCCACTTTTCGCAATGTGGCCCTCTATATAGCTATTTAAAATGAATTGCAGCGGAATAGAAACTAGCTTCCAAGTGCGTTATGATTTGCTTAGCAAGATAAGCAAGATATATAACAATTCGATCCTAAGCATGAACCTAGAATGAATCAATCACACAAGCAAACCACACTAGACAGGATTTTAAGGTGGTTCGGACTGAATCCTTAGCCCTACGTCCACCCCTCACCAAAACCCGGTGAGGCTTCACTTGTGCAGCGCACAGAACCGCAAATCGGAAACCACCGATTGCCTTCCTACACACCACCTGGTAGGGATGTCAACCGCAAATTGGAACAACCTCCAATTACCTTCCTACTAACCACCGGTAGGGATGAATTACACTTTCAATGTTTAAACAAAAATGAAAATGAAACAAATGTGAATGAACTAAAACAAGAGATTGAGTTATGAGTGAAAATGAATTGGCCCTTGTATGGAATGTTGATCAGCAACAAGACTCCTCTTGGCTTCAAGTCAATCTTCTTGATTCACCCTTGATTGGATGAATGTTCTTCACGGAGTACTGTTCACGTGAACAGTACCTCTTCCTTCAATTCTTCTCTCTTGATCTTCTCTTTGAATTTCTTTGAATGAATGAAGGAGATGATGAAGCTACCTTGAATCTTGATTGCTTCTTTAAATCCTAGGAGTTTGAATGCTTGAAAGATCACCTTGGATGAGCTTGAAAGAGCTTGAATGGATGTAGATGATTTCCCTTGAAGAACTTGAATCAAACCGGCTTCCTTGGATCACTTTGATATCCTTACTTTGATGTAATCTTCCTTGAGGTTTGCTGGCTTTGATTTGAGCTTGATTCCCCTTTGATTGGATGAAGAACACCTTCACGAACTACTGTTCACGTGAACAATAGCTCGTCTCCAAGCTCTCTTGTAACCTCCCTTGCAGCCACCCTAGATCTCACAAGAAGCCCCTTGAAGCATTAGGGTTTCTAACCCCTCATGTGTTAGTTTTATAACCCTTGAATGGTCCATAGATGCCCCCTAGACCAGATCCACAAATCATGGAAGATTAGGTAAGGTTTGATTAAACAAATCCATGGAAAGGGGCTAGCCACGAGGTTGATTTCGAAGTCAAACAAGGCTGCATCGGGGCTGGCGATCGACCTGAATTCATGGGCCGGTCGACCGGAACCTGCTGCAGCCATAACTTTTCGGCTCTGGCAAAACCGGTCGACCGGATGCCTGGGGGGGTCGACCGAAACCTGTAACAACGTCATCATTTCGGTTCTGGGAAAACCGGTCGATCGGCCAAGGTGTATAGGTCGACCGAAATCTGTAAACGTTGACATTCTAAGGCTCTGGCAAATCAGGTCGACCGGCCAAGCGTGTAGGTCGACCGGAAAGACCTGTACCTGCAAAATTGAACTGTTAGCCCAAGGAAACATGTCCAGAGATCAAGATATTCATGTTCTCATCAATTTCATGTATTTTAGGATTGAAATCAATTTAGATTATGCTATAAGCATTTCTAAATTTTATTCCGGGGGCTCCGCCCCTGGAAACCCCCTCAAGGGGCGCTGCCCCCTTGACCCCCGCGACCTGACCGGGCAGGTCGATCCCCGCGACCTAACCGCGCAGGTTGATCCGCGTGCGAGGGCGCAACATTGAGCTTTCACGTTCGCCATTTCCACTTGATTCCTTGTCCATTCATTGGTGCACCTATCATGAACAAAAACATCACATATGTCAATCACATGAAAGTGAAAAACATCAATGACTAATAGTGTTTAGCCATTATCAAAACCAAGAATACCACAGAACTCATATGACCATAGAATGATGTCGAATGACCCAAGTGACCATATGAACTCAAATGACCATAGGGGCACAACAATGATAAGACTGGAGCAGTGGTCAAGAGCTCATTTAAAGCTTGGAAACTCTTTTCACAGTCTTCATTCCACTCATAAGGCACTTCCTTGCGGGTTAACCTGGTCAGAGGAATAGCAATCTTGGAGAAGTCCTTGATAAAATATCGGTAGTAACCAGCTAGACCCAAGAAGCTCCGAATCTCTATTGCATTTGTGGGTCGTTCCCAGTTCTTTACGGCTTCGACCTTTGATGGGTCAACAACAATTCCGTCTTCGAAATAATATGGCCTAAGAAAGATACTTCCTCGAGCCAGAACTCACATTTGCTGAATTTGGCATATAGCTTGTTTTCTCTTAATATCTGTAGTGCCTTCTTGAGATGTTCTTCATGATCCTCTTTAGTCTTGGAATAGATCAGAATATCATCAATAGAGACCATAATGAATTGGTCTAAGTAGGGCCTGAATATGCTGTTCACTAACTGCATAAAAGCTGCGGGGGCATTTGTTAGTCCGAAAGGCATAACAGTAAATTCGTAATGTCCATACCTGCTTCGGAATGCAGTTTTATGAATGTCTTCTTCTTTGATCTTCAATTAGTGGTAACCAGAATGAAGATCAATCTTGGAGAAATATGAAGCTCCAGATAGTTGATCGAACAGCTCATCAATCCTCGGCAGTGGATATTTGTTCTTGATTGTAAGGTGATTTAGTTGCCGATAATCGATGCATAGTCTCATCGATCCGTCCTTCTTTTTGACAAACAACGCGGGTGCTCCCCAAGGGGAAGTACTCAGCCTGATGAAACCCTTTTTCAATAACTCCATTAGTTGCTCCTTTAGTTCCTTCAGCTCAGCAGGGGACATTCTGTATGGTGCCCTGGAAACAGGACCAACACTAGGGACAAGGTCGATTGTGAACGACACTTCCCTTTCCGGGGGTAGGCCGGTTAAATCTTCTGGAAAAACAACAGGAAAATCCCGAATTACACAGATGTCTTCAAGTTTAACCTTCTCGACTTCCGTGGCAGTCACGAATGCTATGAAAGCCATGCATCCCTTATCCATAAGCTTTCTAGCTCGGAGTGCTAATATAAGAAGTGATTTACTACGAGGGCTATTGTAAACTAGCTTTGAGAAATCCACGAAAGTTACCTTGCCATGCCGGCAATCTATAGTTGCTTGGTATGTGGATAACCAGTCGGCACCTAGTATGACATCATAACCCTTCATATCTAGGCATATCAGGTCAACAGGTAAATTACTTTCCTTAATCATCATTTCACAATTTGGATAGTGATAAGTGATATCAGACTCATTCCTAAGAGGTGTAGATATGACAAAATCTAACAGTTCATGTTTCTTAGAAAATGAAGCAGCAAAGTTCTTGAAACGAATGAATGAGTTGCTCCGGTATCAAATAAAACTTGAGCAGTTTTTGAACAAATAGTGAGAGTACCTTCTATAATTCCGCCTTCAGTGGGTTCCGTCTCTCGGAGAGCTTGCAGACGGCCTTGTTTCTTTACCGGACGCTTCTCGTCTTTAATGTCTTGCTCCTTCATCAGTGGGCAGTCTGGGATTCGATGTTCTCAGCTCCTGCATCGAAGACAAGCTCCTAACTTCCTCCAGCATTCCTCGGTCTTATGACCAGCTTTATCATAATATTTGCAAATCTCCTTTGATGGTGTGGTGGTGGAGAATGGCCTGTCATTCTTCTGGAATTTCTTTGCCTTGGAGGGCTCCCCTCCCATGAAGAACCTTTTCTTGTTGAACTTTCCTGGGCTTCTGACGGGTTCCTTCTTGTCTCTTCCTTAGGTTCTCTCGGACAATTCGATGGCGTCTTCCAACAATTGGGCACGCCAAACTATCTCCGAATAGACTTAGATGTCCATCGGGGAAAGTTGTGTGATATAATGGGGCCGAAGCCCGTTGAAGAATCTTCTTGCCTTCATCTTTTCCGTACACACCAATGTTGTGCCCCTATGGTCATTTGAGTTCATATGGTCACTTGGGTCATTCGACATCATTCTATGGTCATATGAGTTCTGTGGTATTCTTGGTTTTGATAATGGCTAAACACTATTAGTCATTGATGTTTTTCACTTTCATGTGATTGACATATGTGATGTTTTTGTTCATGATAGGTGCGCCAATGAATGGACAAGGAATCAAGTGGAAATGGCGAACGTGAAAGCTCAATGTTGCGCCCTCGCACGCGGATCGACCTGCGCGGTTAGGTCGCGGGGATCAAGGGGGCAGCGCCCCTTGCGGGGGTTTCCGGGGGCGAAGCCCCCGGAACAAAAATTTGATTGAAGACTCAATAATAAAATCTTCAAGACAGTCAAGGAAGATGCCACGGACATGACCGGGCTGCTAAGGAAGTTGAACGACGGAGCTGACGCGGATAACAGACCAACCGGGATGGGCCGGGTTCTGCCCAGCTAGCGGTCGACCGCCAGCACAGGGGCGGTCGACCGCCCCAGCCAGGACTCCACCGTCTACAGGCTTTCTCAGTAGCGGTCGACCGCCAGCCAGTGGCGGTCGACCGGATTTCCCAGGGATCGCCCGTTTGCAGGTGTTTCAGTGGCGGTCGACCGCCAGGAGCCTTAGGTCGACCGCCAGCCCCGATGCAGCCTTGTTTGACTTCGAAATCAACCTCGTTGCTAGCCCCTTTCCATAGATTTGTTTAATCAAACCTTACCTAATCTTCCATGATTTGTGGATCTGGTCTAGGGGGCATCTATGGACCATTCAAGGGTTATAAAACTAACACATGAGGGGTTAGAAACCCTGATGCTTCAAGGGGCTTCTTGTGAGATCTAGGGTGGCTGCAAGAGAGCTTGGAGACGAGCTACTGTTCACGTGAACAGTAGTTCGTGAAGGTGTTCTTCATCCAATCAAAGGGGAATCAAGCTCAAATCAAAGCCAGCAAACCTCAAGGAAGATTACATCAAAGCAAGGATATCAAAGTGATCCAAGGAAGCTGGTTTGATTCAAGTTCTTCAAAGGAAATCATCTTCATCCATTCAAGTTCTTTCCACCTCATGCAAGGTGATATTTCAAGCATTCAAACTCCTAGAAGCTAAAGAAGCAATCAAGATTCAAGGTAGCTTCATCATCTCCTTCATTCATTCAAAGAAATTCAAAGAGAAGATCAAGAGAGAAGAATTGAAGGAAGAGGTACTGTTCACGTGAACAGTACTCCGTGAAGAACATTCATCCATTCAAGGGTGAATCAAGAAGATTGAGTTGAAGCCAAGAGGATCTTTGTTGCTGATCAACATTCCATACAAGGGCCAATTCATTTTCACTCATAACTCAATCTCTTGTTTTAGTTCATTCACATTTGTTTCAGTTTCATTATTGCTTAAACATTGAAAGTGTGATTCATCCCTACCGGTGGTTAGTAGGAAGGCAATTGAAGGTTGTTCCAATTTGTGGTTGACATCCCTACCAGGTGGTGAGTAGGAAGGCAATCGGTAGTTTCCGATTTGCGGTTCCGTGCGCTGCACAAGTGAAGCCTCACCGGGTTTTGGTGAGGGGTGGACGTAGGGCTGAGGATTCAGTCCGAACCACCTTAAAATCCTATCTAATGTGGTTTGCTTGTGTGATTGATTCGTTCTAGGTGCATGCTTAGGATCGAATTGTTATATATCTTACTTCTCTTTCTAAGTGAATCATAGCATACTTGGAAGCTAGTTTCTATTCCGCTGTAATTCATTTTAACTAGCTGTTTAGAGGGCCGCATTATGAAAAGTGGGGCTGATCTATTCACCCCCCCCTCTAGATCCGCTATCCACCACTCAACAATTGGTATCAGAGCCTAATCTCTCATTATGGGGTCCAACGACCTTGAGGGAAATGGTGGATCAGCGTCCAAGGGTTTTCTACCCGAAGGACATGCTGTGAATAGGCCTCCTTATTTCACTGGATCTAATTATCCCTATTGGAATCATCGTATGCAGGTGTTCATTCGCGCCCAAGACTACGAACTTTGGCGAGTGATCAACAAAGGTTCGTATGAGCTTACGGATAATGAGGACTTGTGGACCAAAGAACAGATAAGGTAATCCACTATCAACTGGAATGCTAAACACATCATGCAATGCTCACTCCATCCAGTAGAATTCTCAAGAGTGGCTACCTGCGCATCTGCAAAACAAATGTGGGATAAGTTAGAGATAATCTACGAAGGAACCTCTCAGGTACGAGAAACAAAAGCCAACATTCTAGTTTCTGAATATGAAATGTTCCGCATGAAGCCTGATGAGTCAATTCGAGATATGTATGCTCGATTGACTGTGCTTACTAATAGTTTAACTGATTTGGGAAAGAAATATACAGAGCAAGAAATTGTAAGAAAAATTCTCAGATCATTAACTCCAGCATGGCACACGAAGGCTACCGTGGTGGAAGAATCCAGAGATCTTTCCACTACAAAGGTAGATGAACTCATTGGGTCACTAATGACCTATGAGATCAACCTTAAGAGCAAAGAGGTTGAGGCACCAAAGAAAAAGTCTTTACCTCTTAAAGCAGGACCTAGCCATCAAAGCTCCTCTGATGAAAGTGAGGATTTAGCTAGTGAGCGAGATGAGGATGACGTGGCCATGCTTACACGTAAGTTTGGAAAATTTCTGAGAAAGGAAGGTAAGAGGTTCTTCAGAGGAAGATCTAAGGTGAGAAATGGTTTCAAAACTAATTCTGAAAATTTCAAGAAACCTGACAAAATCATTTGTTACTCTTGCAATAAACCAGGGCATTACAAGACTGATTGTCCTGACAGACTCAAAAAGACTGACAAATGGAAGGGCAAGAAGAAGAACAAGGCCATGGTGTCCACTTGGAGCGACGAGGAAGAAAGTGATGATGAAACCAGCTCCTCGGACAAGGAAAGAGGAGATCTTTGCCTTATGGCCAAAGGTGACGAAGAAACCGAGGTAACTTCTCCATTTGAAGATTATACTGTTGATGATTGGGAGGAAGCATATATACAACTGATGGAAAAATATAACATGTACAAAAAGGAAAATAAATCATTGAAAAAGAAAATCAATTCTTTTGTGCATGATCATGAAACCAATCATAAGAATGCTATACTTGAGACTGAAATTGAAGATCTTAAGAAAATGATTGAAAATTTGGAGGAAGGAAGAAAAGAAATGGCTGACTTGGAAATTCAAAATGAAGACTTGAGAAATGAAATTGATAGCATGAAGCTCAAAATGCAAAGCTATGAAAAAGATAGTAAATTGAGCAATGAAAAGTATGAAGCTGTCAAACAAGTCAACATTCAACTTCTTCAAAATATCGAAAACCTACAAAAAGAGTTGAAGGATAAACAACAATCTTTAGAAAAGTTTATGGATGGAAGAGAAAACCTAGATGCACTGATAGGTACTAGAATGAACTTCAACAAGGAAGGGTTAGGTTTTGAACCAACAAACAAAAGGCCAATTGGGCTCAAAACTGTTACATTCATTTCATCTTCCAAAGCCTCCACCTCGAACACAACTCCCACACAAAACCAGCAAAAATAAAAGGAGAAAGGGAAAGAAAAGATTGAAGAGGAAATCACTAAAACCCCCAAGAAGACTGCCCAAAAGCCTAAGAAAGGCCAATCTTCCCAGCAGCATAGGTCAACACATTCTTGGCCTTTACCTGCTCAGCCTTCTAGGTATCACTATAACTGGGGTGGTCCATCACTTAGGCCAACACCACCTCACTTGTGGGGTAATTGTGATTTTTGTGATCATCAATCCCATAGGTGGCAAAACAATTACTTTCAACCCAAGAACAACCAATGGCCACAATGGGTTAAGAAGCCAACTTCATCAAACTTTCACAAAGTTCAACAAAGAACCTCCAAACAGAAAATGAATGTCAAAGTTGAAAAGAAAATTCATGCATTAAGCAAAGAAAACATGAATGCTAGAAAGGTTTGGATTCCGAAAGAGATGGTATCATGTTTTGAAAACTTGAAGAAGTTGGTGGGACCCAAGTTTTGCTGGGTTCCAAACCCCATTGCTTAATTCTTTGTGTAGGAGTGTTTTGCAGCCATGCATAACAGGTGGTACCTTGATAGCGGCTGTTCAAGACACATGACAGGAGACAAATCAAAATTTTGTCTCTTGGAGGAAAAGGAAGGAGGATACGTCACATTTGGAGGAAACAACAAAGGAAAAATCATTGGAATAGGTAATGTAGGTAAGAACCTCTCCAACTCCATTGAAAATGTGTTGTTAGTTGAAGGATTGAAATACAACTTGCTTAGCATAAGTCAATTGTGTGATAAAGGTCATAAAGTATTGTTTGACTCTCATGCATGTAAAATCCTTGAACCAAAATCTGACAAGGTAAAATTTTCTGGTAAAAGAGTCAACAATGTCTACATGATTGACTTAGATGATCCTGCTCATGCAAATCTTTGTCTTGCTGCACCAAAATCTGAACTTGCATGGTTATGGCATCGTAGACTAGGACATGCTAGCTACAATGTTCTACATAAATTGTTAAAGCATTCAATGGTGAAAGGTTTGCCTGAATTATCTTTTAAACAAGAAAACAAGTTGTGTGATGCATGTGCCCTTGGTAAACAAACTAGAAAATCCTTCAAGGCTAGATCCTCATATTTGTCTTCCAAACCACTCGAGCTAATTCATATGGACTTGTTTGGTCCAACCAGAACTGCTAGTTTAAGTGGTAGAAAATATGGATATGTCTTGGTGGATGATTTCTCTAGGTTCACATGGGTTTTCTTCCTCACACACAAAAATGATACTTTTAATGAGTTTCAGGCACTCTATTTGAAGATAAAGCAGGACGGTGAGTTTAAGATTTCTAAGATTCAATCTGATCACGGTGGTGAATTTGAGAATACTGATTTCTATAATCTTTGCAGGTCAGAAGGCATTTCACACCGATTCTCTTCACCAAGAACCCCCGAGCAAAATGGGATTGTTGAAAGAAGGAATCGAACACTCATAGAGATGGCGAGGACAATGCTTGCCGAACGGCAACTTCCAAGGAAATTTTGGGCCGAAGCGGTAAATACGGCGTGTTACATTATCAACCGGTCAATGGTAAGGTCTCACACTAAAAAGACTCCCTATGAGTTGCTCAAAGGTAAAATGCCCTCTCTGCATCATATGAAAGTTTTTGGATCAAAATGCTTCATTCACAATAATGACAAAAGGGATTTAGATAAATTCGAGCCCAAGAGCGATGAAGGTATATTTCTTTGATATTCTGATAGATATAGGGCTTATAGAATTTATAACATTAAAAGTCAAACTGTGGAAGAATCACCTCATGTTTCCTTTGATGAATATCATGGTTCTAATAATGATAACACTTGCAGGAAAAATGATGAAGATGGGGAATTCCTATGCATGAAGGACAAGAGTGATTCTCCACAAGAAGAAATAAAAGAAGACGGTGACCTAGCTGAATCAAGCAATGCAAGGGATCAAGCTCCAGGAGACGGTAACAATTCTACAAATATTAGAATTCTTAAGGATCATCCCTTGGAGAATGTCCTTGGCAGCTTGAATGACCCACCTAGAACAAGGTCACATTTTAAAATTGTGGAAGAATTAGATCAACTTGCTCTTGTCTCGCAGCATGAACCCAAAAATATTGATGATGCTTTAAAAGATGAAAACTGGATAAATTCCATGCAAGAAGAGTTAAACCAGTTTGAAAGAAACAAAGTTTGGCATCTTGTTCCTAGACCATCATCACAATCTGTCGTAGGCACTAAATGGGTTTTTAGGAACAAATTAAATGAGGAAAGCAAGATAATCAGAAACAAAGCTAGATTGGTGGCTCAAGGGTATAATCAAGAGTTTGGGGTCGACTTTGATGAATCTTACGCCCTAGTTGCTAGACTCGAAGCCATCAGAATTTTACTTGCCTTTGCATGCTCCCTTAGAATAAAGCTTTATCAAATGGATGTTAAAAGTGCTTTCTTGAATGGCTTGATCAAAGAAGAAGTCTATGTTGAGCAGCCCCCTGGCTTTGAAAACTCTAACAATGCAGATTTTGTATACAAGCTAGACAGGGCACTTTATGGACTTAAGCAAGCACCAAGAGCTTGGTATGATAGGCTAAGCTCATTCCTCATTGAAAAAGGGTACACACGAGGTAAGGTAGATCAAACACTCTTCACCAAGAAGCAAGGTAAGAACATCTTGATTGTT
The DNA here is from genome assembly GCA_022559845.1 of Amorphophallus konjac. Taxonomy (NCBI): domain Eukaryota; kingdom Viridiplantae; phylum Streptophyta; class Magnoliopsida; order Alismatales; family Araceae; genus Amorphophallus; species Amorphophallus konjac. Next base: position 214,600,156 of record CM040120.1, read on the forward strand.
CAAATTTATGTTGATGATATTGTGTTTGGTTCTACAAAATCTGAAATGTGTGAGGAATTTACTAACCTCATGACTAGCGAATTTGAGATGAGCCTAATGGGAGAACTTCAATTCTTTCTCGGTTTGCAGGTCACCCAAGGAGACGATGGGTGCTTCATAAGTCAGGCCAAATACATTAAAGAGCTATTGAAAAGATTTGACATGGCAAACAGCAAAATTATTGCAACTCCTATGAGCACCTCAACTTCACTAGATTCGGATGAAAATGGTAAATTGGTGGATGCAAAGGTCTATAGAGGTATGATTGGCTCTTTGCTTTACTTGACTGCATCCCGACCAGATATCCAGTTTAGTGTTTGCCTTTGTGCTAGATTTCAAGCTAGTCCTAGAGAATCCCATTTGACTGCCGTCAAACGTATCCTTCGATATCTTGCCGGCACTCAAGATTTGGGATTGTGGTATCCGTCATCATGTGAGTTATCTCTTATATCTTATTCTGATGCGGATTACGCTGGATGCAAGCTAGATCGTAAGAGTACAAGTGGCTATTGCCAGTTTCTAGGCGGGTGTTTAGTTTCTTGGGCCTCCAAGAAATAACACTCGGTTGCTCTCTCAACCGCGGAGGCAGAATATGTTGCTGCGGGGAGCTGTGGCACCCAAGTGTTGTAGATTAAACACCAACTCCAAGACTACTTGGTTGATCTTGGTTGTGTCCCGATTCTGTGTGATAACACTAGTGCTATCAACCTTGCCAAAAATCCAGTCCAGCACTCTAGGACAAAGCATATTGAGATTAGGCATCACTTCATTAGAGATGAGGTCGGTAAGAAAAACTTTGAACTGCATTTTGTTGATACATTGAATCAGATTGTTGATATCTTTACCAAGCCATTGTGTAATGACAGGTTTTCAACACTAAGAAGGGAGCTTGGTCTTTGCCGACCTCAGGCCAATAAGAATTTGAATTGATAATCATGTTCAATTAGTTGTGTGTTTTGCATTCATGCATTATTTGTATGTCAATATGTCTTTTTGCATATGGTGTCGCATTGTATGTAGTTGCATAATAATGAATTGAGTTCATGTTCATAATGCATTGTATGGTTTGTGTAGTATCATTCTCGCATGGCCATGGTATATCAAATGTTGATGTATGGAAGGGAAAGTTATGCTTGTCATGAAGCACTCAATATGCGTGAGGTTTCACCTCCGCCAAGTACCATGCGTCAATGTCGCATATAGGCCATATAGTAAGGGGGAGTTATCCTTGTGCAACATTCATGCATATATTTCATCTTCATTCTGTTGCATTTAATAAGTGTACAATCATGGGTTGGGTCATACATTTCATTTCTGGCACCTTCATGAGTGACTAGGCCAACCTCATTTATCATTCAACTTGATTGCAAATATAACTCCTTCGCGCATCCATTGCATATCTTTAGGGGGAGTTTTGCTGATTCTCTTAACCTCTTGCAATCTACCTCTTGGCTTATAGTCTGGTTTGAGCTCCTGAGATTGTCGAATATATGGTGTAAGAGCTTTCTATTATATGCCCTCATGATTTTCCAATCAATGAAAATGGTTCAGATTTAATGATTTCCTTGCAGCTCTGAAATATTCGTTTTGAAATCATCTATGTTCTATGGTTTTAATAGACCTTAACTAAAGATTGCATATTATGCTTTGAATGACTATCCTGATATCTGAAAATCTAGATTTCATGACAATCTTGGTGATACTCTAGAGCTTAGTATTATTTTTAAACATCTTGATGAGCTGGACTTCTTGAAAATCTATCTGCAGAGCAATCATATTATTGCACGGAGAAATATGTCACGTCATCACATCAAGTGACGAATGATATGTCATGATGTGCCTCTATTATCTCTGTCTTACTTATTTTGGACTCTAGGCAGAGCACTAGTATAATTGCTGAGAAATATATCTTCTCATCATAGAAATGAGATCGGATATGTCATGACGCGACTCTACTATCTCTGTTCATTCTGAAGCATTACAGTCAGTCTTGCCAAATACCTAGGGATATTGGCGTCTAAACAACGTGTATTCTTACGGCTAGGAGGCATGTACTAGACTTGACTGCTCGTAAAATATGAGTCATGTGCCTTCATATACTACAGATATTGAAAATCAAAATATGAAACCTCTTGCATCAATCATACAATTCCATGCTCTAGTCATGATTGTTTAGCCTCAATACGAGTTCTTGTGTTATTCCCTTTCTAGTTATTGAATATGGATATATAAGACAAGGGACGGTTAAGCACTGCCATGATATGCCTTTTTGGTTCATTTCTATTAACTCTTGGATGTAGCTGCTTTTCGAACTCTGTTGATGAATTCGGATTTCATTAGCTTTGAACCATACATGTTGCTCACAATCTGCTTCAGGTTTGCATATAATGGTTTGCTCTTCACTCCTTTCCACTCTGGTCTCACAGATATTTCACTTTAGTGCTCCTTTTTGCTGTTGGCAAAGGGGGAGAATTGTTGTGAGTCCTTGAGGTTGTGGACATGGGAGTCCTTGTTGAGGGGGAGAGCCTTCATCTGTTTCATCCGTTATCATGCGCAACCGTCACATTATGCATAGCATTCTGTTTCATCTGTCATCATGCAACCGTCACATTATGCATAGCATTCCCATATCACATTATGCCTAGCTTTCCCATATAGCATTCACATGCTTTGATCATCCATGCATACAAATCCGCATTCCCATGTTTTACTATCATGGATCTTGAGCTGCATAGGTTGCATTTGTCATACACTTTGCTATATTGGATATCTCTGCCATATAATGACTCACAGTGTTGCCATCATTAAAAAGGGGGAGAATGTTGTGCCCCTATGGTCAATTGAGTTCATATGGTCACTTGGGTCATTCGACATCATTCTATGGTCATATGAGTTCTAATGTATTCTTGGTTTTGATAATGGCTAAACACTATTAGTCATTGATGTTTTTCACCTTCATGTGATTGACATACGTGATGTTTTTGTTCATGACAGTTATTCGAACTCTAAGCATGCATCATTTAACCTATTTAGCTACTAGTTAGGCAAGGATTTGAGAACACCTACCTTTTGATGTTTGATACAAGGTTCAGAAGCTGCAGCAGGATCGCAGCAGGACGCAGACTCGGGGAGAAGACGCTCCTTTAGCACTGACGCGGTAGCAGCCTATGTCAGTGCTACGGAGGGGATTAGATATAGGGATGGTAAGACATTGGTTTAATGTCTTGTGGGTCTTGCTGAGTGGGTATTGTCTTTGCCAACTGAAATGGGTTGCTCGTGTCTCAAGCTTCTAGAAACATAGGGTTAAATGACGCCTTTATAAGGGGTCGTTCATTTAATATATGTGGCACTATTCACGTAAATGACGCCTTGCATGAGGGCGTCATTTGTTTGTGTGACATTATTAATGAGACCCCATTCATGTGTTACCATTCGGGATGTTCATATATATTTTAATATTCAAATGAGATGGGGTCCTATTGAAAATGGCGCCTTCATGCATGTCTTCAATTTGGAAATTGAAGACTATGTGAAGGGTCTTCAATTTGGTAAGTGGAAAAGTTGGAAAGCACTTACGTACAATCCATGGCCCATGTGTGAAAGTTTGTCTTATACTTTTATATAATAACCCACCCATGGTTTTGTTTCTTTGTGTAAGACCTCCCATGTAAGATTCTTTGCCCATGTGCATAAAGTTGGATTGCACATTTGTATGCTAGTCCTCCTATAGTTTAGTTCTTTAAACAAAACCTAGAATTCTATTAAGAATAGTAGATTACATATGCATAAAGTGATGATTTGTAAATTTATATACTAGCCCCCCTTAAGGTTTGGCTCTTTACACAAAGCCCTCAAGATTCTTTATGTTATAAACTAGGGTTGGCTTGTATTTTTATATAGTAGTCCTTGTGAGGTTGGATTCTTTATGTAAGGCCTTCATGTATGATTTATTTTAAGAAGATGTTTTAAATTTACTCAATGGCTTTTATCGGGGGTGCTACAAAGACACATGTGGGTATCTAGGAGCGGAAGGCTGACTCGTGGAAGGTTGACATGTGGGAGAGTACGAGTATGTAGGAGCGGAAGGTCGACTCGTGGAAAGATATGTGGCGGAAGGGTGGCTCACGGGAGCGTAGGGTTGGCTTGTGGAGGGTGAAGGTTGATATGCGGAAGAAGATGTAGATGGCGGGGTGTATGTAGAAGGTGGAGAAGACTCGGGGTCAAGGGAACCTTGGAGTTGTTGGCGGATGAAGCGGGCTCGGCTATAAAGCTGTTGCCATGAGGTAATATCATTAAGGGCTAAGATGAACCGATACTCTAGCGTTGCGTTAGAAATCAGCATCTTCATCAGCTCATGCTCCGGAATGTACCCTAAGACTTGTGCGGCAAGGCGACGCCAATGGTTGGTAAAGGTGCAGAAATCCTCTTCATGCTTCATCTTCTCGTGGGCCAGATCCACAACATAATACTTGGGCCCTACCTGGTCCTAAAATTGTTGAAGAAATTCCTCTTGGACAGCTTGGAAATTCACAATCCCCTCTTGCGGCAACAAAAAGAACCAATCCCGAGTCGGGCCCTCCAATGACAGACCAAATAAATATGCCATCAAACTTTGGTCAAGTCGAAATTGGGCCGACTCATAAACGAACTCCTTTACGTGCACATACGGGTCACCGACTCCACCATAATGGTGATATGTGCGAACTTGTGAGTAAGGCAGAAGCCGAAGACCTTAGAATGCAAATGGAACACTCAAGGAGGATTTGGGATCAATTCGGTGTTGTAGTTCATCAAGCTGCCGTTGGACTTGAGAAATCATCTCTGGGGTAGGCAGAGATCGAGAAGGATGTAAGCCAACCTGAGCAAGAGTGTGTGAATTTAGACCAGAATGATGATAATGGGCCGGACGAGGGGATCCAGACTGAGAGGAAGAAGGAAAGCCCATTCTAGGAGTGGAAGGATATGTGGGCCTAGAAGGATTATGAACATGGGGACCCATTGGGCCAGCAGCAACATGGGTAGAGGAAGTGGGCCCATTAAGGAGGGAAGGCCCATTAAGAATAGTAGGACTATGAAGGGAATGGGGCCCATCAGGAGAATGAGTCCCATTAAGATAAGGAGACCCATTAAAGGAAGAAGGCCCACTAAAGGATGTAAACCCATTAAAGGAAGAAGGCGGTTTGTTAAAGGATGGGGGCCCATTGGAGGAATAAGGCCCACTAAGAGAATGAGACCCATTAATGGAAGGCGGGCCACTCACGGAAGATGGCCCCTTAAAGGAATGAGGCCCATTAGATGAATGAGGCCCATTGTGAGAATGCGGCCCCTTAAGATGATTAGCAATGAGTTTTTGAGTCTGGGCCGAGTCCATTTGGCAAACAAGAGATGATAAGTGGGCCATGAGATTTGCTTGTGGGTCAGAAGGACGACGAGGAGATGGGCCTGCATGGGAAGAGGAATCCACACGGGAATAGGAAGATGAAGAAGGAAGGTACAAGGGATTAGTGTGGTGCTCCATGAAGACAAATGGAGACTTAATATAAAGAAAATCAGGGAAATACAATGAGGGAAGTAAGCGCTCTAAGATCAAGGAGGGGGGCTGACTCAATAATTGGTGTGGACACCCGAGCGATTGAGAAGCACGACACGCCGAGTCACCGGTACCGTACGCGGGGCACCACCCGAGCCACTACGGCGTCCATCTGGCTCGGAGACAGTCTGGAGACTCCCCCTTGAGTCTCGGCCTTTATCACATTTATTTGGACTTTATTTGTGTGTCATGTGTGTTTATTTAGTTTTATTCGGTTTGTAATTTAGATTGTAATAAGGGTTTATATGTAAAATGGGACCACCCGGGTCCCACGGGCCCTCCACCCCTCCTCCCATTGATCCACCTTGCCCCTAGGGCCCATGTGGGGTCAGTCAACATTCCAATTGTGGGCTTCTAGAAGAGTGGGCCAAGTGGGGGACAAGTGGATGTCAATGTCAAGGTTGGCCACCAACCTTAACCCCATAGTCAAGGGGGCGCCCCCCTCTCACTATCACCATTTTTATTTTTGCTAAAATATGTATTAGAACTAATTAGTTCTATCTCTTTTTTTATTCCCCCAAACCCTAGATCTAGGGGTACTTTGAGTCTTTTGGCATTTGATATAAATGCCTTGTATTCCCCATTTATGAAGAATTAATGCATAAGAAATCTTGATTATTGTTGGAGCAAGCCTTGGCCGCCCCCTATCTCTCCCCTCTCTCCCCCTTCTGCAGCTGGGAAGGTTGCATTCTGGAGGTGTGAAGCCTCCCCTATCAGTTCCGGAGTTCGTCGTCGCCGCCGCCGCCAACATCGTGCCGCCATCGCACCACCACGGTTGCCGTCGGAGTTCTATCTTCATCCAACAGCAGCATCTTCCACGAATTTTAACTCTCAGATCCGAGATCTTCTTGAGTTTGGATTTTGAGGGCGTGTTCTAGAGGTCTCCTCCATCTCTCAGAAAACTTGGTTTGGCCTCTAGACTCTGAAATCCATTTTTCCATTTTCATCCATCATTTCATTCCAGATCTGTCAGCTTTCTGTTCACTGTGATAGCAAGTATGAAATCTCCACCTTAGACCCATCTTTTGATTTTTCCTAGAGTCCCCAATTTTACTGGGAGTTCTATCCACTAACCCCTCCATCCACGAATTTTTGTGGAATTTCTAAAGCCCATCTCATATTTCCTAAAATTCACTTTCAGATCCCTCTACAGTTCTATCTACCTCTATCCAGATCCGACCCCCAATCAGTGTAAAATCCCTAACGAATCGTAGCCTCCACCAATCCCTTCACAAAAAATATTTCCATTTTCCTCTCTTTCCCCTCCCCAACTTTCATGAAGAGGTCGAGGTCTGAATCTAAGGTCTACCCTGCGGGCAATGGTAGTTCTCAGGAAACTACCCTGCTGTTCTGAGATTTCGGGAACTATCCAACAGAAACTTCAAAATTTGACAAAGGCCAGATCCGTACATATCCAGTTCATCTCTCTGGTCCTAGATTTAAGGACTTCAAAAGAGCTTTTCAACGGTACCTTCTGTGCTTCGATCCGACATCAGGATTGATCGCAGCAGCCGTTCTCGCCGGAGCGCGCACTGAAAAATAGAAGCATCAGTCCGTGGGCAGCAACTCCAACGCTTGGTGATCGGAGCCGATCGGCCTCCGACCTGTGTTTCCGACCGACCGCCATCCCGGGAGATGTGACACCAGGGGTCTCCATCACAGCGGGACCCACCCCATCAGACCCGGAGGATAGAGCGGCTCGTGGGCCCCACGGGCTCGTAGATCGCGCCGTCCGGATAACACGAAAAAGCGGGTTCGGCACCGCCGGGATGACATCAAGATGCTGCCCGTCAACCCGATTGTCGTGACTCCCGGGTCCGACATGTGACCTGTTACCTCCCTGCGTGGAGTGGGTCAAACTTTTGTATTGCTATAAAATTTTGTTAATCGGGAGTCCGAGATTGGCCGGTGTTGTCTTCCCCACGCCGGGAGCGTGGAGGTAACGATCGTAACTCTTTGGCATTCATTTGCTAGTTTAGTGTATGATCTTAGGCCGCTACCGAGTGCGATAGGAACTAGCCCATGAGTCCATGTCACCGCTGTGAGTGTGAGAGTGACCCGTCCCATGGCTCGATCCGAGTCCGGAAGTGAGTCGACTACCCTTGAACTCTGCCAGTTCTTCAACCGTGCACGATCCGCGTTTCCCTCGCTTGGGACGACGAGTGAGCTTGCGTTTCTGTTAGCGACATATGGCCCATAGGAACTCATAGTGTCAGGCTGAAGTCTCTCCAATTTGTGTGTTGCTGGTCGCATCCGCATTTAGAGTCCCTGGTCCGCATCACTTAGAGTCGATCCCCGTGTCCGTCCCGCATCAATAATGCAAAAGGAAAAAAGGGACCTAGGACAATGAGACTAGACAATGGATACACAAAATGGACTAGCCTAAATGGGTCTAATAATAAAACCTATATGGATGATGGGGGATGCAACACAAAACACTACAAATGGGCTTGGACAAGCCCAAACAACACAAACAATATGAAGGATTTCACCCAAGTCAAACAAGTTAATATGATGGAAAATATTTTATTATCAAAGTTTTGGCGGACTTTTAAATGTTTTAAATTAAGATTAATTCCCTCAAGATAGGTATCCTATAGGGAATAAGGTCCAAACTTTGGGTTGACTAAGGTTAACTCCCTCACAACGTATGCAAAATGTGAAACTATGGGGTGGAGAGGTACAACCGGCCCGGCGTCCGTGTGGGAATCTACGGCTCAAGGGACTTACGGAGGTCCCGGATAAGATCACCTAGTCGAGCCCAAGGAATATGAGAGCGAGAGGATCACTTACCAAGGGGGAACGCAACTACAATATGACAATATGTATGATCCTATGCGCCCAGAGGGCATGCAATTTCTAGCCTAAAACTAACAAATCAAGGCAATAATAAAATTATGCAAACATAACAAAATGCATGAAAAATGCAAGACAATATGAATAACAATAATGCAAGACTAGAAACAGGGACAACTAGGTACTAGAAGATAAGAGAAATCATAAAAGAACAATATACCTTTGTGTTTGCCCTCGGACCTACAAGTGAATTTTATGCATAAAATGTAAAAATGAAGGCAATATTTAACTATGCAAAAGGAGTCCAATGCATGCAAATGATATATGGACGCGAAGATAATACAAAAGACTATGTAATGGAATCAAAAACATCACAAATAGACCCTGGGAGGCAGTTTAAATCAGCAAAGAAAATAGGCCTGTGAGTCTATCCCAAATCTGCCTGCATACCAAATGCAAAAAATACAAAAATAGAGGCAAGTTTTAAATATGCAAATGATATCCAATTTGTGCAAATTTTATATGGGCACGCAGACAGTACAAAGAAGAACACAATGCAATAGAAATCATCTCAATACGATATCAGGAGACAAAGTTATGCGTGAATGAACAGGGCCTCCTTGAGCAGTGCGCCTGTCCTGCCAGAACCAAGTAGAGGTCACGGGATGACCGTTTCTAACACAGTAGCGGTCTATTGGAAGACCGCCAAGGTGTTGGGCAGCCCTGGGAAGGCCGCTACTACTCCAGGGTGCTGGGGTGGTCTTGAGATGGCCGCTAAGAGGGCTTGGCGGCCCTGTGGAAGACCGCTACTCTCGGACAGAACCGAAACTAAACAGAACAGTGGAAAAGTGAAAGGAATTCTACCCAAACATGCACAAACACCCACCCAACTCACAGGGGAGTAAGAATATAACGCGATGGGCACAAGTTGTCCCACCGTGATTGCCAAAAAATAGAGATGTAGATGGATTGTTCTACCCCCGCCCCCTAAAGCTATGCATGTATCATATGCGTATGAACATGAACAAGTGTAAGGTATGAATCAAAGGGCGATGAATAGATGAGAAAGACATACCGTGATCGCCACCAAGGCTTTACAGCACCAAGAGATGAAGAGATGAAGAGATGGTGCCGTGTACCTTGGAAAATGACGAAGAGTTGATCGCGCTTCAAAAGGGATACGGGGAACCGATCATGGGTACACCTCCTCACCTTCCAGCCGGCTAGAAATCAAGGGCCTCACGTTCTATCAACAATCTCATGCAAAACAAAGTCACAAAAACAAGAAGAAACCCATTAGAATATGAAGTGTAGTATATGCCCCGAAGTGGTAAAATAACATGAAAGAAAGGGGGAGAACGCACTGGGGGAGGGTTTTTAACCCCTATAAACGGGTGCAAATAGTAGGTGGGTGTGTTGTGCATGCATAGGATTTGAAATCACAAGAAATGATAGAGAGAATAGAGAGAAAAGTGCTATGCAAAATGGAGAAAAAACGTAGAAACGTGCAAAAATAATGCGACTTGTGATGATTTTAAAAAAGTAGGAGAGAAGAACTAAGGAATGGAGCAATGAAAATGAGCCCAAAGAGATGAAAATCAAAGCTTATACTTCCCTCTTCAAAGTGGGGTCGAAGTTGTGAGTAGACGATCCGGCATGGCTTCACCCCGCGTCGAGAAAGAGCCCCCCCTCGCGCACTGCAAACTGGGCCAAATTTATAGAGAATGCAGAAACCCGGAACTTTCTCCTTCGATTTCAGAGGATAGAGACCACCAAATCTCGAGATCTATGGATCAATCTCGAGATAATAGTTAGGATAAGTGCTAGGAACAAACGGGACTCTATTTGGTGGAAGGATCTGGAAGATAGAGCCCTAGAAGATGGCCCCGAAGCTTAATCTGGAAGAGTTTGTGTTACACAAAAATGCATAAAACCAAAAATTACGCTAATGATTCCCGCAGATATACTCCACCAAAATTCAAGTTCTACGACTTAAACTCGAGATAATAGTAGGGAGAAGAGATAGAAACAAACAAGAATCGATTTGGCAGAATATTCGAGAAGATAGAGCCCTTGGAAGGTGACCCCATTGAGCACAAATCAACCTTAGAGTCTAGCGGCGAAGAAATCGGAGTTCAGGATCATCTAGACTCTCTGTTATAGAGACGACCTATCGTGAGGCCGCCATTAAGAAGAAACTGTCATGCCTAGACTGCAACTAGACCATAGGATACCAAACATTGATGACCACGGGGATTCGGAGGAAGACAGGAGAGAGGCGGCCATCACTGGGCCGCCATTGTCAGTAGCAGTCCAGTGATGGCCGCTACCCAGGCCTTGGCGGTCCAGGAGAGACCTCCTCACACAGAGCTTGGCGGCCTGCAGATGGCCGCTTCCTGGAGCATGGCGGCCCAGCAAAGGGCCGTCCCAATGGGCTTGGCGGCCCAGTGAGGGCCACCTCATTGAGCTAGGTGGCCCGGTGAGGGCCGTCACCTTCTTACCGCATTTCGATTGTCGAGAATGTTGGGGAATGGTTCCGAAGCTTTGGAAGACTTGGGGGATAGCTGGGAACTGATGAAAAATGACCTCCAAACTCAGAGGGCTAGGGAAATGATCAAGAAATGTGCTCACAATCAGATCAAGGAATGCTCCAAAACAATGGGTGATTCGAGGCATCACGGAAGATGAACAAGAGAAATAACTCGACTTGCAGGCTAAAAATGGGTGTCAACAATAACATAGCACAACAAAATGATGCAGAGCCAAATTCCGATGAGGCAGGACCATCGAAGACTACAGCCCAAGACCCTCCCAAGCCGAGATGGGCAGAGGAGATGAAGCTATCCAAATCCCGGGCCGGGACCCGAATAATGAAATTGTTGAAGAAGCTCCCGGCAAGATTCACTATTTGGGAGATTCTCTCTTTAAGCGAGGAGACTCGACAGGCCATCATTACGACTCTACAAACTCCTACATAATATGAAAGCTATTTGGCCGAAGCATTTCGAGGGGCGAATGTGACATTCACTGAAGAAGATATGCTACTTCCCACTGTCAGCCATAATAAGCCGTTGTACATGAAAGGGCAGTTGAACGGCCAGTCAATAAACATGATTTTGGTAGCTCCGGGTGTAGCAGTCAATATACTGCCCTACCGTATCTACCAGAAATACTATTTTGATGTTCACCTCACCAAAGTCAGGGATATGCGGATCACCGGCTTCAATCAGAAATTTGAGGTCTCGTTGGGAGTGGCAGAGTTTACCCTCACAATGGCCGACTTCACTACAAGGGTGCAGTTTCATATTATCAATTCCAGCACTTCATAGAAGGCGCTGCTTGGCCGACCATGGTTGCATAAAAATCTAGTGGTGCCTTCTACTCTGCATCAATGTATCAAGTACAACCGGGATGGAAAAGAGGAGAGAATATTTGCTTACCTCCACCCATTCGAGGTATTTGAATGTCATATACTGGATGCTTCTCTCTACATAGAGCATTCTCGAGAGTTCGCCAGGCCAAAGGCTCCCGCCAAAACAACAAAGGAAGCCTCAGGTGATGGTTGGTTTCCACCACCGCTGCCTGGTTATGCAAGCTCTTGAGTTGTATCACATGTTGCCAACACAGGTGATTTTAGCAGAGCAACACCTCTTGCTATCTATCCCCAGACGAATGAGGTCGGGGTTGAAGAACTCTATGGGCATACTAAGGTCCTTGACGGGCTCATCAAACCAATAGCAAGCCTTGACAACTCAACAGTCGAGCCCTACAAAGTAATGGAGGTGGTTCACCCAGCAAGCCGCACCAGCCTATTCTATGTGGCAGAGGAGCATGCTACATGGCAAGATACAGATTGTCATATTTCTGAGGACCTAGACAATCCAATGGTCCTGATCCAAGGCTTGGTATCCACAACAGACAGAGCAACCAAGTTGTCCGAAAAGCTTCAGATTCCCTCTTTTCAATCCCATGAAGAAAGGGAGTCCTTCAAGAAGCTTTGGTATCTTTCCAACCTGGACAAGGAGCTGATGTGCATCTCTCAGAACCCTGGGCTAGAGTTCACCCTTGAAGAATATTACTATGGGGGCGCTATCAGGTGGATGTAATCTCTACCTTTGTCCCACCGATTAAAGGCTTACCGGGGGCAACCTATGATGATTACCCAGTAGAATATGAGTGTGCGGAGTCGCCTCGTCAACCATCAGAATTATTTCTTCCATGTCAACCTGAACCCCAAAAGTTAGAAACCTCGACCACATGAAGGTGCTGGGAAGAGGTCTTTCATGAAGAAACGACATTACAAGCCAAATTTGATACAACTAGCGACAACGAGGCCGAAGATTCTGAGCAGGGAGAGGGGTGTCCTAGTCACAACTCATCCCCGGTCATACCTCCGTTACAGTCAGAACTAGCCCTGAAAATCCCCGGTGAATGCAATCAAATGATACCTCCTATTGAAGCTACGCCCGGAAAAGAGTAGACCACTCTTGCCAAAGATTCGGAGGCGAGTCATCCTACCCTCGGGCCCCCATTAAACACACTGGCCGAAGTCGGAAGATCGGATTACTCGTCAGCCGAGCAGTCTGCACCATTACAACAAGCTGAGTTAGAGGCTCTCCTAGAAGGCTGGGGGCAACACAAAGAAGAGCTGGAAGTCCTGGAAGCTAAAGATGATAATGAAGACTTTATTGACCTGTAGCCAGCACCTCCAGAAATTGAAGACGGCGGCGAGGCCACCGTTGATGAATTATTAGAAATAAACTTGGGAAATGAGGATGACCCTAGGCCAACATTCCTTAACACCCAGATCTCCCCAAAAGAACAAAAGCTATGTATATAGCTGATCCAAGAATTCCGGGACTGCTTCGCTTGGAACTACAAAGAAATGCCAGTGCTCTGCCCTGCAGTCTCACAGCATGTCCTGTCTATAGATCCGAAGGTCGAACCTGTGAAGCAGCCATCCCAACGCATGATACCGGAGCTAATTACACAAATTAACAAAGAAGTTGACAAGCTCATTTGATGAGGACATCTCTTGCCCCTCCATATTTTCTGAAGCTCGGATTGATCGTCGGTGTACGCCATTATGTTCCTCATGTGTTTGTGAGTCGAGTCATGTAATTTTCTTATTTTTATTTGAGTCTTGAACATGTAATTTTCCCTTTATTGAGTCATGTACCTAGGTTAGAAAGTCATTTTCCTAAGTCTTGAAGTCATTATGTTGGTTTGATAGGTTAATGGGCCCAATTCATTGGGCTAGGCCCAGGGGCGCCCCTCCCTTGGACTGTTTGGTCATTAGTTAGTTTGTCAGGGTCAGTTTGGTCTTAGGAAAAGTGTGGGGTCTATAAATAGCCCCACCCCTCTCTCATTTGGAACAATTATGCTTGAATATTGAATCCAGAAAATTTTCACACCTTCTAGTTCCCTCTCAATATCTCCCTCTCTCTCTCTCTTACTATCACTCTCTCTAAGTGGGTTGTGCCCCCTCTCTCTCTCCTCCCCACCCCAATTTCGAAATTCATTCTCTCTCCTCCCCATTCACCTCTCATTTAGGCCCCTTCCCCTTCCCCATGCACTCATTCAATTCCCCCTCCAACCCCTAGGTGGAAAGCCCTTCTCCTAGGCACCTTTCCACTCTCCCAAGCAACCCTCCCTCTCCCCAAGACTGAAAGAGCCCTTCCCTAGGCCAAATTTTGAATTTCCCTCTTCCTTGGGCTGTGCCCTTTCATCTCCCCACCTCCCTAACCACCCAAGGTTGCACCCCCCCTTCCCCATCCACCAAATAACCCCTTGTTCATGCCCTTCCCCACACCCTCTCCTCCACCTATTCTGTCCCTGTTGCAGGTTTCAGAAAAGCAGTGATTTGCAGTAGCAGCCACGACTTCCCCTGAAGGCTCCCGGTGGCATATCTTATACTTTTGGAATCGTCTCCAAGTCTTCTTTCCAACGGTCATACTCCTGCCTGCATCCGAGTTCGGAGCTGTCCGGAGGAACGTCATCTTCAACGACTGCGCAATCTGTCCCAAACTGAAGGCCAGAGCGATCTTGGAAGCCGTTCAGCGGCCAACCTTGGAGGAATTCGATCACGCTTCCTTCTACAAAATTCTTCTTCATCTAGTCCTCCATCAGTAGCAGAAGGAACGACGCCAATCGCCTGCCCGAACTATTTGTTCTGAATTTCTTCGCCGGAGTGTGCAGTCTGCCCCCTGCAGGTCCAGGTTTGACTTGTCTTCACTTCTCCGGCCACCATTCTCCTCTCCGACCTCAGATTGTGGCCCCGTCAATTTTTGCTCGAAGATACTCCAACCACGATCGCGTCACTGCCCATTTCGTTCGATTTGGAGTTCAGGAGCGACCGCAGTGCCTTCTGCAATCCACTGTATCAGTTCTGCATCAGTCAGAGGCAGAGTGTTGCTGTCCTGCTCCAGTCGTCGGTCCGATCAGCCCCGAGTTCCAGAGCTTCCCAAAAACTTAAAGCATCATCCTCGGCCAGCTGGGGAACTTTTGGCACTAGTTTCATCAATATTGGAGCTCGGTTGAGTCCGTGGCTGCATCTTCATCGACAACCTGTTCAGCAAAACTGAAGAGTGGCAGAACCCGCAAAGCTTGGAGAGTCGGCGTTCTCTTCATAATTTCCCCACCCCGCTTGGCCGGCTAAAGGCCCCTCCCTGCGTGGAGGTAATCTTGGTTGTAATAAGTCTAACCCCTACCCCAAGAGCCCCCCTCCTGCGAGAGGTGTAGTTCATGTAATAATATTTTTGCAGATTTGAAGCGACACCGACGCGGCTTGCGGGCGCAAACCCTTGCCTCCCCGCTCGCCCCCGTCTTTGGCCGAGTTGGCGTCTTCACGCCGGCTAGGTGAGCCTCGGTCCCCCTTTCCTTGCTAGTCAATATCACTTGCTTAGCTTAGTATTCTTGCTTTGCTACGTCGGACGGAGAGCGAGGGCCCGGCCCAAATTGCCGAACACGTGAGTGTCCATCGCGGGCGAGTTGTGAGCGAGCCATTTCAACCTACACCCATGGTGTGACGGCCGCCCGTGAGTGGGCATCCCTGGCCCAATTGGGGTTCTCCCCAAGCTTGCCAAGCACCGGAGCATCATTGTCCCACCCCAGACCCTCTCCATTATCGTTTAGTTGCCCACAGGCACAAGTGTGCACCAAGCGAGTGAGCCACTCGAGTGGTATCATCACCAATTTGCTTGCTTGCAACCTTAGGTCCAAGGGTCATATTGTGTTGTGGTCATCACCCCAAGGTGGTGTCACATCAAGTGGTATCAGAGCAAGTTCACAACTTGTCTCTATCAAGTTGGTCCTAGGACGCTCATATGCATTTAGAGTCTTCGGTTGCATCTCTTTTGTCCACTAGCATGGCTACTTCATGTAAGTCACATCTATCTCACTCGGCCCTCCGTAAAGGTCCGATTGACACCCCTTTCGACAAAGTCCTATTTGAGGACCTTATCTTTAACGGATACCACCCTAGTGCATATTTAGAGTGGGAGGAAAACATGGACAAATACTTTAAAAGGAATCCAATGACTGAACCCATAAAAATCTACCTTGCCAAGAGTCGACGTGTGTACCATGCCGAGGATAGGTGAAAGTTCATTGAACAATTTAGGAGGGTTATGAGGCTAGAGCCTATTAACACATGGGAGAACATGAGAGCCGAACTTAGGAAAGTCTACACTCCCCGACCTCCTCCCTCCTACCCGGGTTACCAAAACTCGAGGAGCACTCCCACTCCTCCAACCCCACCCATCCAAACCCTTACCACTAGAACCCAAGTGTCCAAGGCCTCCACCTCCCCACCTAACCCCATGAGGGCCCCTACACCCCAACCAAACCCCCCTTCCCTAACCTACACTAGTCAAGCCCCTTTAGCCCCCACTTCCACCCCAAACGATCCCAAGGACAAGAGACCCCTAACCGACCCAATTCCCTCCATGGTGACCACCACTTATCCAACCCTCACCATTAAAAACCAAGTGGACACCGCGTCCACCCCTCCACCTAGGCCCATAATGGCCACCACCCCCAAACCCAAAACCCCTCACCAAACCCGTACCCCACAAGCCCCCTTGACCACCACCACAAACCCACCATCGTCCCCAAAAAGGGACACATCTCCCAAAACAAATCAACCCAAAACCCCTCACCCAACCCACCTCCCACTTCCTACACCAATCTTTCCCCAACCTAGGCCTCCTCTACTTCCCCTTCCTATCCCAACCCAAGCCCATGCTTGTTCACCACCCCAGGTGTGTCATACGCTAGCTATCACCAAACCACCCACCATAGATCCCCCTACTCCATTAGCAATAGAAGTTGCTACCCACACACCTACCCAAGTAGAGAAGGATGCCCATCCGAATCCACCTCCCAACATAGAGGAAATCCAAAGGCCAAACAACTCACACACCTCTAGCCTAGCTCCTCTAGAGACACCCAACCTCACCATAGATAAGTCCATACTCCAATGGCTCAAGAAAGGTCTCACCATTCCTAGTTCACAACCATGCCACCTACCCATGGGATATCAATCCCAAATCATTCCCATTCAGCCACATGTCACTTATCAAACTTCCTATTGTGTGGAAGATTTGGGAGACTTAGTGAACTACCTACATTGGTAAATTCACTTGACCAATATGCTAGCCTTGAGGCCATCTGAAACTAACACCATTAGCCTAGCATATCCCTCCATTGGCTCCATCACTTCCATCTACACTAATGGCCAAGTTACTAGTGAGATCATCCTCCTTCTTCCCATGGAGGAAGAACCTATCCTAGTCCACTCCCCAACCATTAAGATCCCAAGTGCTTTGATCGGTCAACCCATTAGCAACCTTGGCCCAATTATTGAGGAGGATGACTCACCATTCGAGGACCTTGAGAGCATAGAGTACCCCTACCAAGGTGACCCTTACCATGATCCCTTTGACCCTTTTCTATGGGAGCCTAGATCTCAATGTAACCCACTCACCTTATTCACCACCCACCTTACCCTACCCTTACCACCCATGATAACCCAAAACCTTCCCTTCCTAGAATTGGGTTACACCAAAGAAGCCTTAACCATAGGCAACATACACAATGGGATTGATAGATGGCCCCACTCCATGATGTCTCCCTTCTTAGATCCCTTTGACTCATACGAATGGAAGCTCAAGGGCCACCCCACACCTATGCACATAGAAGTCATCACTAGGATTGAAATGCATGTGCTTAGGCATACCACCCCACTTGACATGATTAGAAAGTCGGGTCCATTCATTCATATCACCCACATGTCAAGAAGAAAACATGAGTGGTCAATATTTGGTTGTAATGGTCCACCATCATTCATCATAAATCTCAAGCATGTTAGGAGCATTCTTGGATGTCCGGGTCCCCCGGCACTCATCACACTCACACATGAAAGGGACACCTATGGATGCCCCGATCCTCCCAAGACATTCAAAGTCTTCATAACATCAATGCATGATAGGTCTACATGTGGTTACCCTGGACCACCTTTGCATACCACGCACTACTCACTCACACTGCATCTTAGTACATGACATATGCATCAAAACATGCATCAAGCAAAAAGCGGTGAGAATTATAAAAAGCGGGCAAAAACTCGTGAGCGCCACTTGAAATTCCACGTTGGCGACTTGATGATGATGATTTTGGAGTGGCTCTACTCTAGGGTCACCTCCAATTTGAGGGCACGAGGACTTGGACCTTGCCAAGTTCTGAGTGGCCTTGGCACCCGGCTTGCGGGTTGAACTTACCAATGGGTTTTGGGATTCATCCCACTTCCCACATGGCGGATCCGGCACCCTCTAAGGGTACCGCGGTGGATCCTAGTGAGTGTCTTGAGCCTACACCTATCCTTGTGAGAGACACCCTCGGAGTGCCACCACAAACTAGCCCGAGAACCCGACGTCAGCACATGGCGGGAATACTAAGCAAAGCAAGATCTCTTCGCCAGCCTAAGGGTGTGTCCGAGCCACTTTGTCGAGTGGAAGCACCGTTCCTCGGCTATGGACATGGGTCGAGTTTGGAGAACAAGGTTCGCCCGGAACTACGTTTAGGATGCTACTTCCCCGGTGGACCCATACTCGACAGGGTAGAGTTTTCCCCACCCCGGGGGTATGATGGGGACATCCCTTGTCCCTCCACATTTTCTGAAGCTCGGATTGATCGTCGGTGTACGCATTATGTTCCTCATGTGTTTGTGAGTCGAGTCATGTAATTTTCTTATTTTTATTTGAGTCTTAAACATGTAATTTTCCCTTTATTGAGTCATGTACCTAGGTTAGAAAGTCATTTTCTTAAGTCTTGAAGTCATTATGTTGGTTTGATAAGTTAATGGGCCCAATTCATTGGGCTAGGCCCAGGGGCGCCCCTCCCTTAGACTGTTTGGTCATTAGTTAGTTTGTCAGGGTCAGTTTGGTCTTAGAAAAAGTGTGGGGTCTATAAATAGTCCCACCCCTCTCTCATTTGGAACAATTATGCTTGAATATTGAATCCAGAAAATTTCCACACCTTCTAGTTCCCTCTCAATATCTCCCTCTCTCTCTCTCTTACTATCACTCTCTCTAAGTGGGTTGTGCCCCCTCTCTCTCTCCTCCCCACCCCAATTTCAAAATTCATTCTCTCTCCTCCCCATTCACCCCTCATTAAGGCCCCTTCCCCTTCCCCATGCACTCATTCAATTCCCCCTCCAACCCCTAGGTGGAAAGCCCTTCTCCTAGGCACCTTTCCACTCTCCCAAGCAACCCTCCCTCTCCCCAAGACTGAAAGAGCCCTTCCCTAGGCCAAATTTTGAATTTCCCTCTCCCTTGGACTGTGGCCTTTCATCTCCCCACCTCCCTAACCACCCAAGGTCGCACCCCCCCTTCCCCATCCACCAAATAACCCCTTGTTCATGCCCTTCCCCACACCCTCTCCTCCACCTATTCTGTCCCTGTTGCAGGTTTCAGAAAAGCAGTGACTTTCAGTAGCAGCCACGACTTCCCCTGAAGGCTCCCGGTGGCATATCTTATATTTTTGGAATCGTCTCCAAGTCTTCTTTCCAACGGTCGTACTCCTGTCTGCATCCGAGTTCGGAGCTATCCGGAGGAACGTCATCTTCAACGACTGCGTAATCTGTCCCAGACTGAAGGCCAGAGCAATCTTCGAAGCCGTTCAGTGGCCAACCTTGAGGAATTCGATCACACTTCCTTCTACAAAATTCTTCTTCGTCTAGTCCTCCATCAGTAGCAGAAGGAACAACGCCAATCTCCTGCCCGAGCTATTTGTTCTGAATTTCTTCGCCGGAGTGTGCAGTCTGCCCCCTGCAGGTCCAGGTTCGACCTGTCTTCACTTCTCCGGCCACCATTCTCCTCTCCGACCTCAGATTGTGGCCCCGTCAATTTCTGCTCGAAGCTACTCCAACCACGATAGCGTCACCGCCCGTTTCGTGCGATTTGGAGTTCGGGAACGACCGCAGTGCCTTCTGCAATCCACTGTATCAGTTCTGCATCAGTCAGAGGCAGAGTGTTACTGTCCTGCTCCAGTCGCCGGTCCGATCAGCCTTGAGTTCCAGAGCTTCCCAAAAAATTCAAGCATCATCCTCGGCCAGCTGGGGAACTTTTGGCACTAGCTTCATCAAATTTGGAGCTCGGTTGAGTCCGTGGCAGCATCTTCATCGACAACCTGTTCAGTAAAACTGAAGAGTGGCAGAACCGGCGAAGCTTGGAGAGTCGGCGTTCTCTTCATAATTTCCCCACCCCGCTTGGCCGGCTGAAGGCCCCTCCCTGCGTGGAGATAATCTTGGTTGTAATAAGTCTAATTCCCACCCCAAGAGCCCCCTCCTGCGAGAGGTGTAGTTCATGTAATAATATTTTCGCAGATTTGAAGCGACACCGACGCGGCTTGCGGGCGCAAACCCTTGCCTCCCCGCTCGCCCCCGTCTTCGGCCGGAGTTGGCGTCTTCACGCCGGCTAGGTGAGCCTCGGTCCCCCTTTCCTTGCTGGTCAATATCACTTGCTTAGCTTAGTATTCTTGCTTTGCTGCGTCAGACGGAGAGGGAGGGCCCGGCCCAAATTACCGAACACGTGAGTGTCCATCGCGGGCGAGTTGTGAGCGAGCCATTTCAACCCACACCCATGGTGTGACGGCCGCCCGTGAGTGGGCATCCCTGGCCCAATTGGGGTTCTCCCCAAGCTTGCCAAGCACCGGAGCTTCATTGTCCCTCCCCGGACCCTCTCCATTATCGTTTAGTTGCCCACGGGCACAAGTGTGCACCAAGCGAGTGAGCCGCTCGAGTGGTATCATCGCCAATTTGCTTGCTTGCAACCTTAGGTCCAAGAGTCATATTGTCTTGTGGTCATCACCCCAAGGTGGTGTCACATCATCATTGATGTGGGCTTTGTTGAAGAAAACCAGTATACTACCTGGCTAGCAAACATTGTGCCTGTCAAAAAGAAGAATGGGTAGATCCGGATATGTGTGGATTTTCGGGATCTGAATAAGGCATGTCCAAAAGATGACTTCCCAGTGCCAATAACGTAGGTCATGATTGATGCCACAACTAGCCACGAGGCTCTATCTTTCATGGACGGATCGTCCAGATATAATCAAATATGGATCGCGGAGCATGATCGGATCCATACTGCCTTCCAAACTCACAAGGGTATCTTCCATTACAAGAGGATGCCATTCGGCTTAAAGAACGCTAGTGCAACTTACCAGCGAGCAATGACCAAGATATTTGATGAGTGACTACCATAAAGTTGAGTGCCACATAGATAACCTAGTAGTTAAAACCAGAAGGAAAGAAGACCATCTGCAAGACCTCCGAGTTATATTCCAGAGGCTGAGGCAGTATGAATTAAAGATGAACCCCATAAAGTATGCCTTTGGGGTTTCCATTGGCAAATTCTTAGGCTTCGTCGTCAGATACCGGGGAATCAGGATAGGCCATGGCAAGATCAAAACAATACAAGAGCTACCTCCACCTAGGAAATTGACGGAGCTCTGTTCTCTATAAGGCCGCCTGGCGTACATCCGACGATTCATGTCCAACTTATCGGGTCACTGCCACCATTCCACAAATTAATGACAAAAAATGAACCGTTCCACTAGAGCAAAGAATGTCAAGAGGCTTTTGAAAAGCTGAAAAAATACCTGAAGACACCACCGGTCCTGGCAGCATCGATGAAATTAAGGACGGCCTCTCATCCTATACGTGGCAGCTACCGAATATTCACTGGGGGCAATGTTAGCCCAAAATAATGATGAAGGCAAAGAACAAGCCCTCTACTATCTCAGCAGAAGATTAGTAAGGACTGAAGAGAAATATTCTCCTATTGAAAAGACATGCTTGGCGCTGGTGTTTGCCGCAAAGAAGCTAAGGCATTATATGCTATCCCATGAGGTCCAATTGATCTCTAGGGTAGATCCAATAAAATACATCCTTTCCCAGCCAACTCTCAAAGGCTGTCTAGGCAAATGGGCAGTGTTGCTGATGGAATTTGACATCACCTATGTCCCACAAAAGGCTATTAAGGGCCAAGGCATCATAGATTTCTTTGCTGAACATCCTGTGCCCGAAGATTCTTCTTTGGCCACTGAGCTCCCTAAAGATGAGAC
Organism: Amorphophallus konjac; assembly: GCA_022559845.1. NCBI lineage: Eukaryota > Viridiplantae > Streptophyta > Magnoliopsida > Alismatales > Araceae > Amorphophallus > Amorphophallus konjac. The sequence goes on from CM040120.1 coordinate 214,622,207, forward strand.
ACTAGAGGCAGACCAAATTTAGCCCGCTGTGTGGCAGTTATATTTTGACAGGGCATCCCGAAACAAAGTTCCAATGACCGGACCAGTCAGAGTCCGAGCCGGAGTGGGCATTGTCCTGAAGTCTCCTGAAGGGGCGATTATATATACCTTCTGCTCAATAAACAAGCCATGCACCAATAACGAAGCCGAGTATGAAGCCTTAATAATCGATCTTCAGATCGCTCTGTCCATGGAGATCCAGATGATAGAAGCATTCGGGGACTCGATGCTAGTTGTAAGATAGGTGGGAGGGCAATTCGACGTTCGAAAGCCAGAACTCCTCCCATACCACCGGCAGGTGCTGGGCCTTATGGCGAAATTCTATCTTATTGAAGTAAAACATATCAATCGAGGGAAAAATACTCAGGCAGATGCCCTTGCAAAACTGGCTAGCTCCCTAGTAGTCCCACTGGATGAAACTCTAAATATAATTGTCATTAATAGACGCCAGGTTCCCAGCATGATAGGTGGAGTTGTGAATGAAGCATGTGAAGCAATAACAATTGAAGAAGCCCGTCAGCCTGATTGGCGGGAACACCTCTTAAAATGGTTCCAACACCAGCAGCTACCAATAGAAAAGGAGCAGAGAATGAAATTGATCAGAATCAAGGATTCTTATGAAGTGAGGAATGGAACCCTGTTCCGAATAATGGCAAATGCCCGAAAAAAAATTCTACTGCGTTGTCTGTCAACAGAAGAGTCTTGGCGAGTAATGAAAGAAGTCCATGCCGGGTCAGCTGGGGCACACCAGGCGGGTCCGAAAATGAAGATTAAAATAAAAAAGTTGGGCTACTATTGCCCAACCATATTTGATGACTATTGCAAATTTGCCAAGTCAAGCCAGAAATGCCAAGAACACGCCACAATGCCAAGGAGGCCACCTGCGCTATTACATCCCACCATCCCTAGTTGGCCTTTCGCCCAGTGGGGCACTGATGGCACGCGGAGTTCGTCGTTAAAAACTCGCGCACTCAATTTCAAAAATTCTGTACTCAATAAAATTTAGATTTTGAATATAGTGATGAATACGGGTCGAATCCACGGAGAGGCTAATATTTTGAAGTTGAAAATCCTATTTCTCTTTTATTTTTAAGAAAAACTCAAGCAGTGGTTGAAATGATTTTTTTATATGGGGAACAACTAAAATAACGCAAGAGGAAAATCTATCTAAAAAAACTTGGAGGGGTAGAGGAGAGAAACGGGGAGAGAGAGAAAGAGAGAGAACCAAGCATCTAGAGAGACAATGACACTAAATTTTTCTGAATGCTCCAAAACAAAATCTTACAATGAGTGTGTTCAAGAAAGTAACAAATGACAAATACAATACTTGAAATAAAATCTAACTAAACATGCATATTAAAGAACTAAGGAGGAGGGGATGCAGCCAATGAGACGAAGTCGCCGTCGCCCACGCCTTTAGGCCTTTGAATGGCCACCCAACTTGAAGTAGACATCGCCGCGAGGGAGGGATTAGAGAGAGAAAAGAAAGAGAGAATGTAAAGAGAGATGTGGAGAAAGACATAGAGATAGAAATGGATAGGAGGTTGGTAAATAATAAAAAAACAAAAAAACTGCGTGGAATACGTGTGCGTGTGTGTGTATGTTTGATAGTGAAGAGAGAGAGAGGAGAGAGTAGAAGGGTTAGGGAGAGAAAGAGAGAGAATGGAGGGGGGCCATGCATGCGGTGTGTGCAGTGAGTGTGTGTGAGTGTGTGTGTGTGTGGTAGAGGAGAAAGGGAGAGAGGGGGAAGAGGAGCGGGAGGTCGCGGCCAGGGGGGGCTCCGGTGGGCTGTGTGTGAGTGGTGTGGGCAGAAGAGAATAGCGAGGGGACGTGCGCTGTGAGGAGTGTGACAGTGTGTGAGTAAGGGATGGAGATGGGGCAAAGGAGGCCGCCGGTGCTTGTGTGGTGCAGGAGGGAGAGGGAGAAGGCGAGAGGAAGGCCGGAGGAGGAGAAGTGAATGACGGAGGAGGGTATGCGAAGGAGAGAGAGACGTGTGTGCCGGGAGGAGAGAGAGGGTGGCCCGTCGTCTGTGTGTGAGAAATGTGAGATAGATAGAGAATGGAGGGGAGAGGGAAAACGCTACGGTGATGTGTGTAGAAAAGAGAGAGGGGCAGCGAGAGATGAGAAATAGAGAGAGGGAGAGGCAGGTGTGAAGGAGGGTGAGAGGGAGAAAGAGAGGATGAGAGAGGGAGAGCAACGAGATGGGGGGGAGCTGAGAAAGGAGGGGAGAAAGGCAGCCGTCCGATGCCCCTGTTCAAAACAGGGGCACTGCGGCGGTGATATCGGTGGTGGAGAGAGGGGAACCGGAGGGGAGAGGAGAAGTTCTGTAGGAAGAGAAGAAGGGGCAGGAGAGTTGGAGGGGTAGGAAGAAGAAGAAGAAGGGGAGAGGGGAAGAGGAGAAGGAGAGTAGCAGGAAGAGATGGCCCGAAAGGGGGGGGGGGGAGAAGTTCTCCCGCAAGAGAGGGGACGATGGGTTTTATAGGGGCCATGGTGCCCACGCCCTCCTCATGCAAGCCTCGCATGCTACTCTTGCAACCGCATGCCGTTGCCGGTGCCGTGAGAGCTTTCACCTGCTGCTGCCGCTGCTCACGCCGAACACATGCGCACGCAAAAGGGGGGCCATGCGGCCTTGGCCTTCACATTGCCAATCATTGGGGAGCCTGCTTCTTGGATATCCACTTCGAGGTGCTCACCGGCTCCCCATGATCGCTGCCTGCTGTGCTCGCCGGAGCACGCCATCTTCGCAACCGTTCCCTTGCCATCATGCCACTTCTACGGCCGCTCCCTTGCCATCATGCCACTCGCTCGCCTGCTTGCTGCCGTGTCTACCTGCGCGCGTCTGCTCCTGTACCAGCCTGCTGCACACGCTGGAGCTGCCAGCCTGAGCACGCCAGCGTACGCCTGCTACACCTGCCCTAGCCTACACCTACATGCTAGACTGCCTGGGGATCAGCACGGCCACTACCGTTCCTCCGGCAGCTGCTTGCCTGGTAGGGAGAGGCCAACTTCACGCATGCGAGTCCATGAACGCCAGCGAGCATCCCTACATGCCAGCAGCTCACGTACGAGGGGGGGAGACACATATGATCCCTGTTCACAATGTTAAAATGAAATGAAAACACATTATATTAAAATCCCTCAATGTTTCAATAATATGCTTTGCCATTTGCCCCCTCCTCCCATTCAAAATGAATTTTTTAGACGAAACAATTGTAGCAGAGTTTTTTTTTAATGAAATGATCTTATAAAAAATTAATTATATAATTTATTTATTTCTTTATTTCAAACATATCTCAAGTCCTATTAATTACAAACAAATCTTCATTTTGTATGAAACTGAGATTATCATGAAAAATTACAGAATTAACTCTATTAAAGTCTAAAAATGATGTGTGTAATTTGAATAAATATATATCAATGAGCACTTATCACACCCCCCAACTTACTCATTGCTAGTCCCTTATGCAAACAAATAAAACTTAGGGACCAACAAGAGTTCAAAAAAATTTGTGCCTCAAGTCTAGATCCTCCTTCATGGAATCGACTATGGATTAGGACTTTGGATTTGTTAAAGCATACTAGTCATAGGATTAGAACATGATGCTCATAACTTTCTTAGAAGACTCTCAAAGTCTCATAGCATTTGTGCTCGTGAAATTTAAATCCACAGTTTGGACAATTGTATCCTTCAAATTATCATTTTAGCTAGGTGTCTTTCAACTCTACACCTCCCAGATCAGAGCTTTGATCACGGTAGCCTTCACTTTTTTTTAAACACATGGTGCTGCACAACCCTTCACCGTTTGACACAAACCTCAACTCTTGCCTTAGGAGAAGCATGTCATGTTACTAAGATCAGGGGTATTTTCCATGGTTTTTTTTTTGAAACATATGGTGCTGCACAACCCTTCACCGTTTGATGCGAATCACAACTCTTGTCTTAGGAGAAGAGGCCCAGTTACTAAGATCAGGGATAATTTCCATGATTTTTTTCTTTTTTTTTTCATATCTAACTCTTCACTAGGGAGGTCAGTGTATCAGACACCAAACCGAAAGATAGAAGGCTTGTCCTACCTGCTTCATTAGTGTGTAAGTGATTTTTTTTTATGCTAAGAGACCTTAGGAGATTCTAAATTAGTTTCCACGACTAGACACTAGAAATCATTCTATCATCCATCTCCACGGTCTTCTCCATTCCAGAGTCTCTTTCATGAGAGCATGAATCATGAAAAATAAGTTAGAGTTCTTCTTTTTTTTTAACAACATGCGGCATCAGGTTGCATGAGATTTTTAAAGTGATTACCCTTACCCCCCAACTTAAATAACATTGTCCTTGATAACATGAATCAATATATGAAAAGAACAATGTCCGCATGAATGCTTGGGAAGGAAAGGTACAACCTGAGACGTGCAGACGTGGTTCTCGCCAGACATCCTCCCGGAGCTACTACTGACTCCTACAAACATAAGAAAAATGAAAACGACTTATTGAAATATAGAAGACGAAATGTTGGGTTACCTCCCAACAAGCGCTAAGTTTTAACGTCTGTAGCCAGACGTAATGTGTCTCATTAACCAACATGTTGATTTCATGATTAGCCACCATAAGATCTCATCCTCCCTCAAATTCCAGCCCTCATGCCATTAGAGGACAAGATGCAAAACATAAGCATGGGAGCCAGAGGAATGCCAGAGGATGCCCTGGTCAAAGAATGGAGGAGGAACATTATTAAAGATCATGTCTTCTATTATGAAATATTCCTCCCCATAATTAAGGTCTTTAAATGTATTGTATATGTTAATGTTGACCTTATTATTCCCCGTATATTTTTCTTCAACCTCAAGTTCAAAATTTTCAAGCATAATGTTGAGGTGAGAAAGAGTAGGAGTGGGAGGAGTTCCTAAGGATTCCACAAAAGGGATAGTGTTTAGGAGATAAGGTGGGTCGAGAGTGAAATCGACGTGCTCCTCAACACACGGATGATCATGAGGCTCAGGTGGAATTGACCAATTGGCTAGCTGTAGGATGTCGGGGATGTGAATGGAGGTGCCGAGGTCAAGAACATGTAAAAAATTAACTTCCTCCCCAAGATCATGAGATACCCAATTAGAGTGAATTTCAAGCGGGGGGTCTGACTTCTCCTTTACCCAAAAAGATTGGTTCATATAAACACTCAATTCTCTCTCCACCATTTCATCTTCCATGTCCTTCACTTGAAACAAGGGCTCCTCAAATACAGGAAGGGAAGATATAGGAATTTGATCGTCAACAAGTGCATCCACTTCCTTTTCCTCTCCCCCCAACTTAGGCTCATCATACTCCTCGGAGCCCTTTTCGAAGGTTGCATTGGGCTTGGGCTCTAGGGGCGACTCTTCTCTAGCTTCCTCTACGTCTTCCTGATACTCTTCCATGACTTCCTTCTTATCAGGGTTGGCAATGCTTTGGGTTTGAGGAATCATGGGTTGACTATATAGGCTTGCATATGAGTTGAAATCAGAAAATTGATATCCAAGATTTACAGTAGAGTAGCTAGATGGTTGATCCATTTCCATGCCCTTGAGATTTTCATAAAGTTGGTCAAATCGGACCTAGGTGGAATGATTTTGAGCCATGATGAGCCTGTAAAATTGTTGAAAATTATCCTCCTTGTTGAAATCCGAGCACGGAGGAGATAAGTATGGGGGGTGAGAATTAGGCTGTGATGGATAGGAATTTGCAGGGTGATAAGCCTGATAGTGAGATTGTGGAGAATATATAGATTGTCCTTCATGTTGGGCTTGATTATGGGAGTCATTTGGGTATTGGGCCCAATTTGGAAAATTTTGGTTTGGAGGATTTTGAGGTGGGCCTTGGTAAGAATCCCAAGAGGAATTTGGCTCGCCTTCCCATCCAAAAGTGAATGTAGATGGAAATGAGTTATAAGAAGGATTGGGAAAATCATGAGGCATTTGGACTTGCTCTTGGGTAATAGATGAAGCGTAGGCCCCATTGTCAAATAATTGAGTGGTTTGGGCATGGTCTTGGGTAAAGAATGGAGATTGGGCCGCCATAGGCGAAGGGCTCTCATTATAAGCCGATCATGAATATGGATTTTCGCAATAGGTCGGGCCATGAGTGGTGAGAGATGTAAATTGGTTTGAGCAATCACTATTATAATGGATCGGAGTGGTCCACATGTGAGTGTTCTCCTGAGGCCTAGGTGGCGGTATCGAGGAATTTAGGTTCATGACCAAGAGTTGCTCAAGTTTATGGGCCAGTTGGTCCAACATGTCACAATTGTGTGCCCAATCCATGAAAGAGAATAGTTTTTCTCACCAATTTTTTTTTAAAAAATTATTATTTTTTTTATTTTATTTTCTTCTTCTCCTTTTCCCTTTATTGATTAAGTTTTTTTTTGTTTAGATTAGAGACCCACCATGCTTATTTTGATTTTGATTTTGATTTTTTTTTGCTAACACTAACTAGGACGAAGAGAGAGAAGATGGGGATTTTTTATTTTTTATTTTTTTATGCAGACACAAATAAGTTAACACATAAATTACCTAATGACCTAGATGTGACCTAGACCTACCAATGAGATTTCACAAAATGACTAAAGTGCAACTTAAATTCACCCTCAATATTTCCACCGGCCAGGTAAGGGTGGGGTAGTGGGAGGCTCCCCCTACTTTCGTAGGGACCTAATTAAAGAACCACTAGCACGCTTAAGGCGTTTACCGTCCGATCATCTTGCCTTAGACACCGATTTCTACAAGAGGGTAAACCCAAATACCATAAAAATCACAGTGTGAACATAGGGCCAATGTCTACTAAATTTTATTTAAGGCTTAGGATATGCAAGATGTAAGGAGAATGTGATTTGTGGGCTAAGGAAGGGTGATGAAATCCCTACCTTATCTTATTTAGGGGTAGCGCCCTTAGAGTGGTTTAGAATAATGCAATGCAACAAGTAAATTTAAACAAGAGGTTTAAAATACAATATGCATGAACAATTATTTTCTAAAATAAAAAAGATATTAATGCAACATATATGATGCATGACCTAGAACATGATGTGTGGTTTATAATCCTAAAATGATATTTTTAAAAAAATTTACGTTCAAATGTTTTTTATTTTTTTAAAAAAAAATTATTGTTGTGCATTGTGATTTTGATGATTACAAAATGCCTTTCTTGCTTGGTCGTGTGCGAGAATGGTTGTTCATGTCTTCATGTGTATGAAGGTTGAAATGGTTGTGGAAATGATCATAAGCTATTTCTCTAAGGCTTATCATCATGTGGATGCATTGTGATTTTATAAGGCTCATACGTGCTTTGAGGTTAGCTCGAGGCTCATACGTGCTTTGAGGTTAGCACAAACATTACATTTGAGGTCCTGTCTGCACATGCTGGCAAGTCTGTACACTTGTTGTCTGCATTTCAAGCACACAAAGTGTATACATTGCAAGACCAAGTCTGTACATTCCTTGTGCATGCATTTCTTCAAAGTCTGTACAGCCGTGGTCGCAAGACCAAGTCTGTACATTGCATCTTGTGCATTCAGCATTTCCAAGTCTGTACATTGCATCATATGCATTCAGTATTTCCAAGTCTGTACATTGCATCTTGTGCATTCAGCATTTCCAAGTCTGTACATTGCATCATGTGCATTCAGTATTTCCAAGTCTGTACATTGCCTCATGTGCTTCAGGCATTAGACGCAAAGTCTGTACATTGCTGCATCAAGTCTATACATTGCATGCTAGCAAGTCTGTACATTGCATGCCACCAAGTCTATACATTGTTCATGCATGTGAACAGTTCGCAACATCAAGTCTATACATTGCATGCTGGCAAGTCTGTACATTGCATGCCACCAAGTCTATACATTGTTCATGCATGTGCACAGTTCGCAACATCAAGTCTATACATTGCATTCCACAAAGTCTATACATTGTCTGTTGCATAACATAAAGTCTATACATTCAGAGTTTGTACAGCCTTTGTTCGTAACACAAAGTCTGTACACTCTTTCATGCATACAGCAAGTCTGTACAATCATTCATGCATATGCAAAGTCTATACATCCGCATACTAACAAGTCTATACATTGGTTGCATGCATATCAAGTCTATACATCCTTCAGCAGCAAGTCTATACATCATCAAGTCCATACATCAGCAAGTCTGTACATTCTTCAGCAGCAAGTCTATATATCAGTAGGTCTACACAGCCAGCAAGTCTGTACATTCTTGAGCAGCAAGTCTATACATCAGCAAGTCTATACATTAGCAAGTCTATACATCAGCAAGTCTATACAGCCAGCAAGTCTATACATCGCTGCATACACGAAGTCTATATATCGTGTATTTCATGTCATCTGTCTGGTGTCGACACCTGGTGTCGACACCCATATGTTTTTGTACTGGCCAGCAGGCTTCTGCAATAGGCCATGTCCTGGTGTCGACACCTGGTGTCGACACCAACTGTGGACTTCTTTGGCCGTTTGTTCTCTGCTTTGGGCCTGCTTTGGGCCTGCTCTTGGTGTCGACACCAGGTGTCGACACCACTGTGCAGCCGCAATTTTGGACTTTCGCGTCCACGGCCGTTTTGTCAAACCTATCCGGTCCTTCCGCCTACATTCACTCCGTAATTTATGGATCTGGTCCCTAGAGTGTTCCTTGACCACTCTAAACATATAAAACCATCTCCTTGGGTCGAAACCATATTTGGAGAGGTCAGATTTGAAGTGTTTTCCTCTAGTTCTAACACTTGTGAGTGCAGGTCGCAGGTAGCTGCTCCAAGGGCCTCTTCCACCTTGCTCTGAGCTTGTATGTGAAGGGAAGAACGTGGATTCAAGTCCCTAATTGATCCTCTACTGGAAGCAACGTGGAGAATCAAGATACAAGCATCATCCATGCAAGAATCGATCATCTTTCTTCAAGAATGGTTCCTCATCCTGCAGAAGCTTTTCATCAAAAATCTGAGGGAGTTGTCTTGATCTTTAACTTTTGTGTTTTTGTTTGAGATTGCTCATGGTCTTGAATGATTATCTAAGAGAAGAAGAAGGAGGAGTGCTACCACAAGGATGAGAGTAGAGGGGTTTATGAGGCTAATCAATTTTCTGATGTAAAGAGGCTTGATTTGGAGCTTATCATTTCTATCTATTCTTTCAGGTGAAGAAGAAATTAGAAAAAGGTAAAGACGTGTATCTCGAGGAGACGAAGAAGATGATGTCTAAATCATGATCATCCGTCAACGAGCAAGGAGAATTAGATTTTGCTGAAGAAGGGGGAGCCTTATACTTGATGCATACTTCTAGTTTTCATCTATAGAATTCGTTGGGAGGTCATAGCATATATATGTTTTGATTCATATACATTTGAGATATTACCTTGTGTGGGTGTTCGGAGAAGAGGGTCTCCGAGTGTGTGTGTTGTTATATGTGTGTTGATTGTGCGGAGTATATCCGTGTGTGTGTTGTTGTTGTGAGTTTTCTCGCGTGTGGTTGAGTAGGCATTGTCCTACATGTGTGTGGATGGAGTAGTGACTCCGTGTGAGGAGTTTGTTGGGGGTGTGTTCCCTAGTGTGTGTGTGTGTGTGTGTGTGTGTGTGTGTGTGTGTGTGTGTGTGTGTGTGCTGTGGCAACAGGTTGAGGCAAGGCCTCGTGTGTGTGTTTTGCTGTGAAAGCAGCGTGTGTGTGTTGGGGTTCGTCCCCGTGTTGCTACATTTTGTAGCGTGTAGTGAAGCCTCACCGGTTTGCTGAGGGGTGGACGTAGGGAGCCCGTCGTGGTCCCGAACCATCTTAAAAATCCCCTTGTCTTGTGGTTTGATTCTTGTGATTGTGTGTTCTCTATCCTTTCTATTTGTGCAATCGTGTGAGCTCGGTAAGATTGAGTGAATCTAGTTTAAATCTGTTTAGATTAAATTCTCAATCTTGTATATTCCACTGTGTGCTAGTTACGTTTTTAATTGGACATAGTCTTTAGAAGTAGGATCTATTCACCCCCCCCTCTAGATCCGTGTTCCTACACTACGGGACCCAACAATTGGTATCAGAGCGAGGCTCTGTTGTCCCTAGATCTTGCGATCTACAGAGTGATCCCAGTGCATTCCACAATCATGAATTTTTCTACTGAACATATATCAATGAACTGTTTGCCAATCTTCACTGGTTTGAATTTTGATTCATGGCTAGGCAAACTGTGTATGGTGATTAATTCTATTAATCCTAGTCTTTGGAAATTGATTTATCATGGTCCACACACATTACCTCTAGATGAGACTAAGTGATCTAATAAGGATAAAATGATGCACCATGATAATGTTACTTCTTTGAGTTTATTGAAAGCTTATGTAAGTACTAACAAGTTTCCATTTATATCTTCTTGTAGGACGGCAAAGGAGCTTATGGATCAGTTGATCAAAGCTCAAGAGAAGGAAAGGCAAAAATGTCTCATGGCCAATGATGTTGATCAACAAAGTGACAAAAGTGCAGAAGAGGTAAATTCAGATTCTGAAGAATTTACTCTTGATGATTTTGTTGATGCTTATGATGAGTTGGAAAAGTAATATAAGAAAATCAAGTCAAAAAACAGAAAATTGAAAAAGAAATCTGAAAACATGCTCCATGAAAATGGTTCTTGTGATAAATGTTCTGAGCTTGTTAACTTCAATGAACTTTTAGAGCATGATGTTGAATATCACAAAGAAACTATTGCATGTTTGAGAAATGAAAATGTTGCCCTCAAGAACATAATTGATCAATTGGAGAAAATTGAAAAAGAATTAAAAAATAAAATGGAATCAAACTCAATTGATTAGGATATTTGCAATGAATTGATTATGAATGATAAACTTGTAAATGAAAATGAAAAACTTAGAAAGGAAAATAGTGCGATGCTAATTCAGATCTCCCTGCTTGAAAGTAGATTACAAAATCTTGAAAAATTTGAATAGGGAAAATATGTGATTGTTGATGAATCTGACAAGATGCATGTGCTAGAACAAATGATGGAGAGCTACAAAACCATCAATGCCCAATTGAATGAAAAAGTCATTTCCTGTGACAATGAGATCATTTTCTATGAATTGCATATTTCATCACTTGAAAAGGAAATTCTTGATCTGAATGCTTCTTTGTCTAAATTTGTGAATGGGGAAGAGAATCTGAACAAGATTTTGGGGACCAAGGTAAACTTTCAAAGAGAAGGTCTTGGATATGAACCCACCAAAAAGAAAGCTTTTGGGCTAAAAACTAAAACATCTTTCGTGCATGCTTCATGTTCCTCAAATATGTCAAATGCTTCTTGTGTTGAGAAATTAAATCCCAAGGCTCAGGCTCAACCTAGGAGCAATAGGATTCATGCTTACAAAAGTCACAAAAACCATGCTCAAAAATCAACAAATGTCAATTATCATTATTGTGGTAAGCATGGTCATTTGATGAATGATTGTTTCATTATGAAATCGGATGATTTGAAAGCATGCAAAAATGAACTTGTTTCCAAAAGAAAAATGGTTGCTTGTTTTAAATGTGGAAAGATAGGACACCGTGTGTCACAGTGTTGGCAAGAAAATGAAAGAAAGAATTTCAAAGTCAAAAATAATTATACTTTCGCCAACCCACAGAAATTTCATGCTCATCCTGTTGTGAAGAAGAGACATTTCCATGTTTATAATGATAACATTCATGCTAAATCACAGAGATTTGATTATATGTTTATGAGAATTCTGTGAAGTCTCTTGGTTGTTGTCATTAATGTGGTGAGTTTGGGCATACCATACATGTTTGCTCCTTAATATATTTTGATGATATGCATACCCAAAAACTGTGGAAGGCACCCACTAGAGGTGCAACTAACCATCCGGGACCCAAGAAGATTTGGGTACCCAAAACAACCAAATGAGAACTTTGTTGCAGGATTGTCTTGAGGCCAAGAGGAAGGCTTTAAGTCGACTTGGCCAGTTCTGGTGTGATGTCTTGGTGAACATGGCCTTGTCCCTGAGTTGATACTTGAAGCTCATCATTCACACTTGCAGCTCATAGGAGATTATCTTGTGGAAGAAAAGTATAAAGATTGGTTTTTTCATTTGTACTGAATTGAGGTTGACATGAAATTGAGTCTCTGATATTGCAGGTTGAGAGAGAGAGAGAGTCATGTGTGATGAAAAGTCTTGAAGTTAGTTTCTTCATATGTATTGGCTTACTATTGACATGAATTGAGCTCTTTACAGTGCAGGTTTGATTATGACCATCAACCCTTGAAATCATGGTAAGAATTCAAACGTTTGAATGTATCACCATATGCCTAGATCTAGAATAGGTCTACACCTTGGGTTTTGAAATACCCATCTTGAGGTCCGATTGGTTTGAGTTTTGACCCCATTACCATAGAGGGGTTTTGGAAGGGTTTTGGCATGGGGTTCTTGATCTTGTCATATCCTTATGTGCTACCTTATATGAAATGCGAATTTGGGGTCTCAATAGAACTCCTTTGGCTAATATTGATATATTTCTTGCAGGAGAGAAAGAAAGGAGCATGTTGATGAAGATTACATAAGCAAAATAAAGCAAAGAATTTGAAGATGTCAATAAAGGTAACACAAGGCAAAGGTGAGAAAATAAAGTGTTTGGCTGAAGTTCTATGGTCTTGATGTTAATATCATAACTTGACAAACAGTGATTGTGAAGGTTTGAATACCCCTTGGTTGTTCTTGACAATGTGAATGATGAATGGTTGGCTGAATGGTATTGAAACATCTAAGGAGTATATATGAGAGTGTAGCCATTGAATGCCCTTTTGCTAAACCCCCGATGTCAAATGAGAATACATTTGTTTCTGATCATCACTTCAATGATTACATTGTATATAAAATGGTGACATGTGGAAGGGCAGGTCAAGCCTGTCTGAAAGCTATCACCATGCGTGAGAATATGTCTCCGTCCGGTACCATGAATCATCTATGCATATGGCATCAAACTTAAATAAATTTTCTGAAATCATGCATTGATTATGGGGGAGTTTTGCATGCTGAAAATTTTGAAAATGATGTTGTTCTATTCTCTCAGCATGATGATGTTTTTCTGTGACTGAACATTTTGAGGACTGAAGTTGATCAATGTTCCATGATCTTTACCAATGTGCCACTCATCCTTCTGGATAAAAGCAAATATTTTCAAGGAAAAGTTTACATGTGATGATTTTGATGCTTTGAATGAATTTTCTGAATTCTCTTTTCAGAAAAAATTATGTCGTCACATTTTAACAATTGGTAATGAGTGTCATGCATTAGTTGTATTAGGTGCATATAAAGTGTCATGTGAAATCTGAAATCTTGCATCACATTGCATATTTGCATATCACTCTCTGCATATCATTCACATAGTGCTTTTAGAAGATGAAGCTCATGGTGTGTCTTGTTGCAAAGTTGGCATTTTCAGCATACATATAGTGCATACTTTGAAATGCATCATTTTACACATTTCATGTTGCATAAATGCCAAAATGAATACTTCCTACAATTGGTCTCATATCTTTGGGGCCAACAATTCAAGAACTGAAATTGCATATCTTTTCATTTTGCATTGCATATGCATATCTCCACTGTATGCTTGTATGTTATTATATGCTATTCAACCCCGTCTTTTGAAATTTCTACGACCAAATACTCCATTGTTAAATAATGTTACATCTGAGTCTTGATAAGTGTGCTTCATGTCAAACTCTAAGGGAGAGCATTTCATGCTTATTGCATTTACATAGGGGGAGCTATACTATCCTGCTCTAAGTTAAATTTTCTCCATACATGTTCAATCAAATTCGTACACTTCATGCACTTTAATGTGAAATTGAGTGTTATTCATAAGGATATAGGAATTTCATTTCAACACTCTAAAGTAATTCAACTTGCTGCATGGATGATAAGAGACAGTTGGGGAAAAAGCTGCCTGCCTCCACATACAAAAAAAAATGGTTGAAATGAAAGGCAGAGCAATGCTAAGTCTCACTGAGTAAACTGGGCACATGTCACCTGAGACGTGATGTTGTTCATTTTTGAAAAGTGTTGACTAAAGTATCTCTGTTCAAATGAGGTGACAATGTTCAGTATTCTAAGTAACCAGGGATTCTGGCATGAGCTCCATGTGTCTCCTCGCGTAAAAAGGAATTATTTTGAACCTGATCCTTCTTAGAAAAATTCAGATTGTCAGTATGAAAATTTCTGATGATATATTTGATTGAGGTAGAGCGAAGCCTCCAATACGCTGTTCTCTAGATTGAAATGCAGTTTGTACACTTACTATTGTGTTTACTTGAAAATCTGGTTATCCATATGGCTAAACTTCATTCTCATGTTACTCACTTGCACATGATAATTTGATTTGATATGTATTTTGAAAATTTGATTAATTGCTTGACCTATTGTACGTCTTCTCCTATTTATCTGCACAATCATCTAGGTGTAATCATGAGCATTCTGAACTTAATGACTCACTTGCACTTTTCCTACACCTATCCACTCACTGTAAATCAATTGGTATCCCTTCTTGTGAAGGAGTTATGTTGCATGTATCTATAGATATCTACTTGATCACATAGTATGCATTTCATGTCTCATCATTTTCATACATCATGTATCATGCATTTCACAAGAAAACTAATAATCTAAAAATTTGAAAATCAAAGCCAATCATCTAATGTGTCAATGTCTAAGGGGGAGCTTTGCATGTGATCTTATCTGTTTAAGTCATCAGGACTCGCATAAGTCAATACTTTATGGGTGTTTGAGTGCTTGTTTGCTTGCTCATTATTGTCATGCCATACACCATTTTCAATTGCTGCAACTTGTGAGCATTTGCATATCGTTTTGTCATCTGGCATTCTTCATGACCATATTGTCCCCATTTGCATTTCCAATTTCCACATTTAAATTTTAACAATTGGTATCACATGGTCTTGCTGCCATCATGGTATCCCCATCATGACCCCCATTTCTGATTATGTCAAAGGGGGAGAGAGAGCATTATAGCATAATATTTTGTCATCATCAAAATGGGGGAGATTGTTGTGCATTGTGATTTTGATGATTACAAAATACCTTTGTTGCTTGGTCATGTGCGAGAATGGTTGTTCATGTCTTCATGTGTATGAAGGTTGAAATGGTTGTAAAAATGATCATAAACTATTTCTCTAAGGCTTATCATCATATGGATGCATTGTGATTTTAGAAGGCTCATACGTGCTTTGAGGTTAGCACGAGGCTCATACGTGCTTTGAGGTTAGCACAAACATTGCATTTGAGGTCCTGTCTGCACATGCTGGAAAGTCTGTACACTTGTTGTCTGCATTTCAAGCACACAAAGTGTATACATTGTAAGACCAAGTCTTTACATTCCTTGTGCATGCATTTCTTCAAAGTCTGTACAGCCGTGGTCGTAAGACCAAGTCTGTACATTGCATCTTGTGCATTCAGCATTTCCAAGTCTGTACATTGCATCATGTACATTCAGTATTTCCAAGTCTGTACATTGCATCATGTGCTTCAGGCATTAGACGCAAAGTCTGTACATTGCTGCATCAAGTCTATATATTGCATGCTAGCAAGTCTGTACATTGCATGCCACCAAGTCTATACATTGTTCATGCATGTGAACAGTTCGCAACATCAAGTCTATACATTACATGCTGGCAAGTCTGTACATTGCATGCCACCAAGTCTATACATTGTTCATGCATGTGCACAGTTCGCAACATCAAGTCTATACATTGCATGCCACAAAGTCTATACATTGTCTGTTGCATAACACAAAGTCTATACATTCAAAGTCTGTACAGCCTGTGTTCGCAACACAAAGTCTGTACACTCTTTCATGCATACAGCAAGTATGTACAATCATTCATGCATATGCAAAGTCTATACATCCGCATACTAACAAGTCTATACATTGGTTGCAGGCATATCAAGTCTATACATCCTTCAACAACAAGTCTATACATCATCAAGTCCATACATCAGCAAGTCTGTACATTCTTCAGTAGCAAGTCTATATATCAGCAAGTCTATACAGCCAGCAAGTCTATACATCAGCAAGTCTGTACATTCTTCAGTAGCAAGTCCATACATCAGCAAGTCTATACAGCCAGCAAGTCTATACATCGCTGCATACACGAAGTCTATACATCGTGTATTTCATGTCATCTGTCTGGTGTCGACACCTGGTGTCGACACCAGTTTTTCCTTATTCTACCGTTTTAGCTTTTTTTCTGTCAGGAGGTTGGTGTCGACACCTGGTGTCGACACCCATTTGTTTTTGTACTGGCCAGCAGTATTCTGCTACAGGCCATGTCCTGGTGTCGACACTTGGTGTCGACACCAACTGTGGACTTCTTTGGCCGTTTGTTCTCTACTTTGGGCCTGCTCTTGGTGTCGACACCAGGTGTCGACACCACTGTGCAGCCGTGATTTTGGACTTTCGCGTCCACGGCCGTTTTGTCAAACCTATCCGGTCCTTCCGCCTCCATTCACTCCGTAATTCATGGATCTGGTCTCTAGAGTGTTCCTTGACCACTCTAAACATATAAAACCATCTCCTTGGGTCGAAACCATATTTGGAGAGGTCAAATTTGAAGTGTTTTCCTCTAGTTCTAACACTTGTGAGTGCAGGTCGCAAGTAGCTGCTCCAAGGGCCTCTGCCACCTTGCTCTGAGCTTGTATGTGAAGGGAAGAACGTGGATTCAAGTCCCTAATCGATCCTCTACTGGAAGCAACGTGGAGAATCAAGATACAAGCATCATCCATGCAAGAATCGATCATCTTTCTTCAAGAACGGTTCCTCATCCTGCAGAAGCTTTTCATCGAAAATCTGAGGGAGTTGTCTTGATCTTTCACTTCTGTGTTTTTGTTTGAGATTGCTCAAGGTCTTGAATGATTATCTAAGAGAAGAAGAAGGAGGAGTGCTACCACAAGGATGAGAGTAGAAGGGTTTATGAGGCTAATCAATTTTCTGATGTAAACAGGCTTGATTTGGAGCTTATCATTTCTATCTGTTGTTTCAGGTGAAGAAGAAATTAGAAGAAGGTAAAGATGTGCATCTTGAGGAGACAAAGAAGATGATGTCTAAATCATGATCATCTGTCAACGAGTAAGGAGAATCAGATTTTACTGAAGAAGGGGGAGCCTTATACTTGATGCATACTTCTAGTTTTCATCTATAGAATTCGTTGGGAGGTCATAGCATATATATGTTTTGATTCATATACATTTGAGATATTACCTTGTGTGGGTGTTCGGAGAAGGGGGTCTCCGAGTGTGTGTGTTGTTATATGTGTGCTGATTGTGCGGAGTATATCCGCGTGTGTGTTGTTGTTGTGAGTTTTCTCCCGTGTGGTTGAGTAGGCATTGTCCTACGTGTGTGTGGATGGAGTAGTGACTCCGTGTGAGGAATTTGTTCGGGGTGTGTTCCCTAGTGTGTGTGTGTGTGTGTGTGTGTGTGTGTGCACTGCTGTGGCAGCAGGTTGAGGCAAGGCCTCATGTGTGTGTTTTGCTATGAAATCAGCTTGTGTGTGTTGGGGTTCGTCCCCGTGTTGCTACATTTTGTAGCGTGTAGTGAAGCCTCACCGGTTTGGTGAGGGGTGGACGTAGGGAGCCCGTCGTCGTCCCGAACCACCTTAAAAATCCCCTTGTCTTATGGTTTTATTCTTGTGATTGTATGTTCTCTATCCTATCTATTTGTGCAATCGTGTGAGCTCGGTGAGATTGAGTGAATCTAGTTTAAATCTGTTTAGATTAAATTCTGAATCTTGTATATTCCACTGTGTGCTAGTTGCGTTTTTAATTGGGCATAGTCTTTAGAAGTAGGATCTATTCACCCCCCCTCTAGATCTGTGTTCCTGCACTACGGGACCCAACAATTGTGAACCTATCTAACCAAGGAAATATAAACTAATGAAATAAGATTAAATGAAATGAGGAAAACTTTGGATACTTATTTGAAGCACAGTCCCTCGTTCTTAAATAAAAAGACATAAAAAGAAAGGGAAGAGAAGGCTTACTTTATTGGTAAATAACTTTTTTTTTCACACACCTACAATCAAACAAGAGAAAAAAGTGTTTGTGTCGAGTTAATATACAAGAACACAAGATAGTCAATTCAAAAATCATGAACCTCTCCGCTAACGGTGCCAAAAATTGATGGCACGCGGAGTTTGTCGTTAAAAACTCGCGCATTTAATTTCAAAAATTCCGTACTCACAATAAAATTTAGATTTTGAATATAGTGATGAATACGGGTCGAATCTACGGAGAGGCTAATATTTGGAAGTTGAAAATCATATTTCTCTTTTATTTTTTAAAAAAACTCAAGCAGTGGTTGAAAGGATTTTTTTATATGGGGAACCACTAAAATAACGCAAGAGAAAAATCTATCTACAAAAACTTGGAGGGGTAGAGGAGAGAAACGGGGAGAGAGAGAGAAATAGGGAGAGAGAGAGAGAGAGAGAGAACCAAGCATCTAGAGAGACAATGACACTAAATTTTTCTTAATGCTCCAAAACAAAATATTACAATGAGTGTGTGTTCAAGAAAATAACAAATGACAAATACAATACTTGAAATAAAATCTAACTAAACATGCATATTAAAGAACTAAGGAGGAAGGGATGTAGCCGGTGCGACGAAGTCGTCGTCGCCCACGCCTTTGGGCCTTTGAATGGCCGCCCAACTTGAAGTAGACATCGTCGCGAGGGAGGGATTAGAGAGAGAAAAGAAAGAGAGAATGTAGAGAGAGAGATGTGGAGAAAGACATAGAGATAGAAATGGATAGGAGGTTGGTAAATAATAAAAAAACAAAAAAAATGTGTGGAATACGTGTGTGTGTGTATGTGTGATAGTGAAGAGAGAGAGAGGAGAGAGTAGAAGGGTTAGGGAGAGAAAGAGAGAGAATGGAGGGGGGCCATGCATGCGGTGTGTGCAGTGAGTGTGTATGTGTGTGTGTGTGTGTGTGTGTGTTTGTGTGTGGTAGGTAGAGGAGAAAGGGAGGGAGGGGGAAGAGGAGCGAGAGGTCGCGGCTAGGGGGGGCTCCGGTGGGCTGTGTGTGTGAGTGGTGTGGGCAGAAGAGAATAGCAGGGGGACGTGCGCTATGACGGGTGTGACAGTGTGTGTGAGTAAGGGATGGAGACGGGGCAAAGGAGGCCGCCGATGCTTGAGTGGTGCAGGAGGGAGAGGGAGAAGGAGAGAGGAATGTCGGAGGCAGAGAAGTGAACAATGGAGGAGGGGGGTGTGAAGGAGAGAGAGACGTGTGTGTCGTGAGGAGAGAGAGGGTGGCTCGTGGTCTGTGCGTGTGAGAAATGAGAGATAGATAGAGAACGGAGGGGAGAGGGAGGACGCTAGGGTGATGTGTGTAGAAAAGAGAGAGGGGGAGTGAGAGATGAGAAAGAGAGAGAGGAAGATCGAGGCAGGTGTACGTGAAGGAGGGTGAGAGTGAGAAAGAGAGGATGAGAGAGGGAGAGTAACAAGATGGGGGGAGCTGAGAAAGGAGGGGAGAAAGGCAACCATCCGATGCCCCTTTTCAAAACAGGGGCACCGGGTGGTGATATCGGAGGTGGAGAGAGGGGAAGCGGAGGGGAGAGGAGAAGTTCTGTAGGAAGAGAAGAAGGGGCAGGAGAGTTGCAGGTGTAGGAAGAAGAAGAAGAAGGGGAGAGGGGAACAGGAGAACGAGAGTAGCAGGAAGAGAAGGCCCGAAAGGGGGGGAGAAGAAGTTATCCCGTAAGAGAGGTGTCGATGGGTTTTATAGGGGCCATGGTGCCCATGCCCTCCTCATGCAAGCCTCGCATGCTACTCTTGCTGCCGCATGCCGGTGTCGTGAGAGCTTTCACCTGCTGCTGCCGCTGCTCACGCCGGACACATGCACATGCAAAAGGGGGCCCATGCGGCCTTGGCCTTCACACTGCCAATCGTTAGGGAGCCTGCTGCTTCGATATCCAATTCGAGGTGCTCACCGGCTCCCCATGATCGTTGCCTGTTGTGCTCGCCGGCGCACGCCATCTTCACAATTGTTCCCTTGCCATCATGCCACTGCTACGGCCGCTGCCTTGCCATCATGCCACTCGCTCGCCTACTCACTACCATGTCAACCTGCACGCGCCTACTCCAGTACCAGCCTACTGCACACGCTGGAGCTGCCAGCCTGAGCATGCCAGCGTACGCCTGCTACACCTGCCCTGGCCTACACCTACATGCTAGACTGCCTAGGGATCAACACGGCTGCTACCGTTGCTCCGGCAGCTGCTTGCCTAGTAGGGACAGGCCAACTTCACGCATACGACACCTATGCAGGCTAGCGAGCATCCCTGCATGCCAGCATCTCACATACGAGGGGGGGGGGGAAGACACAAATGATCCATGTTCACAATGTTAAGATTAAATGAAAACACATTATATTAAAATCCCTCAATGTTTCAATAATATGCTTTGCCATTTGCCCCCTCCTCCCATTCAAAATGAATTTTGTAGATGAAACAATTATAGCAGAGTTTTTTTTAATGAAATGATCTTAAATTATGCAATTAATTTATTTATTTATTTATTTCAAACATATCTCAAGTCCTATTAATTACAAATAAATCTTCATTTTGTAAGAAACTGAGATTATCATGAAAAATTGCATAATTAACTCCATTAATGCCCAAAAATGACGTGTAATTTGAATAAATATATATCAATGAGCACTTATCAGGCACGGATGTGGTGGGTCCTCTGCCAACATCCTCATCACGGTGCAAATATATTTTGGCGGCTACAGACTACTTCTCCAGATGGGCAGAAGCTGTAGCACTGAGAGAAGTGGTGGGGGAGCTTGTTGCCAGATTCGTTTGCCAGAATATAATATTTTTGTTTGGTGTCCCCAGCTGAATTATCTCTGATAACGGCAGCCACTTCAAGAACCAGAAGGTCTATGGGCTAGCCGATAAATACAAGATTGATTGGAGAACTTCAACTCCCTACAACCCTCAAGCTAATGGGCTTGCTAAAGCATTTAGTAAGACCCTCTGCACCATACTAGCAAGGACGGTCAATGATAGCAAGAAGGATTTGGAGGAAAGAATGTACGAGGCACTATGGGCCTACTGTACGGTCTATAAAATCCCAAATGGCTGTTCACCCTATTCCCTAGTATATGGGTCAGAAGCAGTGGTGCTGATTGAGCTAGAGGTGCCATCTCTACGGGTCGCCATTCAGTAAGGTCTGGCCGGCGATAACGAAACAAATATAGAAAGAAGGCTGGAGGAGTTCTCCGAGCTAGAAGAAAAATGACTTCAAGCCCAACAAAATATACAGTTGTACCAGGCTCGCATGGCTCACACCTTCGACAAGCTGGTCAAAGAAAGAGAATTCAAGAAAGGCGACCTGGTTATGGTCAAAAGAAGAGAGGTAATGGCAGCGAATCCCAAAGGGAAACTGGTTGAAAATTGGGTGGGTCCTTACGTCGTCCACCGAGTATATGAAGGAGGCGCCTCCGTCCTCGTGGACCACTAGGGGATAGTCTAATTCTCCCCTCTCAATGGAAAGTATCTCAAATTGTATCATGCAGCCTTGCTCGCATTTGAAAGGTTGGTCGTTGCCCTATAAAAAAAAGAGAGAGAAAGAAAAGAAAAGAAAAGAAAGAAAAGAGGGGAAGGAGAGACAAGCATTGAGTTGTTCCTCCTTGGCCTGCGCCTGTGGCCAGGCTGACCATTCACCTTACTTGGCCGATGGCACTTCACCCCGGCCGAGCTTTCTAAAAATCCATACTTAGCCCAGTTCTCTTGGGACACGCCACCCAAGCCGATCCGAGCCCGTTGACCTTTGTTGCAAATGGCTCCCTCTAGTGCACAAAGTTACATGGGTTTTGAGAACTCCAGCTTTGTACCACTGGGCTGCCACCCCATCACCAATTTGGACCTTACATCCTGATCGGTGCTCAAACCTTTCTATTTGTGTTGACATTATCCCCACGTCAACGAACGCGGTCCCACCGGAAAAAGGCTTCGTGCCCCAGCCGAATCATATACACCATCATCGGTTGGGACCTTACGTCCGAATTGGTACATAAGTCATTTCCTTTGCGTCGACATCATCCCCGCGTCAACGAATGTGCACTATATTGGTGAAAGGCTTCATGCCCTAGCCGACTTATATACACTATCACTGGTCTGGACCTTACGTCTGGATTGGTGCTTAAACCTTCTCCTTTGTGTTTCCGTCACCCCCACGCCAACAAATATCCACATGCTTACTGGCGAAAGGCTTCATGCCCTAGCCAACACATATACACCATCACCGGTTGAGACTTTACGTCTGAATTGATACATAAACCATTTCCCTTGCGTTGATGTCATCCCCGCGTCAACGAAAACACATTTCTATCGGCAAAAGGCTTTGGGCCCTAGCCGAACCATATACACCATCACTGGTTGGGACCTTACGCCTAGATTGGTGCATAAACCTTCCCCTTGCGTTGACGTCAACCCCACGTCGACGAATACACCATCTATCGGCAAAAGGCTTCATGCCCTAGCCGATCTGCCCACATCATCACCTGTTTGGACCTTACGTCCGAATTGGTGCATAAACCTTTTTCCTTGTGTTGACGTTAACCCCGTGTCGATGAATACACCGTCTATCGGAAAAAGGCTTCGTGCCCTAGCCGATCCATACACATCATCACTAGTTTGGACCTTACGTCCAGATTGGTGCAAAAACTATTCCCTTAGCGTTGACGTTATCCTCGCGTCAACGAATGCACATTTTTATCGGAAAAAGGCTTCGTGCCCTATCCGGCTTGTATACGTCACTGCCAGTTTGGCCCTTACGTCCAAATTGGTGCATAAACCTTTTCCCTTGAGTTGACATCGACCCCACGTCGATGAATACACCATCTATCGGTAAAAGGCTTCGTACCCTAGCCAATTTGTACACATCATCACTGATCTGGATCTTACGTCTGAATCGGTTCTTAAACCTTTTCCTTTGCTATCGAATCCCCACGTCAATGAACACAGTCCCACTAGCGAAAGGTTTCATGCCCTAGCTGACTTATATACATCATCACATGTTTGGACCTTACGTCGAAATTGGTGCAGAAACTATTTCCTTTGCGTTGACGCTGTTCACGCATCAATGAAAACACATTTCTATCAGCAAAAGGCTTCACGCCCTAGCCGAATCATATATACCACCACCAGTTTGGATCTTACATCTGACTTGGCGCATAAGCCTCTTTCTTTGCATTAGCGTCCGCCCCACACTAATGAATACATTATCGAACGCACATCCATGCGCCAATCCACAAGTTGCTTGGACTCGGAAGCTATATTCCAATCTATAAACAAAACTTATATCAATAACCTTTGTTTCAAAAAAAATGGGGCTTAAAATAGAGGTTCCTTGCTAGACTTGTCCTTACACCTACACTGCTTAAAATAGAGGTGCTTGGACGCGGAGATCTGAAATGCTCAAACCCCTCGACATAGGCCTTATGCCTACATTGTTGAAACCACGCCCTTTGCTTCAGCATTTGACAAATGCTGATGAACAAACCATCCTCGATTCCTATCATCATCGGCGAGATCGATGAATAAACCTTCGAGTCAGACCTTTCGTATAACGACCCAAGATCCAGATACCGGGGAGAGCCCGATACCATTTGAATCCTGGCCCGCCGCCCACGAGCCGGGAGGGCTCGGAAGGGCTAAAAGGAGTGTGGAGGTACAAAGAAATAAGAAATAATGTAGGATAATTCAACAATTAACAGAAATAAATAAGCAACTACTACAATAGAGTCCAGTCTAACAGAAAGTACAGTCTAAAGCAGTAAAGCGTACCACATGCCAAGTGAACACTCGGCCCGACGAGCTGGCAACTAAGAACCTCGGCACTATACCCTCAAACCTCGAGGAAGAATCACCGCATCTGAAAAGCAGGGGTGAGCCTCCTGTCACTGGCTCAGTAGGGATCCCACAGAACCCCAACTAAGAACAACGGCGGCACGGGAAGCAGTAACTACAAGAACAACAGTAGCAGTAGCAACAGTAAACACGGTGGCCGGTCGAAACTCGGCACTACAACAACTCCTACTGTAGCGGTCAAGCAGAAAGAGAAACCCCGATCTCAGCATCAGGAGTCGGACTACACTAACACCACTCACGGAGGTAAAACCCACGACAGCCTCGCCGCAGAGGCCTGTCTCCCAGGACAAGGCCAACCTGGACACATTGTCCAAGGTGTAAAACCCCAACCACCTGGTCTCGAGAACCGTACAACAAGATGCAACCTCGGTAAAGCTACTAGCACCCTGGCCACTACCTCAGAAACACCGGACGGTCCAGAAAATCACATCTCGCAGATGGGAAACGGAACCAGAACACATGAGAGTCACGTCTCACGTGACAGGAGTACCTGCCCACCAGAAGCAAGGACAGATGCATCCACTGACGTCTTAGTCCGCGCCTCAGGTGTCTCCCTCTGGCCCAGAGGGAACTGAGACACCGTACAAGTAACCATAGAACAAGTGACTAGCTGGGGTCACGCTCGTCAGCGCGGGTCCAACCGCCCCCAACCACGTGTGCACGCACAGACCGTGCGTCTCTGGTCTGGCCCTCTGACAGGTTTTCCCCTCAGCCGGACTCTGGCTGGTAGACGTGGGGCCCGACGAAAACCAATCTAAAACCGTCTCTCTCTGGGGTAGCCTCGCCACCACTCCCTGGTGGGACCACTCGCGTGTCGGAAGGCTACGACTAGTGGGGAGTCACTGGTGTGACCACTCTCTAAGGAGAAACACGCATGCACCCTGCGCGAAAGTCGAGAAGAACCAACTGCTATCGAGCCGCTAGACTCTGGACAGTCCTCTAGACTCACTAAATACAACGGTCCTTGAGTCACGAGACTCGGGGACAAGACCGTCGTACGCAACGGCACAATGCCGTTAATCTAGCCAAATCCCTAGGTCTAAAATTACGATAGCACGAATATCGAGATAGCTCACGAGCCGCCAAGACCATCCCCCTTAAAAAGGGAACTCAAGGGACCTCCAGCCCCAGGTTGGGTGACTAGACTCACAGTCCAAGGCCACACACATGGCCCACGCGGAAAGCACAGAAGCATGATTCCCAAGGCAGCGCACAAGCCGCCATGCCGATTCCCCGTCCCAGGGAAAAGTGGGAAACCTCTAGCTCCAGGCTAGATGACTGGACTCACAGTCCAAGGCCAAACACATGGCCCACACAGGAATCATCTTCCGCAGAAACCCACGACGTGCGGGGGAACCCCACCGCACTCACACCGATACACAGTGACTCGATCAAGTGTAACAGAAAAGCCCAGAACACGCACCTATAGGCACGTTAATCGAGGTAACACGGTACCTCCCGACACCCCGAAAACATCGACACGGAACCCTGGGGTGTCCGGGACACTCACGAGGCCGAAGGTCGACCACTGGCTCACAACCGAGTCGACCGGAGACCAACACAATGCGAACCCGACGTTGCAAGCATGGAAATCGCCTAGCGGTCTAACCTTAAACTGCCACGATGGCCTACCGGTCTATCCTTGGACCGCTAAGGAACGGCTAGCGGTTTAACATTGGACCGCTACACACTGAAACCATGGAATTACAGTGGTCTACCCTTGGAGCGTGAAGTAGAGCCTAGCGGCCTATTGTTGCACCGCCAACGGCCCTTGCAGTCTATCGTACGACCGCGAGGTCCAAACAGATATACACGGGGTTCTAGCTATCTATCTCTAGCCCACTAAACCCTCGAAACACATGAAGCTCAAGCTGTCTTAGCCGTCTAACCCTGGACCGCCAAGGACCCTGGCGGTCTATCGCGTAACCGCCAGCCTCGAACCGACATAGGGAGACCCCTAGCGGTCTACTGGTGCGGACAGCCGAGCAGTTGAGCGGCGCAATACGCCGAGCCACCGGTACCGCACGCGGAGCACGACTCGATCCACCTCAGCATCCATCTGGCTCGGAGACAGCCTGGAGACTCCCCTTTGAGTCCCGGCATTTATCATATTTAGTTAGACTTTATTTGTGTGTAATGTGTGTTTATTTCATTTTAGTCGGTTTGTAATTTTACTTGTAAGAGGGGTTTATTTGCAAAGTGGGACCCCCGGGCCCACGGGCCCCCCAGACCCCCTTCCATTGAACCACCTCAGCCCTAGGGCCCCATGTGGGTCAGTCAACATGTCAAATGGAGGCATCTAGATGGTTGAATGGTAAAAGGCACATGGGAGACAAGTGGACTTCAAAGTCCAAGGTGGCTAACTACCATGTCCCCCCCTTGCCTCTCTAGTCAATAGGCCGTCCCCCCTTAATATTTTTATTATATTTTTTGTGTGTGTGTCACACTCAATCCAGGCCACCCATTCCCATCCCCTAGATCCAACGGTGGACAATGGATTTGAGATGTAACACATAAATACTTGTAATTTCCCATTTTGGAGGAATTAATGCATTGTGAAATCTGAAATTGCTTGGAGCAGCCCATGGCCGCACCCCTCCTCTCTCCCCCCTCTCCCCCTTGCAGCTGAGACTGTTGCCATTCTGAGGTGTGACGCCTCCCCTATCGGTTCCGGTCATCATCGCCGCTGCCACGAGCCGCCATCGCACCACCATCAAGTTCGTCAGAATTCTATTTTCATCCGACCACTACCACTTCCGCGAAATTCTACTATTAGGCACGAGCTCAGATCGACTTGGGATTTTGAGGGGATGTTCCAGAGGTGTTGCCCACGTTCTAAAAAAATTGGTGGGTCATGAATCTTCGATTTGATAATTTCCCATTTTCGTTCAATTTCCAAGTTCAGTTCTGCGAGTTTCAGATCTGATTTTCCACTTTTCCTGAGTTTCGCATCTTCGATCCCCCTTTTGATTTTTGATAGGGCTCCCAATTTTAATGGGACTTCTATCCATCAAGCCCTCCTTCCACGAATTTTTCTGATTTTTCATCAGCCATCCACCTATTTTTCAAAATTCGTTCTCAGAGATAGCTACAGTGCTGTCCACCTGTTCCCAGATCCGACCACCCTCCAGTAAACAAATCATAACAAATTACAGCCACATCCAATCAGTCCAAACAAACTATCCCCGTTTACCTTGTTCAAAATCCTACAACTTTTTTGAAGAGCTCAGGAGCTGAATCCGCCATCAACCTCACGGTCAACGGCCGTTCTCAAACAACTCACCTGCAGATCTGAGATTTTAGGTACTGTACAATAGGAACTTGTAAATTCAGTAAAGTGCATATCCGACCATATCCAGCAGTTCCCCCTGAGCCTAGATTGAAGGATTTGGAGAGCGCTTTCCAACGATAGTTCATGCGTCCCGATCCGACGTCGGGATTGATCGCAGCGGCCGTTTTCGCCGGAGCGCGCGCAGGAAAACAGAAATCAAAATCCGTGGGTAGCTAGTTCAACAATTGGGAATCGGGGCCAATCGACCCCCGATCGGCATTTCCAGCCGACCACCGTCCGTGGAGGCGCGCCACCAGGGGTCCCCATCACAGTGGGTCCCACCCCCATAGATCCGGAGGACAGCGCCATCCGTGGGCCCCACGGACTCGTAGAACCCGCCATTCGGAAAGCACGAAAATGCGGAGTTCGGCACCGCCGGGCGACATCAAGATGCTGCCCGTCAACCCGATTTCCGTGATTCCCGGGCCCCACATGTGAACTTTTACCTCCCTGCGTGGAGTGGGTCAAATTATTGTACTGCTGGAATATTGTTTAACCGGGAGTCCGTGAATTGGCCGGGGTTGTCTTCGCCACGCCGGGTGCATGGAGGTAAAGGTCTCAACTTCTCGGCACTCGCTTGCTAGTCTAGTATATGGTCTTTTGCTGCTGCCGAGAGCGATAGGTACTAGCCTGTGAGTATATGTCGCCGCTGTGAGTGTGAGAGTGACCCGTCCCATGACTCGATCCGAGTCCGAAAGTTGAGTCAGACTACCTTGAACTCTGCCGGTTCCTTAACCGCGCATGATCCACGCTTTCCCTCGCATGGGACGACGAGTGAGTTTGCACTTTTGTTAGCGACCTGTAACCTATAGGAGCTCTTAGTGTCAAGCCGAGGTTGCTCTAGTAGTTGTGTCGTTGCTGGTCGAGTCGTGTCCGTCTCATATAGCGTCGTCTCCTCAGTCCATCCCGCATCAGTTTGGTATCAGAGCGAGTTGAGTCTAGGGTAGTCTTGCATAAGTCTTGCATGCATCATGGTCTAAGTCAAGTCTAGGATCATCATTAGTTTTCAAAACAAAAAAAAGGGTGTTTATAATTCGATATCTTAAAAGGTGTTGTCCGAATGCTAGGCTACTTCTATCGGGAAGGCCGCACACTTGCGGGAGTGATCTTCGGATCGATTAACTCCGCCACGTACCGGATATTGTTTTAGGTCTAGTTGCATTAGTCGGTGTTTGCATCAGTTGGTGTCTCCTAGTTTGTGTGTAGTCCAATAAGAGTCAGTCGGTCTTGTCCAAGTGTCGGCATGTCCAACATGTAGTTCCCCCCAATTTCCCATGGATTCCCAATCACCCGGGCAATATGGCCGTTGGTCTACCCATGGGCTTGGCAATCATCCTCTCCCCTTCCGTAGGCCTGAAGCTTCGGATTTTTATAGCTCTAATGATCCTGGTGACTACCTCAATTGGGAGGCCGCCATGGACAAATATTTTGAATGTTACACCATGTCCGATGTCATGCAAGTTAGTTTTGCCCGAGAGAGGCTTGCCCACAAAGCCGCCTGGAAATGGGAGAGCATTGAGCGCACGAGGGAGGTTAGGAGGCAAAGGCCCATCGAGTCGTGGCATGAGATGAAGGATGAACTTAGGAAGGTCTACCTACCCGGCCCGGTCACCTCCAACCGACCCCACCCAATCACCTCCACCCAAGTGGGCCATAATCGGAGGCAACGCACCGCGCATGTAGAAGAGCCTAGGTCCACGACTAAGCTGAGTTCATATGGGAGATTCCACCACATTACTCCTACTCCAAACCCCACCATTGCTGAACTCTTCCAAATCATTTTGGATAAAGTGGATAGGAAGTGTGATTATATTGAGTCCCTGCTTCCCCCTTGCCTACCTCCTAGCCGAGATAGAACCAAGCATGAGCCTAAGGAGGTAGTCGCCGGTAGTCCCAACCCGGTGCCATCTATGGCTCCATCCCAAGGTCCTCTCCCCATCATAGTGGATCCTCTTTCCCCACCCACGAGAGTCCCTTTGCCTACCCCCCCTGTCCATCAGGAGGATAAGGATAAGGACACACTTATCAAGGAACGTAGTGGATCACGGCAGCAGTGTTATCGCTGCCAGGGGTTCGGCCACTTTGCCGGACAGTGTCCCACTCGGACATCTCTAGCCCTAGGGGACAAAAGGGTTGGAGAAGCCTCACTCTCCGATCTTTATGCGGAGCCACCTCAGCCACAGCTACCCGTGTTTCTAACGGGAAAGCTACTTATAGCCGAGCCACTCCTTAGCTGGCTTAAGAATGGCCTGGCCCCATCTCCCCTCCCATCTATGGACCCTATCCTACCTCTGGTGCCAATCAATTCATTTCACACCACTTTCCGGTCTAGTCACTATGTGGATACATTGGATGACCTTCTTAAATGGATAGACCGGTAATTGACATTTACGCACTTGTTGGCTCCAGGCTTCGACCGACCCACATGTCGTAGCTTCACTCATCCCGCTTTAGGGTCCATCACCTCCGTGTACACCATGGGTCATGTTACCACGGAGGTTCTTCTACTCCTCCCTATGCTGGCCGAGCCCGACTTCATTCCCATTTGCCCAAGGGAGGAATCTTACTTTCTACCTATGACTACCGTCCCACCTCTCACAATGAATGAAGGTGATCATTTACACCTCCAAGATTTTCAAATGTGGGACAGTGATTTGTGGAAGCCTAGTCCGGGGGGTCATACCTTCTTTGATCCCTTCGACCCATTCTCTTGTGGACCCCGTGACCCACCATATTTACTCCACCTTTTTGAGAGAGTCCACCATCATACCCCCACCGTCTCATCTCCCTTCATGAATGAAGGAGATCAACAACACCTTCTAGACTTCCACACATGGGATCTTGAGATGAGGGAATCCATATCGAGGGGTCACACATTCTTTGATCCCTTCGATCCCCTTTTTCGTGGGCCCCTTGGCCCACAACCTCCATTCCACCTCTTTAAGGAAGTCCACTATCACACCCCTCCTACTCGGGCCTAGCAACCTTCACATGGCAATAGGTCCGAACCGTCATTTGGGGGTAATGAAGACTTTGGTTCACCAGGCCCACCTAAACCACCCAAACCTCCCGGACTTCCCACATCCAAACCCAATGTCCATGATTGGTGCATCGTAGGATGTCTAGAAGTCCACCATGACATTAACCTCCGGTTATGTCAAATGCATGCATGGCACACATTCGGATGTCCTGGACCACCTTGCATATGATTGGGTTTTATTAACTGTAGGGTTGTTTAGGGATTGTGTGTGCATCCGTGTGTTTTTTTCTTTTGCTAAGCATGATTATGAGTCTGCATGACGACGTCCGTCGTCACATTGAGGTCAGCAATGCACGTTACAAAGAGCTAGCCGATGCTCACCGACACCACCGAGAGTTCCAAGAGGGTGAATATGTCATGATCAGGGTAAGACCTGAACGGTTTCCCTCTGGAACCGTTAAGAGGTTGCAAGCTCGCGGAGCTGGTCCATTTAGAGTGTTGAAGCGCGTTGGATCCAATGCGTATGTTGTGGACCTGCCCGAGGAATATGGTATAAGCTCTACTTTCAAGGTATCGGATCTAGTTGCATATAGGGACCCAACGGTGATCCCTAGTGAGCCTTTTGAGCCATCTCCTCCAATTGAGAGTGATCCCACACCTGAGTGTCCACCTTCATCCCCTTTGTCATGGCAGCGTGAACATATAGATCATATACTGGATGAGCAGGTGACAGTTACCAGGAGTGGATCCTACCCGCGCTACCTAGTGCGCTGGAGAGGGCGACCCGCCACCGAGGACACGTGGATCACCCATGGAGAGTTGCAGCAGATCGATCCGGACCTACTGGAGCGGTACCAGAGTGATGCGGACCCTTACTCGACAGGGTCGAGTTTCTCCCACCCGGGGAGAATTGGTGCGGACACCCGAGCAGTTGAGCGGCGCGATACGCCGAGCCACCGGTACCGCACGTGGAGCACGACTCGAGCCACCTCAGCATCCATCTGGCTCGGAGACAGCCTGGAGACTCCCCTTTGAGTCCCGACATTTATCATATTTAGTTAGACTTTATTTGTGTGTAATGTGTGTTTATTTCATTTTAGTCGGTTTGTAATTTTGCTTGTAAGAGGGGTTTATTTGCAAAGTGGGACCCCCGGGCCCACGAGCCCCCCAGACCCCCTTCCATTGAACCACCTCAGCCATAGGGCCCCATGTGGGTCAGTCAACATGTCAAATGGAGGCATCTAGAAGGTTGAATGGTAAAAGGCACATGGGAGACAAGTGGACTTCAAAGTCCAAGGTGGCTAACTACCATGTCCCCCCCTTGCCTCTCTAGTCAATAGGCCGCCCCCCCTTAATATTTTTATTGTATTTTTTGTGTGTGTGTCACACTCAATCCAGGCCACCCATTCCCATCCCCTATATCCAACGGTGGACAATGGATTTGAGATGTAACACATAAATACTTGTAATTTCCCATTTTGGAGGAATTAATGCATTGTGAAATCTGAAATTGCTTGGAGCAGCCCTTGGGCGCACCCCTCCTCTCTCCTCCCTCTCCCCCTTACAGCTGAGACGGTTGCCATTCTGAGGTGTGACGCCTCCCCTATCAGTTCCGGTCATCATCGCCGCTGCCACGAGCCGCCATCGCGCCGCCATCAAGTTCGTCGGAGTTCTATTTTCAGCCGCCCACTGCCACTTCCATGAAATTTAACTATCAGCCACGAGCTCAGATCGACTTGGGATTTTGAGGGGATGTTCCAGAGGTGTTGCCCACGTTATAAAAAAATTGGTGGGTCATGAATCTTCGATTTGATAATTTCCCATTTTCGTTCAATTTCCAAGTTCAGTTCTGCGAGTTTCAGATCTGATTTTCCACTTTTCCTGAGTTTCGCATCTTCGATCCACCTTTTGATTTTTTCTAGGGCTCCTAATTTTACTGGGAGTTCTATCCATCAAGCCCTCTTTCCAAGAATTTTCCTGATTTTTGATCAGCCCTCCACCTATTTTTAAAAATTCGTTCTCAGAGATAGCTATAGTGCTGTCCACCTGTTCCTAGATCCGACCACCCTCCAGTAAAAAAATCCTAACAAATCACAGCCACCTCCAATCAGTCCACAAAAAATATCCTTGTTTTCCTTGTTCAAAAGCCTACAACTTCCATGAAGAGCTCAGGAGCAGAATCGGCCACCAACCTCGCGGTCAATGGCCGTTCTTAGACAACTCACCTGTAGATCAAAGATTTCAGGTACTGTACAATAGGAACTTGTAAGTTCAGTAAAGTATATATCCGACCAGATCCAGTAGTTCCCTATGAGCCTAGATTGAAGGATTTGGAGAGAGCTTTCAAACGATAGTTCGTGCGTCCCGATCCGACGCCGGGATTGATCGCAGCGGCCGTTTTCGCCGGAGCGCGCGCCGGAAAATAGAAATCAAAATCCGTGGGCAGCTAGTTCAACAATTGGGAATCGGGGCCAATCGACCCCCGATCGGCATTTCCGGCCGACCACCATCCGTGGAGGCGCGCCACCAGGGGTCCCCATCACAGTGGGTCCCACCCCCGCAGATCCGGAGGACAGCGCCGTCCGTGGGCCCCATGGACCCGTAGTATCCGCCGTTCGGAAAGCACGAAAACGCGGAGTTCGGCACCGCCGAGCGACATCAAGATGCTACCCGTCAACCCGATTTGCGTGATTCCCGGGCCCCACATGTGACCTTTTACCTCCCTGCATGGAGTGGGTCAAATTATTGTACTGCTGGAATATTGTTTAACCGGGAGTCCGTGAATTGGCTGGGGTTGTCTTCGCCACGCCGGGTGCGTGGAGGTAAAGGTCTCAACTTCTCGGCACTCGCTTGCTAGTTTAGTATATGGTCTTTTGCCGCTGCCGAGAGCGATAGGTACTAGCCCGTGAGTCCATGTCACCGCTGTGAGTGTGAGAGTGACCCATCCCGCGACTCGATCCGAGTCCGAAAGTTGAGTCAGACTGCCTTGAACTCTGCCGGTTCCTTAACCGCGCACGATCCACGCTTTCCCTCGCATGGGACGACGAGTGAGTTTGCACTTCTGTTAGTGACGTGTAGCCTATAGGATCTCTTAGTGTCGAGCCGAGGTCGCTCTAGTAGTCGTGTCATTACTGGTCGAGTCGTGTCCGTCTCATATAGCGTCGTCTCCTCAGTCTGTCCCGCATCATCTACCCTTGGT
The DNA here is from genome assembly GCA_022559845.1 of Amorphophallus konjac. Classification (NCBI taxonomy): domain Eukaryota; kingdom Viridiplantae; phylum Streptophyta; class Magnoliopsida; order Alismatales; family Araceae; genus Amorphophallus; species Amorphophallus konjac. The sequence goes on from CM040120.1 coordinate 214,655,681, forward strand.
CCGCTTGGAGCCCTTAACGGTCTCTGGAATGACCGCTAAGGCGTCCCGAACCCAAAACGGTGGGAAACGCCCCAAAAACCCGATCCACGCCCTAATCACCCCCGGGTGATGGGGAAACAAAGGGGAATCCATCCCCAAGCCTCCTAGCATGCATCTATGCCCTTAGATCGGTCAAAAATCTCACGAAACGGGAGATCCGGCTCACACCCCAAAAACATGGATTTTTCCCAAAATGCTCAAATATGCCCTCTCGGCTCACCACGGCCTACAAAACTAGCGGGAAAGAAAGTGCATGAGCTGGGGTCCATCTCCCTACCTCCACCGAAGATTTCGTGCCCTGAGGTCGCCGATCCGCGAAGAAATCGTCACGAAACCCTCGCCGGTTCATGAACTCGCACCCGAGCTTCCACGCACCACCGACCCTCGATCCTCGACCCGTTCTTAGTTCCTCGCCTCCCGCCATCGCCGCCCCGCCCTCCTCCGCCACGGTCGGCCGCCCGGGGAGAGGGGGAGAGAAAGAGATGAGAGAGAGTGAGAAAGAGAGAATGGGGAGAGAGAGAGGTTAAAGGGTTAATATATAGAAAAACTCGAAAATTCTAGAAATTTAGAAAATTATGAAAAATTACCTCCGCGATCATCGGGAAGAGCACAACGCGTCGGTATGGTCCCGGAGTCAGAGAATGCCATGGTTCACCCTGCACAGAGTTCCGAAGGCGCGTCAGGGAAAAATACGTGTAAAGCATAAAATACACTCCGAGACCCATAAAAATGATCCAGAAAAAAGTCTGAAAAAAATCCAGGGCATTACAGCCCTCCCCACTTAAATAAATTTCATCCTCGAAATTCAAGACTAGCACCAAGTCACAGGGGAAGAACACCATAACCAACTGACAACGCTGTTAGAGCCCCAGCATAAAAAACCTCGATTCTCACGAAAGCACCAATCCTGAGGGACACGGCCAGACTATAATCACAAACGACACCTCTCTCCGCTCGCCGCGCACCGGTCATCAGAGTAGGCACACACCAAAGGTCACAGTCCAGCATCACCTTAGTCACAGCAAAGACCAATCATGGCACCACTGCCTCAGTCTCGCTCACCGAGGAGACACAACCCTCGTCACGAGAAATAGCTATCGATCCATCCTATGGTCACTGGATAATACACACATCAGCTTCACAATCAGCTGACCGGTCGCACACCCTGCTCAAGGGAACAACCACTATAGAGCCTCCATCAACTCACACAGCCATCTCAACATATCGTAACCAGGCCATCGGCTCAGCGCCAAGAATCACCTCACACCTGGCAAGTCAAAAGTCAACAACAGCATGGGACCAACTCTGTCAGAACTCAAACTTTGACAAAAGCCTAGATCCCATCCGAAAAAGCATATCACAGAAACGACCACCAAAGGCCTCGTTGATACGCAGCTCTCACCAATCTCGATGCGCAACCACCAGCATCCTCTGTCTGTGAAAAATCATCCACTGGTCGCTAGATACACGACAACGAGAAACCTTCCACCGGCCCAGCAGCCACGATCCAACTCACGACAGGCCATCCGCTGACTCACATAGATAATTACCACATCTCGAGCTACACTCCTCTCGGACACCACGTCTGATCTTGATCATCGTGCCAACTCGAACCTCTCAGGGGAGCACGATGAAACCAAATGACAAGATTCTAGTGTCTTCGATCATCACCTCACTTGACTCAGACTTACAGGGGAACCATCCCATGCTGGTCACCAAACCAAGGATAACTATTGCAACACCAACGTCCCATCAAAGACCTTCACGCACAGGCATCACTCTTCCGTCATGTCTCCCCCGCCAACCCCGATTCCGCCCATACCACAGAGCCACGGGACACCACCTGAACAACTCATGGCACACATCTCCAGGGGAGGAAAGTGCCTTCCAAAATTACGACAACCTAGTCGCCAACACCACGACCAATGCACTCTGGGTCCCGAGTCGATTATATATCTCACCGTCACAATCCGACACGACCATATAACCAACAAACGCTGTTGTGGTTGATCACACGGTTAGGCTCACCAACCACTCGCAGCCGCTAACTGAGACCCATAGTCTGCCAGAGATCACTTCTCCAAAGACGATCTCATCCGAGGACATGACTGGTAACATAAGTTGGGCACCAGGCCACCGACTCTGACCAACACGTCCTCGACCTACGTCAGGCGACATCCTCAACAACCCCATCCGGGCTCACACTGACGCCTGACACGGCTTCCATGATAGGAAAAGGGTACTCATGCGGCGCAATAGCCAGCACATTCCCCAATACTCTATCCTGCCAGTGCCAAGAATCACGATACCTCGAGCAACGGCACGGCAACAACACGTCTCACACCGAGGAACCAATCCTCCGATGCTCAAAGCAACCTCAGGAAATCCGCCTGTAGCACCCAACACTACAATCCTGAACCTATGGGTTATGAGCTCACCAGGCTTCCGTTGCGCACTCCGATCCACGCGCACAACCAAACACGGTAACTCAAGACTCGCCATCCCGACGATCCACAACTCAGCTGGTCAACCTCAGAAAATAGGGTGAGGAAAGCTCCAGTACCTCGAACCCCAAGCACAGATTCTCTCAAATCTGGCAATCCTCATCAACTCTGCAGGCTCCGAATTGCCACACATCGGAAAGTTTCAATAGCAACCAAGAATGCGAACACCGCCCAACTAGCACTCGTCCTTCCAGAAGAGCGCCAGCACCCTCACGCACCAGGAAAATGGGCACAACCCTCGTAGGCAACCACCTTTCCAAAAACACAGGGCACGTCTCGCACGGATTTCATGGCACACGAAGGCCAACCAACCGGGAACACACTGCAAGATGACGAACCTTAACCAAATACAATCTCTCCAACCAAAGGAAAAACCGATCACACCTCCGACCAATGAAAAATATCCACGCTCGACCTGACCTCAAATCTCGCACATGCTGGGAACAGCACCATTCAGCACCAAGAAAACCATCGCTTCCATCAGGTCAGCGCCTCCGACACACTCGACGAGTGTCACGTCGGACCACAATCACAGCATCTCTCGATGCACCATTGCTGTAATTCCTTGAACTGAAACACACCACACCAAGAGCCGCAACACGATCCATAATCGACAACCGTCAACGCTCATCCTCGAGTCCCAAAACTCACTGCGGAACCTCCACAACTCAAACCAAATCTAAGGCGAACACAACCCATTCGCACACAAGAGCGCATGAGCAACACTTACAGGGACACCACAGCCCAATCCTGTCTCGAAATCTACAAACCAATCGAGACCGACACGCCATTTTTGATGCCACAGAGCACGACACGAACATCAGGCTCAACAAAACAGCAGCTCACCGAGAAGATTCTACGCTCATCCGAGCGCACCTCTTGATCAGAAAACTCTGCTCTGACACCTCAAACCACAACCTTAACACCTCAGGGGCTGGACAATCCTCAAGCTGGAGTGGCCAGACTCGACAACAGCTCCCTCAGAGCACACTTACAGCCACTTAATCACGAACAATCCTCGCCAGCCACCTGACCTCGTTGCGAATCCTCGAACATAGCAACGTAGCAACACACCTGCCGACAACCTCTGCCCGATGTAGCATGACCGGGCTCACAACCCGTCGGGAAGAAATCTCTCTATTACCTCCCTTGAGTCCCACACCGGCACGAAAGCCACGAACATCAACCAACTTCACAGCGCCACGTAGCGCACTTAAGCACTCAAGCGAGAAATCCACGGAAAACAAACACAAAAACCCTAAGCCAACTACCGATTGTACTGGACCTTACGAACTCTGATCACTGCAATATCCTGAATTCCTATGTACATCCACAACCACTACTCTGATACCAACTGTAACGACCCAAGATCCGGATATTGGGGCGAGCCCGATACCATTCAAATCCTGGCCCGCCGCCCACGAGCCAGGAGGGCTCGGAAGGGCTAAAAGGAGTGTGGAGGTACAAAGAAATAGGAAATAAAGTAGGAAAATTCAATAATTAACAGAAATAAATAAGCAACTACTACAACAGAGTCCAGTCCAACAGAAAGTACAGTCTAAAGCAGTAAAATGTACCAGATGCCAAGTGAACACTCGGCCCGGTGAGCTAGCAACTAAGAACCTCCTCATTGTACCCTCAAACCTCGAGGAAGAACCGCCGCACCTGAAAAGCAGGGGGAGCCTCCTGTCACTGGCTCAGTAGGGATCCCGCGGAAACCCAACTGAGAACAACGGCGACACAGGAAGCAGTAACTACAAGAACAACAATAGCAGTAGGAACAGTAAACACGGTAGCCGGTCGAAACTCGGCACTACAACTACTCCTACTGTACCGGTCAAGTAGAAAGAGAAACCCCGATCTCACCATCGGGAATCGGACTACACTAACACCACTCACGGAGGTAAAACCCACAGCAGCCTTGTCGTAGAGGCCTGTCTCCCAGGACAAGGCCAACCTGGATGCGCTATCCAAGGTGCAAACCCCCGACCACCTGGTCGTGAGAACCGCACAACAAGATGCAACCTCGGTAAAGCTACTAGCACCCTGGCCACTACCTCGGAAACCCCGGACGGTCCAGAAAATCATGTCTTGCAGACGGGAAACGGAACCCGAACACAGGAGAGTCACGTCTCACGTGACAAGAGTACCTGCCCACCAGAAGCAAGGCCGGATGCGTCCACTGACGTCTTAGTCCGCGCCTCAGGTGTCTCCCTCCGGCCCAGCGGGAACTGAGACACAGTACAAGTAACCACAAAACAAGTGACTAGCTGGGGTCACGCTCGTCAGCGCGGGTCCAACCGCCCCCAACCACGTGTGCACACATAGACCGTGCGTCTCTGGTCTGGCCCTCTAACTGGTTTTCCCCTCAGTCGGACTCTGGCTGGTAGATGTGGGGCCTAACGGAAACCAGTCTAAAACTGTCTCTCTCTAGGGTAGCCTCGCCACCACTCCCTGGTGGGACCACTCGCGTGTCGGAAGGCTACGACTAGTGGAGAGTCACTGGTGTGACCACTCTCCAAGGAGAAACTCCGAGAAACACATACGCACCCTGTACGAAAGTCGAGAACAACCAAGTGTCATCAAGCTACTAGACTCTGGACAGTCCTCTAGACTCACTAAATACAACGATCCTTGAGTCACGAGACTCGGGGTCAAGACCGTCGTACGCAACGGCACAATGCCGTTAATCTAGCCAAATCACTAGGTCTAAAATCACGGTAGCACGAATATCGAGACAGCTCATGAGCCGCCAAGACCATCCCCCTCAAAAAGGGAACTCAAGGGATCTCCAGTCTTAGGCTTGGTGACTGCACTCATAGTCTAAGGCCACACACATAGCCCACGCAGAAAGCACAGAAGCATGATTCCCAAGGCAGCGCACAAGCCGCCATGCCGATTCCCCGTCCCAGGGAAAAGCGGGAAACCTCCAGCTCCATGTTGGATGACTGGACTCACAGTCCAAGGCCAAACACATGGCCCACACAGGAATCATCTTCCGCAGAAACCCAAGACATGCGGGGGAACCCCCCCGCACTCACACCGATACACGGTGACTCGATCAAGCGTAACACAAAAGCCCGAAACACACACCTATGTGCACGCTAATCGAGGTAACACGGCACCTCTCGACACCCCAGGAACACGGACACGGAACCCACGGGGTGTCCGGGACACTTACAAGGCCGAAGGTCGACCACTGGGTCACAACCGGGTCGACCGGAGACCAACACAACGCGAACCCGACGTTGCAAGCATGGAAATCGCCTAGCGGTCTAACATTAAACTTCCACGATGGCCTAGAGGTCTATCCTTGGACCGCTAAGGAACGGCTAGCAGTTTAACATTGGACTACTACACACTGAAGCCACAGAACCACAGTGGTCTACCCTTGGACTGCGAAGCAGAGCCTAGCGGCCTATTACTGCACCGCCAACGGCCTTGGCGGTCTATTGTACGACCGCGAGGTCCAAACCGATATACACAGGGTTCTAGCAATCTATCTCTGGCCCGCTAAACCCTCAGAACACACGAAGCTCAAGCGGTCTTAGCGGTCTAACCCTAGACCGCCAAGGACCCTGGCGGTCTATCGCATAACCGCCATCTTTGAACCGACACAGGGAGACCCCTAGCGGTCTACCCTTGGTCTGCTTGGAGCCCTTAGCGGTCTCTGGAACGACCGCTAAGGCGTCCCGAACCAGAAACGGAGGGAAACACCCCAAAAATCCGATCCATGCCCCAATCACCCCCGAGTGATGAAGAAACAAAGGGGAATCCATCCTCAAGCCTCCTAGCATGCATCTATGCCCTTAGATCTGTCAAAAACCTCACGAAACGGGAGATCCGGCTCACACCCCAAAAATATGGATTTTCCCCAAAATGCTCAAATAGGCCCTCTCGACTCACCACGGCCTACAAAACTCGCGGGAAAGAAAGTGCACGAGCTGGGGGTCCATCTCCCTACCTCCACCGAAAATTTCGCGCCTCGAGGTCGCTGATCCGCGAAGAAATCGCCACGAAACCCTCGCCGGTTCACGAACTCGCACCCGAGCTTCCACCCGCCACCGGCCCTCGATCCTCAACCCGTTCCTAGTTCCTCGCCTCCCGCCATCGCCGCCTCGCCCTCCTCTGCCACGGTCGGCCGCGCGGGGAGAGGGGGAGATAAAGAGATAAGAGAGAGTGAGAAAGAGAGAATGGGGAGAGAGAGAGGTTAAAGGGGTAATTTATAAAAAAATCCCAAAATTCTAGAATTTCATAAAATTATGAAAAATTACATCCGCGATCCTCGGGAAGAGCACAACGCGCTGGTACTATCCCAGAGTCGGAGAACGCCATGGTTCGCCCTGTACAGAGTTCCGAAGGCGCATCAGCGAAAAACACGTGTAAAGCACAAAATATACTCCGAGACCCACAAAAATGATCCGAAAAAAAGTCCGAAAAAAACCCAGGGCATTACCTTTTGTCCCTATGGATAAACAAATTTTCCTTTGCTTCGGCATTTAACCAATGTCGATGAACAAACAATCCTCGATTCTCATCATCATCGGCGAGATCGATGAATAAACCTTTGACTCTGACCTTTTTCCCCCATCGATAAACAAAATTTCCTTTGCTTAGGCATTTAACCAATGCTGATGAATAAACCATCATTCGATCCTCGTCATCATCAGGCGAGATCGATGAATGAACCTTCGACTTGGATTGTCACGCCCCAACGCGGGATATCAGAACGAGGCTGTTATAATCATTCATGACAATCAGAGTAGTAATAAACAAAAGAATGCATAAATGCAAGGAAGAATGAATTACTAAAAATATAAAAACTAAACAAAAGAAAGATATATCATTTCCAAGAAAATGGCCGATCAAGCACGCAAACAAGCCAGTCATACAGAGATAAATTCCATATTGGAATTTAATAACTTGTAGAAATGTAGGAAAAATAAATGTCATATACAACACGCTAGTCATGCACTTGGTGCAATGTCTCAACATGTCATTACAACTCCCCGAGACACTAGTACTTTTCGGGCGCGTCTCCCAGGACCAGACCGGGCCCTTATGATGCGTTGGCATTGATTTGGTGGATCCAAGACCCCAAGTGACCATATTAGACATTCATTGAATTCGGCCAGGAATTCTAAGGTCAAGCTATGTAACCTATCATCTAGGACCAATCGACATTTCAATAATTGAAATGAAGCCATGAGATTAAGGGGAATAAAGCACACACGACACACACATGAAAACAAGCTCTGGACAAATTAAGGTCATGAGCGGGCCGCCAAGAGGAATAAAACGGTCTATACTGGTCGCAAAGGTCAAAATTGGGCCATAGGGACGAACCCTAGCGTTGAAGGAAGAAACGGTCAGAGAGGGGCCGTTGATAGTTCACACAGAAAGTGAGCTAGAAGGGGAGGATGAATAGATCACTCCCAATTCAGAAAATTCGAAAAACAAATTATGTAACCCTGAAACGCAGTAGTGAAACTTTCCTAATCTGGCCACGGAGCAGACAGATAAATAGAAGCTTATCGAGAGACAAAGTTAAGATGAACCAATAAATGAATAGCTGACGTTCATGAGCCAAATCGAGAGAACAGCCAAGCAAACCACATAGATGGAGCAGAGAATTTTTAAGGTGGTTCGATTGCAATCCGCAATCTACATCCACCCCTTACTCTACCAGAGTAAGGCTTCCTTGCACTAAGCAATTAAGAACCGCAGACTCAGTCTGCTAACACCCGCTGCCTTACAGCTTGCCCCGAGGAACACTCTCCTCTATCTTCTGAAGACCAGAAGAAACACTGGAGGTCCAACCTCCCTTCCTTCACAATCAGCAAAGGGAACCCCGTGAATTGCTCCCAGCAACTCACGAACCAGAGGATCGTTCCTCTCTTCCTCCAAACACGGTGGAGGGAAACCGGAGTACCTCTCGCTTCCTCCAAGCGAACTTAGAGGGTAATAGAATGGAATTGAAAAAGCAAAAAAACTCGAAGATGAAAAATGACAACAACAAAAACAATCGCTCAGAGACAATAATAATGTAGCTTCCGTAGAAGTAGGCTTTCAGACTCAAGATCGGCGATGACTCAGGCTCTTCTCTCCTTGAACTGGTTCTCTCTCTTTTGACTTTTCTCCTGGGATTTTCTCTCGTCTCTAATGGGAGGAGTTTCAGCACTGGCGGTGACTTCAGATATTCTCTCTTTTTCTAATTTCAGCTTCCTCTCTCCCAGCCTTCGATCCCTTTTTATAGGCAGACGATGGGCGCGTGGGTACCACGTTTCCCGCCCAAACTTCCACGCAGATCTGATCCTTTGAGGTTCCACGTGTCATAATTGTGATGCTGTAGCAGCCTATGTGGTAGGATCATCTGGCCCACTCCTTTCCTTGGATCGCGTGCCATCGACCTGGTACTTTAGATTCCACGTGAGGTAAGTTCACAAGTGCTTAGTGGATGCTCGACCATATGACTCACCTGGCAAAGACACAGTTATGAGAGTTAGCACTGACTTTACCTTTCAAAGCCTGAGTTGTGCACATACTTTAAACAGTGAAGTGCACGGACCTTATATTCATAGAGCTAAAGTGTACACCGACTTATGCATGCGTATGGCAAAACATGCACAAACCTGATGCAAACCTTGCACTGACCTTCTATATGCGCAGGCAAAATATGTGCCGACCTTAGCATGCGTATGACAAATCTTGCACCGACCTTATTTGCGTAGGCATAGTGTGCACCGACTTTAGCAAGACAAGGTGGATGCGCACCGACATTCTATGCCGAACAGAGTGTGCACCAATTTTCTAACGAACAGACATGACAGTGCACCGACCTCATATACGGTCTGGAAGACACGCATCGACTTTAGACAGTTAGCACAAGCATGCACCGACCTATATGTAGTAGAGAAATGTTGCACTGACCTTATATGTGATCCTGCAATAGTGCACCGACCAGGGTTAGTGAAAGGCGAAAGTTACACCAACCTTCTTAATGCTAAATGCAGGTATGCACGGACCTTGTATGTACAAGGCGAAAGCTGCACTAACTTGATAAGCAATTGAACAAGGAATGCACTGACCATCTACACACGTAAGATAGGATATGCACCGATGTTGTATGCATATGGCTGAAATCTGCACCGACCTCTGTAGGCAGGATGCAAAATATGCACCGACGTTAATCATGCGTAAGAGACACTTGTACTGACCTTAGTCATGTAGGATGAAAAATATGCACCGACCTTCTTTATGCTAAACTGAACACATTAACGTTATATGAATGCTAAGGCAGAATGTGCTTAGACTCGAAAGCAACAAACAATGACTTCATGCAGACACACTGACTCCAATGACTCAAGTGCACGAACTCCAATGCACAGACTCATAAATGCTTCAGACATATTCTGTTTGATTTAAGGTGTTTGATTTTTTATGGTGTCTGACATTTGACTTATGGTGTTTGTCATCATCAAAACCACAGGGATACAACAACCGCAACATGATAAAGATGGTCTCTGCTAGGCCGCTTAAAACAAAAATGGTCCACGGCTAGCCGCAACTAGGTTGGGCCCAGCAATGGTTTACCAGTCGACTCAGCTAATCCTTGGTCAGCCTGGATATGGTGGAACCAGACCAGGGTCCAATCCACACATCCCAGATCAAACCCAAGGGGCTCAGATCGACTTACACAAAGGTAGGTTCAGTCACGCCCCAACATGGGATATCGGAACGAGGCAATTATAATCATTCATGACACTCAGAGTAGTAATAAACAAAAGAATGCATAAATGCAAGGAAGAATGAATTACTCAAAATATAAAAATTAAACAAAACAAAGATATATCATTTCCAGGAAAATGGCCGATCAAGCACACAAACAAGCCAGTCATACAGAGATAAATTCCATATAGGAATTTAATAACTTGTAGAAATGTAGGAAAAATGAATGTCATAGACAACATGCTAGTGATGCACTCGGTGCAACCTCTCAACATGTCATTACAACTCCCCAGGGCACTAGTACTTTTCGGGCGCTCCTCCCAGGACCAGACCGGGCCCTTATGATGCGTTGCCATGGATTTGATGGATCCAAGATCCCAAGTGACCATCTTAGACATTCATTGAATTTGGCCAGGAATTCCAAGGTCAAGCTATGTAACTTATCATCTAGGACCAAGCGACATTTCAATAATTGAAATGAAGCCATGAGATTAAGGGGAATAAAGCACACAAGACACACACATGAAAACAAGCTCTGGACAAATTGCGATCATGAGCGGGTCGCCAAGAGGAATAAAACGGTTTATACTAGATCGCAAAGGTAAAAATTGGGCCATAGGGACGAAGCCCAGCATTGAAGGAAGAAACGGTCAGAGAGGGGGCGCAACATGATAAAGACGGTCCCTGCTAGGCCGCTTAAAACAAAAATGGTCCACGGCTGGCCACAACTAGGTTGGGCCTAGCAATGGTTTTCCAGTCGACTCAGCTAACCCTTGGTCAGCCTGGATATGGTGGAACCAGACCAGGGTCCAATCCACGCGTCCCAGATCAAACCCAAGGGGCTCAGGTCGACTTACACAAAGCTAGGTCGAGTGGAATCAAGGGAAAAGTTGATCGACAACTTGGCACATAGCCCAGGTCAAAATCAGAATTGCGATCGCCAAGTGGCCGCACCCTGGAAAAGGGCAGTCTACCTTGGGCCGCTATTAGGGGGGTAGCGGTCCCAGAAGGGCCGCATTTAACCAGACAGTCCCGATTTCGGGCTGTAAAACAAGCGGTCTGATCAAATCGATCGGTACAGGGTTGGGGGTACAACCTGCCCGACGTCCTAGTGGGAATCCCAGGCTCGCGGGGTCTTATGGAGGTATCATAATAGAGGTCCTAGTCCGACGGAAGGAATATCCGGCGGAGAGTCCCAACTATTACAAGATTAAAGGTTATAAAACGTCGAAAAATGAGAGTATGGTGGTCGGTCATCACCACCGGAGTGGGGTGACTGTCAAACAAACCTAGTAATTTTCCACATTATCAATTCACTTTGAAGTAATGATTTCATAATTGAATTGTATTATATGTGACCAGAGGAATAATAAATAAGATGTGATTATGGATGATCACAGTTAAATCAGGTATTACAATGTTCCATATAATCCATTTATTTAGTGTGTTTCTACCCTACACATGTTGTCTAAACAAGGTGAACACAATTAATAAAACATCAATTTGAATATAATATGTACGTAAATGGCTGTCTGTCGCGCAGCCGCTAGGTTCAGAAGTGGTCAGGAACTCGCCGCAACTCAACATTTGTGGTCTGTCGCGAGGCCGCTAGCATGTAACTAGTTTTCAAATTTTTAAAAGGGTGGAAAACGGTCTTTCGCGAGACCGCTAGGGTCAGAGGCGGTTCCTGGTGCGACCGCAACCAAGGCGCCACGTCTAGCCTCCGGCGAAGTCCAATAGACCTGAATTGCAACATGAGATTCACGCGGTATGGAACATAAAAATTGGGCAAAATGCTATTAATAGAAAAAGGACAAAAAGGTGCACAATATATCATGATCAATTAGGATTTGAGCCTGCTTAAACCTAACATTGAATCGATAGAACAAGAAGTAATAAGATTGGTGCCCTAGTTTGACATGCTCTGACGAAAACATGAATTACGATCTCTATACTCAATATAAATTGTGGCTTCCGGTACCAAATTAAATAGGACTCAAAGGTGCTTCTAATGGTCTAACTTAATTAAGGTTTGGTATGCTAGAACCTACCTTAATTGAAGAACAAAGGAGATGCTGGATGTCAAAATCGCATAAGCACCCTCGCTCCAACTCGATGTCTCCTCCCTCGAACGAGCATCCCGTCGGCCGCCTCAACAAAATGAGGGTTCTAGGTCAAGCTAGGGTTGATTTTATAGGAGGAAATTCAATTTAGGGGGTGAGATAAGGCTGGGAAGAGTCCCACGAACTCGGCGTGCGCGAGAATCGCGCATTGACCAAGTCGCGCCGTCTCTCGCTCAAAGTTGAGCTCCTATGGTTAGGGTTTTCGCGTGGAATGAGAGGGGAAACGGGCTATCCATCAAGGCCGTTCGAATGGGCCTGGTTTGGGCTCAAATGATCGAGATTCGGGCTCGAATTAAGCGATCTAAGGTCTGGTTAATTTAAACTCCATTTTAGCCCTAATTCCATTAATTCGGCCTAATAGAAATTTTAATTAGGGTTTGACCAAGAAGACAAAGTGTCTGTAAATTAGGTCCTCTACTTGATTACGAATTTTCTAGATTTTTATAAATTAGTTAAAACATCACCTAAAGGAATTTCCAAATTAATAGTAAATAATTTTCTCAATTATTATCCTTTATATTATTTAATTAATTCTCGAGATGCTACATGAACCTTTCATCCTCGTCGATGAAAAAATGCATTTGCTTCGGCATTTAACTCATGCCGATGAATAAACCACCTTCGATTTTTGTCATCATTGGCGAAATCATTGAACAAACCTTCGACTCGGACGTTTTGTCCCCATCGATAAACAAACCCTTTTGCTTCAGCATTTAACCCATGCCGATGAATAAACCACCTTCGATTTTTGTCATCATTGGTGAAATCGTTGAACAATCCCTCGACTCGGACCTTTCATCCCCATCGATAAACAAACTCTTTTGCTTCAGTATTTAACTCATGCCAATGAACAAACCATCTTTGATCCTCGTCATCATCGGCGAGATCGATGAACAAACCTTCGACTCGGACCTTTCGTCCCCGTCGATGAACAAACCTCTCTTACTTCGACATTTAGCCCATGCCGATGAACAAACCATCTTCGATCCTCATCATCATCGGCGAGATCGATGAACAAACCTTCGACTCGGACCTTTCGTCCCCGTCGATGAACAAACCTCTCTTGCTTCAGCATTTAGCCAATGCCGATGAATATATTACCTTCGATTCTCGCCATCATCGGCGAGGTCGATGAACAAAACCTATGATATGGACCTTTCGCCCTCATCGAAAGAATGATTTCCCTTGCTTCGGCATTCAACCAATGTCGATGAATAAACTACCTTCGATCTTCGTCACCATCGGCGAGATCGATAAATAAAATCCCCGACTTGGACCTTCCGTCCCAGTCGATAAATAAACCCCTTTCTTTCTTCGGCATTCAACCAAGTGCCGATGAATGAGTCACGTTTTGCAATAGCTACCAAGAGGTGATTGGCAGGTGCCTCAATGGCCATGGGATACCTAAGTAAACCTTCTCTCATAAAAAGAGGGGAGTTGTATCTAGACTACCCCCACCCCGAGTTAGGGTTTTATATGGAAAGGCTTGTGGCGCGGTGGAGTGAACCTGTAATGCCCCGGGTTTTTCGGATCTAGATCCGTGGGGTTCGGATCGTCTTTCCGTAGATTGCGGATTGTGTCCGAGTGAGCTTTGGACTATTTTTACCAGATTGTCGGACCCGTTGGTGGTGTGCCTGTGAATTTCCTTGCGACCGTGGTGTTGTGAGGAGCACGCTGGTATTTTTCTAGATTTTTCAGAGCGCCTGTGTGGATCCCAGGTTACGTTGTGGGTTTTACGCGTGTTTTCATCTTACGAACCTTTGGAACCCCGTACAGGGTGAACCGTTGCGTTCTTCGACACCGGGACATTACCACGGCGATCAGCGTGTTCCGAGGATCGCGTGGGTATATTTTTCTATATTTTTGTATTTTCCAGAATTTTTGGATTTTCTATATAAAGCCCCCTTTTTTCTCTCTCTCCCATCTCTCATTTCTCTCCCTTTTCCCTCTCCCTTCTCTCACGTTCTCTCCTCTCCCCCTCTCACTCCGGGCGGCCGACAGAGGCGGCGAGGGCAGGGCGGTGTGGCTCGTGGGGCGTGGAGCGACGGGCACGGGACGAGGATCGCGATGGTGGAGGCAGTTCGTGGGATCGTGAACCGGGGAGGGTTTCGTGGCGAGTTCTTCGTGGATTGGCGAGCTCGGGGCGCGAAATCTTCGGTGGAGGTAGGGAGATGGACCCCCAGCTTGTGCTCTTCCTTTTTCGCGAGTTTTGTAGGCCGTGGTGAGCCGAGAAGGCCTATTTGAGCTTTTTGAGGAAAATCCATGTTTTGGGGAGTGGTCGCCTGATCTACCGTTTCGAGCCACGATTTCACGTTTTGAGGGTCTAGATGCATGCGAGGGGTCCTAGGGGAGCTCCCCCCTTATTTTCCCCCTCATCCATGGATGTTTGGGGGCGTGGTTTGGATTTTTGGGGTTTTCCCGTTGGTCCGTTCTTGGGCTGGTGTGGTGGTCCTTCTAGAGACCGCCAAAGTCTCTAGCGGCCCAAGGTTGGTGCGCTAAACTCTGTGGCGGCCCAAGGCAGGTGCGCCACATGTTACTGTTTTGTCGGCAGGGCGTCCGTCGGCCTGGCGGCCACACGATAAACTGCTAGAGCGTGTAGCGCTCCAGGGTTTGACCGCCAGAGGGGCGAGTCGACCGTTGATTTTCGACTGTTGGTTTTGACTGTTGGGTTCACGTGTGCTCTAGCGCACCAGGGTTGGTCCGCTAGAGCGTGTGTGGCGGCTTGAGAGCGGAGCGCCACAGTTAACGTGACCTGTCCGCTACCGCTCCGGTGTTGGACCGCTAGAGCGCTGTGGCGGCCCAATGTAGGCGCGCCAGAGCCAGCGTGGCTTCTTCGTCTAGCGCTCCTGTGTTGGACCGCTAGAGTCCTGTGGCGGGCCAGTGTTGGACTGCCAGAGCATGTGGCGGCCCAGTATTGGACCTCCAGGCTCTAAGCTGCACCGAATGGTTTGCAGTCCCGTTTCTCTTCCACCGTGGTTTCCGTGAGTTACGGTCGGCCTCGAGATTGTCCCGGACACCCCGTAGGTTCCGTGTCCGTGTTTCAGGGGTGTCTGGAGGTGCCGTGTTACCTCGACTAGCGTGCCTATAGGTGTGTGTGTTTCGGGCTTTGTGTTATGCTCGATCGAGTCACCGTGTATCGGTGTGAGTGAGGTGGGGTTCCCTTGCATGTCATGGGTTTCTGCGGAAAATGGTTCCCGAGTGGGCCAAATGTTTGGCCTTGGACTGCGAGTCCAGTCATCTGGCCTGGGGTTGGAGGTTTCCCGCTTTTCCTGGGATGGGGAATCAGCGTGGCGGCTTGTGAGCTACCTTGGGAATGGTGCTTCGGTGCTTTCTGCGTGGGCCATCTATGTGGCCTTGGACTGTGAGTCCAGATGTCCAGCCTGGGGCTGGAAGGCTTCTTAGTTCCCTTCCCGAGGGAATGGTCTCGGCGGCTCGTGAGCTACCTCGATATTCATGCTACCATGGTTTTAGACCTAGGGATTAGGCTAGATTGACGGCCTTGTGCTGTTGCGTATGACGGTCTCGACCCCGAGTCTTGTGACTCAAGGACCATTGGATTTAGTGAGTCTAGAGGATTGTCCAGAGTCCAGTGGCTCGATGCCACTTGGTTCTTCTCGACTTTCACGCAGGGTGCGTGCGTGTTTCTCGGAGTTTCTCTTGGAGAGTGGTCACATCAGTGACTCCCCACTAGTCGTAGCCTTTCGACACGCGAGTGGTCCCACCAGGGAGTGGTGGCGAGGCTACCCCGAGAGACAGTTTTTAGACTAGTTTCCGTTGGGCCCCACGTCTTGCAGCCAGAGTCTGGCTGAGGGGAAAACCAGTCAGAGGGCCAGACTAGGGACGCGAGGTCTCTGTGTGCACTCGTGGTTGGGGGCAGTAGGACCAGCGTTGACGAGTGCGACCCCAGCTAGTCACTTATTCTATGGTTACTAGTACAGTGTCCCCGTTCCACCAGGGGTCGAGGGGGACATCTGAGGCGCGGTCTAAGTCGTTATTGGACGCATCCGGCCTTGCTTCTGGTGGGCAGGTACACCTGTCACGTGAGACGTGACTCTCCTATTTTCATGTTCCGTTTTTCGTCTACGAGACGTGGTTTTCTGGACCGGCTGGTGTTTTCGAGTTAGTTCCAAGGGTGCTGGTAGCTTTACCGAGGTTGTCTTGTTGGTGCGGTGTTCACGATCGGGTGGTCAGGTTTGCACCTTGGATAGCGTGTCCAGGTTGGCCGTGTTTTGGGAGACATGCCTCTACGGCGGGGTTGACGTGGGTTTTTACTTCGGTAAGTGGTACTAGAGTGGTTCAGTAGCCCCGACCGTGAGATCGGGGTGTATTTTTCTGGTACAATAGGAGTAGCTGTAGTGCCGAGTTTTGACCGGCCACCGGTTCACTATTCCTACTGTAGTTGTAACTTTCATTTCCGCTATCGCCGTTGTTTCCGGTTGGGGTTCCGCTGGACCCCTGCTGAGTCTCTGTTTGGAGACTCATACCTGCTTTTCAGGTGTGGTAGTTCTTCCTCGAGGTTTGAGGGTGCAGTGTTGCGGAGGTTCTTAGTTGCCAGCTCACCGGGCCAAGTGTTCACTTGGCATGTGGTACGCTTTACTGCTTTAGACTGTACTTTCTATTGGACTAGACTCTGTTGTAGTAGTTGTTTATTTATTTCTGTTAATTGTTGAATTGTCCTTCTTTATTTCCTATTTCTCTGTACCTCCACACTCCTTTTAGCCCTTCCGAGCCCTCCCGGCTCGTGGGCGGCGGGTCAGGATTCGAATGGTATCGGGCCTTCTCGGTATCCAAATCTTAGGTCGTCACAGAACCCCTCATCCCTTCCTTGAAGGGGTGAGCGCTCTCATGCCCTAACAACCAAATATATCCCTAACAAATGGCAGGTTTTCCCCTCCCACAAGGGCACATTCCTTTTCTGTAACATTCAATGCAGAATAGCTTGGGCCTACATACACACATATATAAAGAAGAGTGGAGGAAAGAAGCCACAGCTTGTTGTTGAATGGAGTAGAGCACAACTTGTGGATCTCATTTCATACGAAAAAGGGCGGTACAGGATCCCACAGGGCATTCCCCGGTGTATAAAAAAGTGCCAAAATAAAGAAAAGAGAAAAGAAGACGAGCATAAGGGGACTAAACAAATACTGGGCTCATGGCCGACGACAGATGTCATCGAACTCGAGGATTCCTAAGGATGGATGAGTATCCAATTCTCGCAAACAGGACTCCTAAGCTTGAAGCTTTGTTAACTCCTCTCGGATCGAAGTAGCTTGTCCCTCCACTAACGTTGCTTCCTCCGTGCTCTGCACTTGCAGCCTTTCGAAGTTTTCTAAGTCTTCCTCAATGCGAGCAAGCTCAGCCCGGAGTTCTGACGCCCGGATCTTCAGATAGTCAATATGACATGTGGAAGCATCGGCAACCTCCCTGTGCTGTTGGGCAGTCACTTCTAATGGTCGGAGGGTGGCTTGGCATTCAATTCTCTATAATTTTAAAGCCGTCAGTTGATCTTCCAGGCCATGCTCAAGATACTCCCTTCGGTTCACATGTTTCAGTAGCAAGGTCACTCGCTGCTTCCAATCTCCTAAGGGACACCCGAAGTCTTGAAGCACGGTAGAGATGCGTTCTACTATTGCCCGCAATTGCAAATAAGTTAAATCTCCACTGGTCAACACGGCTTGCCGCAGCATGTCGAGGTTCTGCCACACTAGCTCGTCTGAAGAGCATAACCCAAGGGGCACTGCTTCGGGAAGGTGAAATTTCACCCTACTGTCAATTTCAGCCCAAATGCCATCGGATGGCTATGAAAAGGGTGATGGCAGTGTCATCGGTAAACCTGAAGCCTCTACTCTCCCCTCTTCAGTCTCCTCGACAGGCACGGGCGGGGTAGAGACGGTAGCTACCGGTTCATCTCTGGTGGTCAGGCACAAAATTGGGAATTTAGGGCGCGCCAACAAGGAAGAGTACTTCATCTCTTTCAGCCCCGACAGCCTATGTAGGCGCTACCTTGACAGCAAGTGCTAAAATGCCTGTCCCATCAACTCCTTCCATTGGGGGCTCTGTTTGTCCCGCCTCGGTGGTAGCTGCATTGCCGGCTGGCCTATGTTCAATGCCCAGTGTCTGAGGTCGTAACTATTCCACTATGTGATCAAGTCCAGGAGCTTCCACAGGTATTTCGGAGCCCGCCACTCTAGAATAGCTAGACGAGAATCTCAGGGTGATACGCCTCAGTATAGGTGTCGTACCCCTAGCAGGCGCGAATACCATGGACTCTATCTGCAAATAAGGAAGTGATGCCGCCACACTCACAGTAGGCATGGTTGGCCCCACTGAAGCGGCAAGATTCTTCAAAGAAGACAAAAAAAGAGAAGATGTCAAAAGGTCTGCACTGCAAAAGGTAGACAAAGATAAAAAAATGAAGAAGTTCACCTCGGCTAGCACGAGGCTCAGCTCTGTGGCTGTGGAAGCCTCTAAGGGACGGCATTCTACTCCCGATGTAACTTCCCCTTCCTCCAAGAGGGGACTTGGTGCACTAAGAGTGCCTAGTGTGAGCCGTGGCGGGCTGAATGTCAGGAGATTGCTCCCGTAAGAAAATGAAGGGGTAGCTTCTTTTGACCCCACCTCAAAGGGCTCCTCATCACTGGAGGTGTCGTAATCCACCCACTCTTCAGAGGGTGAGCACTTGGAGGAGTCTGCCGTTGCTATCACCAGCTCCTGTCGGCGTGCTGAGCTATCCAGGGCCACCTCCAATGAACTTCCCTTCGCCCCGAGCACAGCTAGCCACCCTGAAGAACGGTCGGTCAGCGGTACGCCCTATTTGATAGAGGTCCGTTCACTTCCCCCCAGAGCAGGAGAACTAGGCAAGGGAGCTAAGGGTCCAGCACCTACTCAATAATATATGCCAATAAGAAGAGACACTCCATGATGAATGAAAAAAATAGTAGAAGATTAACTTCACCCTCGTGGCTGGGGGTAGGAGAAGGCAAATCCCCCTCTGTCGGAATAGCAACTACTGCACCATGCTTTCCCTCTTCGGCTCCTACAGCAATAGCCACCTCCTTTGCAGCTAGGACAGACGGGGTCGCAGGAGCTACAAAATGAAGATTAGCACATAGCAGAGATAAGGTAAAAAAGACAATAGAGCCTACCTGCGGCTGGGCATGTTTGCTTGCGGGAGGCGTCAAACTCCTCGAGCGATGGTATGACCGAGAGTGTCACCGCTGGTTCCACAGCAGCTTTCTTTTTCTCTATGGCCTCTGTTCGAGCCCTCTTTGCCCAGGTTATGGCTTCTCTAACCTGCGGCCTTGCCCACTTTTGTGAGCCGCCGGTCGGCAAGGGTGTAGTCCTTGGTATAGCCTCTAGAGCTTCAAAATAAGTGGGCTTATGGGCTTTCAAGATCAGTTGCATGTACACCCTAACTCTTTTCGAATCAGGCCGATCTGCATAGAACGCGTACACAAGGTGATCACATATACAAATGCCAAATGTGCTGAAGAAGAATGGACATGAATAAATAAACAAGTTAAAAAAAATATACCTACCGGCCCTGAGTACAAAGGAGAGAGGGGCTAATAGGACAGCGAAGACTCCTTGTCCCGGGATGTTGCTTCACGAACTAGCTAGCAAACATCCCCAACCTTTTCACACCACTCTGCCAGAAGTCCCAAATCTGAATGGCCGTGGGATATCAAGCAATGATACAGGCCGAGGTGGTCCAATCCCCACTCGTCGGCGTATTTAAAAGCAATAAATAGCGGATGATTCAACAGAGCATCAGCCTGGCCATCTACTGCAAGCCCATGAAGGCGTAGAAAAACAAATAACCATGAGGTCTGGTTATAAAACATGGCCCGTCGATCCTCCTTCTTGGTAAATGTCCTATAAGGACATTGCCTATCAGCTTCCGGGCGCCAGGGAGTAGTAGAGGAGGATGGTTCTTCTACTAGTAAAGGAAATTGTTGTAGTGCGAGCCTCTCACCCCCTACCCGACATAGCCCCTGAAGGGTCTTAAAAATTTCATCCTTGTCAATAGCAGGAAGCTTAGGTTGCGGCTTCGGTGTTTTGTGCTTAGCGGCTTTCCAAGCCTCCATATAAGCCTTTACCTCCGCATCCTTCTGGAATTTCAGCCTCTTTAGATGTGCCGGGTCAATGTCGAGCACCGGCGATGGTTGGGCATTTAAGAATTTGCATTCTGCTACATCCCAATAATCATTCCCGGAGACCCGAATGAAGCCCGTCTGGGCGCTCCACCATTTTATATATTCTGGCGTTGCACGTGGAAAATGCCCGAGAGCCGAAACTCTGAATGAAGCGGCTTCTCTGTGGTGAAAGTAGTCCCACCAGGTGTGGGCCTCCTCCATCGCTGCTGACCTTGACCGCACCCTACTATCCAGTGGAAATTGCGCCAAAGACGGAGGGATGTGATAGTTGTACCCAAAATTTCGTCTGAGGTGAAAAGGGTAATAGGGCTTCAGCCATGCAGTCCCTCCCTTCTGAAAAACCAAGATGCTCAGCCTGATAGACAAGGCCCAATCTATCAGCTCCAGCTCCAGAGATGGCCGCGTGAAGGTGGCGCCAGTAATGGGGTGTGCATACTCCTCAATTGCCCTGAACTAGCACTCTTGAAGTCGATTCACCAATGGGCTGGAATGTGCAGTTAAGCTCCAAAAATGCAGGGCACTTGGAGAATCCATTGGAATTTTACTCAGTTGCCCCCTGATGGAAAATAGCTGATCCGTCGGCTGGTTCGGCTCAACACCAGCAAACGCCAACATCCTCGGGAACAAATTCGAAGATTGAAGCGCCCGAGGGGAAAATTCTGGAAATAAGGTGCATACCCAGGCATTGAAAAAATGTAAAGGACTAACGGTACGTAAATTTCTAGGGAGACATGAACGATGAAGATCTCCCAGCATTTTGTAAATCAAACACAAGGCTGCCGATCATTTTGTAAATCAAACACAAGGCTGCCGGGCAAAGGGATAATTTCACACCCCATGCCATTAGACACACCGGATAAATGGCTTCGACGTGAATCATGCTCTCGTCACCTTGAGAGAGAGTGAATTCACACAGCCAATATGTCAGATATGTGGCACAGTGTGCAATGGCATCAATGCCAGCTGGGTTCGGGCCTACCCTATGTCCCTTCTGTAGTGCTGATGAGAGATGGGTCTTTCGTTAGGCCCACTTTTTCAGCTTGCTAGGGGCCGGTGCTACTGATGGAAAATCTTCATATTTTTGTCCCCCCTTAAAAAAATATTGAAGCCAAATGCCCATCCGTCGGTAATCTGGTGCTTGAAGCGCATGCCAAGCAATCTAATAAAAATGGTTCTTCTCTGAACCCCCACTTCAACGGGGCCAGGAGCAGGCCAAAAGTTGGCTTCTCCCTATTAACACTGCCAGCTGAACCATCCCATCTAGCAGGGATAAATTCTGGAGCTCAGGTCAGTAATCCCTCCATCGGGGTCAGCTCCGATCTCCCAAGAACAACGTCCCACTTCCGGGGCTCTCCTGGGAGATATATAGGCTCACCCCTCACGCCCAAGTCCAGCAAGCTACCTCGGCGTGCAAGGACGGCTTGTTTCACTCTCCGAACCAGTTGAATGTCTCTTTTGCCGTCAATTTTGAAGCGTCAAATAAAGGAAACCATATGTTTGTCCTTCGGGTGATCTGCTCTGTAATCCCCGCTATGGTCATAATGAAAGCGATCGCTGTCTGAAAGTGAAAGCCGCCCCACATCCATAATATCAGTGTCTGAGTCTGAGGACTCAGCAACAATGGTAATACGGTCCACCCCCATGTCAAGAACATTGGCATTCCCCCATGTCACAATCAGTCCCAGGGATTCCTCAGCCAAACCACCGACCTTCTGTAGAGTCGTAGAGGATGCTCCCGATGCCATTATGTTTGCGGCATACAAAAATACATCAGAAGGTATTATATAAAAAAAAGAAAAAAGAAGAAGAAAAAGAAATGAAAAATTCAACAGAGTCTCCCCCTTAACCGAGAGCGTGCCAAATGGAAAATGGGAACACATCCACACTCAATGGTGAGATGGTCCCTAAACTGGGCCATAGATGTCACATCTAGGCCAAATGGACTCCTGGGGATTATGTTCCGATGGCTAGCCTACTAGAAACACCCCGGGGCCATGAGAAGAGTACGTGAAGAAGAAGGGACGATTGGTCTCGTGCACCGTCGGCATAATTAGAAGAGAATCAGGAGTGAGACTCCGCCCTCACCAAGAGAAGCTATCAACGGCCTCAGCTCTTCGACTGTCACCATCATTGGGGAAGAAGAGGGAGGGCCTGCCGGATCACCAAAAGACCTCCGCATGGTGATCGGAGGAAGAAGGAGGAGAGCACGCCGTGTTCACCGTGCTCGGAGAAGAAAGGAAGAGAGCTCATCGTGCTCACCGTGCTCGAAGGAGAAAGGAGAAGAGCTCACCGTGTTCACCGCGCTCGGAGGAGAAAGGAGAAAGAGCTCGTCGTCATCGCCGTGGAAGGGGAATAAAATAGGGAAATATGGTTTCTAAACCCTTTTCTAGGGGATATAAAGAGGAGCAGGGGGAGAACAAGCACTGCCCCGCCGGTTCAAGCACGCAAAAGCCACTGTCGATTCAGTGGCCCGCTTTATGCTACCCCCGTCGATTCAATGCTTACATGCCCCACCGATTTAGCCTTGCCAGGCAGCCGCCAATTCATGTTGCAAACGGCTTCACCCCACCAATTCATGTCACAAGAGGCCTCGCCCCGCCGATTCACTTTTGCGCTAGCCCTGAGCTGATTCACATTGGCGTTACCCCCCCTCTGGTTCACTTGGACACAAGTCACTCCTCTGCCGATTCAGTGGACGCGAGAAGGGCCCGCCGATTCAATGCTCAGCTACCCCTGCGCCGATTCAATAAATAAAATGGGCCCTATTATTTTAAATATTCTTGGCCTTAATACATAATGAAGGAAGGTAATCGTTATAAGCAAATGCACCCGCTGGCCCCGCGTCGTTCGTCCCTTACTTGTGACACCCGTTGGCCCCGCGTCATTCGTCCCTTACTTGTGACACCCGCGGCTGGGGGGCATTTGTTGACATCTAAAATATCACTACACGGGAAGCATGCCCTAGTAGCCAAGAGAATAGCTGATTAGTGCAGAGAAGCCGAAAGAACCTGAAAGGAGGTCCACTCGGACTGTTGAAGCCCCAGACTACCTAGTAGAGCAGCATGGACCCCATAGCGCATCATCTCGGGACGGCTGACAAGATTCTGCAAGAACTCAGCAACGCTAGATGGCAAGCCGAAATCAACAAACTTAACAAACCGACGTCGACTTGTTCGTGTCGAACAAACCCAACATCCCGTCAAACGAGGATGAAAATACACCTGGTGGTCCGCCACCTGATAAGGACGCCTCCTGAGATGAAGAAATGTCCCTGGTCTAGCAAAACATGGTTCCGAAGGCAATATCAGCAGAAGAACCCGAGTGACCCTGTGACGATCCAGACTCCAGATACTGGGTAAACCCAATACCACTTGGAACCTGCGAGGCCTTCCAAGAGTGGAAAAGCTCCAAAGGGATAGAACGGTATGTGAGAGTACATTGAACTTCCAGATAAAGCAGTGAGCAATTAAATTTCAATGATCAGGATTGCTAAAGTAGTAGAAATAAAATTACATTTTCTATAACAAATTAAAACTAATAAAGTCCAATCCAAAAAAAGACAAGTATAGTCCAATAGAAAATAGAATGTACTCTCAAGTCGAGGGAAGCCCGACACTGGCAACACTGGCACTAAGAACCACGCAGCAGGTACCTCCCAGCACGAGGAAGAACAGCTACACCTGAAAAGTCAGGGGTGAGTCTCCTATCACTTGCTCAGTAGGGATCCCGCAGAACCCTACTACAAAACAACGCAGTAACAACAGTGCTACACTAAAGCAAAGTAGTAACAGCAAGAGTAACAATAGTAAAAGTAAAGAAGAGAGCCGTAACATGGAAACACGACGGCCGAAGGAACCTCGACCCTGTAAACTACTCCACACAGCAACAGAAAGGCGAACCCCGATCTCACAAGGTCGGGCATTATCGATCCATTGTCAAATAATGAAACCCTATCGTGAAAAGCCTACCAAGACAGGCAAAGGCCTATCAATGACCTACACAGTCAAAGGCACAAGACATACACGAACTCACCGTCGTGTACGCTACAAAACCCGTAACCTTGAGTGAAGCCAAGCACAGGCTACTCGGACAAGTCACGAAACACAAGTCATCGTATCAAGTGATAGAAGCACCTCCTCACTAGAAGAACAGCCAGATGCGTCCACTGACGTCTTACACTATGCCTCAAGCGTCTCCCACTCGCCTCGAGTGTGGTAACTAAGACACGAACCAAGTACAAGGAACAACAGTAACGAGTGACTAGTCAGGGTCACGCCCATCGGCGCTCGTCCAACTGCCCCTGACCACATGTGCACACACAAGCCGAATGCCTGGAGTCAGGCCTCTAGCTATTTTTCTCCCCCAGTAGGATACTACCACAAAAACCGTCTGCCGGGAACTACCCCGCCACCACTCCCAACTGGGCCGACACACAGAAGTGTCATCAGGCTACGACTAGTGGAGGTTCACTAGACATAGAGACTCAAAATTACGAACACCGAAGTACAAACAGGGTAAGCACACACCTGTCACACATACCATGGAGCACAATGCAGTATACAACTGCTACTAGACTCAGGACACTCAACTAGACCTACTCACAACAATCCTTGAGTCACAAGACTCGGGCCAAGATCATCACACATCACAGCAACACGCTGTTAATCAGCCTAGTCCCTAAGCCAAAATCCACGGTAAAACACATTATGGAAGACGGCACAGAATAGCCAGATCCATAACAGCAATGATGACAACAATGAGTCCCCGGCCTCCGAGCCGCACAACGGACTCACAATTCCGTATAACACCAACATGGAACACGAGGGATCACCAAAAGCACTCAAATCACATGGCACGCAAAATGAGGTATAACAACACCTCTAAGCACCCAAAACCAGGTCTCGATCCTAACAGGATAGACGAGACACTCATGAGGTCACGTGTCAACCACTTGGTCACAACAAGGTTGACCAGAAACCATAATGACCCTCGAAATAATACAAAACACAGCTCAGTACAATGGCCCTCTCAGACACCCTATGACACGGTCACAGCCCTCATGGGACATCCAAGACATCCATGGAACAATGGGCTAACCAAGGGGTCAAAGCCACATTAACCAGAAACCAAATGAACACAAAGGAAAACTTTGGGCAGGTGGTGGTCTTACCCCTGGCCGCTAAACCAACTTGGCGGTCATCCAAAGGGCCGCTACCCTCAAGAAATCCCAGATACAAAAACCACGAGAACAAGAGCCTTGCGGTCTACTTGAGGCCGCTACTGTCACCAGACGGTCTCCTCAGGGCCGCAAGCTGAACCTAGCAGTCATGACCTGGCCACTATGCCCAGTCAACTACCAAAATAGTCAAACTAATCGAAACCACCTAATGGTCTAACTAGGACCGTTTCTCAGGGACTCGTGGTCACTCCTAGGCCGCCAAGGACCCCATGCGGTCGGGACTAGATCGCTAGCCCAAACCAACTTAAAACCAATAAACCAACTTAAACGTCGCATAGCGGTCGCCCAAGGGCCGCTAAAGAAGCCTTGCAGTTGGTCGCGTGACCGTAAAACCAAACCGACAAGAGACTCCACCTAACGGTCTCCAGAGGGCTGCCAAGCACCCCCAGGGGTCTCTGATTGTCATGCCCCGTACTCTATACCGTCAAGGTATTGTTCGCTTTGGCCTATAGGCCTCACGGTTTTGTCTCTTTCTGATAGTGATCGGCTCCAGAATGGGGGACTTCCCAAGCAGGTCACCCATCCCAGTACTACTCCCCATTAAGTATGCTTAACTTCGGAGTTCTTTTTAAGAACTGAGCTGATACTTCAAAAGGCGCCTCGGTGATATAGAGTAAAACTTTGCTATATTTTAGGGTGTTACAATCTACCCCTCTTATATAGGCGACGTCCTCGTCGCTGGGCACATATAGCACACAATCAAACCCCCAGGTAGGTAGGATTCTAGAGGTGGCCCCTACAGGCTCAAGAGGTGACTCCTACTATGTAGCACTTTGTTCCATTGCGGGTTCAAGAGGTGGCTTCCATAGTGTAGCACTTTACCCTGCATGGCACTTAGTTCCCACACTTTCGGCTGGGATCTATCTCTGATACCATTCTGTCACGCCCCGTACTCTATACCGTCGAGGTATTGTCCGCTTTGGCCTACCGGCTTCACAGTTATACCGTCGAGGTATTGTCCACTTTGGCCTACCGGCCTCACGATTTTGTCAATTTCTAACAGTGATCAGCTCCAGAATGGGAGACTTCCCGGGAGGTCACCCATCCCAATACTACTCCCCATTAAGCACGCTTAACTTTGGAGTTCTTTACAAGAACTGAGCCGATACTTCAAAAGGCGTCTCGGTGATATAGAGTACAACTTAGCTATATTTGAGGGTGTTATAATCTACCCCTCTTATATAGGCGACGTCCTCGTCGCTAGGCACAGATAGCACACAATCAAATCCCCAGGCATGTAAGACTCTAGAGGTGGCCCCTATAGGCTCAACAGGTGGCTCCCACTATGTAGCACATTGTCCCATTGCGGGTTCAAGAGGTGGCTCCCATAGCATAGCACTTTGCCATGCATGGCACTTAGTTCCCACACTTCCGGCTGGGGTTTAGCTCTGATACCATTCCGTCACGCCCCATACTCTATACCATCGAGGTATTGTCCGCTTTGGCCTACCGGCCTCACAGTTTTGTCCCTTTCTAATAGTGATCAGCTCCAGAATGGGGGACTTCCCGGGAGGTCACCCATCTCAGTACTACTCCCCATTAAGCACTCTTAACTTTGGAGTTCTGTACAAGAACTGAGCCGATACTTCAAAAGGCACCTCGGTGATATAGAGTACAACTTAGCTATATTTGAGGGTGTTATACTGATACGACCGCTATGTCGTTCTGGCGGGAAAACCGTAGAACTACTCAAAACCTAGTTTTTCCACGCCCCAATCACGTCTAAACGACGGGGAAATAACCCTCGACTCGTTATCCACCTTCCACAAGCTGGAAGGGATCAAACCATGCCCAAAACAGCAAGAAACGAGCGATTCCCACGAATCGACCCAACAAGACTCACATGGACAGCCGGGCTCATACCGTCTCCGATTCTCAACTAAATTCAATAAAACTAGTGAGAAAAGATTCCCAACATGCCAGGGGTTCAAATAAAACCATTTAAACTATAAATCATCGCCTGGAACGACGAACACGGCTCACACCCCCCGAACATGCATTTCACCCAAACAAGGCAAAACCCACTTAAACTCACACTGTTCGGCTCCAAATCGCGAGAGAACGCATGAAAAGAGTAGGGCATCTATACCCCTACCTCCACCAAAGATCTCACACGCCGAGACGGCCACAATACGTCGAAAACCATCATACGTGTTGTGCCCCTGTGGTTTTGATGATAGCAAACACTATAAGTCACCATATGCATGTGTGCATGAAAGACCTTGTTGATTCATTTAAGTGCATTCATATGTGTTCATGTATTTGTGAATGTGTGCTTGTGAATGACATTCCATTATATCTGTCTGACATCTGGTCGATGCATTCATGTAACAGAGTCAGCACGTACAAGTCCATGCATTCAAGCCTGTACAGCCATGCACTGTTTTGCTTGCAAAATAGAGTCTGCACATTACCTACAGACTGCACAAAGTCTGCACATTCGTTGCTGCATAGTCTGCACATCGCTGCATAGTCTACACATCCTTGGATGTGCGATCCTTCATCAAGTCTATACATTGATCATAGCATGCACACTGCAAACATAAAGTCTATACATCCGCATGCTAGCAAGTCTGCAAAGTCTATACATTCACATGCATGCAAAGTCTGCACATTGCATTTGGGCATCAAAGTCTATACAGCCAAAGCCAATGCATTTCGTCTCATGCTACTGGCAAGTCTATACATTGGCCAAGCCTACACATCATCTTCTTACTTCAAGTCTGTACATTGGCCAAGTCTGCACATTGCCTAGTCTGCATCTTCCAAAGTCTATACACTGTCATCTTTACCTACGTTCATATCATAAAGTCTGTACATCGGTCAGTCTCACTTAGCGTCTTGTGCATGCATCGCCTTACAAGTCTGTACATTCCAATGTCTGTACAGCCCGTGCTTAGGTGAAGTCTATACATCCGTCACACTCCAGCCTTTGCATTGAAGTCTATACATTGCTGTCCATTGCATCGCTAAGTCTATACAATGCATTGCCCTCATGCATACACAAGCATCCAAAGTTTGTACAGCGTTTTGGCTAGAATGCAGCGTTTCATGTTAAGTCGGTACAGCATGCATAGTCTACTTCTGTACAGCGTTTACCTAAGTATATACATCCATTAAGTGATAATTGATCAAGTCTATACATCATCATTCGTCTCATGCATCGTCTTCCAAGTCTATGCATTGTAAGACCAAGTCTATACATTGCATCGTCTCATGCATCGTCTTTCAAGTCTATGCATTGTAAGACCAAGTCTATACATTGCAGGTGGGCAAAGTCTGTACATCGGTGCGTCTGTCCAAGGCATATTACAAAGTCTATACATCCGATCGTCTCATTCAGCATCTCACCTATCCAAGTCTATACATCGCCGCACTGTTCATGCATCATCTCTCAAGTATGTACAGCCTATGTTCGCAAAGCAAGTCTGTACATTGCGTGCACTATACATCATCATTCCAAGTCTATACATCGCTCATGCATTACTTCAAGTGTGTACAGCCAGTGCATTACTTCAAGTCCATACATCCCGTTTGCACTAAGTCTGTGCATTGCCTGTGCATTCACTTGTCTGGTTGCATGAGACAATAAGTCTATACATCGAGTGAAGTCTGTACAGCCTATTCTTCATACAAGTTTGTTCATGCATTATTTCATTAAGTATATACATTCATTGTTGATCGACTGAAGTAACTTTGTCATTATATAGGCTGATGAATGGGCACGTGATCCGAGGTTGGCACCTGGCATGTGATCCTAGGTTATCTGGACAGAGAGGGCACAAGCCCTACACACGCCCTACATCTACTGCTGCTATAAATAGAAGCCTTCTCCATATGGAGAAGACTGATCGTGATCAAAGGAGCAGAGCCAACACGATCCAGCAGAAGAAGAAGAAGAAAGAAGAAGAGTGAGCCTGAGCAGTAGAGAGATCGAGAGATAAAGCAGAAGAAGAAAAGAGAGAACAGAGTGAGAAGAAAAGAGAGGAGGGGCAGAGTGTGAAAACAGAAGAAAAAAAAGAGAAAGAGAGAGAGTTCGTGGAGAAGAAGAAGGAAGACTCTATTGAAGATCTGTCTACTGGACCGTGGATCAAATCCAGGCCAGTCAGCTCCATGGGAGCCACATCTATGTTATTATCATTTACAACTTTCTGATCGCTGTGTATTTTTCATTTCTTGTTTTTCTTTTTCATTTGGTCACTATGTTTTCCGATTCTCTGGTTTGAGATCGGGGTTCCCTCTGGTGTGGAGGAAGAGAGGTCCGTGACCTCTGGTTTGCAAGTGGCTGGGTGTCACTTGTGGGTTCCCCTCTAGTTTGGAGGAAGGGAGATTCGTCTCTGGTTCTGGTCTTATGGGTTGCAAGTCCAGGTGTTCCCTCCTGGTCTGGAGGAAGAGAGACTTCGGTCTCTGGTTTGCTAGTGACTGGGTGTCACTAGTGGTTCCCTCCGGTTTGGAGGAAGAGGGGAGGTTGTTCCCCTGGTCAAGCTGTTAGGCAGCACCTGTTACAGACTGAGTCTGCGGTTCTAGCGTTAGCTAGTGGAAGCCTCACTCCGGTTTGGAGTGAGGGGTGGACGTAGGTCTTGGTGACCGAACCACCTAAAAAATCTTCTGTGCAGTGTGGTTGGGCTTGTGCGTTTGCTCCTTGTCTTCTACCTCCTTCACAGGTTGCCTTGAGCATTCTTGTTTCTATCTGTGTAGTGGGTTGATTGCTTTCTTTGCTTCCGCTAGTTGATTGTTTAGGCGCGCCTTATATATTTGCTTATTGGTTTAAAAGAGAATTTAACTTGTTCTTCAGATTGTCTATTTTGCCTAGATAGTGTTCTAGATTTTTATTGAGCGAAAAGTTTTTAAGGGTGTGATTCATTCACCCCCCCTCTGAATCCATCGCACCGATCCTATCATTTGGTATCAGAGCGGTTTCTGACTTCCAGATCCAACGATCTGCAGAGGATCCTACTGATTTGATTTCGTGCTTTACTGCTCCAGTGCAGTGCATTCTTCTGATATTGCTTTCTAGCTCATTGATCTGAGTCTATTCGATTGCTTTATAATGGCATCACCAGTAGTTTTTGATGGTTCTAACTTCAAGAAATGGTCACACAGTCTATGTGGTTTTATAAACTCTATAGATCCAAAACTGTGGATTCTCATTGACTATGGTCCACATGTTTTTCCTCGAGAAAAGAGTAAATGGTCCCAGAAGGATAAACAATTTAACAGTGAGAATATAAGAGTTCGGGACATTCTGAAGAATGCTGTAGACGTTAATGTCATTTCCTCTATTCTTACATGTAGGACTGCGAAGGAAATCTGGGATTCAGTAATCACATTTCATGAGAATCAGAAATGTCTTACGGCAAGAAGAAGTACCTCAAGCAATGGAGAAGAAGATCAGGTAAATTCTGAATCTGATTCTGACGAAATGACCTTTGATGATTTAAAGGAAATGTATGCCGAATTGTATGAAAAGTATAGAAAAATAAAATCTGAAAATAGAAGATTAAAGAAAAAGATTGATCAAAATTGTTCTGATTTATCATGTGAAAATTGCTCAAAATTGAAACAATCTCATGATGCTTATCTGATTGATATTCAGAACTATAAGAAGCAATTGGAAGAAGCTGAAAATACAGGCCCAGAAATGAATCAACTGAAGCTTGAAAATGAAAAGGCTAAAAGGCTTCAACAAGAAAATCAAGCTGAACTTGGCAAGCATAAAGAACAAATCTCTGTGCTGAAAAACAAAAATAATGAACTTACTGTTAAGATTTCTAAACTAGAGAATGAGCTGAATTCATTAGGAAATGATCAAATCGTAATTGAAGAAATAGTTCAGAATGAACAAATGAGAAAGGAGAATGAAGAACTGAAGCTGCTGAAATCTACTATTTCTGAGAAACATTTAATACTTGAAAAATGGAAGAGTTCAATTGAAAATGAATGTGAGAGAGTGAGTAGATTAATGGAAGAGATAGACAGCTACAAAACTGTCAATACTGTGCTTAATGAAAGAATCACAAACTCTGAACTGCTCATCTCTTCTCTTAGGAATGAGATTTTGGATTTGAATAAGTCTCTGTCTGATTCTACTAATCAAGAGAAGCAGAATGTTGTATCCACAGATAACTGCATGAAGAAAGGCAGTAGTTTTCAAGTTAAGTAGGGAATGAGGAATAAACTTCATACAACCTTTGTGCGTAGCTCAGACATAGCTAGCACCTCCACCTCATCCCCTAAACAAGTTGCTGATCAAGAAAATAAGAAAACAAAACAGAAAAGGAAAATATTGAAAAAGAATGATAACAATCAGCATGCTAAGAAAGTTCATACCAACAAATCTGTTGTCAAGAACATTGAATGCTTTTACTATGGAAAGTTTGGCCATGAGATGGTTGATTATTTTATCATGAAGAAGGATGGATTGAAATCTGATAGAATTCATGCTAGGAATTCTAATATGAAGAAACCATCTTCTGTTCAAACCAAAAGGCCACAATGCTTTTACTGTCATAAAATAGGTCATCTCATGCATGAATGTAGGCTGATGAAAATAGATGACATGTCTGCTATTGGAGTGCATGATAAACTGATCCATGCTAAAAATCATGCAACTCATAAAAGGAAACTTCAATGTTTTCATTGTGGAAGATTAGGCCACAGGGCCATTGAATGCTGGCACACTAGGGGTAGAAATGTTTTTAAAAGTAAGCATATCAGATGCTTCGAGTGTGGGAAAAATGGCCATACAGTCAAGGACTGTTGGCATGTTCAGAAGAATTCTGCTAAACCCCATGTTGTAAAATTTACATGCCATAACTGTGGGAAGCCAGGCCATAGAGCTGCTGACTGTTGGCTGGCTCATTTTGGTAAACAGAATTTTAATTCTGTTAACAAAAATTTTCATGCATATGCACATAGAATTCATGCTAATAAGAATGTGCATAAATCAAATCTGATATATGCTGTTTCATGTCGTTATTATGGTGGCTTTGGGCATTCTATGAATAACTGTTCGGTAATGAAAACTGATGATCTACTTGCCCAGAAAAAGTTAAGAGTGCCATTCAAAGGGATCACTGTCATGTCAGGACCCAAGACTATTTGGGTACTTGCCCATGCAAAATAGTGTGCTAACTTGCAGGTGTGCCTTGGAAGCTGAGGAATAAATAGGGGTTATTAAACCAAGGCACTCAAGTATGAAAAACCCCAGGTCTACACTTTTCAGGTTAGTTAAGTGAACTTTCTTTAAACCTTGTCATCTGAAATTTCTGGTTTAGATGTTTGCATAATCTGTTAAGCATACATAGCTGCATTCATATGTGTTATCTGCACTACTCTGTTTGAATCTTTTTCTTGCATAATGAAATTCATTCGTGCATAACTTGTCATGCATTTGTGGCATCCAGAATTCTAGTTTATGCTGCACACAGTCAAGGGGAGTCTATCTGTTCACTAGTTAGTGCAATTCATATGCATACATGTAGTGAACTGCATTGCATATCACTTTTTGAAAATTCAAAAAAGAAGAAGTGACTGACTACATATAGAACTGCATTGGGACTGCATTGTCATGCATGACCACTATGGTATATTAAATGGTAAGCTACTAAAAGGCAGGTGAAATCTGTCTGGAGGTTCTTACATTGTGTGAGGTGGTCTTTAGACCATGTCCTCCGCCTGGTACCATAGGTCAGAGTTGCTTGATAGGGCAGTCTGTATGAGCATGAGTCACAAAGACATATGTTCAGTTTTCATGGCAAACATTGCATGTTTTCAGGGGGAGTTAATTGCATGTCTTTGCATGGCAATCAATGTTGAGTCTTTACATGTCTTTGCATACATGTAGTTAATAGCATTGCATCTCATTACATTGAAAATGCAAAAAAGATTGATTGAATGCATATTGTCAGGGGGAGTCAATGCATTGCATGCAGATTGTCAAATGCATACACTTGTCAGAATTCATTACATGTTATCCTTGAAAATCCTGAAACATGCCAGACCTCCTGTTATCTTGCTTGGTGTGCATATCCTCTTTATTGATTCTATTGATAAACCTTGATCATATCAGAAAACATTGAGCTTCAAAATCACTTATTCTTGCTGAACCTCTTCTATCAGCCATTCATGAAGATTTCAATGGGGCATGTCTAAATCACTAATCTGAAAACACTTGAACTAAGAATCTTCTATTATACGATTTTATGAATGTCTGAAATAACTCAGGTGGTTTAAGTTTAATGTATTCATTGAGTTTGACTTTAAAATCTCTTAAAAATATCTGAATCATGTTTAATAAAATTTAACCAACTATTTCATGCTGTGTCTTGTAAAAACTTCTGAAATCTGCACTATTGAATACATTGCTTTATTTGGTTAAGTACATGAAATTAGTATTATTTTTAAGCAAATGAGTTTTTCTGAAATGTCTAAAGGGTAAATTGTCAGAACAATGACTTTGGTCACTGAGAAATCATGTCCAAAGGACTGTGTCATGAGATGCCATAGTTAACTCTGCTTAAGAATGATTGATAATCAGGCAGAGCAATGGCATGCACACTGAGAAATACATCTCACTCATCAAAGAAATGATTTGTATTGTGTCATGATGTGTAAATGCTATCTCTATTCATATAAAGCATGACTATTAGTTACACTAAGTGCTTAGGGATATTGGCGTCTGATCAACGTATATCCTCTAGTTACAAGGTGTACACTGAACTAGAGTGCTCGTAAAATTTGTAGCATGAAAATTTGTTGAACAAATTGCAATATTTGAATATTGATGCAAAAATCAAATTGCTACAACCCTAGACAAAATCATATGACTTCATAATTGCTTGATCTTAATACTAGTACATGTAATTCCGAAAGAAGTCAATAAATTTGATTGTGTAAGAGAAAGGGAGGCTAATCAAGATATACATTATAAGGACTTGGTTCATTTTTATTAAACCGTGACTTTAGATATAAATACAGAATTTTATTGACAAACTTAGCATACATCATGTTAAACCCTGCTGATCAATAAAGTTCATTCATAAGCCCTTATAATGGAAGACTTTCAAAACTTATGTTTTGGATTTATGAGATTGATATCTCCTTGAAAATCTTGTTGAATTCCTTGTGTTTAGAGCTTAGTGAAATTCTTTTCCTCACTGTCCTTGATTCATCATGACCTGAACTTGTCCTTGATTGCCCCTGTGGTCTCCTTCTCATTCATTTCATAAGGTTCCATTTATTGAGGGGGAGCTTCCTTGTCATATGAATCATGCTGCATAGAAATTCTTAAAGGGGGAGAATTGTCTTGCATTCATAAATTTAGGGGGAGTTCTTGCATTTCTTCACTACCAGAAAAAAGCGGGATTACAGACGGAAATTTCAGACGGAAATTTGTGACGAAAATTTTCGTCTGAAATTTGTGACGGATTAATTTCGTTGGAAATCCCGTCTGAAATATGCAACTACACACCGAATTTCAGACGGAATTTATGACGGAAAATATTCCGTCACAAATTTCAGACGGAATTTGTGACGGATACATTAAACTGTCACAAATTTGTAACCAAGAATTTGTGACGGCCACGTCCGTCTGAAATCCGTCTGACAATCCGTCACAAATGTGTCTTCTCACTGATTTTAAGACGGAAATTTGTGACGAAAATTTCCGTCTGAAATTTGTGACGGATTAATTTCCGTTGGAAATCCCGTCTGAAATATGCAACTACACACCGAATTTCAGATGGAATTTATGACGGAAAATATTCCGTCACAAATTTCAGACGGAATTTGTGACGGATACATTAAACTGTCACAAATTTGTAACCAAGAATTTGTGACGGCCACGTCCATCCGTCACAAATGTATCTTCTCACGGATTTTCAGACGGAAATTAGTCCGTCAGAAAATTTATTGCGCCCCAAATCCGTCGCAAAGGCCTATTTGCGACGGATTTGGGGCGCAAAAAATTTGTGACGGATTAATTTTCGTCTTAAAATCAGTGAGAAGACACATTTGTGACGGATTGTCAGACGGATTTCAGACGGACGTGGCCATCACAAATTCTTGGTTACAAATTTGTGACAGTTTAATGTATCTGTCACAAATTCCGTCTGAAATTCGGTGTGTACTTGCATATTTCAGACGGGATTTCCGACGGAAAAAAATCCGTCACAAATTTCAGACGGAAATTTCCGTCACAAATTTCTGTCTGAAATTTCCGTCTGTAATCCCGCTTTTTCTGGTAGTGCTTGTTGCATCTGCATCTCTGCATTCATACCTCTCCCAGGATTTTTTTTCAAAAACAAAGGGGGAGAAATTGGTATGAGTCATATTGCTCTTTGGGGAAGAATGTGCTTTCATGTAGTTAAAGGGAGAAATGTTATATCAATCGTTTCATACTTGCTTAATTTTCCTCTCTCTCACTAATGTCTTTTTGATGAAGTCAAAGGGGGAGAATGTTTTTGACTTGAGTCAGTGTGACTCATAGTGTTGCCATCATCAAAAAAGGGGAGATTGTTATGCCCCTGTGATTTTGATGATAGCAAACACTATAAGTCACCATATGCATGTATGCATGAAAGACCTTGTTGATTCATTTAAGTGCATTCATATGTGTTCATGTATTTGTGAATGTGTGCTTGTGAATGACATTCCATTATATCTGTCTGACATCTGGTCGATGCATTCATGTAACAGAGTCAGCACGTACAAGTCCATGCATTCAAGCCTGTACAGCCATGCACTATTTTGTTTGCAAAATAGAGTCTACACATTGCCTGTAGACTGCACAAAGTCTGCACATTCGTTGCTGCATAGTCTGCACATCGCTGCATAGTCTACACATCCTTGGCTGTGCGATCCTTCATCAAGTCTATACATTGCTCATAGCATGCACACTGCAAACATAAAGTCTATACATCCGCATGCTAGCAAGTCTGCAAAGTCTATACATTCACATGCATGCGAAGTCTGCACATTGCATTTGGGCATCAAAGTCTATACAGTCAAAGCCAATGCATTTCATCTCATGCTACTGGCAAGTCTATACATTGGCCAAGCCTACACATCATCTTCTTACTTCAAGTCTGTACATTGGCCAAGTCTGAACATCGCCTTCATTGGTTCATTCGACCAAGTCTGTACATTGCCCAGTCTGCATCTTCCAAAGTCTATACATTGTCATCTTTACCTACGTTCATATCATAAAGTCCGTACATCGGTCAGTCTCACTTAGCGTCTTGTGCATGCATCGTCTTACAAGTCTGTGTTGTGTAGTGGACAGCGGATCTAGAGGGGAGGGGTAAATAGATCTGCCCCTCTTTTCGCAATACAACCAGCTATAAGGCTAGTTAAAAGTAATTGCAGCGGAATATAACTAGCTTAACGATGTATAAAATGATTTGCTTAGAAATATGGTTTCACAATGTAGAGATTGAACCTAAGCATGCATCTAAAACATATCAATCGCACAATCAAACCACAACACAAAGGATTTTAAGGTGGTTCGGACTGAATCCCCAGTCCTACGTCCACCCCTTACCAAATCTGGTGAGGCTTCACTAGTGCAACACACAAAATAGCAAATCGGAGAACCACCGATTGCCTTCCTACTAACCACCGGTAGGGACGATTCTTAACCTTCAAGTGTTTGAGTGAAATAGAAAAAGAACAACTTATGAAAAATACTCAAACAAGATATAAAATATGCTTAAGAGAAAAGATATTGTCTGAGATTTGCTGGAGCTTGAATCTCTTGAGGATTCGATGAAGAGCTTCTTCCCGGAGTAGCTTGATTTCCTTCTTGGAATACGCTCCTTCTAGCTTCCTTTGATCACCCTTCTTGCCCTTGAGTGCTTCTAGCTTTGTTGGAGATTGCTTTCCTTCAGATCTGAGCTTGAATCACATTGGATGGATGAAGAACTTCCTCCCAAAACACTGTTCACGGAGGTGCTACAGTACCTCGAAAATGGCCTCCCTTGATCTCCCTTGAAGCCTTGAGTGATAGGGTTTCCAACCCCTCATGTGTTGGTTTTATAGACCTTGAATGGTACTTGGACATCCTTCAGACCAGATCCACAATTTGTGGGTGATTAGGTGACTTTTGGATTAAAGAAATCCATGGAAAGGGGCTGGCCACGAGGTGGATTTCGAAGTCAAACATGGCTGCATCAGGGCTGGCAGTCGACCTGTGGCTTATGGCGGTCGACCTCTACTGAGAAATCTGGAAATGGGCGATCCCTGGGATTTTCGGTCGATCGCTACTGGCTGGCGGTCGACCTGCAGCTGACCGAACTGCAGACGGGAGTCTGCTGGCTGGGGCGGTCGACCGCCCCTGTGCTGGCGGTCGACCGCCAGCTAGGCAGCCCTCGGTCCAGCCCGGGTTGGTCCGTTAGCCGCTTCAGCTCCGTCGCTTGTGTCCATTAGCAGCCTATTCATGTCTGTAACTTCATCCTTGTTGGTCTAGAAGGTACCAACTGAATCTTTGTCTTTAGACTCTCATCTTGTTCAGTGACCTTGTCTATTTGAATGAAGCTTGTAGTTGTTGTATAGACTTTGCATCAAGGCTTGGACGTGTAGACTTTGTGTGCATGTATGAACTCTGTACAGACTTTGTACCTTGAGCATGCATGAGCCTGTACAGACTTGCTTCATGAACGTACAGACTTGGTAACTTGATGCACGAACACAACAGAATGCAATGTATAGACTTTGCGTGTGAAGTAGCCGGCCAATGTATAGACTTGTGTTGCAGCCATCAACCAACGTACAGACTTGGAGTTGTGCTAGCAGCCAACGTACAGACTTTGTCTTATGCAACGTACAGAATTTGTTTTGTGCATGCAGCCAACGTACAGACTTCATCTGCAGCAACGTATAGACTTTGTGTGCAGCAACGTATAGACTTCGAGTTGTGCTAGGCAGCCAACGTATAGACTTTATGTTCAGCAACGTACAGACTTTGTCCAACGTATAGACTTTGTCCATCATACAGACTTTGTCCAACGTATAGACTTTGTCCAACGTATAGACTTCGTCCAACGTATAGACTTCGTCCAATGTACAGACTTTGTCCAACGTATAGACTTCGTCCAACGTATAGACTTTGTCCAACGTATAGACTTTGTCCAACGTATAGACTTGGAATGCAGTGCACATGCCCGCAACCTGTTCGATGAAATGACAAACTGCTTAAACAGATACACAATGACATTATATGCAAACACAATGTGACTTATAGTAGTTGCTATCATCAAAACCATAATGGTAATCATGGTGCACATGTGTTCAACATTCTCCCCCTTTTTGATGATGGCAACACTGTGAGTCATTATATGGCAGAAATAGCAAAGATGGCAAAGTGTATGATATATGTAACATATGCAGCTCAGGATCCATGATAGTAATAGCATGTGAATGCAATTATGAATGCTATGCATTGGATACACAAATGAGATGCACAAAGTGAATCTCCCCCGTACACCATTCACTCATCCATAGCTCTTACAAAGGACTCACACAAAGAATTCTCCCCCTTTGCCAACAGCAAAAAGGATGGATAAAGTAGAGTAGGTGACAAAGGTCGGTGAGACCAGAGGTGAAGGAGAGGGAAGAGCAAGCCATAATATGTAAACTTGAAACATATCGCGAGCAACATGTACGGGTCAAAGCTAATGAAATATGATATCATCAACAGAGTTCGAAGAGCATCTACATCGAAGATTTAATAGAAATGAACCAAAGGTGCATATCATTGCAATGTTTAACCTTCCCTTGTCTTATATGTCCATATTCAATAACTGCTAAGGGAATAACACAAAAACTAGTATTGAGACTAAACAGACATGAGTAGAGCATGGAATGTTATGATTGCAGCAAATGTAATTTTCAGTATTTTTTTGGCATTTGAAGGCACAAGACTCATATTTTACGAGCAATCAAGTCTAGTACATGCCTCCTAGCCATAAGAATACACGTTGTTTAGACGTCAGTATTCCTAGGTATTTGGTAAGACTGACTATGATGCTTCAAAATGAACAGAGATAGCAAAGTCACGTCATGACATATCCAAACTCATTTCTGTGATGGGAAGATATGTTTCTCAGTGATTATGCCATTGCTCTGCCTAGAGGCCAAATGTATTAAGACAGAGATAACATGGGCACATCATGACATGTCATTCGTCACTTAATTTGATGACGGGACATATTTCTCCGTGCAATAATATCATTGCTCTGTCAAATTTATTTTTCAAGAATTTCAGCTCATCAAGATGTTTAACACCAATACTAAGCTCTAGAGTATCACCAAGATTGTCATGAAATTTAGATTTTCAAATAGCAGGATAGTCATTCAAAGCATAATATGCAGTCTCTAGTTAAGGTCTATTAAAACCAAGAACATAGATGATTTCAGAACCAATATTTCAGAACTTCAAGAAAATCATTAAATCTGAATCGATTTCATTGAATGGATAATCATCAGGGCACATAACAGAAAGCTCTTACTCCATATGTTCGTCTGTCTCATGAACGGTATTGTCAAACTGGAAGCCAGTGAAGTTCAGATTGCAAGAGATAAGAAAAGTAACAAAACCCCCCTAAAGATATGCAGAGAATGCACTCAAGGAGTTATGTTTGCAAGTAAATGTAAGGACAAACGTCAAGGAGTGAGAGAGTAGAACCATGCAGGGGTTGACCTGATCAAACATGAATTTGGCAGGCATGAAATGCATGACCTAACACATGGTTGTACATTTATTAAATGCAACATATGGCCTATGTGCGAATGGCATAATGAAAATGAAACATATGCATGAATGCTGCAAAGTGACAACTCCCCCTTACTATATGGCCTATATGCGACAATGACTCATGGTACTTGGCGGAGGTGAAACCTCACGCATATTGAGTGTGTCTAGGCAAGCATAACCTGCCTTTCCATACATCAACATTTGATATACCATGACCATGCAAGAATGATGCTACACAAACCATGCAATACGACACATTTGCAAAATGACACATTGACATATAAACAATGCATGAACACACCAATCTGCAAAAACACACAACTAAATTGAATATGATCATCATTTCAATTTTTAGTGGCCTGAGGTCGGCAAAGACCAAGCTCTCTTCTGAGTGTTGAAAACCTGTCATTACACAAGGTCTTGGTGAAAATATCAACAATTTGATTTAGAGTATCAACAAAATGCAGTTGAAAATTTTTCTTACTGACCTCGTCTCTAATGAAGTGATGCCTAATCTCAATATGCTTAGTCCTAGAGTGCTGGACTGGATTTTTTGCAAGGTTGATAGCACTAGTGTTATCACACAGAATCGGGACACAACCAAGATCCACCAAGTAGTCTTGGAGTTGGTGTTTAATCCACAACACTTGGGTGCCACAGCTCCCCGCAGTAACATATTCTGCCTCCGCGGTTGAGAGGGCAACCGAGTGTTGTTTCTTGGAGGCCCAAGAAACTAAACACCCGCCTAGAAAATGGCAATAGCCACTAGTACTCTTACGATCCAGCTTGCATCCAGCGTAATCCGCATCAGAATAAGATATAAGAGATAAATCACATGATGACGGATACCACAATCTCAAATCTTGAGTGCCGGCAAGATATCGAAGGATACGTTTGACGGCAGTCAAATGAGATTCTCTAGGACTAGCTTGAAATCTAGCACAAAGGCATACACTAAACTGGATATCTGGTCGGGATGCAGTCAAATAAAGTAAAGAATCAATCATACCTTTATAGACCTTTGCATCCACTAATTTACCATTTTCATCCGAATCTAGTGATGTTGTGGTGCTCATAGGAGTTGCAATGATTTTATTGTTTGCCATGTCAAATCTTTTTAGCAGCTCCTTGATGTATTTGGATTGATTTATGAAGCACCCATCTTCTCCTTGGTTGACCTGCAAACCGAGAAAGAATTGAAGTTCTCCCATTAGGCTCATCTCAAATTCGCTAGTCATGAGGTTAGCAAATTCCTCACACATTTCAGATTTTGTAGAACCAAACACAATGTCATCAACATAAATTTGAACAATCAAGATGTTCTTACCTTGCTTCTTGGTGAAAAGTGTTTGATCTACCTTACCTCGTGTGTACCCTTTTTTAATGAGGAACGAGCTTACTCTCCCATACCAAGCTCTTGGTGCTTGCTTAAGTCCATAAAGCGCCCTGTCTAGCCTGTATACAAAATCTGCATTGTTAGAATTCTCAAAGCCAGGGGGCTGCTCAACATAGGCTTCTTCTTT
Organism: Amorphophallus konjac; assembly: GCA_022559845.1. Taxonomy (NCBI): domain Eukaryota; kingdom Viridiplantae; phylum Streptophyta; class Magnoliopsida; order Alismatales; family Araceae; genus Amorphophallus; species Amorphophallus konjac. The sequence goes on from CM040120.1 coordinate 214,697,745, forward strand.
GATCAAGCCATTCAAGAAAGCACTTTTGACATCCATTTGATACAGCTTTATTCTAAGGGAGCATGCAAAGGCAAGTAAAATTCGAATGGCTTCGAGTCTAGCAACTGGGACATAAGATTCATCAAAGTCTACCCCAAACTCTTGATTATACCCTTGAGCCACCAATCTAGCTTTGTTTCTTATTATCTTGCCATCCTCACTTAGTTTATTCCTAAAGACCCATTTAGTGCCTATGACAGATTGTGATGAAGGTCTAGGAACAAGATGCCAAACTTTATTCCTTTCAAACTGGTTTAACTCGTCTTGCATTGAATTTATCCAATTTTCATCTTTTAATGCTTCATCAATATTTTTGGGTTCATGCTGCGAGACAAGAGCAAGTTGATCTAATTCTCCCACAATTTTAAAATGTGACCTTGTTCTAGGTGGGTCATTCAAGCTGCCAATGACGTTTTCTAAAGGATGATCCTTAAGAATTCTAATGTTTGTAGAATCGTTACCTTCTCTTGGAGCTTGATCCCTTGCATTGCTAGATTCAGCTAGGTCACCAGCTTCTTTTATTTCTTCTTGTAGAGGATCACTCTTGTCCTTTATGCTTAGGAATTTCCCATCTTCATCGTTTTTCCTGCAAGAGTTATCATTGTTAGAATCATGATATTCATCAAAGGAAACATGGGGTGATTCTTCCACAGTTTGACTCTTGATATTGTAAATTCTATAAGCCCTAGATCTATCAGAATATCTAAGGAATATACCTTCATCACTCTTGGGCTCGAATTTATCTAAATCTCTTTTGTCATTATTGTGGATGAAGCATTTAGATCCAAACACTTTCATATGTGAGAGAGAGGGCTTTTTACCTTTCAGCAACTCATAAGGAGTCTTTTTGGTGTGTGGCCTTACCATAGAGCGGTTGATAATGTAACATGCTGAGTTTACCGCTTCAGCCCAAAACCTCCTTGGAAGTTGCCGTTCAGCAAGCATGGTTCTTGCCATCTCTACAAGTGTTCGATTTCTCCTTTCAATTACACCGTTTTGCTCTGGGATTCTTGGTGAAGAAAACCGGTGTGAAATGCCTTCAGCCCTGCAAAGATTATAGAAATCAGCATTTTCAAATTCACCACCATGATCAGATTGAATCTTGGAAATTTTAAACTCACCGTCCTGCTTTATCTTCATGTAGAGTGCCTGAAACTCATCAAAAACATCATTTTTATGTGTGAGAAAGAAAACCCATGTGAACCTAGAGAAGTCATCTACCAAGACATATCCATGTTTTCTACCACTTAAACTAGCAGTTCTGGTTGGACCAAACAAGTCCATATGAATTAGCTTGAGTGGTTTGGATGATGTATTTTCAGATCTTCCCTTGAAAGATTTTCTTGTTTGTTTACCTAGGGCACATGTATCACACAACTTGTTTTCTTGTTTAAATGATAATTCAGGCAACCCTTTCACCATTGAATGCTTTAACAATTTAAGTAAGACATTGTAGCTAGCATGTCCTAATCTACGATGCCATAACCAAGCAATTTCAGATTTTGGTGCAGCAAGACAAAGGTTTAAATAAGTAGGATCATCTAAGTCAATCATGTAAACATTGTTGACTCTCTTACCAGAAAATTTTACCTTGTCAGATTTTGGTTCAAGGATTCTACATTCATGAGAGTCAAACAGCACTTTGTGACCTTTATCACACAATTGACTTATGCTAAGCAAGTTATATTTCAATCCTTCAACTAGCAGCACGTTACAAATGGAGTTGGAGAGATTCTTATCTACATTATCTGTTCCAATGAGTTTTCCCTTGTTGTTCCCTCCAAATGTGACGTATCCTCCTTCCTTTTCCTCCAAGAGATAAAATTTTGATTTGTCTCCAGTCATGTGTCTTGAACAGCCGCTATCAAGTTACCACCTGTTATGCATGGCTGCAAGACACTCCTGCACAAGCAATTAAGTAATTGTGTTTGGAACCCAACCAAATTTGGGTCCCATTAAACTCTTCAAATTTTCAAAACATGAAACCATTTCTTTTGGAATCCAAACCTTCCTAGCATTCATGTTTTGTTTGCTTAGAGCAGGGATTTGGTTTTTCTTTTCAACCATGACATTCATTTTCTATTTGGAGGCTCTTTGTTGGAATTTTTGAAAGTTTGATGAAGTTGGCTTCTTGACCCATTATTGCCATTGGTTGTTCTTGGGTTGAAAATAATTGTTTTGCCACCTATGGGATTGATGAACACAGAAATCACAATTGTCCCAAAAATATGGTGATGCTGGCCTATATGAGTGTGCAATCCAATTGTGGTGAAATCTGGAAGTTTGAGCGAGCAATTGCCAAGGAGTTGTTGACCTACGTTGCGGGCAAGGTCGACCTTTCTTAGGCTTTTGGACAGTCCTTTTGGGAAGTTCAGTGACTACCTCTTCAACCTTTTCTTTCCCTTTCTCCTTTTGTTTTTACTGATTTTATGTGGGAGTTGTGTTTGAGGTTGAAGCTTCGGAAGATGAAACAAATGTGACAGTTTTGAGCCCAATTGGCCTTTTGTTTGTTGGTTCAAAACCCAACCCTTTCTTGTTGAAGTTCATTCTAGTACCTAGCAATGCATCTAGGTTTTCTCTTCCATCCATAAATTTTTCTAAAGATTGTTGTTTATCCTTTAACTCTTTTTGTAGGTTTTCAATATTTTGCAAGAGTTGAGTGTTGACATGTTTGACAGCTTCATACTTCGTATTGCTTAATTTGCTATCCTTTTCATAGGTTTGCATTTTGAGTTTTATGCTGTCAATCTCATTTCTCAAATTTTCATTTTCAGTTTCCAAGTCAGCCATTTCTTTTCTTCCTTCCTCCAAATTCTCAATCATTTTCTTAAGATCTTCAATTTTAGTTTCAAGTAGAGCATTCTTATCATTCATATCATGATCATGCACAAATGAGTTAATTTTCTTTTTCAATGATTTATTCTCTTTTTTGTACATTTCATATTTTTCCATGAGTTATATATATGCATCCTCCCAATCATCAATTGTATAATCTTGAAATGGAGAATTTACCTCAGTTTCTTCATCACCTTTGGCCATAAGGCAGAAATCTTCTTTTTCTTTGTCCGAGGAGCTAGTTCCGTCATCACTTTCCTCTTCATCGCTCCATGTGGATACCATGGCCTTGTTCTTCTTCTTGCCCTTCCATTTGTCAGCTTTTCTGAATCTGTCGGGACAATCATTCTTGAAATGCCCTAGTTTGTTGTAAGAATAACAAATGATTTTGTCAGATTTCTTAGAGTTTTCAGAATTAGATTTGAAACCATTTCTTACCTTTGACCTTCCTCTCATGAAACTATTACCTTCCTCTCTCAGGAATTTTTTGAACTTACGGGTGAGCATGGCTACATCATCCTCATCCCGCTCACTTGCGGAATCCTCACCTTCATCCGAAGTGCCTTGACCGCTAGGTCCAGCTTTAAGAGCTAAGGACTTTTTCTTAGGTACTTCAGCTTCTTTGTGCTTAAGGTTGATCTCATAGGTCATTAATGAACCAATGAGTTCATCTACCTTAGTTGTTGTGAGATCTCTGGATTCTTCAACAACAGTAGCCTTTGTGTGCCATGTAGGAGTTAGTGATCTGAGAATCTTTCTTACAATTTCATATTCTGAATATTTCTTTCCCAAATCAGTCAAACTGTTAGTAAGCATAGTTAATCGAGCATACATATCTCGAATTGATTCATCAGGCTTCATGCGGAACATTTCGTATTCACAAACTAAGATATTAGCTTTTATTTCTCGTACCTGAGAGGTTCCTTCGTAGATTACCTCTAACTTGTCCCACATTTGTTTTGTAGTTGCACAGGTCGCCACTCTTGAGAACTCTACTGGATGGAGTGAGCATTGCATGATGTGTTTGGCACTCCAGTTGACAGTGGATCGTCTTATTTGTTCTTTGGTCAACAAGTCCTCATTATCCGTAAGCTCATACGGACCTTTGCTGATCACTCGCCAAAGTTCATAGTCTTGAGCGCGAATGAACACCTGCATTCGATGTTTCCAATAAGGATAGTTAGATCCAGTGAAATAAGGAGGTCTATTCACAGAGTGTCCTTCAGGTAAATAACCCTTAGACGCTGATCCACCATTTCCCTCAAGGTCGTTGGACCCCATAATGAGAGATTAGGCTCTGATACCACTTGTTGTGTAGTGGACAGTGGATCTAGAGGGGAGGGGTGAATAGATCTGCCCCTCTTTTCACAATACAACCAGCTATAGAGTTAGTTAAAAATAATTGCAGCGGAATACAACTAGCTTAGCGATGTATAAAAGGATTTGTTTAGAAATATGATTTCACAATATAGAGATTGAACCTAAGCATGCATCTAAAACATATCAATCGCACAATCAAACCACAATACAAAGGATTTTAAGGTGGTTCGGACTGAATCCCCAGTCCTACATCCACCCCTCACCAAATCCGGTGAGGCTTCACTAGTGCAGCACACCAAACCGTAAATCGGAGAACCACCGATTGCCTTCCTACTAACCACCGGTAGGGACGTCAACACCGCAGATCGGACAACCTCCGATTGCCTTCCTACTAACCACCGATAGGGATGATTCTCAACCTTCAAGTGTTTGAGTGAAATGGAAAAAGAACAATTTATGAAAAACACTCAAACAAGATATAAAATATGCTTAAGAGAAAAGATCTTATCTAAGATTTGCTGGAGCTTGAATCTCTTGAGGATTCAATGAAGAGCTTCTTCCCGGAGTAGCTTGATTTTCTTCTTGGAATATGCTCCTTCTAGCTACCTTTGATCACCCTTCTTGCCCTTGAGTGCTTCTAACTTTGTTGGAGATTACTTTCCTTCAGATCTGAGCTTGAATCACCTTGGATGGATGAAGAACTTCCTCCCGAAACACTGTTCACGGAGGTGCTACAGTACCTCGAAAATGGCCTCCCTTGATCTCCTTTGAACCCTTGAAGTGATAGGGTTTCCAACCCCTCATGTGTTGGTTTTATAGACCTTGAATGGTACTTGGACATCCTTCAGACCAGATCCACAATTTGTGGGTGATTAGGTGACTTTTGGATTAAAGAAATCCATGGAAAGGGGCTGGCCACGAGGTGGATTTCAAAGTCAAACATGGCTGCATCGAGGCTGGCGGTCGACCTGTGGCTTCTGGCGGTCGACCTCTACTGAGAAATCTGCAAACGGGCGGTCCCTGGAATTTTTGGTCGACCGCTACTGGCTGGCGGTCGACCTGCAGCTGACAGAACTGCAGACGGGAGTCTGCTGGCTGGGGCGGTCGACCGCCCCTGGGCTGGCGATCGACCGCCAGTTGGGCAACCCCCGGTCCAGCCCGGGTCGATCCGTTAGCCGCTTCAGCTCCGTCGCTTGTGTCCATTAGCAACCTGTTCATGTCTGTAACTTCATCCTTGTTGGTCTAGAGAGTACCAACTGAATATTTGTCTTTGGACTCTCATCTTGTTCAGTGACCTTGGGTATTTGAATGAAGCTTGTAGTTGTTGTATAGACTTTGCATCAAGGCTTGGACATGTAGACTTTGTGTGCATGTATGAACTCTGTGCAGACTTTGCACCTTGAGCATGCATGAGCCTGTACAGACTTGCTTCATGAACGTACAGACTTGGTAACTTGATGCACGAACACAACAGAATGTAATGTATAGACTTTGCGTGTGAAGTAGCCGGCCAATGTATAGACTTGTGTTGCAGCCATCAACCAACGTACAGACTTGGAGTTGTGCTAGCAGCCAACGTACAGACTTGGAGTTGTGCAACGTACAGACTTTGTTTTGTGCATGTAGCCAATGTACAGACTTCATCTGCAGCAACGTATAGACTTTGTGTGCAGCAACGTATAGACTTTGAGTTGTGCTAGGCAGCCAACGTACAAACTTCATGTTCAGCAACATACAGACTTTGTCCAACGTATAGACTTTGTCCATCATATAGACTTTGTCCAACGTATAAACTTTGTCCAACGTAAAGACTTCGTCCAACGTATAGACTTCATCCAATGTACAGACTTTGTCCAACGTATAGACTTTCTCCAACGTATAGACTTCATCCAACGATAGACTTTGTCCAACGTATAGACTTTGTCCAACGTATAGACTTGGAATGCAGTGCACATGCCCGCAACCTGTTCGATGAAATGACAAACTGCTTAAATAGATACACAATGACATCATATGCAAACACAATGTGACTTATAATAGTTGCTATCATCAAAACCATAATAGTAATCATGGTGCACATATGTTCAACAGTCTGTACATTCCAATGTCTGTACAGCCCGTGCTTAGATGAAGTCTATACATCCGTTACACTCCAGCCTTTGCATTAAAGTCTATACATTGCTATCCATTGCATCGCTAAGTCTATACAATGCATTTCCCTCATGCACACACAAGCATCCAAAGTCTGTACAGCGTTTTGGCTAGAATGCAGCGTTTCATGTTAAGTTTGTGCAGCATGCTTCGTCTCCTTCTGTACAGCGTTTGCCTAAGTCTATACATCCATTAAGTGATAATTGATCAAGTCTGTACATCATTATTCGTCTCATGCATCGTCTTCCAAGTCTATGTATTGTAAGACCAAGTCTATACATTGCATCGTCTCATGCATCGTCTTTCAAGTCTATGCATTGTAAGACCAAGTCTATACATTGCATGTAGGCAACGTCTGCACATTGGCAAAGTCTGTACATCGGTGCGTCTGTCCAAGGCATATTACAAAGTCTATACATCCGACCGTCTCATTCAGCGTCTCACCTATCCAAGTCTATACATCGCCGCACTGTTCATGCATCATCTCTGAAGTATGTACAACCTGTGTTCGCAAAGCAAGTCTGTACATTGCGTGCACTGTACATCATCATTCCAAGTCTATACATCGCTCATGCATTACTTCAAGTGTGTACAGCCAGTGCATTACTTCAAGTCTATACATCCCATTCGCACTAAGTCTGTACGTTGCCTGTGCATTCACTTGTCTGGTTGCATGAGACACTAAGTCTATACATCGAGTGAAGTCTGTACAGCCTGTTCTTCATACAAGTTTGTTCATGCATTATTTCATTAAGTCTATACATTCATTATTGATCGACTGAAGTAACTTTGTCATTATACAGGCTGATGAATGGGCACGTGATCCGAGGTTGGCACCTGGCACGTGATCCTAGGTGATCTGGACAGAGAGGGCACAAGCCTTACACACGCCCTACATCTACTGCCGCTATAAATATAAGCCTTCTCCTTCTAGAGAAGACTGATCGTGATCAAAGGAGCAGAGCCTACACGATCCATCAGAAGAAGAAGAAGAAAGAAGAAGAGTGAGCCTGAGCAGAAGAGAGATCGAGAGATCCAGCAGAAGAAGAAAAGAGAGAACATAGTGAGAAGAAAAGAGAGGAGGGGCAGAGAGGCAGAGTGTGAAAGCAGAAGAAGAAAAAGAGAAAGAGAGAGAGTTCGTGGAGAAGAAGAAGGAAGACTCTATTGAAGATTTGTCTACAGGACCGGGGATCAAATCCAGGCCAGTCAGCTCCATGGGAGCCACATCTATGTTATTATCCTTTACAGCTTTCTGATCGCTGTGTATTTTTCATTTCTTATTTTTCCTTTTCATTTGGTCACTATGTTTTCCGATTCTCTGGTTTGAGATCGGGGTTCCCTCTGGTGTGGAGGAAGAGAGGTCCGTGACCTCTGGTTTGCAAGTGGTTGGGTGTCACTTGTGGGTTCCCCTCCGGTTTGGAGGAAGGGAGATTCATCTCTGGTTCTGGTCTTATGGGTTGCAAGTCCAGGTGTTCCCTCCTGGTCTGGAGGAAGAGAGACTTCGGTCTCTGGTTTGCTAGTGACTGGGTGTCACTAGTGGTTCCCTCCGGTTTGGAGGAAGAGGGGAGGTTGTTCCCCTGGTCAAGCTGTTAGGCAGCACCTGTTGCAGACTAAGTCTGCGGTTCTAGCGTTAGCTAGTGGAAGCCTCACTCCGGTTTGGAGTGAGGGGTGGATGTAGCTCTTGGTGACTGAACCACCTAAAAAATCTTATGTGCAGTGTGGTTGGGCTTGTGCGTTTGCTCCTTGTCTTCTACCTCCTTCACAGGTTGCCTTGAGCATTCTTGTTTCTATCTGTGTAGTGGGTTGATTGCTTTCTTTGCTTCCGCTAGTTGATTGTTTAGGCGCGCCTTATATATTTACTCATTGGTTTAAAAGGGAATTTAACTTGTTCTTCAGATTGTCTATTTTGCCTTGATAGTGTTCTAGATTTTTATTGAGCGAAAAGTTTTTAAGGGTGGGTTTCATTCACCCCCCCTCTGAATCCATCACACAGATTCTATCAATACGGACAACCCACGTCCGCTTTGAATCCACGAATGGGATCGCGCTAACACCACACTCCAATACTCGCACCATCATGTTGTGTCCCTGAGGTCATTTGAGTCATTCTGTGGTCACATGGGTCATTCGACATCATTCTATAGTCATATGAGTTTTGTGTATTCTTAGTTTTGATAATGGCTTAACACTATTAGTCATTGTTATTTTCCACGCTCTTATGACTGACATATGTGATATTTTGTTCATGACAGATATGCACATGAAAGCTCAATGTTGCGCCCTCGCACGCGGATCGACCTGCGCGGTCAGGTCGCGGGGATCGATCTGCCCGGTCAGGCCGCGGGGGTCAAGGGGGCAGCGCCCCTTGCGTGGGTTTCCTGGGGCGGAGCCCCCGGAACAAAAATTTGCTTGAAGACTCAGTAATAAAACTTCAAGACAAACAAGGTCGATGCCACAGACATGAACGGGCGGCTAACGGACTCAAGCGACGGAGCTGGTGCGGCCAACGGACTGACCCAGGGTGACCCGGGCTCTGCCCAGCTGGCGGTCGACCGCCAGCACAGGGGCGGTCGACCGCCCCAGCCAGGGATGGTCAGTCTGCAGGGTTTCAGCTGGCGGTCGACCGCCAGCCAGTAGCGGTCGACCGCTAGTCCCAGGGATCATCCGTCTATAGTGTTTTACAGTGGCGGTCGACCGCCAGAAGCTGTAGGTCGACCGCCAGCCCCGAGCCTTCAATTTTGACTTTGTTTCCAACTTCGAAAAGGGCCATTCAACCTTGATTTGTTTAATCCTAAAGTCACCTAATCACCCACAAATTGTGGATCTGGTCTGAGGCTTGTCTATAGACCATTCAAGGTCTATAAAATCAATACAAGAGGGTTGAAAACCCTAAGGGCTTCAAGAGGGTTACAAGGGAGGCTGCTAGAGTGTGTTCAAGGGAGAGGAATTCGGAGCACTGTAGCAGTGAACAGTACTCCGTGAAGAAGATCTTCATCCTCAAGTGTTCAAGCTCTTCAAGTGGAGATCAAGATCAAGGCCAAGAGAAGAAAAAGCTGCATCCTCCATCCTCTTCATCATCTCAAGGGGATCCATTGAAGCTCACTATCAAGGGAAATCATCTTCAGCCATTCAAGTTCTTTCAAGTTCATTCAAGGTGATATTTCAAGCATTCAAACTCCTAGAAGCTAAAGAAGCAATCAAGATTCAAGGTAGCTTCATCATCTCCTTCATTCATTCAAAGAAGTTCAAAGAGAAGATCAAGAGAGAAGAATTGAAGGAAGAGGTACTGTTCACGTGAACAGTACTCCGTGAAGAACATTCATCCAATCAAGGGTGAATCAAGAAGATTGAGTTGAAGCTAAGAGGAGCCTTGTTGCTGATCAACATTCCATACAAGGGCCAATTCATTTTCACTCATAACTCAATCTCTTGTTTTAGTTCATTCACATCTTGTTTCATTTTCATTATTGTTTAAACATTGAAAGTGTGATTCATCCCTACCGGTGGTTAGTAGGAAGGCAATTGGAGGGTGTTCCAATTTGCGGTTGACGTCCCTACCAGGTGGTGAGTAGGAAGGCAATCGGTGGTTTCCGATTTGCGGTTTGGTGCGCTGCACAAGTGAAGCCTCACCGGGTTTTGGTGAGGGGTGGACGTAGGGCTGAGGATTCAGTCCGAACCACCTTAAAAATCCTGTCTAGCGTGGTTTGCTTGTGTGATTGAATCGTTCTAGGTGCATGCTTAGGATCGAATTATTATATATCTTGCTTATCTTGCTAAGTGAATCATAGCATTCTTGGAAGCTAGTTTCTATTCCGCTGCAATTCATTTTAACTAGCTGTTTAGAGGGCCGCATTGCGAAAAGTGGGGCTGATCTATTCACCCCTCCCCTCTAGATCCGCTGTCCACTACACAACACATCACACTCCACGTTAGCTCCACGCCGTAACCACCTCACCCAACTCTTCGCCGGTCGCTCGCCCGGGGGAGAGGAGAAGAGTGGAGAGAGAACGAAGGGAGACAAAGTGAGAGAACGTGAGGAGGAGAGAGTGGAGAGAAAGGGTTAAGAAGAAAAAGAAAATTGTAAAATTAGCAATTTTCCTAAAATCTAATTTTCTGCATGAAAATTCGTAAATTCAAAAAAATATGAAAAAATAGTCTTCACGATCCTCGGAATGAGCACGACGCACCTGTAGCGTCCCTGAGTCGGAAAACTCAACGTTCAACTCTCCACAAGGTTCTGCAAGTTATACAAGGGAAAAACCTGAGTGGATCGTAAAACACGTATCAGGACCCACGAAAGAGATCCGAAAGCTCTCCGATTCGGATCCGAAGAATCCAGGATATTACAGTCCTCCCCCCTTTAAGGAATTTCATCCTCAAAATTCAAGGAGCTAACAAGGGAACAAGGGAAGAATAAACCCAAACACTGGCTACGCTCTCCAAGCATCAGCCAAACTTCAAACACAAAACACGATAACACAATTCTTGAAAAACACAATTCCGGGGGACACTGCCAGACCATAATCACAGGCACACGCTCCGGATCTCAAGGCATATCGATCCACAGAACGAACATGGCACATAAGTGAACACAAGTCCAGCACCTCCGAAACAGGGCAACATCGCTTACGTCTCACAGGGAAAGGAGACACGACGCATGCCACGAAACACCTACCGATAATACTCACTCGGCAGACACAACAAGCATCAGGTTAGATAAGGAAACACAGTCCTCACAGCTGACAGCTCCACAACATCGACTTCCGCACCATGAATAACCACAGAACTAAAATGCAGAACGCCAATGACAGCACTGGACTACAAGTACAATCAAGTCAGTCCTCACTCAGATATTACATCTGATTCGAGTCGCATGGCAACTCTACCATAGCAGAAGAGTACAGCAAAACCAACCGATAAGACCTCAGTCCACACAATGCCAAACTCAGACTCACAGGGAACTCCTCCCAGGCTGAACACAACCACCAAATAACAATAATCTCGGAGAACGCATCTCGAGGACCACGATCCGTCCCGAGAGCATAACTCCCAAGAAAATAGAAGAAGAAAGGGTACTCGACCAGCGGATACGTCGACATATTTCCCCAATCCTCATGCATGCCAGTGCCAACAACCACAAAGCCGCCAGCAACGGCTCGACAACCAACAACATCAAGGCACACATAGCCAAGACGATGTCACACCGAGGAAACAAACCTCTCGACCCGTCAAAATCTTCCAACCAACGATCCCAGACCAGTGGGTTATAAGCCCACACGCTTCCACTGCGCACTCAACACAACACACACAGGTATCACAAACAACTCGACATCCGCATCTCAGTACACACTCGGCGCCTTCGTAATTCATGAAACTGCAATATACCACGCCTCGAGTACCAATCCTGCTAATAGCCGATCACAAGTCGCCTAAGTGCAAACCAGGGAGAGCACCAGTTCTAGCACAAAGAACGCTAATCTCAGCTTATCCTCACATCCTAAAACGATTATTGAACCTTCACAGCACAACAGCTGCCAAACATGGCACGCCGAACACGGTGCACAACGGCCCCCAAATCCAAAAATTGGGTCCAAAGCCAAGTAACCGGAGAACAAGAGCAAATCCGATTCAGAACTAACACAGTCCACACATAAGCAGATACAGGACAATAGCTTCACCAAGACAGCATTACCAAAGCTTACCTCAAAAAGATGCCACAAAATAGGATGAGAAGAATCAAGCTCAACTAACAGTAGCTCACCAGGAAAGAAAATCCTAGGTTTGCCCGAGCATTCTCTCAAACAAGGCATCCAATCGACCACCACAACACAACCTTAACACCTCAGGGGCTGAACAAACCTCAAGCTGGGATGACCAAAAGAACATAAGAATGTGCATGGACATCACACTAACGATAATGTCACCAGCCACCTGAACAAGCCACAGAAAAACTTGCACACCGCACCACAGATTCACGCCTAACGGCGAACTCTGCCAAGCGCAGCATAACCGAGACAAACACCATGACAAAAGAAAGGCGCTCCATCAAAACCTAACAAGAGCAAAACCATCTCGCACATTGCTAACACAGCACACACAAGACCACACGCGAAAATCAAAGAGATAAACAATCACAAAACCTATGACAGCTGCCAACTGTACTAGACCTTAAGGACTCTAAGCACTGTGATATCTTGAATTCCCATGTACTTCACAAACACAAGCTCAGCTAGCTCAGAAAAACTCTGAATAACTCTGAACTCTGCTCTGATACCAACTGTGACGACCCAGACTCTGGATACCTGGTAAACCCGATACCACTTGGAACCTGCGAGGCCTCCCAAGAGCGAAAAAGTTTCGAAGGGATAGTACAGTATGTGAGAGTACATTGAACTTCTAGATAAAGCAGTAATCAATTAAATTTCAATGATCAGGAATACTAAAGTAGGAAAAATAAAACTATATTTTCTATAACAAATTAAAACTAACAGAGTCCAGTCCAAAGAAAGACAAGTACAATCCAATAGAAAAGAGAACGTACTCTCAAGTCGGGGGAAGCTCGAGACTAGCAACACTGGCACTAAGAACCACGCAGCAGGTACCTCGCAGCACGAGGAAGAACAGCTACACTTGAAAAGTCAAGGGTGAGCATCCTATCACTGGATCAGTAGGGATCTTGCAGAACCCTACCACAAAACAACGCAGTAACAGCAGTGCTACAATAAAGCAAAGCAATAACAGTAGGAGTAACAACAGTAAAAGTAAAGAGGAAAGTTGTAACATGGAAACATGATAGCCGAAGGAACCTCTTCCCTCTAAACTACTCCACACAACAATAGAAAGGTGAACCCGATCTCACACGGTCGGGCGTTACCGATCCATTGTCAAATCACGAAACCCTATCGTGAAAAGCCTACCAAGAAAGGCAAAGGCCTACCAAAGACCTACACAGTCAAAGGCACAAGACATATACGAACTCACTGTCATGTATGCTACAAAAATCGTAACCTAGAGTGAAGCCAAGCATAGGCTACTCGGACAAGTCACGAAAACACAAGTCATTGTGTCAAGTGACAGAAGCACCGCCTCACTAGAAGAACAGCCAGATGCGTCCACTGACATCTTAAACTGCGCCTCAAGTTTCTCCCACACACCCCGAACACGGTAACTGAGACACGAACCAAGTACAAGGAACAACAGTAACGAGTGACTAGTCAGGGTCACGCCCGTCGGGGCTCATCCAACCACCCCTGACCACGTGTGCACACACAACCCCAATGCCTTGAGCTAGGCCTCTAGCTAGTTTTTCCCCCTAGTAGGATGCCACCGTAAAGCAAGGGGTCCCACGGAAGTTAACCTAAAATCCGTCTGTCGAGAACTGCCCCGCCACCACTCCCAGGTGGGCCGACACACAGAAGTGTCGTCAGGCTACGACTAGTGGAGGTTCACTAGACACAGAGACTCGAAACAACGAACACCGAAGTACAGATAGGGTAAGCACACACCTATCACACGTACCACGGAGCACAATGCAGTATACAACTGCTACCAGACTCAGGACAATCAACTAGACCTGCTCACAACGATCCTTGAGTCACAAGACTCGGGTCAAGATCGTCGCACATCATAGCAACACGCTGTTAATCAGCCTAGTCCCTAAGTCAAAATCCACGGTTAAACACATTATGGAAGATGGCACAGAACAACCGGATCCATAACAGCAATAATGACAACAATGAATCCCCGGCCTCCAAGCCGCACAACTGACTCACAATTCCGTATAACGCCAAACACGGAACACGAGGGATCACCAAAAGCCCTCAAAGCACATGGCATGCAAACGAAGGTATACCAACACTTCTAAGCCCCCAAAACTAGGTCTCGATCCTCACAGGATAGATGAGACACTCACGAGGTCACGTGTCAACCACTGGGTCACAACCGGGTTGACCAGAAACCATAGTGACCCTCGAAATAATACAAAACACAGCTCGGTACAATGGCCCTCTCAAACACCCTATGACACGGTCACAACCCACATGGGACGTCCAAGACATCCATGGAACAATGGGCTAACCAAGGGGTCAAAACCACATTAACCAGAAACCAAATCAACACAAAGGAAAAGTCTGGGCAGGTGGCGGTCTTACCCCTGGCTGCTAAACCAACTTGTCGATCATCCAAAGGGCCTCTACCCTCAAGAAATCCCAGATACAAAAACCATGAGAATAGGAGCCTTGCGGTCTGCCTGAGGCCGCTACTGGCACCAGACGGTCTACTCAGGGCCGCAAGCTGAACCTAGCGGTCATGCCAGGCCACTATTCCCAGTCAACCCCCAAAACAGTCAAACCAATCAAAACCACCTAACGGTCTACCTAGGACCATTTCCCAGGGACTGGCAGTCACTCTTAGGCTGCCAAGGACCCCATGCGGTCGGAACTAGATCGCTAGCCCGAACCGACTTAAAACCAATAAACTGACTTAAATGTCACATAGCGGTCGCCCAAGGGCCGCTAAAGAAGCCTTGCGGTCGGCCGCATGACCGCTAAACCAAACCGACAAGAGACTCCACCAGACGATCTCCAGAGGGCCGCCAAGCACCCCTAGCGGTTTCTGATAGGACCGCTAAGCCGTTCTGGCGGGAAAACCACAGAACTACTCAAAACTTGATTTTTCCACGCCCCAATCACGTCTAAATGACGGGGAAACAACCCTAGACTCGTTATCCACCTTCCACAAGCCGGAAGGGATCAAACCATGCCCAAAACGGCAAGAAACGGGCAATTCCCACAAATCGACCCAAAAAGACTCACATGCATAGCCGGGCTCATACCGGCTCTGATTCTCAACCAAATGCAATAAAACTTGTGGAAAAAGATTCCCAACATACCAAGGGTTCAAATAAAACCATTTAAACTACAAACCGTCACCTGGAGCGGCGAACATGGTTCACACCCCCCAAACATGTATTTCGCCCAAACAAGGCAAAACCCGCTCAAACTCACACCGTTCGACTCCAAATCGCGAGAGAACGCATGAAAAGAGTAGGGCATCTGTCCCTCTTCCCCCACAGAAGATCTCACATTCCGAGACGGCCACAATACACCGAAAACCATCACATGGATAACCCACGTTGGCTTTGAATCCACGAATGGGGTCACACCAACGCCACGCTCCGATACTCGCGCCATCACGCTCCACATCAGCTCCACACCGTCACCACCTCACCCAGCTCCATGCCGGTCGCACGCCCGGGGGAGAGGAGAAGAGAGGAGAGAGAACAGATGGTGAGAAAGTGAGAGAACTGTCGGAGGAGAGAGGAGAGAGAATGGGTTAAGAAGAAATAGAAAATAATAAAATTAGCAATTTTCCTAAAATCTAATTTTCTGCATAAAAATCAATAAATTTAGAAAAATATGAAAAAATAGTCTTCGCGATCCTCGAAACGAGCACGACGCATCTGTAGCGTCCCTGAGTCGCAAAACTTAATGTCAACTCTCCACAGGGTTCTGTAAGTTATACAAGGGAAAACCCCTAGTGAATTGTAAAACACGTATCAGGACCCACGAAAGCGATCCGAAATTTCTCCGATTCCGATCCAAAGAATCCAGGATATTACAGACCCAATCAGGGTACACATTATACCAGAAAGGTCCGTAAGAGGCCAAAAAGCTACCCAATGAGGGCAAAAATACTTCGAGTGATTGCCCACTTGATGAAGATACCCTCCACTTCCATAGAGCAAGCCTAATGGCACAAATCAAAAGTGGCGAAGGACGAATCAAGCTAAAACCCGAGCAATCTGACGCGGGTACAGCACGTGTCAGAAATCACTCAAAACTGTGAGCCGAAGCCCGAAGACCTTGAGTTTGACACCCTAGAGGTGTTTTGTCAAACTTGGAGCAGTACCGGACATGGAGCATTTGTCTGGATTAGTCCAGAGCCGATTGAGCGATGGAAATGCCAAAATTTACAAAAATGCCCCTCTAGCGACCAAGTGAGTCAGCGGCCACCCCTCTCGCTTAATGCACTAGTGGAGGAAGAAAATGAGCCGGCGCGTTCCTTGCCACTTGAATCGGCTAGAGAAGGAGGAGGCGAATGAACCAGAGGGGGAAGAAAATGAGCCAGCGCACCCCTTGCCACCTTGAGTTGGCCAGAGGGTGAAGAGGAGGGCCAGTGATCCGGCGCCAAGCCTTCCCTCCCGTCGGATCACCGGCGCCCCTGTTTTTCCTATAAATGGTCCATTTTCGAGCGTCGTTGGCATCAGACGATCAGAAGAAGAAGAGGAGAAGAGAGCGAGCGAGGAAGGAAGAGAGAGATCATGGGAAGAGTGAGGGAGAGCCAACTGGTCTCGGTGCCCAGTTCTTTTCCTGTTCCATTGGTGTAGCACTTAGACGGAAGCCCCTTCCGATACTCTATTTCACCTGTAGGTGGGTTTCCTCCGCGACAAAAGCCCCAAGAGGCTAATAGTTTTCTCTTCCTCTTCCTTCTGCTGTGTCCTCCCCCCTTGTCTGTAACTCTGTGATTTTCCCTCTTTCACTCTATAACAGGATAGTATCTATTGTGGCTTTGCTTTGAAGTTAGTGAATCTGTAAAAGCCCTTCGGGGCTACATGCTTTCCTCTCTTGTTTACTGTTTGTAGTTATGTTTTATTGAAGGATGTGATAAGTGTTTTGGAGGAGCTTTCGATAGCCAAATACATTTAATGCTTGGGAGTTACCCATTGCTCAGTTTGTTTCCTTGTATCTTTGTTTTCATAGTTTACATGCTTACGTCCGATCATGAAAAATATATATATCCTGATCGTGAGGAGGCCTTTTCAAGGCTACATGCTTATAATCTATTGATCGTTCGGGCAATTTTAATATCACGTGCTGGGTCTTGCAATTGAATGGCCATCGGCCACGCCCTCATGGGTGACAGTAAGCTGATTCCCTCCGCAATGCCTTCAACAGGTCTGTTTGGCTCACTTTGGTATGCATTTCTCTGATCCGTGTTCTTTCTGTATTAGTTTAGAGGTGAATGAGGTCGCTCTGCTTATGCGTAATATATCTGCCGTGGTGGTGGTCGTATGCCCTCTCACTCATATCCATGAGTTGTGAGGACGTCGCCATCTCTCTCTTTGATCCCTGGGAGCTTATATTTGATTTCCACCCTTTAAGACACCGACGTTCACTCATACAGTGATTACCCTGGCCTTTAGGTTGGTCATACAGGGGCATCGTTCTGTTTGTTAAAATGCCTGTAGGGGATCTTAGCTTCAAAATGTCCTGTGTATGCATGTCAGTGCACTCCCTTCGTATGGGAATTAGTGTTGTACACCTAGAATATCACTTGGCATATGAGTCCTAAACCCCGTTGGCCAGAACATCTGGTCCATCTGGGTTCCAATAAGACATTCTGTTAGTAGTTACTCTATTAATGTGTTTACCGAAATATCATGTCTCTCAAGCCTGTTTGGGTCCATGGATTTGCTAGCCACCACAGCATGACCCATGGCTCCCCATGCCAGGGCAACATTATGTGTTCTCCGAATTCTTCATCTATCACAAGGAACATGGACCGGTCATCCCAAGGAGAGGGATACATCCCACTATTTAAAAAACTTTACAACATTTTCGTTTAACCATCAGTGTTTACTTTCACGATGTTCAGATTCTCTAATCACCCTCGAGTCCTCAGGACTTGCCTCCTTCGGGCATGGTCATGACGGTCCTCCTTCGAAAGGGTGAACATTCACAGCCGTACGATCGGTGATAGCTTAAGTACACGTCTCGAAAGCGAGGCTGTGGCAACCCACGGGTCAGCGGAGCCCCTTGTAGGTCAGTCCTCGAGGTTTCTACCCCCACTTCGGGTCATGGGGTCGCCGCTCTCGGCTCACCTTGCAGTTAATGAGACCATCTCGGATCTTTCCGTGGATGGATCTCTGTTTCTCCCTCTTACAGTATTCCGGAGTGAGGGGAGATGCTGCTAAAATTTACCCAGCATTCCACATCTTTTCTGTTCATGTTACTCCTCACTCCGAATGTAAATAAAAGTTTTTTAGATGTCGAGTTAATTCATTCTGTAGCAAGTCCATTTACCCTGGGTCCTGGCTTCTGTCTGAAGTGAACACTTGATTCATTAAAGAAGAAATAGAACCTATGTACATAAGAAAGGATAAGATGAGTAATAAAAGAAAGATATGCATCCCTGGACCTGACGTGTGAAGCCCATAATACGAACAAAAAAATAGATATATAAACAAATGAAATAAAACAAAAGGAAAGTAAATCAGAAGGAAGATCCATGCTGGTGCGTCTACCCCATCACCATTGTGAGTCAAAGCAGTTGGTTTTTGGGTCAACACAACCAGCATATTGGGTCGACTCTAAACTCTTTAGTGTCAACCTCTTCCCCTTCCCAGACACCCCCCTGTGTCGACCCCAGACCCTCTGGTGTCGACCCTTTCTTCTTCCTGAGTGGCCCTGCGTCGACCCCAAACCCTCATCGCATCGACTCCTGCATCCTCCCGCCTCATGCTAGCTTTCTTTGAGGTTTTGCAACTTGAATCGACAGCTATTTCCCCCCCAATAGGTGATCCGACGAGGAGAAGAAAGCCAGATGAACCGACATGAGGACTCCCCGCACCGGATCATCCCTTCTTGTTGGTTCACCTTTCTTCCCTTTTCTATTATTCCCCCGCGCCGATCCATCCCTGCGCCGAATCAACCATCCCCCACCGGTTCACCCTCTTTTCCACTATTTATGTACATATGTGAAATAAAAAAATTAGATAAGCAATAATAATAATGACGATAATAATGATATAATAAAAAAATGAATGATGAAGAACAAAATATGGTGGTGGCCATATAAATAATGGCAATGATGAGATAAATTTGATGATGTGACACAACCTAGGACTTAAACAAACAAGCACAATCGTAATCAAACGGATCGATGTCGGCGACCGCTCACCCGATGCTCACCAAGACCCGGGGTAACTTGGCAATGCCAAGTGGAGGTTGTGTGGGTTGGGCCCTTGCTGGTAGAGGGCCAGCAAGGCCTAAGTTTATTCCCAAGGGTAATGGCAGCCCAATTCAAGGGAGCCGACGTCATGCCGAGGGCACGGGTTCCACTCTTTTCCCATGGTGATCACTTATAGCAAAGGAGCTTAAGGATCAGGCTCTCATTCACGGCCAGCAGAGTTTATGAACTAATATTAAAAGAACAAGCACAAATTAGAGCAAAGTTTGGAGCACTTACTCGACCGCTTTGAAGAAACCGGTCCCGCTCGGAGACGAGGGCGAGCGGGGAGGCGGGTGGATCCCCACACGCCGCGTCGGGGTAGCTTGACCTGCCCAAATGATTACAATACTACACCTCTCGCAGGAGGGGGATCTTGGGGTGGGGGTTAAATGATATTACAACTAAAACTACCTCCACATAGGGAGGGGCCTTCAGCCGGCCAAGCGGGGAGGGGAACTTGAGAGAGGAACACCGAAGATGGGAGGTCGCCGGTTCTGTCCACGTTCTGTGGGTGCTGACAGATGATCGAAGAAATGGTTGCTGCGACTGATGCCGAATTTTGTTGGGGATGAAACCACCTGGAAAATATTCGTAGGATGCCAGGGAAGTCGTCCAAATTTTGTTGATTTCTTTTGGTGCCGACGCTGGTCTGGGTGGAGGCCCGAGCAGGGAGGCAGATTCTTGGACTGGCAGCTTCTGGCTGCCAACAGCAGGTTGCAGAGGATGCCCCGTCAGCTCCTGAACTCAGAATCAAGAACCGCCAGAGTTTTTGGAATCGTGGATGAGTCCTCTTCTCATCAAAACTGACGAGGAAGCCAAACGATGCTGGAGAAGACCAGAGGACTCTGAAAACTGATGATAGGTTGGTGCAGGCTGTGGGAAGCAGAACTGTGTACCCAAGGGAGAAAAATGATAACTCTGGCCCAAGGATGTTGATCGAAGTTCTACTTCTTGATTCTGAAAGTAGACAAGAAGATAAACAACGTTTCAGAAGAACTTGTGGCCTGAATCTTCCAAGGTTTGTCGTGGCAGAGCTTCTAAGATGGCTGAGGTGCTCAGCAGGGGCAGCTCTGCGCAGTTGTGGGAGAACGGATCTCCTAGTCAGCTCGGAGCTCGGAAGGGGAAGAGACCACCGCCGTTGCGAAGAAGACAGGTAGACGCTTCCGTGGATACCTCTTGGGCCTTCAGATTCTCTGGGATGTGGTCGGGGTCGCCTCTGTAAACTGATACTCTTCTGCTGCCAGTGAACGAAAAACTAGAGGTTGAAGATGGTGGGGGGGAAATGGGTAATATGGGGGGGGAAATAGAGGTGGATGAGTGTGGGGAGAACCCTGACTGTAAGGGGGTCTAGGAGGGGGTGTTCCAAGGTGTGGGAGGGGAAGAATAGGGTCTGGAAGGAGGTCTAACAGGTGGTGGGAGGAGGAGCTACGAATTTGGGCTTGGAGGGAGAAGGAGGAAGGTGGGGGGGGGCACAAGTGGGTGGAGGGCATGTGAGTTTGAATTTCCTTTAATGTGGGGTGATCAATGGTGGTCTTGGGGATGGGAAGAGGTGCCTTGGGAAGGTGGAGGGCTGCTTTGGGTAGTGGGAAGGGTGCTTGGGGAAGTGGGTGGGGTAGTTGGGGGTTGGGAGGTGGAGCTAGGATTGGTGGAAGCTCTCTTGGGACTAGGGGGTGGAGTAATGGGGTGTGTGGGGAAGGGGAGTGACCTTTAATGGGGGTAGGTGGGAGAGTGGTGGTTGGGAAGGGAGGAGAGAGAAAATTTTCAAAATTGGGTGTGGAGGAGAGAGAAAGGGGAATGAAAAAGAGAGATTAAGAGAGGGATGGGTGGGGAATCTCTCCCCTAGGGTCTCTCACCCAAAAAATGGAATCTCTCCACTAGATAGGAAGTGTAAACTCTCAAAATGGCAAGTTTTTCATTCATTGATTCATTACCTTGAAATGGGGGGAATGTGGCCCTATATATAGGCAACCCACATTTTACAATAAGACCCTGACAATTGACTCAATGACAAATAACCGAGGGGGTAGGGGGGAGCCCTTGGGCCAAGCCCAATGAATTGGGCCCAATAGCTAACTAGACAACCTAATGACACTCAAACTTAGGGAAATAAACACAAGACCTAGGAATATGACTCAAATAAAAGGGAAAATACATCAAATGACTCAAATAAAAATTACATAGGACTCAAAATTAGATAACTAGACCATGCCGGATGCAACCGGGGCGAGGAGACGAGCTGTGAACGTGGGCATGGGAGGTGATGTCCCCATCATTTGAACATATTTATATGTGCCTACGTGAATGCGTATCTATCTTACCGTGTGGTTGTTTGTTCCGATTCTTTGGTATATCAAATGGTGATCTGCGGAAGGTCAGATTAAGTCTGACAGGATGCTATCACTAAGCATGAGGTGATCTCTAGATCTAAGTTCTCCGCCACATACCGGAAGTCGATTTAATAATAGAATAAAATGTTACCGTATTGTGTGCTTGAGTGCATGCTTAGGCTCTGCATTGCATAACACACATTTCTTGATTCGTGCATCTACTTATATTCATTTAGCCCCTGTGGCTCTCTATCTTGACGATTAATTAAGGGTTGTCTTTCTTCCGAAATGGCATAATTAACGTCATAACCTTTACGGTATGACGGACATTGGGTCCCGACCTGATCACTCACCTTTGTCTGATCAGTCAGATAGTGCGCATAATAAATTTGTCACAAGTGTGACTGGCACGCCTCTGCATCAAACAAATGAAAATAAACCCATTCCCACAATCACCCTCCTCTTACTCCCACTTCTTCCACCTCCTACCATCACCATTCCCATTCCCATTCCCATTCCCTAGATCGCTTTAGCTAACCTTCACTTCTCCACATACCCCCTCTCTTTCTCATCCTAGATCTCTATTCTCCATTTCAACAATCTCCCTCTCACGGCGGCGTCTACATCAAGGTGGGCAGACCTCAAAGGCTCTGTGGTGTAGATGATGACGTTTTCTTCTTCTTGGCTACACTTCCTTCTCAACTCTTTAGTTCCAGTTTTTGTTCGATTTTATTTGAAGTGTAATTTTCATTTTTCATGGCACTATAAATATTTATTTTTAAAGGAATAAAATTAGTTGAGCAATTCCTTTCTCTCTTGTTCTTCTCCCTCTCTCTCTATATACTTCTTTTCCTCAACCCTCTGCACTTCTTTAGTTAGATTTACTTGGTGCAATTTTAATTTCAACGTTAAAATTCATTCAACAATTTCTCTTTTTAAAGGGACATAAGGTTTTCAACTTTAAAAATTCTAACATCTTTGTGGGATCGACTCGTATTCACCACTACGCTTAAAATCTTAATTTTATTCTGTGTGAGTACGAAATTTTAAAATTGTATGTGCGGTATTTTCAACGACGAGCATGCGCTTGCATCACCATGCACGAACTAGGGTTTGTTAGAGGGGGGTTTGGGGTCTTATTTATAGGATTATAGACTCCTAGAGTCCTAATTCACCCCAAAATTCCAAGGATAAAACTTATCTCTAAAAATTTTGATTTCCAACCAAAATTAGCATCACCTATGGCCATCTAACCCTAATTAGGCTAGGGTTTCTCTAGAGATCGAGCCAATCTAGAAGGGTTAGGGTTTGGTTACGATTTTAGGGCCCAATTGATTAAGTTTTAACCTTTTAGCCCAATTAAAATTAGGGTTATAAGAAATTCTAAATTTTAAATGGTAATTCTTTCATTTAGGCCCAATTTACCCTTAATTACACCCCTACTTCACAATTATAATAATTAAAAAAATTATTTACCCAGATAAGCTTTTATTTTTGAAGCCCATTTCATTACCATACAACTATTTTAGTTGGCCCATTTCTTAACTGCAATAATTACCAATTTTATAAGGCTCATAATATTTAGAGAGAAATTATCCTTATTTTATTTAAGAAATTATATTTACTCAATTAATAATTTATTTAAATCTGAGTTACTATAGCCATGGCGAGGAGCTCCATGACGGTGGTGGGGGCCTTGACCCCCAAGAAGCGGCGGAGAATGTTATTCCGTGTCCCCTGGGCGAGCGTGGTGGTGATGATGCTAACGTTGGGGCGGGGGACGCGGAGGGCTTCCTTCCATAAGCGGGCGACAAATTTCCATAGGGGCTTGTCACGCCCCTGCTTGATGGCGAGTAAAGTGACAGCAAACCAGGTCTTCTTCTTGCAACTGTGGAAGTTCTCCTTGAACATCCGTTTCACTATTGGAAGGAGGTGATGGAGCCCACCAAGAGGGATTCGAACCATGTTCGGGCATTCTCCTAGAACGTGGTGGTAAAGTCCAGACACTTCATAGCGTATGGGGCCCGGTGGAACACCAGGTTAGACTCAAAACTGTGGAGGTGGTCGGTCGGGTCGGTGGTACCGTCGTACGGAGTGAACGACAGCAACTGGAACTTCAAAGGGATAGGATCCTCCAAGATTTCCTTGGAGAAGGGGGCTGGAAGTCTATGTCATCATCGACTAGATCCTTCATCTTGGCCACATGGATGATATCATCCAGTAGTGCAACTTTCCCTAGAGCTCATGCTCGACGCCGTTGTAGCGTCATAGTTGTCGAGCCATGCTTGGGTTGGTGTGTAGGGGGCTCGACGATCGGTGCTGGGCATACTAGGGCTGATAGAGGGTCTGTACCGCGGAGGTGACCAAGGGCACTCAGCCATCCACCACCGACGGGGCCTTGCTCCTCGGGGCAGGGATGGTGGCGGCGTGGTCCTGCTCCGTCTGTTGGTCGAGGAGGCCTTGGTAGGCCTCCGTCAACACCTAGAGCTGATGCTTCACGTCAGCCAGTTCCTCCACCACTAAGTGGGTGGATGTTTGATAGTGCTCTCCCTAGGATAGGTGGTCACTAGCAACCCCCCAAGATGCTTGGCGAGAGCTTGCTGCACCTCTTCAATTGTTGATATTACGATAGCCGGTCCTTGGTGCCATGGCTTATGTTCTGGATTCCCACAGATGGTGTCAAGAAGTGTGTAGCGGTCAAGAAATGGTCACCCACTTCTCGATCCACACCTCCAACAATTTGTTTGAACGGGACCACGAGTTTCACCGGAGAGGGACCTACAACTATTAAGAAAGGGTCAGAAGAAGTCTTGCAAGTTATCCAAGGGGACAACCCTCTGACGGTCATGTCAGACAACGGTGGAGCAAAGGGAGAGTGCTACAGAGGGAGAAGGAATGAAAGAGCTCGAGGGGAGATTTTTCTACCTCCCTCCTAGCTGTTGGGACAAGGTCCTATTTATACCATTGTCGGGGGAGTTGTCCATTAGTTTGTCATGGTCGAGGGAGGCGTGAGCCACCCAATTTGTGTTCCGGATGAAGCAGGGGGCATGGGCGTTGGCTAGCTATTCCCGCCGGGGAGGTAGCTCTGCCATTAATGTGACAAGGGCGCCGACCATTAATGGGGTAGGGCTCACTCGAGAGGGGGTGTGCCTATGTTGACAGAGGAAGTGATGTAGGCGAGGTCCCAGTATCATCGTCGGAGTGGAGGGTCATCCGCCATTAATGTGCAGTAGTGGCCGCTATCGAAGAGGGCGCAGCGAGTACGGTCTCTGATCTGGGCCTGCGATAGGGCAAGAGGCGTAATGGGTCATCCAGGTGGCACAGTAGACGTGGCAAGTCGGGCTTCCGCAGCGGGCTGGAGATCGAGTGTTATTGGGCCGGCAGGATGGGTCCTCCTCAGATTGTAATAAGGAATCAAATAAGAAATTTGAGATGGGAAAAAATAATTAGGGGTGAGCCTGTTAGAGGATTCAAATCTTTAATATATGTATAAAGTAAAAGGTGGGCCTTTTGGTTGTTCGTCGTCTGATTCACTCGTTCCTCACTAGTTCTAAGTATGTGCTTCACTTGTGTTAATTTCAAGAATTAAGGTGAATTAATGAATGATTAAATTCACAATCAAATTAATAAGCCAAAAGTTTACAGCTGGTACATAATGCCTTCGGTGTTTATGATTGGCTTTATTTCGTAAGTTTGACTTGCTACATACATTTTTTAATTTTTATTTTTAAATTTTTTTGAAGTGGCCCCCAAAGTACTCTAATTTGAGGTGCAAGCCACGTCGCCATCTGATTATCCCCAAAAAAATAGAAATGATATGAGTTGATTTTTAAAAGAATGGCCCCAACACTATTCATTTGATCTAATTTCTTTTTGAGTAATCCAACGGTGACGTGACTTCCAATTGAAGTAAAGATACTTTGGAGGTCATTATATTTTTTTAAATAAAAAATTTAAAGACTCTTGTGGGGACAGAAATTCTATCTATATGTGTTTATTAGGTTTATTTTATTTCATTTTATTGCATGGGCGTGCCAGTCACTCTCGTGACGAGTTTATTATGCACTCGTCTGACCAATCAGACAATAGTAGGTGATCGTGTCAGGATCTGAAGTTCATCATATCATAAAGGCTATGGTATTAATTACATCCTTCCGAAAGAAGGAAAACCCTTGATTAATCATCAAAGTAGAAAGACCATCGAGTCCGAAGAAAATGTGTGAAAGTAATATTCGCATCATAAAGCAAGATGTAGCACATGCAGGCAGGCAATGTAGTTGGATTTACTAGATCGGCTCTCAATACGTGGCGGAGAATTTAGGTCATAAGACCACCTCACACTTAGTGATAGCTTCCGGCCAAGCCTAACCTGACTTTCGACTAGTCACCATTTGATATACCGGAGAGCCGGGTAGGTGCAGATGCTCATGCACGGGTTCATACAAACGAGTACGGAGCGTATAGCGGTTTATTCCTTTTATTCGAGGATTAAGGGTAGAATTTGGATTTTGACGTTATTTAATTATTTATTACTTTATTTAATCGTTTATTCCCATTCTTATTCAACAAACTCAAGGAAAATATCGGCATCACCTCTCCTGTCCCGAAGAGTATTGGAGAGGGTATAGGAGACTCGCCCACAAAGAGTCGAGACGAACTCCGAAGAGACAGTCATGCCTGGATGGCAATCCCGCACCATATGATAAGTGGGGAACTCGAGGGCTAGCCCTCTGAGTAATCCCTATCACTCACAGGGTTGTCGATCAGTGCTTGCCATTTTATTTATTGAACCACCTTTATAATTGCAGCACATGCATGTAGGTTCATGGAAACCAGCATGGCCACGCTTCAACGGGTTCGTACGTCATCGGGACAATGTATGCCAAGGGATGGCACTTGTTTATTCGTTTATCCTCTTTATGGGATGTTTTGCTCTCATAATTTGGTATGGGTAACTGTCATGTCGCGAGATAGAAGTACAGCGGAAGATATTCAGGAACGTGAACAGCCGGCTAGTACGTCGCAAGCGAGCAATATAATCAGAGCGCTAACACATCCATACATAAGAATGAACGCACAATAATTGAGCAAAATCTTTGCTTTTATTGAATCATAATGAAAGTTCTACAATAGAGAACATGACTTGACTCCTTGACACACTTGACTCAAATAAAGAGAAAATTACATAATGACTCTGGACTATCAACTAATGACAATCTAAGGCTTCGCTCCTTCCTTATTTGCTCGGGATCCATCACTTGAATAATCTGAATCCGACCCGCTAGAATGTCCTGAAAAGATTGAAAAAGTAAGGAATGAGCACACTTGCCCAGTAGGTATCTTCGTATCAACATAAAGGTAATATTTAAATAATTAACATTTTAGCTCTAGA
Organism: Amorphophallus konjac; assembly: GCA_022559845.1. NCBI lineage: Eukaryota > Viridiplantae > Streptophyta > Magnoliopsida > Alismatales > Araceae > Amorphophallus > Amorphophallus konjac. Next base: position 214,724,820 of record CM040120.1, read on the forward strand.
AATGAAGATAAATGCATACGACGAAACACACAAATAAAACCAAAGTAATCCTACAAGTAACAAGACTATAGAGATATGAGATTTCAAGTAGAGTGAGATGCATGATCAAGTAAGATTGTAAAGTGGCCTTTCATGTAATAAGAATGTACTTGCATGTAACGAGAATGTACTTTTCATAACCATGAAGGCTATGCACTAGAAAGTCATGTAACAAGAATGCATAATTTCATGTAGAGCCTCGTGATTTTCACTCGTCTAAAAAAAAGTACTCCTGGCGCAATGCGACGCCAGTGTTCATCATATCCCATGGTTTATAGCATGTTTCCGGCAATCAGCTGAGGGGGCTAGTGTCGAGCCCTTGGACACAATCAATGCCCGATCTGCATCTTCAAGTTATAAATCAAGCTACTTCCACGAGAAATATTAATAAAGTAGGCCAATAATATACAATTTCAAACTATAGTTTCATGATAACAAATATCAAGGTAAGAACATACAAAATTGAAATTATGAGATCAAGGATGATTTAACGACAAGGTCATACTACGGAAGAAATCTGGCAAAATAACGGCATATTCCTTAACTTTCATAATTTATTAATAACTTATTGAACAAGGTGTTAGGTTCTAGATAATCAATAGACCATCTAGGAGCATAGAAAAATCAACTCTTAGGTCAAACCTTGGGTTAACACAGTTCAGGTATAAGACGGTCAAGTCTGGACCATTTCTGGCAGACGTTCCAGGACCGTTTCTAGATAGACGCGGTCAGAGAAGGACCGTTTCTAAACAGAGTCGACGCATGGAGAAAGGAGGGTCGACGCAGTGAAATCTCTAGGAGATAACGGTCAAGGGAAGGCCGCTACTTGATAGTTACGGTCTCCTTGATGGCCGCTACTAGCCAGGACTCAGAAAAACACCGGTCACGTGAGTGCTTTCTAGACAATTGGGCTTTGAGGGTACAACCAGCTCGGCGTCCTCGTGGGAATCCCAGGCTCGCGGAGACTTACGGAGGCCTTGAAACAAGATCACCTAGTCCAGTGGAAGGAATATTCAACGGAGAGGATCACAAATCCAAGATTGTGTTCCTATCAAGTGTAAAGTGTAACTAATGACATCGTACCAAAATACGTGCCATGTACTTAAGAAAAGACTCCAAGGATGAGAGTGAGATCGTGATAAAACAGCGATCTAAACAACGATAAGACAAGTCCATGAACCATGTAGAATTAACTTTAATACAAACTATAAGAGTTTTGGCATGAAAATAGCATAAGTTTAAAATAGGTTTTTAAAGCATAAAAGATATGAAACCTAGCATGATTGGTGCTCAATATAACCAAGTTCATATATGTAAAGTCATAACTAGCAATAAGATCTAATAACTTAGGTTTAACATATATATAATAGGGTCAATCTGTAATCTGTTTGGAGTTAACAAATTACAGGAAACTGAAATGATATAGCGGTCTCCATAGGACCGTTTCTATAAATATGCGGTCTATCGAGGACCGTTTCTGTACGGTAGCGGTCGCTAGTAGACCGTTTCTAGTCTTGTAACAAACAAGGGGGTCATTAGGTCATGCAAGGCCCAACTTAAAGAAACAAATGCATATAAACGTGCTAGATAGAAAGATAAACATGCTACAACAACATAAAGTCATGGAGATGAATGGGTTTTCATGAATTAAACCAAAATTATCATCTTTACCATTAAGGGTAGGAATCATGCAGGCAGAAATAACCTAGATGCGCAGTGATGATAAAACATCAAATATGACGTGTACAATGTATGAAATCGCATGGAAATAGAGGGCTTTTACTCCTAACTTGTTTTTTGTGCCAGTCACGAGATAACCTACCTTTGTAACAGGCTTTAAACTTTGAATTTTGGACTGTAAGAATGACCTAGTTTCTGCACATCCTGTGCTAAATCAGCAACTTCTCGTCCCTCGTTCTCCTTAACCTCTTGACCTAAATCCATGAAATTTGGAGGGTAAGTAGAAGATATAAAGGTTAACAAATTGTTCTAAAGGATGAACCTCTAGATACCTCGATTAGGACTTCCAATCATTAGATCTTCCTTGGACCGGCATGCTGGTTCCTGACCGCCTTGCAGAGGAACAGCAACTTTGGGGACTTCTAACTTTCTAAACACTCGACCTCCTAACACGAAATTTGGAGGGATGTTAGTTAATACTAAAAGGAACATAATGTTCTAAATAACCAACCTGAAATAATACCTCCTTACCTTCGAAGTACGTGAGCCAAAATAAGGGTCCACGCTGGTCGAACCTGAGACCTATTTATAGGGTTTGCTAGGGTTTGAAGGATTAGGTCGATCTACGAGTCCTAAATTGGAGTAGGATCGATCCCCAAGAGTCCTAGACTAGGTTTTCATGCTAGGTAGCTTTGAATCATAGAGATTGGGATGGGAAAAATCTAATTTTTCCACGCTTCTAACACCTTCGTTCACGGAACATAGCAGCGGTCATCTCGCGACCGCTATTGTGAGAAGGCAGTCGTGCGATAGACCACTTTTAGGCGTTTATTCCAAAAATTTTGGATTGTCTTAATATCCCCTAGTTACTCCGCTAATTGGCTTATTTATCCTATTTAAATTTGTAAATTACCCAAATTACGTTTCTAGTAATGGGCTTGGGTCAAAAGGCCATAGAACTAGGTCTTTCGACCTATTTGAATTGGGCTTAGCCCTTTGGTTAATATAGGGCCTTAAAATTGATTTAAATAAATCCTTAATTCATGTTAATAATCCATTAAGTCTTTTTAAATGCTTAAAAATTATATTTAATCCCAAAAAATTCCTAAAAAATTCCCAGACGTTACAGCAACCATGAGGCTGCCACCACCATAAAAGTTGAAAATCGAGCAAGGAAACTAAACACACGATACGAAATTAAATCACCGACTCCTAACAAAATTTTGGCAGCATCTCCCCCTGCCCTGGAATAGGTCGGGGAGAGATATAGGAGACCCACCCACAAAGGGTTATGACGGGTTCCGAAACGGACGAGCATATCAAAATGATAGCCCGGACCTAATAATAGGTAGTAAGAGTTTTGTCGATTATTCTTGGCCCATTTTGGCACCATGGTGTATACATGAGTACTCTAAGGAGAGCTGGCGCAACCATGGACCGAGGGACATAAAGGGTTTGGGGTACTATTCACCTTTGAGGCGGTCAATGTTTTATTTCCCCGTCAATATCATCAGAGCTCAAGTTGTAATGCACGACGAAGTCTCGTGATTTAGTGGGATGATTGGAATACATGGAAAGGCATGACATGACACAGCCTCCCGATTTAATTCCGGCCGCATCTCCCCAAGAGATGTATAGGATACCCGTCCACGGAGAGTCGAGACGGGGTCCATAATACATGGGCATACCGAAGCCCGAGAGCCCAAGGGTCGAGAAACAATAAAACACTATTCACCGTTGAGGCAATCTATTCATTATTCCCCTAATGAGGCCATCAGAGAGCATGCCATAGTAGACAACGGATCCCTGTGGCTCGATGGGGCAAGTTGAAAAGTATGAGAGGATATTATAAAATAACCCCTTGAATTAATTCCGGTAGCATCTCCCCTTGTCTCGGGATATGCCAAGAGATGTATAGGAAATCCGCCCACAGAGAGCCGAAGCGGGGTCCGTAATACACGAGCATGCCGAAGCCAGAGAGCCACAAGGGTCGAGAAGCTGCGGGACATTGTTCGCCACTGAGGCGGTTTATTCACTTTCCCCTAATGAAGTCATCGAAGAGCATGCCATAGTAGACGGCAGATCCCCGTGACTTGATGGGGTAATCAGAAAACCCGGGAAGTAAAACATAATTTAGGGGTAGAAATCCCGTTAATGTAGCTCCTCCGCATCTCATGGGGCTGGTTAGGGCTAAGTAATGGGTGGAACAGTGAGGAGGATAATATAGCAATAAATCCTGATTCACAGCCAAAAAGGGTATGAGAAGTGTTCTGCTTGGGCAGAGGCATGAACCGGCGACCAATGGAATCGGTGATCCGGCGGCTGGATTGGGGTGTGGGTTTTATGCATAAACTTATTTAACTTATGTGCCCATGCATATTTATTCATGTATATGGAGAAGTGAATGACCATGCATAAGTTTGCCAATTTATATGCCCATGTGGTTTATTCATGCACGTATTATGAAGTGGGCAGGTCATTTTATCATGTAAATATGCCTATTTATATATGTACACATATGGGAGCAAATGGACCAGTGGCTGGGTTGTTTTGGAGAATTTATTGGCATGCACTTATGTGTGATAATGAATAAATCCGCACCGAATATACCTATATGTATTTATTATATTTATAAGATGAGGTGGGGCAGGCTCCAAGGTGACACGGTGGATGGGACGATCTTGGGTAATCTGATGGCTTAATTATGCTTGTACATATATAGATGCGGGACGTAATCTAATATACCGGCGGCAGAGGCGATTCATGTGACACGGCAGCTGGGCAAAGCGGGGTGACACGGCGGCATCTGCATGCTTGGGTGATCCGGCGGCTAGGGGGAGTGAGACGGCGGCAATGCTTGTGACACGACGGCAAAGGGACTTGATCCGGTGGCAAAGGGGTGCCACTCGGCGGCGGAAAAAATGAGTTTGTGAGGGTGAGACGGCGGCGGGAAAAGTGGGTTTGTGAGAGAGAGACGGCGGCCATAGGCGGGTATAAGCTAAATGAAGGGGATTAAAAGGGATTTAAGCGTGGGAAAGGAGTTTAATCACACACGGGAGCTGCCGCGTAGACCAGAGAACCCTTATGGGGTAGGAGGATGGATCAAACCTGAGTCCAAGTCACGAGAAACTTGCTGACACGGCCGGAGCAAACTAATTAAGTTGCAAACGGAGTGAAGTAGAGAAACAACAGTTTTTTTGTTTTCTTTTTTTTACCTCTTTCATCCATGGAGAACCAGAGGCCATGTCATAGATCGACAGGTCTCTGGCCTTGCTCGAGGTATTAATCAATTAACAAACCCTCTTAAACAGAGAGCACCGGGGAAGGATGAAAACGAGATCAAAAACCCCCAATGAGAAATCATGCGGGAGATGAACACATAAGTAATATTTTCCCCCTCAGGGCACACACGGAAATCACGTCTGTAGAACGACGAATCTCTGGCGGCCGATGGGGCATTATTCATAGGAAAATCAACGTAGAGACCAAGTCGATCGGCACCTGTAGCCCCACGGGGCGCTATGTTTAGCTCAGACGAATTCTGGTCGCCGAGTAATCATGCAGAAGGAGAGAGAGGGAGAAATCACAGAAGGGGCCATTCATATCAAATGCCATCTATCTCTCTTATTATATCAGAAGCGTGTTACATGATGTTGCATTCGAGAAATACAAAAGAAAGAAATGACATAAAATAAATGAGAAAGATAACGGGGAGGGAGACTGTAGCCTATCAAAGGCCTTACACGGTGGGGCTTCTACAGCAGGAAGGCCTCTGCTCTTCTTCCCTACTCACCTCCTTCGACTGGTGGCTCTCTCTCCCTTTTCTCTCTTCGGGCTCTTCTCCGTTGGCTCTTCGTTCGCTCTTCAGATGGCTTCTTTTTCTTCTCCGTTTTCTGACTTGTCCCCCCTTTCTTGCGTTGGAAGCAAGGGTTTTTATATAAGATGGAAGACCCCTTGATACAACGGCTAAAAGCGGAATGGGTGAACCGGCGGTAGGGTGTGCACCCCTCTGGCCACCGGATCATGGTTGGCCGCCGGGTCATGTCCCTCCTTGGCCCATTTGCTTCATTTTGAGTCCAGTCGCATCATGCTTTGACCCATTTCAGCTTCCTCTAAGCCCATTTCAACTTCTTTAGTCTATTTAAGTGCTCCTTCGGCTCATTTGTGCACCTCCAGCCCTTTTATGCTTCTTTGTCTTCTTCTTTATTTCTGGAAAATAAGAAACAACAGAAATAAGATATTTCAGCGGAAATAAAATGTATCAACATTATTATTCTTATATAGTCATTATTTGTTATTGTTATTATTATTTTTTACGTATCAACAAATACCCCACACCCATAGGTGGCGCGAATGAGGGACGATTGAGCGGGACCTGCGGGTGTAGCCCAGTTTGAAAATGTTGTTTGTACCTTTTTATTCTTTATTATTATTCATGCAAGCATGCGAGCACTCATCAATATTAGGCAAAAGATATATATGTCGGGTAGCCCCCTATATCGGGGATAGGATAAGGACAATGCCCGCGATTCATGGACAGAGCGCGGTTCACGAAGCATAACTAAGGGAGATGTGCATGTGCAAAGAGGACACCGCACATAATATGTGCATAGCGTAAAACACAATCTGCACCCAAGACTATTTCTCTGTGGTGTGGTAGTGCAAATATGCGAGCAGCGAGCCCTAGACATTGGGATACGCAGATGTTCTAAGTAACACTAGAGTACTACCCTAGCATCTACACAGACAGTTGGGGTTCTCGATTTTTGGTAGCTTCGCACAACCCCCTTGGCTTATTCTTAATTCAAGACTTCACCGTTCGACGCGAGCCTCCTCATGTGTCTCAATAGGGATTCTCAACTTACTAGGATTCATCCCTTATAGAAATTTTATTACGGACGTCACCATTTGACGCGAGTCTCCTCATGTGTCTTAATAGGGATTCCCGGCTACTAGGATTCATCCCTTATAGTAATTTTATTACGGACTTCACCGTTTGACGTGAGTCTCCTCATATGTCTCAATGGGGATTCCCAACTACTAAAATTCATCCTTGTTGTAATTTTATTATGGACTTTGCTTTACCATTTTTGCGCGAGTTTCCTCATTTTTTTCAGTGGGGTTTCCCGGCTTCCTAGATCCGCATTCCACCTATCAATTTTCTTTTATTTTATTTTTTTTGAATGGAGGGCAGGCATCTTTTTCTTCATGATTACCCCTCATGTGGGTGTAGATATTTGAGCATCTATAAAGCGTTACGAAGAACTTTCTAGCATCCCTATGATTAGAGACCATTGCTAACATTGTGTGTAGAGTGTGTGGAGTTTTGTCTAGGTGTATTTCGTGAGCTACGCTAGCGACACAGCTATGACTTTTCCCCTAGACGCATGCACTCATCGAAAATTGGCTTTTCATTCCTTAGTGTATGCCATGATGCACACATACCTAGAGTCGAGCAGCTTTATTTAGCAAGGCAACACGGTCCTAGAAGTTTGAAGGAAGTGTAATAATCTATAGTATAAGCAAGCATGCAAGCATGGCGAGCAAACACCCAAAGTCAAAAGCATGCAGAAGTATATTCTTCTTATTTTTTCTTTTTTTTCCTTTTTTATCTTCTTTTTTATCTTTTTTCTCTTTCTTTCTTTTTCTTCTTCTTCTTCTTCTTCTTTTTTTTAATATGCTCATCTATTTATTCGAACGCCTGCTGCAAATACCTGCAAGTTAATTATTTGAAAGTAAGTGAAAGTTAATGATAAAATGAAGGGAAACAAGTTTTATGCATTGGGGAGAGTCCTGGTAGGACAAAGGGGTTGGTGTTAGCCAACGAGGGTCATTTTGTTCAGGCGATGCATCTAGTTCAGAGATAGAGTAGGTAAACCTCGATAGGATGTCTTAGCCAAAAATAGAACAGCGGGCTTTGACGGAAAGTCTCATCCGCTGAGGTGTATTAATATCACGGTGGGACGTGATGGTAAATATGGAGATAGACATAAGCCCAAAAGGGAGTCATATGCGGTTGGAGAGCTGTTGGCTTAGATGCCGATGGTAGCAAAGTAGATGGCAAAGCTGTCGGCTCGAACGCCAATGATGAACAAGCTGTTGGGAAAGCTGTCGGCTTAAATATCGATGATTGGAAAGGTATTGACTAGCATGTCGAAGATGAAAAAGCTGTCAGCTCGAACGCCGATGGTTGGAAGCTATTAGAAAGCTGTCGACTTAAATGCCGATGACCAAAGAGCTGTCAGCTTAAACGCCAAAGATGGAAAAGCTGTTGGCCTGGACACCAATGATAGGAGAGTTATCGGGTGAATCGTCGATGGTAGAACAGCTATTGGAATAGAAGCTAATAATTAAGGAGCTGTCGGATTAAGTGCCGATGATGGAAGAGCTATCGAAAAATCCAATGGGAAAGCTGTTGGCTTGAACGCCAATGACTGGAGAGCTATCGGCTTGAATGCCGATGATAGAAAAGCTATCGGAAAGGTCGATGGGAAAGCTGTTGGCTAGAACGCCAATGATTGGAGAGCTATCGGCTCAAATATCGATGATCGAAGAGCAATCGAAAAAGCCGATTGGAAAGCTGTTGGCTAGCACGCCAATGATTGGAGAGCTATCGGCTCAAATGCCGATGGTAGAAAAGTTGATGGCTTAGAAGCTGATAATTGGAGGGTTGATGGAAGAGCTATCGACTTAAATACTGATGATTAGAAGGGTTAATGGGAAAGCTGTTGGCTCGAAAGTCGATGATAGGAGAGCTCTCGGAAGAATAGACGGGAAAGCTATTGGCCTATGTGCTGATGACTGGCGAGCTATCGGGTCAAATGCCAATGATGGGGAAGTTGTCGGCTTACATGCCGATGATAGAAAAGCTATCGGAAAAGCCGATGGGAAAGCTGTTGGTTCGAACACCAACAGTTGGTTAAATACCAATGGTTGGAAAGTTGTTGGCTTGAATGCCAATGACTGAAGAGCTATCGGCTTGGGTGCCAATGATGAAAAAGTTGTTTGGAAAGCTGTCGGCGTGGATGCCGATGGTCGGAAAACAGTCAGAAAAGATATCAGCTCAAATTCCAATGATTGAGGAGCTATTGACTAGAACGTCAATGGTTGAAAGCTATTGAATTAGAGGCTGGCAATCGAAGAGCTATCGGCTCTGATGTCGATGATGGAGAAGCTAATGGGAAAGCTATCGGCCCATGCCGATGATGCAACATTTAGATGTTGACTGATAATATTCTGAAGTTAACGAACCTTATTCGGATGTAAAGTCCAAGATAAGGGCAAATTACGGGATATAAATGGAAACCCGACATCATGTCGAAGTCAACCGACCCTGCTTAGACGAACGGTCTAAAACAAGGGCAGAATATGCTGAATAGATGTTGACCCAATAGCATATCGAGGTCAAACAGGCTTCGCAAAGGCGTGAGGCCTAAACCAAGGTCAGAATATATACGTTGACCTGGTAGAATATCAAAGTCAACAAACCCTTGTTCAGACGGCAGGTTCGGAGCAAGGGTAGACTATAAACGCCGACCCGACAGAATGTCGGAGCCAACAAAACCTTGCTCGAACGGCAGGCCCGGAGCAAGGGCACTGTGGGTAGATATGAATGTTGACCTGACGGTCCGTCAAAGTCAACCAACCTAGAAGAGACGTGAGGTCTAAGCCAGGGCAAAGTATGAACGTTGATCTGATGAGACATCGGAGTCAACAAACCTTGCTCCGACGGCAGGTCCAGGGCAAGGGTAGAATGTAAGGTACTATTGTCGATTCAACTTCATGTCAAAATTGACCATCCCGGGAGAGACACGGGGTCTTGGCCAGGGTAGGAGGTAATCGTTGACTTGATAGACTGCCAAAGTCAACCAACCTGGCGAAGTCGTGGGGTCTAGGCCAAGAGAGGAATGTATGATATAGATGTCGACCCGACGTAATGTCGTAGCCAACGAACTTGGTAGAGGCGTGAGGCCTAAGCCAAGGGCAACATATAGGATAGGTGTTGACTCGACGTCATGTCGAAGTCAACGGGCTTGGCAGAGATGTGAGGCCTAAGCCAAGGGTAGAATATAGGATAGGTGTTGACTCGACGTCTTGTCAAAACCAATGAACTTGACGTAGGCGTGAGGCCTATGCCAAGGGCAAAATATAGGATAGGTGTTGACTTGACGGAATGTCGAAGTCATTGGGCCCTACTCCGATAAGAAGGTTCGGGGCGAGGGCAGTCTGGAATGTAGACGTGTGAGAGGCCCAGACCTAGGGCTAAACATCGATGTCAACTCGACGAGATGTCAGAGTCAACCAATCTTGCTTCGATGGAAGGTCAGAAATAAGGGCAGAACGTGTGGATGCAGATGTCGACCCGACGTCATGTCGAGGCCAACCAATCCTTGCAGAGACATGGGGTCTAGGCTAGGATAGAGTATGGACGTTGACCCGTGGAGATGTCAGGATCAACAATCCTTGCTCAGCCAAAAGGTCTGAGATAAAGTGAAGGGGTCTTTTTGTTGGTTTATTTGTTTGGATTGGTTGGGTTTATTGAATTTGTTGAGTTTATTAGATTTATTATTTTTTTGTTAAATTTGTTGAGTTATTGGATTTATTGGTTGAGTTTGTTAGGTTCATTTGGTTTACCGGATTTGTTGAGTTTGTTGAGATGATTTTGGTGGGTTTATTGGGTTTGTTGAATTTGGTTGATTCCATTGAGTTTATTGGTTTTATTGGGTTTATTGGGTTCATTGGGTTTATTTAATTCATTGAGTTTATTGGGTTTGTTGGGTTTATTAATTCACTTAGTTTATTTGGTTTGTTTGATTTATTGGGTTGATTGGGTTTATTGGGATTTATTTGGTTTATTGGATTTATTGATTCATTAGGTTGATTGATTTTGCTTGGTTTATTGGGTTTATTAGCTTTTGTTGGGTTTATTTGGTTTATTAAGTTTTTTTGGGGGGGTTTATTGAGCTCATTAGATTGATTGATTTTATTGAATTTATTAATTTTGTTGGGCTTATTGGATTTATTGGGTTTATTAAATTTATTGAGCTTATTATATTTTTTTTAGATCATCATTTTCATTTCATCATTCATTTTTCTATTCTTTCATTCCCTTTTTTTCTTTTCCTTCTTTTTTCTTCTTTTTTCTCTTTTTTCGTTGGGCTCCTTGGCTCAGGCTCGTCTGCGATGCGGGATATTTTGTCCGATGGGACGAAGGGTAATTTTGAGCTCGGTGAGGGCGGAGCGCCTCAGGCCAAGGGAGAAGAGGTTTATGGCCCGTTCCAGTGGGGCTAGGGGCAGTTTTGGAGCTTGGCGAGGGCGAAGTGCCTTAGGCAAAGAAAAAGGGTTTTATGAATCCACCCCAGTGGGACAAATGAGAAAATTTTGAGCTTGGCAAAGGCGGAGTGTCCCATGCCAAAGAAAAAGGTCTTATGAACTTAGCCCTGCGGGACTAATGGGTGACGTGTCGAAATATTCGTCGTTAAAAATAAGCGGCAATCAATCAAAATACCAAACCCACAACATAATACAAATTAACCGTAATACACTGGTGAGCACGGGTCGAATCCATAGAGAGGTTGAGGTTTGAAGAGGGGCGATCTCGCGTTACTCCTGAGCGGGGAAGAGGATGACCACGTACGCTTGAAGGATGAACTGCAAGACGGGAAACAGGTCAGAGGTGCCCAAGGATGGATCCCCGGGGAATACCCTCCGATGCTTAAGTCAGCAATTGTAGTAGAGAACTAGTGCAAAGGGAGGAGTTACGAGGAAGATGGGAGCGCGAGATCCCTCTCCACCAAAAGGTGAAGTGGTTCCTGCTCATGGTTTTTAGCTTACCTCTGCATAGTAGGGCTCTTCCAGCTTAAATAGTGGCTCGTTGAGTGAATGATCCATGTAAGCTGAGGAGTTTCAGGGGGGGTTACGTCCTCCTTGCATGCTCTTTGTAGCATGCGGACTCTTGATCTCCCCTATCCCTTTGAGCTCCCTGCTATTAAGGGACTCGTAACGGCCGTACAGATAAGCTTCCATCAGTTGGCCTGAGCAAGAGGCAATGGCCCAGGAGGGGTCTCCCGAGCGACGAGTGCATGGTCGGGACAGGGAATAAGGGGCTCTGAAGGAGCTTTCCCGATCGAACTGATGCTTGGACTTCTCAACCCGAAGGTCGCCTATGAAGTGCTTGTTCCGAGTGAGTTATTAGGCTTATATTAAGTGGGCCCTGGGGCTGTCACTTTAAGGAGTTGGGCCTCGTGGGGTCGGGTCGGGCCTCGTTTGGCCTCTCCGTACGGGCGGTTAGATTTCCCCTCTCCACTTGTCCCCCTCTTACTCCCGAGCCAAAATTTGGCTCGGACGAGTAGCATTTGGGCTGGACTTTTTGTGGCTCTGGTTGGGTAGAGATCTCTCTCTGGTAGGGGCCACATGATGCAGCTTGTCTTAAAAATACGCCCGTCATGATGATAATTTTGAAAATTATTGTAAGAAGGCCCCTCTACGGAAGATCGGAACACCGCGCCGCTTCCAGCTAAGGGTTATAAGCATTGCGCGTTGTTTGAGTCCCTTTATCTCCGGGGTTTAGGGTTTTGCCTTCTATTGCATTTATATTTTGAGGGGGGCTCATGCGCCGTGAGAGCAGTTCGGAGGAGCGGAGAATCGCAGCAGCTTTCGCGGAGCTGGAAGAGATTACCGCGGCGGCGATCCGTCAGCTTCCTTCTCCTCCAGAGTCCTCTGATCTAGCGCTTTCCCCTTCTTCTTCCAGTTCTTCTGTATGTTCCATGGCGGACTAGAATCTTGAGGCCGAGGGGCAAGGTGAAGGACGGGACCCAAGGGCTTTTATGGTACCGTCGGAGCCTATCCGTAGCAAGCTGGGTGAGGCTGGTGTGAAGCGACTGGAGAAGCAGTATGGGTTGCCTTGGCGGTTCCAGATTTAGCGCCTGAACCTCACGAGTCCAGTCTGGCCACTCGTTCTGGCCTCTTCTGCTCTTTTCTCTTGGCCTAGAAGAGCGACTTTCGCCTACCCCTCTATTCCTTTGTCACCGATTTGCTTCGGTTCTACCGGCTGGCTCCGGTTCAGCTGGTCTCCAACTCTTATACCCTTATCTTCTCGTTCATTTTCCTCTGTGGCCAGAGTGGGTGAATACATCGCTGGATCTCTTCCATTATTTTTTCGAGCTGAAGGATAACCTTCATGTAGGGAAGGGCTTCTTCTTCATCTAGGCGAAGCGAAAGAGGAGTTGTGTGTTCCTTTCCATGAAGGACTCTTCTCATAAGGGGTGGAAGACCCAATATTTCTGGGTGGGCGCGTCTGCGGTCAGTGTAGTCTGGAATTTCCCGACGGTGCCCAACTTTCACCCGAATATCCCTCCGAAGCAAACAGAGGTCTCCCCAGAGGTGGAGAGGGATGCCGCTATCCTTTAGCAGAATCGCCAGGCGACTGCTGAGTTGGTGACCCCATCCAACATTGAGAAGTACCTTTCTCGAGCGCTGTTGCTGACACGTAAGGGTCTCAGGGGCTTGTTCTCCTTTCGTCAGGTAAGTGCCTTCCTTCTCACAATTTGCTCTCCTCCATTCACACCTGAGGCGAGCGGCTGAGGATGAGGCACCGCCAGTCGAGCTGGAGGTCATCGACGTTGATGATATGCCAGCTCCGAGCGACCTTCGAGCTTCGGAGGGCTCATCCCGCGCCCGGGATAAGGGCAAGCGGGTCGTCCGGAACGACGCTTCCGAATGCCAGGGGGTTAAGCGTAATGATCCCGTGGTGAAGCTGCTGAGGTCTTCAATGCAGGCTCTGTCTGCCAAGAAGAAACGGGCAAGGAAGGCGGAGGTCGCCCGCCTGACCGATGAGGCTCTTCTGTTGCCTTCTCTCTCCATGGAGCAAGAGGGAGCGGATGACGGAGGGGCCGTGGCTGACGTCTGGGCATCGAGCGAAACAGAGGGGGCGCCAGACTGAGGGATCCGGTACGAGCCGGTCGAGGCTATAGGGCCGCAGGATAAAGAGACTCGATCGCAGCCGACAGAGGCCGGGGAGGTACGCGGTGAGGCAACCCAGCCCGAGCTAACCGATGGGGCCCCCGAGGCGGGATCGCTCGGGGGAGGTGTCCCAATCCCAGCCGCTCTGGTGAGGATTTCCCCTCCCTCGACCAGTGCCTTCAGCATCTGGGCCTCTCTGTACCGGAGGTGCCATTCCATAGCTTCAGGAGCCGTGCGAGAGAAACTCCGGAAGGGTCCCTGTAGCAACCCTAATAAATGAATAATTGAAATGAATTAAAACATATATATTACAGAAGTAATATATAAAAGGAATAGGGTTAATTGGACGAAGTAAAGCAAAATTAAAAATAACGCCTCTTATTAAGGCGTTAATTTATAAAGAAACGCCCCTATCTTGGGCGTGTTTTAAAACACGAAACGCCCTTTTTCAAGGCGCTTTTTAAGAAACGCCCTAAAGAAAGGCGTCAATTAAAGAATACACGCCCTGACCTAAGGCGTTAATTCAGTTCGTGAACCGTTCGAACCCAGAACTTATCCAAGGAAAGATTAACCTAATCTAGTAAGTGTCTATTAGAGTAAGGACTCTATTAAGGATATATTACCCTCAATCAAACACTACCTTTGTTAGGACTCTAAAATCCTATAAATATACCCGATCGATCCAACCCTAAACCATTTGATCGATCTACTGCTACACGGTAAGTGAAGAACATACGTTCTTCTTATTTCTTTTGCCCTTCTGTTTACAGCCGCATGAAGAATATTGATTATTATTCTTCTCCTTTAATGCAGGATAAGGATCTGGTGCTTGAGTAAAGAACAAGGTTATGTTCTTCATTATTTGTCCTAGCTTCGGTCACATCTGTGAAGATTATTAACATCTTCATCTTCTTTCTTTTTTTCTCTTCCTCTACAGGTTCTGTAACGTGAAGAACAAGGTTCTTCATCATCTTCATCCAACATCTGCTGCCTCTTTAATTCTTACAGACCCTTCACGGTTATCTCCAAATCAACCCTTTAAGGTAGGTTTTCTCAAGTTACTGTAGCCCAAATGAAATTAATGCAAGATATATATATATATATATAAGCATGTCATGCATATGATTATTATAGTTTTCACGCGTTTTCTGAAATATTTTGAAAGAAACGCCCTTGATTAGGGCGCTAATTTAAAAGAAACGACCATACTAGTGGTCGTCAATTTAATATTTGACGCCCTCTACGCAGGCGTTAATTTCATAAGAATCGCATGTGATTAATAATTGATCCTGTTTAAAAGTTACAATACATATGAAATATTGATTTTTAATATCTTGCATGACTCTGTGAATTCCTGTTAAATTTCACTGCCATGACATGTCTCCTGTCTCTCGAAATATTATTTATTAGAACATCGTAAATCCCTTGAAATTCACGACTTGGACAAAGTCGTTTTCCATATTCTAACGCCCCAGTACAAGGCGTGAATCTGAAAAGTAACGCCCCTTCCTAGGGCGTGTATCTGTTAAAATCCTGAAATTCACATATTCTGTAAAATGGAATTAGAAAGTAACGCCCCTTCCAAGGGCGCGTTTTTGATAAATTTCTGAGAATAATTATATCCTGTCGAATATGTAAATGATGAGACGCCTGCCCCTGCAGTCGTCAACTTTTAAGAAACGCCCCAATGAAAGGCGTGTTTTTGATAAATTAATGAAATAATGGAAATTCTGCAAATTGGCAATATATGTAAACGCCCTTCAGTTAGGCGTTAATTACTTAAGACACGACTTGACCTAAGTCGTTATTTTACTGTAAGCTGATTTTTCCTCTGATTTGCTAATCGATGGTTTATGTATTATACATATATATATATATATATATCGGCACTATTCTCCACTCCGTGAGTATAGTCCCACGTTTCATGTTGATTTATCGATCACACTCAACTCTCATTGACATACAAGCTCTCCATTGGACATTCCGTTCCTTTGGACTAGCAAGTTAGTCATAGAGACCTCCGTAAGACTCCTCGTAGCCTTGGATTCCCTCAAGGCCGACTGAGCTGGTTGTACCCTAAAAACCCATTACACAGTTTTTGCCATGTCAATCTAAAGAAAACATGGTATACCGGCCCTTATGATTATACAAAGAGTATATCATAAGAAATTCTTAATGGGATGATGATATCATGCCATATCATGTCGTTCTTGTAAACCTCAATTCTATGATAAGAATGAGGGTATCTTACCTTTGATATACTGTTCATGTGGACCTCAATTCTATATAAAGAATGTCCATATTGATTTGTCATGGTACCTAAGTTAAAGGAACCATAATCTACCTAGTTTTACCGACATCGTGATTATACCGTTATTATCGCCATTCTATGTCCTTTGTCATATTTTGGACTCTATTCTATCAAAGTTGTCATACGTATCTACAAGCTTGATTATTGAAATTCTATATTGGCTATATAAACAAGAGTGGATGTCAAAACACATGATAAATGCCTGCGCATATAGGGCCCGATCTGGTCCTGGGAGGAGCACCCGAAAGTACTTGTGCCCATGGGAGTTAAAATGATAAGGTATCTGGCATTATACCGAGTACTTGACTTGCTTGATTGGACATTCCACACACATCTTGTACTTGAATCGTACTTGACTTTACATGAAATGCGTGGCCCGAAAAAGGGTAATTTACCTGCTTGATACATGATAGCCAAAGTTCTTGACATGACTCAATAATGGTACTTGCTTGAATATCTTGAATAACTTGTATCTTGTTCATGAAAGTTCATCTTATTTCTTTGATATTACATTCTCTCTATCTTGTCGTTTCATGCGAGCATGCATAGCTTTATTGCATCCATGAAAATGTAATTACTTAAACCACTTGCTAGTACTTGAGATATAATTTCCTACTGAGCGTTCGCTCATCCCGTTTGTCCCTTTTTACTTTTCAGGTAAGTCCGACGACGGAAGTCAATCGGATGGGAATGGTCAAGAGTGAAAGTGATAGAGCTTCTACAAGTGTCGTCTAGTCTTTTCCATAGTTTCTTGAGTCAACTATGTATTCTTTTCCTTTTTATTTAACAGAGTATTGGATTTGTAATAGTCTATCCATTATGAAATAAAGGATTGGGTTATCTTGCTATTTTGCGCATCTCTGTCTTTGTGTCGAATACACGACCACTCTGATTGACATGATTGATATAGACACGTCGCGTATCTCCGGGTATCTTCCGCGCTCGGGGCGTGACAGTCTTTGTGGTATCAGAGCCTAAGGTATTCAATTCCTAGGAAACCCAAGTCCAAGGATAGGTTTCAAAACCCTTAACCAAGTGAGAGTGGGTAGAACCAAGGGTTAAATGATCAATGAGTCCTTTATAAGATTATAGTGACATAATACTAACATAGCTATTGTAATTGTAGGATAATGGCTGCCGAACGTGCTCAATGGCGCAACATGCAGCGTACCCTTCAAGGGATGACCCAAGTGCTACAACAGGTAGCACAAGGTGGTGCTCCACGAGCTGGAAGCTTACACCAAGCATTCAAGAATATGAATCCCCCGAAGTTCATGGGATCGACCGATCCAGACGATGCCGAGCATTGGGTTCGGGAGATTGAACGTATATTCCGTGTTATGCAATGCACGGATCAGGACAAAGTCTTATTAGCTACTTTCCAGTTAGAAAAGGATGCTAGATGCTGGTGGGAGTCGATTGAAGCTACTATTGACCCAACTCAAGTTACATGGGGTGAATTCGTTGAATATTTCAACGCCAAATATTTCTCTGATAGGGTCCAGGAAAAGAAGGCCGCCGAATTTGCCGCATTAAAGCAAAGATCTTTATCGGTGGCTGATTATGAAGCACAGTTCTCTAGACTGTCTAGATATGCTAAGCATTTAATTGGCACGGAAAAGATGAAAGCCCGTAGATTTCTTAATGGGCTTAGGCCCCACTACATTACTCAACTGGCGCCTATGGATATTCAAGTTTACACTGAAATAGTGCGCCGAGCTCAGTTGCTTGAAGATGCCACGGAACTATCTGATAGGATCCGTGGGAAAGACAAAAAGGAGCAAGTCACAAGTTCGGGTTCTTTTAAACCCAACTTTAAGAAGAGGCCCAATAATGGAGGTTCTTCCTCTCAAGATCAGAAGTTCAAGAAATCCAAGCCTTTCTCTATCACCACTACCCCTTCAAACGTAGTATGCAAGCATTGTGACAAGGCTGGTCACAAAACAGAAGAATGCTGGAGGAAACTAGGAGCATGTCTCCGTTGTGGGAGTCGTGAACATCGGATTCCCGATTGTCCATTAATGAATGACCAAGACGGTGAGGGTAAACGCCCAGTGACAAGGAACGCGCGTCTTCATGCAATCCAAGAGACCGAACCAGAAGAAGAAGGCGGATTGGTGGAAGGTACATTAAAAATTTGTTCCAAATATGCACATGTCTTATTTGATACGGGTGCATCGCATTCCATTATTTCCAAGAAGTTTGCTGACCCATTACCTCTAGAACCAGAATGGATGAAGATAATATTGTCTACTCCTCTCGGAAACGAGACGGATATCACACATCATTACCAAAATTGTGAGGTATTGGTTCGAGGAAAGAATTTTCCTATTGATCTTATCTGCTTAGATCTAAAAGAATATGATGTTATACTAGGAGCAGATTGGTTATCCAAATACCAGGCAACGGTTGATTGCCGTGATGGCAAGATTGTTTTCAAGGAATTTCCGGAACTGACTTATACTAGTCCTAAGAGTCGAAGCAAATCCCCTCTTATTTCGGCTCTTCGAGCAAGCAAGCTCGTCAGGAAAGGATGTGTATCCTTCCTTGCTTTTGTCACTAATAAAGAAGCTAAGGAAACCAAGATAGAAGACGTTCAAGTAGTACGAGAATTCCCAGACGTATTTCCGGAAGAATTGCCGGGATTACCCCCGCAAAGAGATGTGGCCTTTACCATCGACTTAGTCCCTGGTGCTGGTCCGGTTTCAAAGGCACCATATAGAATGTCCCCTGCTGAACTCAAGGAGTTGAAGGAGCAGTTGATGGAACTAATCCGAAAGGGGTTTATTAGACCAAGTACTTCCCCGTGGGGAGCACCAGTCTTATTTGTAAAGAAGAAGGATGGATCCATGAGATTGTGTATTGACTATCGACAGTTGAATCATCTTACTATCAAGAACAAGTATCCACTGCCGAGAATCGATGAATTGTTTGATCAGATTTCAGGATCCAAATATTTCTCCAAGATTGATCTCCGGTCGGGATATCATCAATTAAGGATCAAGGATGATGACATTCACAAGACCGCATTCAGAAGCAGGTATGGCCATTACGAATTTGTTGTTATGCCTTTTGGACTAACAAATGCCCCTGCTGCCTTTATGCAGTTAATGAATAGCATATTCAGGCCTTACTTGGATCAATTCATAGTAGTCTTCATCGATGATATATTGATATATTCTAAGACTAAGGAAGAACATGAAGAGCATTTGAGGATTGCATTGCAAGTCTTGAGGACAAATCAATTATATGCTAAACTCAGCAAATGCGAGTTCTGGCTTGAAGAAGTGGCTTTTCTCGGACATGTCATATCCAAGGACGGTTTATCTGTGGATCCGTCAAAAGTTGAAGCTGTGAGAAACTGGGAGAGACCCACTAATGCAAGCGAGATCAGAAGTTTCTTAGGTCTTGCAGGCTATTATCGGCGATTTATCAAAGATTTCTCTAAGATCGCCGTACCACTTACAAGATTAACTCGTAAGGAGATCCGATATGAATGGAGTGAGGAATGTGAAAGCAGTTTCCAAACTCTCAAGGATCATCTCACCACAGCTCCAGTCTTAGCCCTACCAATTGAAGGAGAGAAATTCGAGGTCTACACTGATGCTTCTGGCATTGGCCTCGGATGCGTTCTAATGCAACATGGGAAGGTCATAGCATATTCTTCTCGTCAACTGAAGAAGCATGAGGAGAATTACCCCGTCCATGACTTGGAATTGGCCGCGGTAGTATTTGCCCTAAAGATATGGAGACACTATCTCTATGGGGTACAGTTTACTGTATACTCCGATCACAAAAGTCTCAAATATCTATTTTCACAAAAGGAGCTGAACATGAGACAAAGACGTTGGCTAGAATATCTCAAGGACTTCGACTTCAGTATACAATACCATCCCGGAAAGGGTAATTATGTTGCTGACGCCCTTAGTCGAAAGCCGAGAGCAAAGATAGCAAATTGTATGATACAAGAATGGAGGTTACTTGAACAATTCTCCGAGCTCAATATAAGCTTGGACACGGAATCCAAATTTGTCACACTATCTCATGTAAGCATACAGTCAGATTTGTTATCTGAGATACAAACACTTCAGGATGATGATCCTATATTAGTAGAAATCAAAGGCAGATTAGAAGGACAATCTGATTTTCAACTAACTTCTGATGGAAGATTATCGTTCAAAGATAGAACTTGTATACCCGATTGTCCGGAATTAAAGAAGAAGATCTTAGATGAAGCTCACCGATCAAGGTACACTATTCATCCAGGATCAACTAAAATGTACCAAGATGTAAAGAGGAACTTTTGGTGGCCCAATATGAAAAGAGAAATAGCGGACTATGTATCACGCTGTCTCACATGCCAACAGGTCAAGGCGGAACACCAAAAGCCTGCGGGAAAACTACATCCTCTAGATATTCCTAAGTGGAAATGGGAGGATATTGGTATGGACTTCATCATGGGTTTGTCTAAATCTAAAGGAGGACATGATGGAATCTGGGTTATCATTGATCGATTGACTAAATCGGCACATTTCTTGCCAATCAAAAGCCGATGGTCGATTGATGTGCTAGCTGCACTATACATTAAAGAAATAGTCAGGATACATGGAATTCCTGTCTCAATCGTGTCTGATAGAGATCCCCGTTTTACTTCTCATTTTTGGAAGGGATTACAACATTCGTTGGGGACAAGGCTCAACTTTAGTACTGCTTTTCACCCACAAACGGATGGTCAGACCGAGCGAACTAATCAAGTTGTTGAAGATATGCTGAGAGCATGCATTATTGACTTTGGAGGAAGCTGGCATGACCACTTACCTTTAGTTGAATTTGCATATAATAATAGCTACCAAGCTAGTATCCAAATGGCACCTTTCGAAGCCTTATACGGAAGGAGTTGTCGATCTCCCATATGTTGGAACGAAGTTGGAGAGGAACAACTATTAGGTCCAGACATGGTAAGGGATACAACTGAGAAGATACAGGTAATCAGAGAAAGATTACAAGTTGCTCAGACAAGGCAAAAGGCTTATGCTGATACTAGGAGAAGAGATCTTGAATTCCAGGTTGGAGATCATGTATTTCTTAAAATATCCCCTGGACGTGGCATACGAAGATTTGGTGTTAAGGGCAAGCTTACGCCAAGATTCATCGGACCATTTGAGGTACTCGAAAGAGTTGGCGAGGTTGCTTATCGCATCGCGTTGCCTCCTCAGTTGTCCGAGGTACACAATGTATTTCACATATCTATGTTGAAGAAGTATGTGCACGATCCGTCACATATTATTGAGCATGGAGATCTGGTGATCCAGAAAGATCTCACATATGAACAGAGGCCCTTGAAGATATTAGATCGAGAAATACGAGCTCTAAGGAATAAGGTTATTCCCATGCTCAAGGTGCAATGGAATAAGAATCCTGAACGCGAAGCGACATGGGAGACCGAGGAATCTATGAAGAAACGATTTCCCGAGTTATTCTAAGAGGTATATGTCCTACACTCTCCGCATGTATAATTATATATATATTGAATTTGGGGACCAAATTCTTTTAAGTGGGGGAGGGTGTAGCAACCCTAATAAATGAATAATTGAAATGAATTAAAACATATATATTACAGAAGTAATATATAAAAGGAATAGGGTTAATTGGACGAAGTAAAGCAAAATTAAAAATAACGCCTCTTATTAAGGCGTTAATTTATAAAGAAACGCCCCTATCTTGGGCGTGTTTTAAAACACGAAACGCCCTTTTTCAAGGCGCTTTTTAAGAAACGCCCTAAAGAAAGGCGTCAATTAAAGAATACACGCCCTGACCTAAGGCGTTAATTCAGTTCGTGAACCGTTCGAACCCAGAACTTATCCAAGGAAAGATTAACCTAATCTAGTAAGTGTCTATTAGAGTAAGGACTCTATTAAGGATATATTACCCTCAATCAAACACTACCTTTGTTAGGACTCTAAAATCCTATAAATATACCCGATCGATCCAACCCTAAACCATTTGATCGATCTACTGCTACACGGTAAGTGAAGAACATACGTTCTTCTTATTTCTTTTGCCCTTCTGTTTACAGCCGCATGAAGAATATTGATTATTATTCTTCTCCTTTAATGCAGGATAAGGATCTGGTGCTTGAGTAAAGAACAAGGTTATGTTCTTCATTATTTGTCCTAGCTTCGGTCACATCTGTGAAGATTATTAACATCTTCATCTTCTTTCTTTTTTTCTCTTCCTCTACAGGTTCTGTAACGTGAAGAACAAGGTTCTTCATCATCTTCATCCAACATCTGCTGCCTCTTTAATTCTTACAGACCCTTCACGGTTATCTCCAAATCAACCCTTTAAGGTAGGTTTTCTCAAGTTACTGTAGCCCAAATGAAATTAATGCAAGATATATATATATATATATAAGCATGTCATGCATATGATTATTATAGTTTTCACGCGTTTTCTGAAATATTTTGAAAGAAACGCCCTTGATTAGGGCGCTAATTTAAAAGAAACGACCATACTAGTGGTCGTCAATTTAATATTTGACGCCCTCTACGCAGGCGTTAATTTCATAAGAATCGCATGTGATTAATAATTGATCCTGTTTAAAAGTTACAATACATATGAAATATTGATTTTTAATATCTTGCATGACTCTGTGAATTCCTGTTAAATTTCACTGCCATGACATGTCTCCTGTCTCTCGAAATATTATTTATTAGAACATCGTAAATCCCTTGAAATTCACGACTTGGACAAAGTCGTTTTCCATATTCTAACGCCCCAGTACAAGGCGTGAATCTGAAAAGTAACGCCCCTTCCTAGGGCGTGTATCTGTTAAAATCCTGAAATTCACATATTCTGTAAAATGGAATTAGAAAGTAACGCCCCTTCCAAGGGCGCGTTTTTGATAAATTTCTGAGAATAATTATATCCTGTCGAATATGTAAATGATGAGACGCCTGCCCCTGCAGTCGTCAACTTTTAAGAAACGCCCCAATGAAAGGCGTGTTTTTGATAAATTAATGAAATAATGGAAATTCTGCAAATTGGCAATATATGTAAACGCCCTTCAGTTAGGCGTTAATTACTTAAGACACGACTTGACCTAAGTCGTTATTTTACTGTAAGCTGATTTTTCCTCTGATTTGCTAATCGATGGTTTATGTATTATACATATATATATATATATATATCGGCACTATTCTCCACTCCGTGAGTATAGTCCCACGTTTCATGTTGATTTATCGATCACACTCAACTCTCATTGACATACAAGCTCTCCATTGGACATTCCGTTCCTTTGGACTAGCAAGTTAGTCATAGAGACCTCCGTAAGACTCCTCGTAGCCTTGGATTCCCTCAAGGCCGACTGAGCTGGTTGTACCCTAAAAACCCATTACACAGTTTTTGCCATGTCAATCTAAAGAAAACATGGTATACCGGCCCTTATGATTATACAAAGAGTATATCATAAGAAATTCTTAATGGGATGATGATATCATGCCATATCATGTCGTTCTTGTAAACCTCAATTCTATGATAAGAATGAGGGTATCTTACCTTTGATATACTGTTCATGTGGACCTCAATTCTATATAAAGAATGTCCATATTGATTTGTCATGGTACCTAAGTTAAAGGAACCATAATCTACCTAGTTTTACCGACATCGTGATTATACCGTTATTATCGCCATTCTATGTCCTTTGTCATATTTTGGACTCTATTCTATCAAAGTTGTCATACGTATCTACAAGCTTGATTATTGAAATTCTATATTGGCTATATAAACAAGAGTGGATGTCAAAACACATGATAAATGCCTGCGCATATAGGGCCCGATCTGGTCCTGGGAGGAGCACCCGAAAGTACTTGTGCCCATGGGAGTTAAAATGATAAGGTATCTGGCATTATACCGAGTACTTGACTTGCTTGATTGGACATTCCACACACATCTTGTACTTGAATCGTACTTGACTTTACATGAAATGCGTGGCCCGAAAAAGGGTAATTTACCTGCTTGATACATGATAGCCAAAGTTCTTGACATGACTCAATAATGGTACTTGCTTGAATATCTTGAATAACTTGTATCTTGTTCATGAAAGTTCATCTTATTTCTTTGATATTACATTCTCTCTATCTTGTCGTTTCATGCGAGCATGCATAGCTTTATTGCATCCATGAAAATGTAATTACTTAAACCACTTGCTAGTACTTGAGATATAATTTCCTACTGAGCGTTCGCTCATCCCGTTTGTCCCTTTTTACTTTTCAGGTAAGTCCGACGACGGAAGTCAATCGGATGGGAATGGTCAAGAGTGAAAGTGATAGAGCTTCTACAAGTGTCGTCTAGTCTTTTCCATAGTTTCTTGAGTCAACTATGTATTCTTTTCCTTTTTATTTAACAGAGTATTGGATTTGTAATAGTCTATCCATTATGAAATAAAGGATTGGGTTATCTTGCTATTTTGCGCATCTCTGTCTTTGTGTCGAATACACGACCACTCTGATTGACATGATTGATATAGACACGTCGCGTATCTCCGGGTATCTTCCGCGCTCGGGGCGTGACAGTCCCCCTTTCACGCTTTTCGAGCAACTTATGGAGGGCGGCCTGGTCTTGGCCCAGCTAGGGGCTGAGGCAGTGGACGCGTACGCTCGAGCGGAGTCGGAGCGGGAGACTCGTTCATAGGCCCGTGGTGCACTTGATCAGAAGGTCGAGCGTTTGACCCTCGATCTTGGGGACCTTCGTCGGGAGGTGGCCCCGCTCCGGGCACAGGTGCAGTCGAGCCAGGCGGAGTCTCGGTCGTTGGTGGAACGGCTGGCCCAGGCCCATCGTATAGTCGATTTGAAGAATGAGCTCCTGGAGGTAGAGCGCAGGATTCAGGTCGAGCGCGGCGAGCAATGGAGGGTCGAGCGGGAGGTGCTCGAGGGCCGAGTCCGGGGGGGCCGAGGATGCGCGGACTGAGACCGAGAGGAGGCTAGAGGATAGCCAAGCTGGAGAGGAAGGCAGAGCTGGTTGGGGTCGAAGCACTCGAGCAACATAGGCACTCAGAGGCTTACCACGTAGCACTTCATCAGACCACCTTTCCTTACTATGAGTCGGGCAACCGTCGGGGCCTTTGGAAGGGCTTCTCCCAGGGCTTCAATCGGGCCATCATAGAGGTGGAGGCCCAAGCGTTTGGGCTCATTTTTCCTTCCGGGCAACGCTATGACTCGGACTGGGATTCCACTGACTCTTCCCATTATACATCAAGCGAAGACGGGAGTCGGGAGTCCTCGGTCTCGTCCGAGCGATCGCCAACTCCAGCAACCTCGGGAGGGCGCACGATCGAGACAGTTCCCACGCAGGTGGGGTCAGTGCCTGGGTCGACCGTTGCCGAGAATACTGGGGGCAGATCGTCTGGTGCTAAGGGGGCATCTCTACCGAGCCTGGAGATGGGCCCGAGGCCTGATGTACAAGCTCTTTCTTTCTTTCTCTTTTGTAGCCGTGTAAGACCTTTTGTTTTTTTGGAAAGTATAGTAGCGACAATATTAAGTGCTGAATTGATTGTTTCTTACCACTTTTGGTGTGATTTGACTACCGTATCCATAGTCGTTGGGGAAGGCGCCAATTTTCTATGCAGATATTACGCGTGCCGATCTGTCGAATAACTAACATGGCGCTGGCACCTTTCTACTTTCCCATGCCGCCCTAAATGACTTGACGCTTCGTGCGTCCTGTCGGGGGGGGGGGGGGGGGGGTTGTTGGGAAATGAGGTAACTGTCTCAGGGAGGGCTCCTTTAGCGTGTTTTTAAGGGGAGAGTCATTTAAGGCGATTAGCTCCCCTTTCGGCCTATAAAAGGTCCGAGGGGCATCTCCTCTTCCTTTCATCGCTTAAGGCCATCCCTGACGGCTTCTCCTTCTTCCCTTTCCACAAAGTGTTGTGCTGTCAATCTCGACAGAGCATGGAAAGTGCTTTAGAAGACGATGATGCGGACAACAGTAGGAGGGAAACTCCAGCTACCCCAGTTTGGAAGAGGGTTTGTTGGCCCAGAGAGATGGCAGACAAGAAGGGTGGTTGAATTGTCCCCTTGCCGAGATGGCAGAATTCAAAAACTTTCTTAAAAAATGTAGAATTAACAACGTTTATTAACAAAAACTACAAGTGAGATTAAGAGGTTCTCTCAAACTTCCCGATCTCACACGGATAGTTAATGCAACTAATAAGGGAGATTACGCTCAACACGGATAACGGAGGTAGCAGTGTGTGACAGTGTAGTGAGTTAAAAACCTATATAATGTACCTGTGAAGGAAGATAGAGGAAATGACAACCACACAGGCAATCACATACAACACAAGGCTTTTAAGGTGGTTCGGGACCATGACGGGCTCTCTACGTCCACCCCTCACCTAACCGGGTGAGGCTTCACTTCACACTACAAAATGTAACAACACGGGGACAAACCCCAACCACACACGTTGCTTCCGCAGCAATGTCCACACATGGGGACAAGCCCCAAAACGCTGCCACCGCAGCACACACACATACAACGTCGGGGTACACACCCGGACACAAATGCCACACGGAGACGCAGCTCCGTAAACCACACACACAGATAATATTCTGAGTTTGACAAAATAGAAGGATATACAGAATATGCTCACTGTAAAATATATATCAAGAAAAGCATCTCATAGAAATGGGTAAGAGATGTAGAATGTTTTCCCCTTGATTCTCCAATAGTCATGAGAGGATCTTCCTTGAAGCTTAGGTTGGAGAGAGTAGAATCCGCAGGATGTCGGAGCACACGATCTTTCCTCTCGAAGATCCGATGTATGTTCCTTCATATCTCAGCTCCAATCATACATGCACACATAAAGAACGAATGAATCGATATGCTCTAATCTATGCCTTAGTTAAAAGGGACATCACAAATAGATAAGTAACCGATTTGTAGTACTCCCCTTTGAATGTCCAACAAATCCCTTCAATCAGTAGGTAGGGTGCGCTGGAATTAGATCCTTGGAGTGGAAGCAGCCGGAGTTGAAGTTTCGAGCGCCCAAAACCCCGGAAGGTGGAGAGCAGTAGCTGCCGCTCCCAGAGCGAGGCTCAGGCTCGTGGACGGCGACTTCTGCAGCTTCTTCTTCCTCCTCCTTGATGATGCAACACCCTCCTTCACGTTCTTCTTCTCCTTCTCTTCTTCACCTGCAGCAGATAGGAACTATTAGCGCAAGGGGATATTCTCCTCCGATAGAGATCGTGGCATATGTATAGCAGCAAGAAGGCAGCATCAAAAGACCACAATAGCCTCCATAAAACCCTCTTAAAGCAACCCCAATACATGTAGAGAAACCCTAAGGATGTTGGTGTAAAACACCACCCCTATCGGACCTATAAACTCGAAGTTCGAAATCAAACCGGCAAACCCGATCCGGACGAACAAGAGAAAGTGTCGACTCATGGAGTCGACACTTTTCTCAACACATTCTGTCCCGATGAAGAAATCAGGACACGGGGCAAAAGTGTCGACTCACTGGGTCGACACTTTTTCCAACGTGTTCTGTTTTCAACAAAACAAAACAAAACAGGACAAAAGTGTCGACTCACAGAGTCGACACTTTTTGTCAGCATATCAGAAATCAATGCAAACAGCATACCGTGAAATAAGTGTCAACTCACACAGAGTCGACACTTTTACTGACAAAAGTGAAAACTCAATAAAACTCATCTGAAACCCTACAAAACAATGAAAGAAGAGTCTAGATCAAACATGTATATACTTCTAACTTAGATATTCATATCAAATCATGATTTCAACGCAAATCAAACCAGTCCACATTAAGATCCAATTACTCATTCATTCTTTCCATGGCATTCAAGATATGAGAGTAAGGATCCATAATGAACCTATATTTCTATATTTCCACTTACACACCAGATTTGAACATGTGGCATTCCATCCACTTGAAATCAACCTACTAGTGTGATCTTACCATTATTTCCATGATTTGAAGAATAAATCTACATATAACCTGCACATGCAAATTACCATTAATCTCAATCTCAAACCAAGTGAATGACAACCACAGTCACTCAAATCAATCAAAAAGGTATGTGGTTAATAAACACTTCAAGAAGACTAAAACTTGTATGCCACCAGCTATCACCCAGATTTTAATGCGTTCTAATCAACAATCAAACTTACTCCTTTTGAACAAGACTCAAGTCTATCAAACATTCATACCATGGGCTTGAGGATTGGAGTGAAAAGTTCCACAATGTACCTACACTTAACCAATTCTCATCCAATTCAAACTCAAGGTTAGCAATTTAAATTCTCAAATTAACCCATATCATGTAAACCACTCAATGCATCCTTTCAATCTCAAACAAGGCAAGTGTCCTTCTCATACACTAAATTCATTTATGACTGAATCAAAGTTAAGTGAAAGTATATATGAATTTCAGATCAAAAACCTTTAACAGTGGCCATTCATATGACAAAGCATGTAGTCTCACATGCATAAGAGAATCTTCAAGCATGGCCACACTACAGGTTCCATGACCAAACCAAGACAATCAATTTCAGCACAAGGACTTCCAAGTTCAGTTCAAGACAATTAAGTTCAGTCATAGTCATCAACCACATTCAAGGTTCTCAAAACCATCATGTCCAAGAAAACAAGGGTCAGGGTTCAGCTCAACTAAATTCATATCCAGAACAAAGAAAATTCAGTTAAGACATATTACAGTCCATTCAAACATCAATCTCCTTGGAATCAAAAGTAATGTGGGAAATTTGTTCATGCACTTTCAAGAAGTATAAATCCATGAGAATCTTAAAGGGATGCAAAGAGATCAACGATATATATATATACATGTGGCTCAAATAGCCAGGGGTCGACCCATCGCAAGAGGAATGAAGAACTACTTTAGACAGTCCAATGCATATTGAAATCACATCAAGGGCATTCTAAAGCAACTCAATCAAACATTCATGTAAGCCAAGTTCAATTCATAAACATGAATTATAAATGTAGTTCAGAGCAAGTAGAACCATCATGGATAGCAAGATATCAAGCATTTGTTAGTACATTAAAAACACCACCATAGAGTATGCATGAAAGCACCAATGCAATCGTCAACATCAAGAATGATGTATACATGAAGGACCATTGTGTTTGAACCACATGCAAAACAAGATATCATGATGTTAGCCTTTTTATCAGTGAGACGCCTTTAAACATGAACACACAAGATTTTCACTTTAGAGAAAACACAAAACACACAATATATTAGAATCATCAAAACCATTGTCAAAGACAACGAGGGGGCATACATAACCCAACAATCTTTCCCTATTTTGATGATGATAATATATTGTGACCACCAACCAAAACTCTCTCCCCCTTTAACATTATCAAAAGGTGGGGGTATAGAGGAACAAGAATTATGAAAAGATATTAGAAAAGCGCACGAACCCAGCAATACACCTACCATGAGAGGAAGGTGTGCAAAATAAGTACCAAGCAAGTGAATGAGACTTTATGTGCAGTTATCAGATGTGTGAAATAAGTGCAAATGTTCAATTTTTGTAAGTTTTTGCTATATGTATGACTAAGTATGCACAAGTAGTATAAAGGAATTATATGCAGAATGTAAACAAAAGTTATGCACATACTGTATTATGCTTAAGAAGCACATTATTCTTCCTCAATTGTCAAGAATAAAAACCAACTGACAATGTGTTATTTAACCTATTATCTACATGTATATACTGAAAATGGAAACTATGGAATGAAATATGATATGATCAAACGGATCAAGCATTCAGGCACTCAATCATGTATAATTAGGTATAGACTCATGCAAGTCCCTTCGGGACGGGTGTAAAGATAATGCAATCGATTGTAGAACATTATGTGCATGTACAATACTAAGAAGGTCGTGCTTACATAAATAAAGTACTACATTAGCCATGAAAGATGACTGATTCATAAAGGACATTCAAACAATCAAACCCAAGGTGCATATGTGAAGATTGAGCAATGAAGTTCAAGTCAATATAGAAAATCAGATTTTCTAAAGAACACTGAAAAGAACTTATCATGCATACACTTCCATACATGATGCTCGAATATTGGTAGCTACGTATGACCCCAATTTTTAATTACTAAAAATAATGTGACTAACCTTTTGACACGAGTCATGCCCTTTGTTTCAGGAGCAATTCCCGATTACTCAGTTTCGTCACTTTTTATGATATGGATGAAACACTTTTCGACGCGAGTTGTATCCTTTGTCTCAGGGACACTTCCCGGCTACTCGGTGGCAAATCACACTTATTTTGATATGGATTAGTTTCTCCTTTCGACGCGAGTTTCCTCCTTTATTTCAGGGAGGATTCCCGGCTACTCGGATTCACGTTCCACTTATACAAATGTTTGAAGGGGTAAACAGCTTTTTTCTCACGAGACATGTGATTTCTATGTAGAGAATCAATAGTCCTCAAAAGTGTAGAGTAGAAAATAGTAATCCTTATTAGATTGAATCATTAACTCAAAAGGTGCATTTTGTGTGGGTGGTTGTATTGAATGTAAAAGGTGAATTAGTATCAACACAGTAATGTCTCCCCCTAAATGTATGCACGGTTATAAAAAATCTTCCCCTTAATATATGTCTTGTAACAAACATGTCTAAATCAATGTAATTTCATTTAGCAAGGGATGAGTCATAGAAGGAGTCAAAAAGTGGTTGTATATTATATACATTCAAACAAGCACTGAACTGAAGTTTTCAAGCAAGTTGATTACCGGTACGTGGCGGAGAACGTAGGTCCGAAGACCACCATCACGCGTGAAGAAAGTTTCCAGTTGGACATAATCCAACCTTCCACAATCATCATTTGATATACCGGATAATCATGGAATTCAAGCACACGAGTATGTCAAGTATATATATGAACTTGAAAAGATGATTGAAAAATTATTCCTATTTACAAGTATGCAAGTGTGTGTATGATATGTGCATGATGTATCATCCAACTAAGTATGTGTTCTATGTATGCAAAGGTGAGTTGTTATTTGTAAAAAGTAAGCAAGAGTATGAAAGACTCAATGCACAGTGAAAAGCGTTTAAGATCACATTTATTCACAAGATGTAAAGAGTGAAGAGTGTTCAACTCCTCTAAATATGAAGCTCACAAGATCTCATGATTTCAGAATTTGCCTTAATCAATAAAGCAGGAATGCAACAATTTGAATTCAATCATTTTTCATCAAGGCTCAAATTTTACCTTCCCAGATTTTTTAAAAAGAACCTTACCAAAGTAAGTTCTCAAAATCAAACCATTTTCTTTCTGACTACCAAAGTTAACAAAAGGTAGTGTAAAATTCAAATGAAACTCAGATTTGACTTTATTTACAATCATGCAAACTAACAAGCATGGACCGTCAATTTGATAGAAGATTTGCAATTTGAAGCTCTATGTTTTTCTCAAAATTTAACCTCTCACATGAGTTGAATAATCCAAAAGTAAAGAGTATACCAAAATCTTTACCAGATCAGCTCATCTTTTCTTTTGCCTTGAAGGACCTTCATCTATCAACAAATTCTTCCTCCTCAAGGCACCCCTACAAAACAGATTTCTCATTTTAGAGATTTGGGTACCCAAGCCATCTTGGGTCCCAAGGGGTTAGTTTTAGCATGAACAAAAGTTTTCTTTTCATTTTTCCGTTCATACCATTCATCATCGGCCCTCATCATGGTACAATCATCCATTGAATGTCCATTCAGGCCACAATAATAATAGTGAGAGGATTTTCTTCTCATGGACCATTTTTCATCATCTTTCATTAAAGAACAATTGTTCATCTTGTGTCCAAAGGCACCACAGTAATGACAAGAGATGTTTTTCTTGAAAGACCACTCATCATCATTTCTCTTCATGAAACAATTTTCAAAGACATGACCATGTATTCCACAATAATAACAATGAGCATTGAAGTTTTTCTTCATAGGTTTTTCATGGTGTTTAAAATCATCAACAAATTTCATTATCGACTTCAATGCCTCATTATCATCGAATTTCATCAACGAACAATCATACATGTCAAGACCAAAATTCTCACAGTAATAACATGAAACATTTCTTCTTTTTCTTGATGCATGATTATGTTTGATAACGGGGGGTTTTGCATGCACACAAGATTGATCATTAACATTTTTATGTTTCTCATTTCCTTCATCACACAAACACAGAGATTCATTCAAGATTTTGATTTCATTTTGCAAAGACACAATATGCATTTCAAGATCATCAATCCCTTTTTCACAAGAAGTGACTTTTTCATTCAACAAAAGATTTACACTTTTGTGACTTTCAATCTCTTGTTCAAGGATATGCAGTTTGTCACAGTCATCATCAATCACACAGTTTCCTTTTTCAAATTTTTCAAGACTTTTCAATTTACATTCAAGCGATGAAATTTGAATCAACAAAGCACTGTTTTTATTTTGGAGTTTTTCAAATGAACTTTTATTCATGGAAGTGTGTTTAGTTTCTTCCATTTGAAAACTCCCATTTTCACCAACCATTCTACTCATTGTTTCATTGTTTTCAAATTTGTCATTCAAATTTCTGAAGCTTTCTATTTCCTTCCTAAGTTCCTCCAATTTATTTGTCTTGTCAACATTCAGAGTTACTTTCCTTTTTTCCAAAAAAAAGACTTTTTAGATAGAGAGGTGTTCAATATTTTCAGCTTCTCATTATCTCTCTCAATGTGTTAAAATTCTGAACTTTCATCCAATAAGGATTTGTTTTCAGATCTAAGATTTTCAATCATTTCTTTGAGTTCTTCTTCAACAAGCATGTGAGATTCAACAAGTTTTTCAAGCTCAATACATTTCCCACATGAAGAGTTGTCATGTTTCTTTTTCAACCTTTTATTTTCAGATTTTAATACCGTATATCTATCAAACAGTTCATCATAGGCATTTAACAATTCATCATAGCTCAACTCATCATCATCTTCAGAATCAGAGTTAGAATTTACCTTTGAGCTTCCGTTGCTTTGCCTATCACTGTTGCTTGCTGCGAGGCACTCATTGTTTTGACTTTCTATTTGAGTTTTCTTTAGCCCATCCCAAATTTTTTTGGCAGATCTGCTATTAGAAATAAACGAAAATTTCTTAATGCAAACAATAGCTTTAAGAACATTCAAAACATAGACATTATCAGAATTCATTCTTTTATGCTCATCGGTCCATTTTAGCTCATTCTTGGGCAAGACATGTGGACCATTAGTGATCAACCTCATGAGCTTCGGATCAAAGTCAGTAATCCAAACACAAAATTTTCCTAGCCATGAAGCATAATCAAAACCATCAAAGATAGGAACAGAGTTCACACTAGCCATCATAAAAATGATCTTTACTCTATGACCGCAAGGTCGAATAAAAAATCAGAGACGAGGCTCTGATACAAATTGTTGGCCCAGAGAGATGGCGGACAAGAAGGGGGGTTGAATTGTCCCCTTGCCGAGATGGAGGAATTCAAAACTTTCTTAACAGATGTAGAATTAACAACATTGATTAACAAGAACTACAAGTGAGATTAAGAGGTTCTCGTAAACTTCCCGATCTCACACGGATAGTTAATGCAACTAATAAGGGAGATTACGCTCAGCACGGATAACGGAGGTAGCAGTGTGTGACAGTGTAGTGAGTTAAAAACCTATATAATGTACCTGTGAAGGAAGATAGAGGAAATGACAATCACATAGACAATCACATACAACACAAGGCTTTTAAGGTGGTTCGGGACCACGACGGGCTCCCTACGTCCACCCCTCACCCAACCAGGTGAGGCTTCACTTCACGCTACAAAATGTAGCAACACGGGGATGAACCCAAACCACACACACTGCTTCCGCAGCAATGTCCACACATGGGGACAAGCCCCAAAACACAGCCACCGCAGCACACACACACACAATGTAGGGGTACACGCCCCGGACACAAATACCACATGGAGACGCAGCTCCGTAAACCACACACACAGATAATATTCTGAGTTTGACAAAATAGAAGGATATACAGAATATGCTCACTTTAAAATATATATCAAGAAAAGCATCTCATAGAAATGGGTAAGAGATATAGAGTGTTTTCCCCTTGATTCTTCAATAGTCATGAGAGGATCTTCCTTGAAGCTTAGGTTGGAGAGAGTAGAATCCGCAGGATGTCGGAGCACACGATCTTCCCTCTCGAAGATCCGATGTATGTTCCTTCATATCTCAGCTCCAATCATACCTGCACACACAAAGAACGAATGAATCGATATGCTCTAATCTATGCCTTAGTTAAAAGAGACATCACAAATAGATAAGTATCCGATTTGTAGTACTCCCCTTTGAATGTCCAACAAATCCCTTCAATCAGTAGGTAGGGTGCGCTGGAATTAGATCCTTGGAGTGGAAGCAGCCGGAGTTGAAGTTTCGAGCGCCCAAAACCCCGGACGGTGGAGAGCAGTAGCTGCCGCTCCCAGAGCGAGGCTCAGGCTCGTGGACGGTGACTTCTGTAGCTTCTTCTTCCTCCTCCTTGATGATGCAACACCCTCCTTCACGTTCTTCTTCTCCTTCTCTTCTTCACCTGCAATAGATAGGAACTATTAGCGCAAGGGGATATTCTCCTCTGATGGAGATCGTGGCATATGTATAGCAGCAAGAAGGCAGCATCAAAAGACCACAATAGCCTCCATAAAACCCTCTTAAAGCAACCCCAATACATGTAGAGAAACCCTAAGGATGTTGGTGTAAAACACCACCCCTATCGGACCTATAAACTCGAAGTTCGAAATCAAACCGGCAAACCCGATCCGGACGAACAAGAGAAAGTGTCGACTCATGGAGTCGACACTTTTCTCAACACATTCTGTCCCGATGAAGAAATCAGGACACGGGGTAAAAGTGTCGACTCACTGGGTCGACACTTTTTCCAACGTGTTCTGTTTTCAACAAAACAAAACAAAACAGGACAAAAGTGTCGACTCACAGAGTCGACACTTTTTGTCAGCATATCAGAAATCAATGCAAACAGCATACCGTGAAATAAGTGTCAACTCACACAGAGTCGACACTTTTACTGACAAAAGTGAAAACTCAATAAAACTCATCTGAAACCCTACAAAACCATGAAAGAAGAGTCTAGATCAAACATGTATATACTTCTAACTCAGATATTCATATCAAATCATGATTTCAACACAAATCAAACCAGTCCACATTAAGATCCAATTACTCATTCATTCTTTCCATGGCATTCAAGATATGAGAGTAAGGATCCATAATGAACCTGTATTAGATTTCCACTTACACACCAGATTTGAACATGTGACATTCCATCCACTTGAAATCAACCTACTAGTGTGATCTTACCATTATTTCCATGATTTGAAGAATAAATCCACATATAACCTGCACATGCAAATTACCATTAATCTCAATCTCAAACCAAGTGAATGGCAACCACCGTCACTCAAATCAATCAACAAGGTATGTGGTTAATAAACACTTCAAGAAGACTAAAACTTATATGCCACCAGCTATCACCCAGATTTTAATGCGTTGTAATCAACAATCAAACTTACTCCTTTTGAACAAGACTCAAGTCTATCAAACATTCATACAATGGGCTTGAGGATTGGAGTGAAAAGTTCCACAATGTACTTGCACTTAACCAATTATCATCCAATTCAAACTCAAGGTTAGCAATTTAAATTCTCAAATTAACCCATATCTTGTAAACCACTCAATGCATCCTTTCAATCTCAAACAAGGCAAGTGTCCTTCTCATACACTAAATTCATTTATGACTGAATCAAAGTTAAGTGAAAGTATATATGAATTTCAGTTCAAAAACCTTTAACAGTGGCCATTCATATGACAAAGCATGTAGTCTCACATGCATAAGAGAAGCTTCAAGCATGGCCACACAACATGTTCCATGACCAAACCAAGAGAATCAATTTCAGCACAAGGACTTCGAAGTTCAGTTCAAGACAATTAAGTTCAGTCATAGTCATCAACCACATTCAAGGTTCTCAAAACCATCATGTCCAAGAAAACAAGGGTCAGGGTTCAGCTCAACTAAATTCATATCCAGAACAAAGAAAATTCAGTTAAGACATATTACAGTCCATTCAAACATCAATCTCCATGGAATCAAAAGTAATGTGGGAAATTTGTTCTTGCACTTTCAAGAAGTATAAATCCAACAGAATCTTAAAGAGATGCAAAGACATCAAAGATATATATATATACATGAGGCTCAAATAGCCAGGGGTCGACCCCATCCCAAGAGGAATGAAGAACTACTTTAGACAGTCCAATGCATATTGAAATCACATCAAGGGCATTCTAAAGAAACTCAATCAAACATTCATGTAAGCCAAGATCAATTCATAAACATAAATTATAAATGTAGTTCAGAGCAAGTAGAACCATCATGGAAAGCAAGATATCAAGCATTTGCCAGTACATTAAAAACACCACCATATAGTATGCATGAAAGCACCAATGCAATCGTCAACATTAAGAATGATGTATACATGAAGGACCACTGTGTTTGAACCACCTGCAAAACAAGATATCATGATGTTAGCCTTTTTATCAGTGAGAAGCCTTTAAACATGAACACACAAGATTTTTACTTTAGAGAAAACATAAAACACACAATATATTAGAATCATCAAAACCATTGTTAAAGACAACGATGGGGCGCACAGAACCCAACAGGGTTCGACAGTCGGAGGTCAGTTTGGGAGAGGGTTCGACATGCTGGAGCATGTCGCCTTCCTGTCCCTGACCCGCCTACGCTATCCCGAGGGGAGGGGGGCTCTTCAAGCTCCCTCCTCACCTTAGCCTCCCCCTCCCTCCTCTTCCATCTCCGCCATTTTGTTTTTCTCTCTCCTCTTTCACTCTTTGGAGGATGCCTTTATCCTCGCTCGCACCGCTTGAGGGTGCTTGCTTTCTATTCGGCTTCCGTCCTCCTTCCAAAGAGTCGGTAGGGGAGGCCTTCTCTTGTTGTCCTTCCAATCCCTCTGGGACCTTTCTTCTGAGCTTCTCAAACCAATAGGGCCGGCTATCCCTTATCTGAGCTAGTTTCCACCCTAGGCAGAGTCAGTGGCTGGACGTGGGAGTGCTTACCGAGTTGGCCGAGCGTTCTGCTCGCATCATAGCACCAGTGGATGTAATTTTTTTGCTTAATTGTATATTGTATTGGCTGCGGCCTTCTTGATGTACACCAGAGTTTAATGAAAAGAGAAGAGTGGTGTTTATTCTACTTTGCTTACATGTGTATGTTTGCCAGATGATCCAAAGTAGAACTTGCGAAGTGTAGTCGCGTTCCATGTCCGAGGGACTGGTGTACCTTCCATGGTGGACAGTCGATACGCCCCTTTCCCGAGCGTCTCGACCACTCGGTAGGGGCCTTCCCAGGTAGGGGCAAGCTTCCCCGCCTCCTCCAATGGTCGAGAGGCTTCGACCTTTCTCAGGCCAAATTCCCCTTGTCACGCCCCGACGCGGAATATCGGGGCTGGCAGTAGAAACAAGTAATAATAATATGTTTATTTATAGACATGATATGCTAAAGCTAAAAGATCACACATCACCCTAAATAGAAACACTCCGTTCATTAAATAACATACAATTAATCTATGTTCCAAACCACAATAATCTCACTTAACATATCCTTCGACAACATCCACTTAACACTATTACATTTACGGAAATTCAAATTTACAACTCTTCCAAAACACTCTAAAACACAAATTGACTCCACAACTAGAACTAGCTTCACAGGTTCTAATTGGTTCACTCCACGGTCGTCACTCTTGCCCGTCCCCATCAGTCTGTGAGTCCTCACCCGAGCTACCTGAAAGGGGAGAAACAACTGGGTGAGCGAACGCTCAGTAGGTAATAACAGGCAAGTTTAAGTAATTAACCAATTAACTGCATGTTTGAGTGCGTAAATAAAGAACAAAATGAAATGACTATGTAACAAAATAATGAAAGGAGGCAAGAACATGATATAACTGGAAATTGGCCAACAAGCAAGAACTAACCAAGTCAAGAGAAATTCAAGTATTAGATTATTGTCATAGACATCACGCTAGTCATGCACTCGGTGCAATGCCTCACCATGTCATTCAAACTCCCCGGGCCACAAGCACTTTTCGGGCGCTCCTCCCAGGACCAGACCGGGCCCTTACGATGCGTTGGCATTGATTTGTTGGATCCAAGATCCCAAGTTATGTCTAGACATTAATCAAGTTAATGGCCAATGATGTCAAGGTATAGCTCACCTCGGAGGATTCCAAGGGTAAGTTGAAGAGATACTTTGACCAGAAAGTTCAAGTTATCAAGAACCAATCAGGTCCTTGGATTCACACACGAATAATCACGGAAATCACTTCTGGATGATAAGCGGTCAAAACTGGGCCGCTCGAGCATTACATGGCCTGCACTAGACCGTTCAGAATAGAAAGGGGTTAAGGATCAGCCTCACTGAAGTCAAGGATACACGTTCCATCCTGGGCCGTTCAAAGGATTGGACGGTCAATAATGGGCCGCTCACGGCTAACAGAGCTAAAGCCAAAGAACAACATAAACGGTCCTTACAAGGCCGCTCAATAGACAGACGGTCCAATAAGATCAGCTCTATACAGTGGGTTGTTCTAATTGGTCCGTTCAATTTAATCAACTAGAATCTACCCAAATGGGCTCCGGGCTGTCACAAGTGGAGCAGAACTGAACTAGGGTCCAGCCCACTCACCACTAGTCAACCTAGGGCTTATTGGGTCGATCCAAACATGATTTGGTCGAAGATAGATCAAGGTTAAACGACCAATATAAATGGCCCTTGGTCAGGGATGCATGGTTCATTATGGGCCGCCCAATGAGATAAACGGTCCCTTTCGGGCTGCACAATTCTCAGGGGGTCCAAGTCGAGCCGTGACTCACAATACGATAATCCAAGCGATTCGATCGTGTACACAGGTTCAGGTCTTGATGGTACAACTTGACCGGCGTCCTAGTGGGAATCCCAGGCTCGCGGGGGCTTATAGAGGTCCCGTAATGAAGGTCCTAGTCTGACGGAAGGAATATCCGGCGGAGAGTCCCAAACATTACAAGGAATTGAGCTAATAAAACCATGGAAACTAGTATGATGGTCAATCAATCCTACCGGAGTAGAATGACTGTCAAACAATCCTAATAGCATTTAAGATGTCATGTTTGAATTTACATAATGAAATAACTAAGGCCATGATGAAACAAGATCAAGTAAAAGAAACGAGTAAAATTTGAGATTTATTTACTTCAATATGTTCCAATTATCATGTGGTTGCTAGCTTATCAAATTATCCATCAATCTATTAAGAGAAATCATGCCAAACCAATTCTGAAGGGTTGGCGGTTCTGTCAGAGCCGCTCAATCACCTCGGCGGTTGCATGACAGGCCATTCATCCCTCCTTCAGTCCGAAGGCCTGTGGACGTTAAAAATGACGGTGATGATCATACAGCATTCGCGTCTACGTGTGAGTCGAAGACGGGAAGGCCGAACAAACCTATACCTCGCCTGGTCAGGACGAGAACTCGCCCGGTGGCCCACTACCGATCAAAGGAGCCCCTTCGAGCGAAGATACCACCACAATTCTCCAACCAGCCATGCTGAGAGTAGAATCAAAGAAAAGTCGAGAACTTCGGCATAGTCTCGGCATATACCGGAAGTCACTCAAAGTCTAGGACCAAGCCCCATAAACTACGAACGTAATATTACGGAGGCCACACATTGCAACTAGAACATTTTGGGAATGCCAACATTCATATAAACGGCTGCGACTTTGAGAAGAATCCGTTCGGTGCTTAAAACGGCATGGAAGGGCCTTAAAGCGGCGCGCCTTAAAACGGCGTGCCCCACCTTATGCTCTAATACGAGCCCCCCTTGCTTTCGTTAAAACGGCACCACTCCTCTTTATGCTAAAACGGCGCGCTCCCGTTGGAGGGCCGCCCCTTTGAATGCACTAAAATGGCGCCGTTTTAACCCCTCATTCTCAAAGCCCACAGTAGACTATTCTCTGAAGCGTTTCCCCGGCGCGCAATCAACCCATCCCGTCATCAGTCCGATCCCCTATTTTTGGGCACAAACAAAGAGAGCTTACCTGAAATGGCCAGGCCTCCTGCGTCCGACCAACGTGCAACCGCCTGAGCTCCTCAAGCTCCCTGGAATGGCAATCGTCGAGCTCCGCACCGAACGTCGCTTCCCCGCCGGTCACCGTCGGCCAATCTCGTGGAGGCACCATGCCTACTCTATCAACCTCTCCACCTGCAGGCCACTCGAGAGCTTCAGACACGGAGGGGGACGAGAAGAATGGAACGAAAGGGAAGGGGGATTCAGAGACTTCTTCCCCCACCTCCATATATATGTAACGAACCCGTCAAGAAAAAGGAGGAGGACTCTATGAAGGGATTGGGTCTCGGCCGTGTGCTTGGGGAGAAGAAAAGAGTTAGAGGTGAGAGCTTCTGAGGAAGAGTGAGCCCAGCCGAAGGGAAAAGAGGCCTAAGCACCGCGCTGGAGAGGTGAGGTGAAATGAAAAGAAGAGAGTGAGGGTGAGAGTAGAGTCGGGAGCGGCCTGTGCTCTCATTTCCTCCCCTTTCGTCATTGTATTCTCTCCCCTTTCACAATGTATTTCTTGTTTCTCTTCTTCATCTTGAAGATGAACTTTGTCAAAAGCTCCTTCCTCCTTTGGTGCGGATGAATAAAAGAAAAGACATCTTGGCAAACTTGGTGTTCTCTGTTTAAATCTCTATTCTTCCTTTCCTCGTTCTCCAATCATCTGAGGTCCTTGGGGCTTGTCTCTCCATGGCATGATCCTCAAAGTGATCCATCGATCGATGAACATCTATGGCCCTTGTGGCAAGCATTTGTCCCGTTTGGAAAGTTCCTCACCCATGAGCCATGGTCGTTCTTGTAGGCTGGCCCTCGAACGTTCCGCACTCACATTTGGGCTCGGACCGCCGTGAGGCCACTCCGATATTTTGGGGGTCACCCCGGAGCAATCCGTTTGGTGGCCTTCGCTTCTCTCTGGTAAGTCCCGGTCTGGGGGAGGTGCTGCCCGATTTTTGCCAGGGGCTAAGAACCCACAAGAACAAGTAAACAAATTGAACCTCTGAAGAACAAACTGAGCTTTTAATCCAATACACTAAACCTCTGTGAATAACCCCCCCCCCCCAAATAAAACACTTAAACCTCCTGCTCACTCACCTTAACAAACCATCAACGATGCTTAAACCTTCATCCTATTGACCTATGGTGTCAATTGAACAATCAATCTAACTGTTTA
Organism: Amorphophallus konjac; assembly: GCA_022559845.1. NCBI lineage: Eukaryota > Viridiplantae > Streptophyta > Magnoliopsida > Alismatales > Araceae > Amorphophallus > Amorphophallus konjac. The sequence goes on from CM040120.1 coordinate 214,766,198, forward strand.
TCCCTCTGTAGGCAAGAGAATCAAGAATAGAAAGCAAAATAAGTCCACAAAATGAATAAAAACTCAGGAGATGATGTCCCGGCGTGGCCTAATCCGGCGCGGCCACTATTCCACCGCGCCGGTTTAACACCATTCTCATAACCCCTCATCTCCTTCTTTGAACGCTAAAACGGCGCGCCCTTTCATTCTCTACCCGTTAACCAGCGCACCCTTCTCTCCTGGGCTTGGACCCCCCCCCTTAACCGGCGCGCCCTATGGCACCTCCCTTTAACCGGCGTGCCCCCATGGGTGCCTCTACCCGGTGCACCCTTGACTCCCTCTTGTCCCGACGTGCCCCCCCTTGTTTAACCCTTAAAACGGCGTGGCATTAAAACCAGCGCCCCCCCCTTTAATGTTCTAAATCGGAGCGCATTTGTCCTTCACTATCCACCTTAAAACGGCGCCCCATTTCCTCCTTTGAACTCAAAAATGGCGCCATCATCTTCCTTCGCTAAACCGATGCGCCTCCTTAATACAAAAAGGGAATAAACAAGCGAAATAAGAATAAAAGGTCAATCATGTTAATAAAGAACAAAAGAAACTCTATCACCCGTACCTTAATTAAAATTTTGTTCCGGGGGCGCTGCCCCATTGACCCCTGCGACCTGACCGAGCAGGTCGATCCCCGCGACCTGACCGACCAGGTCGATCCGCGTGTGCGGGTGCACGATGGTGAGCTCGGGCTCTACACTTAACAATTCACTCCTCCGGACTGGGTGCGAAGAGAAAATCAATGATGCCTTGTGGTATCAGACATGGACCTCGGAACTTTCGACATGGTCATGATCCGAACACATCTCGGGCCAATAGTTCGTTAACTCGACCCGTCTCTCTCGGGATCTAATCCCGCAACCCCACATTAAACTTGTCATGTCTACGGCAGACATTTGCACGGTTTTATCGTCATCTTCGATGCTTCAAACGTGGACTCACGTCCGAACAATGAATGGTCCGACCGTGACCGACATGCACGCATACCTTGGAACCTTCATTTCCCCTAGCTCTGTGTGAAGAGAAAAGCAATGACGCCACATGGCATCGGATGTGGACCTCGGGAACCCCGTTATGGACATAGTCTGAAACCATCTCGAGCCGATAGTTCATCAGCTTGACCCACCTTTATCGGGATCCAATCCCGCATCCACATTAAACTTGACATATCCACGACAGACACCCGTACCGCTTTGTCATTATCTTCGATGTTTCAAATGTGGACTCTCGTCCGAATAGTGTATGGTCCGTTAGTGACCGACATATATCCCGGGATCTAATCCCGTGCTTGCATTAAACTTGTCGTACTCACGGCAGACATTTGTACGTGTTTATTTCCGTTTACGTCTTCAATACGGATCTTTGTCCTAACATAAAATGGTCCATGAATGACCAACAAAATCAGAATGGAATGAGACGGCTCTCATCTTCCCCCAACCACGTGTGTGCGAATATCAATAAGACCTTCGTGAGTCACGTCTGGACCTCGGGTTCGCCCCAACCATGGTCATTACCTGACCCACATCTAGGCCTATAGCCAGCTATGTCTGTATACGTCTTTGTTTTGGAATCTAGTCCCGGGACACTTTCCCGTTGCCCTTCGGCACCGGAAATATTAATGATGCCCACGCAAGCCTCGTTTGGACCGCGGAAGGCGCCCCCGGAATGGTCCTGACTCGATCTCGCACCGGGCCAATAAACTCGCTGATTTCCGACCACTCTAACCGAGATTCAACCGAATGTCTCATATCCCTTTGAACAATAAATTTGACGTACCCCGGCACACATATGCTCTGGTTTTTTTTTCCATGACGATTACGCGTTTCTCAAGCCGGACACTCGTCCAAACATCAAATGGTCAACACACGACCGACATGATCTCGAATGCTTTCTTCTCACCCTCGTACAGGGATTTCAATGCTTCCTAATAGACTTTTCATGTAACTAATTCTCTGGCCATGAGGCCCCTTTTCCCGGCGATTAATCAAGGGTGTTCCCCTCTCCGAGGGGATGTAAATGACGTCGTGACCTTTATGGCACGGCGGGTTTTGGTCCCGACACGAACTACACAATCGTCTGATTAGTCAGATCGAGCGCACAATAAACCGTCACTTTGTGACTGGCACGCCCACGCACTTAATAAACCAATAAACCCACCGAATAAACCAACCTAAAGAAACAAACGAACGAGCGTGTCAAAAAGTGCGTCCACAAGGCCTGCCAGGGTTGAGCGGTCTGCAATGTGCCGCTGGAGATCATGCACGGTCTAGAACATGCCGCTTAAAGAGAAGGGCGGTTAGGTATCTGCCACTCAAAAATGATCGAAGGTACAACATATGAGCGGTCAACAACTGGCCGTCCATCCATTATGAGCGGTCTATCACGAGGCCACGCAAGTCAACATAGTTACAGTTCTTAAGCACCATGCCCGCCTCCGGCGGGTTGGCTAGGGTTTTAATAAAGGATTAAATTCTCTAAATACAACACATGAAAATTTGGACTTTCGGACTTAAAAGAAAGAGCATGAAAAACTCTACAAGATAACATAAACAATTTAAGATTTGCGCATGTAATTCCTACTTAAAATGAGATGGAACAGGTATAACCCTAGATGTAACATGCTTCCACTAAACGCTAAAATTCTAACAGGATACTAAACAACTTTTAGGGCTTTTACATTCAAAAGAGAGAGTACTTGATGCTAGTTCTAACCATATAGGGTACTTAGGGTTTGGCTTGTTATAACCTACCTTAAACGAAGGAACAAGGAAGAAGAGGGGATGATGACGCGCTAAGGACACCCTGCCGGTAATCGCCGGAATGCTCCCTCCACCTAAGTTCTCGTCGGCCGCCACAGCACCCAAACGAAAATAGGGTTCCTAAGGGTCCTTTATATAGGTCACAAAAGGTCTAGAGTCTTCTATTCACGGAGATAGAGTCCAATCAAGTTGGACGTGCGCGAACCGCGCAGATAGGGTTAGCCGCCGCCTTCTAATCCAAAATTCGCTCTCTAGGGTTAAGGTTTCGGGGAAAACTAAAAGGGGAAATGATCCTCTCATTCTAGCCTTTCATATGGATCTGATCTCAGCCTAAATGATTAGGTAATGGGCTCCATATTCACGTTTTAAGGTCCAATTAAGTTTAAGTGTGATTTGGGCCTTAATCAGTTAATTCGGCTTGTTTACGAATTTTATTTGGGCCGGTCATAGAAGACACTATTGTTAAACGTTTTAACCTCTACAAGATTCTAAATTTTTCTAGATTTTTATAAAAATGGTCGAATTTTCACTTATCCTATTTCTTAAGGAATTTCTTATTAATTTTCACATAGTTTTTAATATTTAATAACTCTGGGTATTACACCCTCCCCCACTTCAAAGAATTTGGTTCTCCAAATTCACTGCACTTAACACGATGGGGAGTGGAAACTCACCTAGAATAAATCGGGATACTACTTTCACATAGCATCTTTTAACTCCCAAGTAGCTTCTTCGGTTCCACGCCGACTCCATTGCACTTTAACCAGAAGTATAGAACGATTCTTAAGCTACTGCTGCTTACGATCTAGAATCTTAACAGGTCTCTCTTCATAAGTCAGGTCTTCCCTTAACTCCAAATCCGCATGCTGAATGACATGAGTGGGGTCATACACATATTTTCTCAACATCGACACATGGAAGATATTGTGTACTCCAGATAACTGAGGTGGTAGTGCCAGACGGTACGCAACCTCCCTCACTTTTTCCAGAATCTCGAATGGGCCAACATATCTTGGACTCAGCTTGCCTCGAATGCCAAATCTTCGGATTCCTTTTATGGGAGAAACCTTTAGAAACACATGTTCACCAACCTGAAATTCTAAGTCCCTCCTTCTATTGTCTGCATAACTCTTCTGTCTTGATTGTGCTACTTGCAATCAGTCTCTGATAATATGAATATTCTTTGATGATTTAGAAATCAGATCTAGTCCTAGCCACTGCTTCTCGCCTACCTCGTTCCAACATAATGGGGATCGACAGCTTCTTCCATATAAAGCTTCAAATGGAGCCATCTGAATACTGGACTGATAACTGTTGTTGTAAGCAAATTCAATCAAGGCCAGGTGATCACTCCAACTGCCTCCAAAATCAATCATGCAGGCTCTCAACATATCTTCTACTATCTGGTTGGTTCTTTTCGTCTGTCCATCTGTTTATGGATGAAACGCAGAACTGAAATTCAGACGGGTTCCCAAAGATTCTTGCAATCCCTTCCAAAAGTGCGAGGTGAATCTGGGGTCTCTGTCGGACACAATACTGACCGGAATACCATGGAGTCGCACAACTTCCATCATATACAAAGCTGCTAGAACATCAATAGTCCACTTAGATTTAATAGATAAGAAATGAGCATACTTTGTCAATCTGTCAATAATAACCCAAATCGCATCAAGTCCACTACGAGTCCTAGGTAGACCCATAATGAAATCCATGCCAATACTCTTCCACTTCCATTGAGGTATATCCAGCAGTTTCAACTTCCCTGCAGGTCTGAAATGCTCCACCTTAACTTGCTGACACACCAAGCATCTACTCACAAATTCTACAATTTCTTTCTTCATATTCGGCCACCAGAAAGATCTCTTTAAATCCTTAAACATCTTAGTACCTCCAGGATGAATAGTATATCTGGATCTGTGCGCTTCCTCGAGGATCTTGTTCTTAACTTCTGCCACATCAGGTATACAAGTCGTTCCCTGAAACAACAATCTACCATCACCAGCGAGCATGAAGTCAGGTCTGCTACCCAAGCTCTCCTTGATTTCTACCAACTCTGGGTCATTGTTTTGCAAGGACTTGATTTCTGCCAATAATTCTGGTTTAAGCTGAAACTGAGCAATCATCACTCGGTCCTTGTCAACATTAATATCCAAACTGGCTAATTGCTTCAACAGTTTCCATTCTTCTAACATGAAACTTGACAACTTAGCCATTGGCTTGCGACTTAAGGCATCAGCCACCACGTTACCCTTCCCGGGATGATATTCTATGGACAAGTTAAAATCCTTTAAATATTCTAACCATCTTCTCTGCCTCATATTGAGCTCTTTCTGAGAAAATAAATACTTCAAACTTTTATGGTCTAAAAATACTGTGAATGTCTCTCCATATAAGTAGTGTCTCTATATCTTCAAGGCAAACACTACTGCTGCTAGTTCCAAATCATGGACAGGATAATTCTCCTCATGCTTTCTCAACTGCCTAGAAAAGTAGGCTATCACTTTCCCGTGCTGCATCAGCACACAACCTAAACCAATTCCTGAAGCATCGGTGTACACCATGAAGCCTCCTTCTCCATATGGTAAAGCTAAAACAGGGGCAGTCGTTAAACACTCCTTCAAAGTTTGGAAGCTTCTCTCACTATCCTCCAACCAATCAAACTTATTCTCCTTGCGGGTTAATCTTGTTAAGGGTACCGCAATCTTAGAGAAATCCTTAATAAACCGTCGATAATATCCTACCAAGCCTAGGAAGCTTCTAACTTCTGTTACACTAGTAGGCCGATCCCAATTCTTCACTACCTCTACCTTCGAGGGGTCAACCGAGATACCTTTTTTTGTAATGATATGCCCTAGAAAGGACACCTCCTACAGCCAAAATTCACACTTGCTAAACTTGGCGTATAACTGATGATCCCTCAATATCTGCAATGCCATCCCAAGATGTTCGGCATGCTCTTCCTCATTCTTAGAATAAATCAGAATGTCATCAATAAACACCATGACCCATTGATCAAGATAGGGCCGGAATACAGCGTTCATCAACTGCATGAAAGCTGCAGGTGCATTTGTTAGTCCAAAAGGCATTACAACAAATTCTAAGTGCCCATACCTGCTACGAAAAGCTGTCTTATAAATATCCTCCTCCTTAATCTGCAACTGATGATAGCCTGATCGAAGATCAATCTTAAAGAAATACTGAGCTCCTGCTATCTGATCAAATAACTCGTCAATCCTCGGCAATGGATATTTATTCTTGATAGTCAGCTGGTTCAATTGCCGATAATCAATACACAACCTCATCGAACCATCCTTCTTCCGGACGAACAATACTGGGGCTCCCCACGGGGATGTACTTGGACGAATAAACCCCTTCTCAAGTAATTCCATTAACTACTACTTCAATTCCATCAGCTCCGCAGGAGACATACGATAAGGAGCCTTAGAAACATAGGTCGTGCCAGGAATTAAATCATTAGAAAATACAACTTCCCTCTCCGGTGGAAGTCCTGGCAATTCCTTAGGAAAAACATCCAGAAAATTTCAGACAACAGGAATGTCCTTAATCTCAATCTTCTTCTCAGGGGTCACATAAACAAAGGCTAGAAACGCCTGACACCCTTTCCTTATCAACTTATCAGCTCGGATGGCCGAAATAAGTGGCACAGACTTATGGTGCCTAACCCCTATGAAAGAAAGTCCCAGGTGTCTACAAAAAGACACAGAACTGGAACTACAATGGACATTGGCCTCATGCTTAGCCAACCAATCCGCTCATAGAATTACATCATAATCATTCATATCCATGCAAACCAGATCGGCGGGCAAATTCTGTTCGTTAACCATAACCTTGCTAGAAGGATAAAAATACTTAATCGCTGATCTAGAACCAATAGGAGTTGATATCTCTAATAGGGAATCCATCAAAACCGGCTTCACAGCTAATGTCTTAGCAAATTTCTAAGAGACAAATGAATGAGTAGCACCGGTATCAAAAAGAACAAAAGCTGGCTTTCCATGAACAATAAGGGTACCTTCAACGAGTCCACCCTCCTCGGTGGTGCCTGCATCATCTTCCTGTAGGGCCTGGAGCTTGCCCTACTGTTTCTTGCTGCCTTGAGGTTTCGTCGGGGTAGCTTGCTCGGATAAAAGAGGACACTCTGGAATGCGGTGATCCCTACTTCCGCAACGTAAATAGGCGCCCATCTTGCGCCAGCATTCTTCCATCTTGTGACCAGGATGGTCACAATACTTGCATACGCCCTTGAATGGAACAATAGTGCCAGGCTTCTTGTCTTCATTCTTTGACATTTTCCCCTTCCATGAACTAGACTCGCCATTGGGCCTCTTCTTGCTATTCCCGGGTTTAGCACTCCCGGAACCAGTAGATTGCTCCTTCTTGACATTCTTCCCACGGACTTTCTCTGTCGTTTCCAGGGTATCTTCTAGAACTTGGGCCTTCCTTACCATCTCTGCATAGGTCTGAATCTCCAACGGCGCCAACTGGTTAATATAATGCAACTTCAGCCATTAAGAAAATGTTTCGCCTTCATCTTCTCTGTGGAAATCAAATGAGTAGCATAACGAGAGAGCCTAGAAAACTGGGCTTCGTACTCCGCTACAGATAGACTTCGTTGCTTCAAAGTAGCAAACTCCGCCACTTTCTTCTCTTGGACTCTGTCGGAAAAGTACTTGTTATTGAAGAATTCTTCGGATTCCTTCCACGAAATTTGCCTATCACCGAGGGTCACCTTTACTAACTCCCACCAAGTCCTAGCATCTCGTTCCAACTGGAAGGTTGTTAAAAGCACACGCTCGTGGTCGCTGCATTGCATAACTTCAAAAATTCTCTCCATCTCCTTAAGCCAGTGCTCAGCTTCATCGGGATCAGTTGAGCCTCCGAAACGTGGGGGATTCATCCCACGAAAACTCCTGTGTAGATCACCAGTGCCATGATTTGCCGCTCCACCTTGGGCCACTTGTTGCAAAGCCCGCGTAAGTCCTTCGACAGTTCGCTGCATGTCCCGCCACTACACACGCTCAGCTGCCATCGGAACGTCCTGCACGAAAATAATTTATCTTAAGTTCATTTGGGAGAAAGATTTCAGAGTTGATTATTAACTCAACCCAAGTCTCTACCTAAATTCTCACTGGGTTTGGTCCTTAGACTCATAACAAGGGTATAGGTTCTACGATAAACACTTAGAATCCTTGAACTTAGATAACTTAAGAATATTAGGAAAGTTAGGCTCTGATACCACCTAACTCTCACACCCCGACGCGGAATATCGGGACTGGCAGTAGAAACAAGTACTAATAATATGTTGATTTATAGACATGGTATGCTAAAGCTAAAAGATCACACATCACCCTAAATAGAAACACTCCATTCATTAAATAACATACAATTAATCCATGTTCCAAACCACAATAATCTCACTTAACATATGCTTCAACAACATCCACTTAACACTATTACATTTACGGAAATTCAAATTTACAACTCTTCCAAAACACTCTAAAACACAAATTGACTCCACAACTAGAACTAGCTTCACAGGCTTCTAACTGGTTCGCTCCACGGTCCTCACTCTTGCCCGTCCCTATCAGTCTGTGAGTCCTCACCCGAGCCACCTGAAAGGGGGGAAACAACTGGGTGGGCGAACGCTCAGTAGGTAATAATAGGCAAGTTTAAGTAATTAACTAATTAACTGCATGTTTGAGCGCGTAAATAAAGAACGAAAGGAAATGACTATGTAACAAAATAATGAAAGGAGGCAAGAACATGATATAACTGGAAATTGGCCAACAAGCAAGAACTAACCAAGTCAAGAGAAATTCAAGTATTAGATTATTATCATAGACATCACGCTAGTCATGCACTCGGTGCAATGTCTCACCATGTCATTCAAACTCCCCAGGCCAGACCGAGCCCTTACGATGCGTTGGCATTGATTTGTTAGATCCAAGATCCCAAGTTATGACTAGACATTTATCAAGTTAATGGCCAATGATGTCAAGGTATAGCTCACCTCGGAGGATTCCAAGGGTAATTTGAAGAGATACTTGTATATTTATTTTAATTAGATTCCAATCCCGCCCCCTTTAAATACATTCATGTATAAACATGTGAATCAAAGACATGGGGGATGAAAGGATGAGAAATACTAACCGTGATCGCCACGAAGGTTCCTACAATGCCAAATGATGAAGAAGTGTAAAAAACGGTGCCGTGTACCTTGGAACTTAAAGACTTGATCGCGCTTGAAATGGGGTGCGGGGAACTTGTGGATTCAAACCTCCTCTCCTTCCATCCGGATAGAGGAAGAGGGCCTCACATTGTATTCATGCTCTCCTACAAAACAAAGTCAAAACAAGGATAAAAAATCTATTAGAACATGCATGTGTAGCATCAATCCCGCAGTGATAAAATAGGGGTAAAAATTGAGGCCAAACTCACCGGGGGGAGATTTTTAACCCCTGTGGAAGGGTGGAAATAATAGGTGTATGTATTGTGTATGCATAGGATTTGAAATCATGAGATTTGATTGAGAGAATAGAGACAAATCATCGATGCAAAACGGGGGGAAATGCCTATGTAGCAGAAAAGTGCAAAAAATTGTGATGATTTGTGATTTTAAGAGGAAGAGAACTAAGAATATAGATCATGAAATCAAGCCCAGAAGGATGCAATAGAAAACTAATACTTCCCTCTTCAAGCCAAGGTCAAAGTTGTGAGTTAGAATTGCAGCATGGCTTCGCCCCGAATCAAGAAAGAGCCCCCCCCCCGGTCGTGACTATAAACTGGGCAATTTTTATAGAGTTTTGCAAGAAAGCCCCATCTTCTTATCATGATTTCCGGAGATATAGTCCAAGATAAATCAAGTTCTCTCGATCAAACTTGAGATAATACTAAGGACAAGAGATAGGAACAAACAGGGATCAATTCGGAGTATGATTCTAGAAGATATGGCTCTTGGAAGGTAGCCCCGTCGCACTAGAAAACAGTGTTTTAGTTATACCAGGATGCTTAAATCCTGATCTTGTGACCTAGATCCTGACAGATATAGCCAATGAAAATTTGATTTCTATGAACCAAATTCAAGATAATACAAAGGGCTAGAAGTAGGAAAAAATGGGGATCAATTTGGATAAGAATTGAAGAAGTTATGGGCTCTGCAAGATAGGCTCGCCACGCATTTTTTGGGGTAGAGTCCAGCACGAATTGGACTCTCAGTTATGTGTAACGCTCTATCGTAGGACCGCCACATGTGCTCTGACAGTCTAGGATAGCACCGCCACGCTCTAGGGGTCGAACGGGATGATTTCGGGCAAGTTTGGGTGTGACGGTCTACTATAGGACCGTCACATGTGCTCTGACGGTCTTACGATAGACCGCTACATGTGCTGTGACGCACCTACACTAGACCTTCACACCGATGGAGGAAGATTTTGGGTAGACTGCGCGCAACTTTAGAAATTGAAGTGTATCTCTCGAACGGGGCAGAACTTGCAAAAGTGGTAGAATAGGAAATTGTAGATACCTTAAAGAGGAACAACTTTGATGAAGAAAGTAAGTTGAGAAAATGAATGGAAGAGGGAGAAAATGGGACTAGAATAGAGAGAAAAATTCTGGGACATAGGTGAACAGCACAACATGCCGGAAAAATGCGAATAGCTCACAAAAGGGGTAGAACTGACCAACGGCGTAGAAGAAGAAATTGTAGATCGTTGAAAGAGGAACAAATTTGGTGAAGACAACTTTTTGAATAGAGGGACAGCAGGAGATGAAAAAGGACCACTTTCAGGACTGCGCAGTCGGAGAGAGCCGATTACTTGAGGGAAGCCGGCCTAAATGGGCCGAAAGTCAACTTAGAAGCGAGAAGTTGATAAAGTAAGCTCCAGGGCGCTAGAAAATCATGATCTTCAAGACTTAAAGGGAATGGAACAATGAAAATTAGCTCAAAGTCCATCTAAGGAAGGCTCCAAAATAATGGGTAATTCGGGACATCAAAAATGATGAATAAGAGAAAAGATGCAACTTGTGGGCTAAAAACGGGTGTCAACAATACTTTGACCAGAAAGTTCAAGTTATCAAGAACCAATCAGGTCCTTGGATTCACACACGAATAATCACAGAAATAACTTCTGGATGATAAGCGGTCAGAACTGGGCCGCTCGAGCATTACACGGTATGCACTAGACCTTTCAGAATAGAAAGGGACTGAGGATCAGCCTCACTGAAGTCAAGGATACACGGTCCATCCTGGGCCGTTCAAAGGATTGGACGATCAATAATGGGCCGCTCACGGCTAACAGAGCCAAAGCCAAAGAATAACATAAACGGTCCTTACAGGGCCGCTCAATAGATAGACAGTCCATTAAGATCCGCTCTATACAGTGGGCAGTTCTAATCGGTCCGTTCAATTTAATCAACTAGAATCTACCCAAATGGGCTCCGGGCTGCCACAAGTGGGGAAGAACTGAACCAGGGTCCAGCCCACTCACCATTAGTCAACCTAGGGCTTATTGGGTCCATCCAAACATGATTTGGGCGAAGATAGATCAAGGTTAAACGACCAATATAAATGGCTCTTGGCCAGGGATGCACAGTTCATTATGGGCCGCCCAATGAGATAAACGGTCCCTTTCAAGCCGCGCAATTCTCAGGGGGTCCAAGTCGAGCCGTGACTCACAATACGATAATCCAAGCGATTCGATCACGTACACAGGTTCAGGTCTTGATGGTACAACCTGCCCGGCGTCCTAGTGGGAATCCCAGGCTCGCGGGGGCTTACGGAGGTCCCGTAATGAAGGTCCTAGTCGAACGGAAGGAATATCCGGCGGAGAGTCCCAAACATTACAAGGAATTGAACTAATAAAACCATGGAAACCAGTATGACGGTCAGTCGATCCTACCGGAGTAGAATGACTGTCAAACAATCCTAATAGCATTTAAGATGTCATGTTTGACTTTACATAATGAAATAACTAAGGCCATGATGAAACAAGATCAAGTAAAAGAAACTAGTTAAATTCGAGATTTATTTACTTCAATATGTTACAATTATCATGTGGTTGCTAGCTTATCAAATTATCCATCAATCTTTTAAGAGAAATCATGCCAAACCAATTCTGAAGGGTTGGGCGGTTCTGTCAGAGCCGCTCAATCACCTCGGCGGTTGCATGACAGGCCGTTCATCCCTCCTTCAGTCCGAAGGCCTGCTAGGGTTGAGCGGTCTGCAATGTGCCGCTGGGGATCATGCACGGTCTAGAACATGCCACTTAAAGAGAAGGGCGGTTAGGTATCTGCCGCTCAAAAATGATAGAAGGTACAACATATGGTCTGTCAACAACTGGCCATCCATCCATTATGAGCGATCTATCGCGAGGCCGCGCAAGTCAACATTGTTACAGTTCTTAAGTGCCCTGCCCGCCTCCGGCGGGTTGGCTAGGGTTTCAATAAAGGATTAAATTCTCTAAATACAACACATGAACATTGGGGCTTTCAGACTTAAAAGAAAGAGCACGAAAAACTCTACAAGATAACATAAACAATTTAACATTTGCGCTTGTAATCCCTACTTAAAATGAGATGGAACAGGTATAACCCTAGATGTAACATGCTTCCACTAAACGCTAAAATTCTAACAGGATACTAAACAACTTTTAGGGCTTTTACATTCAAAAGAGAGAGTACTCGATGCTAGTTCTAACCATATATGATACTTAAGGTTTGGCTTGTTATAACCTACCTTTTTTTTTTTTTGGAGGGAGCATTCCGACGATCATCGACAGGGTGTCCTTAGCGCATCGTCATCACCTCTTCTTCCTTGTTTCTTCGTTTAAGGTAGGTTACACAAGGTCAAGAGTCTTCTATTCGCGGAGATAGAGTCCAATCAAGTTGGACGTGCGCGAACCACGTGGATAGGGTTAGCCGCCGCCTTCTAATCCAAAATTTGCTCTCTAGGGTTAGGGTTTCGGGGAAAACTATGAGGGAAAATGATCCTCTCATCCTAGCCTTTCATTTGGATCCGATCTCAGCCTAAATGATTAGGTAATGGGCTCCAATTTCACGTTTTAAGGTCCAATTAAGTTTAAGTGTGATTGGGGCCTTAATCAGTTAATTCGGCTTGTTTACGAATTTTATTTGGGCCGATCATAGAAGACAGTATTGTTAAACTTTTTAACCTCTACAAGATTCTAAATTTTTCTAGATTTTTATAAAAATGGTCAAAATTTCACTTATCCTATTTCTTAAGGAATTTCTTATTAATTTTCACATAATTTTTATTATTTAATAACTCGGGATATTACACCCCTGGTGAGAAATGTCTGTCTCAGACTCTGGAGTTGTAGTATCGAGTGATGCGCCGTTGGTATTCCATTGCTCGGATATGTGCAATCTCTCGGATCTCGTCTGCTAAATCGAGGTTTTCCACCAGCTTCTGCTCCTTTACCTCGGATTTGAAGTGGGCGACTCGGAGAGAGGCATTGCCGACCTCCAATGGAATAACGGCTTCCGTGCCATACACCAGCTGGAAAGGTGTTTCATCGGTGGCCATTCTTGGAGTAGTTCGGTGCGGCCATAGTACGCTCGATAATTCCTTGAGCCAGCTTCCCTTAGCCTTGCCGAGCCTAGTTTTGATGCCTTTCAAGATAGTTTTGTTGGCATTCTTAACCAGTCCGTTGGCCTGAGGGTGGGCTACCGAAGTGAAGTGGTTGCGAATATTTAGGTCGGCACATCTGTCTCTGATGTAATGAGAATCAAATTACCGACCATTATCGCTCACGATCACTCGGGGGACACCGTAGCGACAAATGAGTAACTTCCAAACAAAACACCATATGACTGATTCGGTGATCCTGGTGGTGGCCTCAGCCTCGATCCATTTGGTGAAGTAGTCGATGGCGACGATGACGTACTTCTTTTGAGCCTGAGCCATGGGAAATGGCCCCAAGATATCGATTCCCCACCGAGCGAAGGGGTACGGCTCGGCAAGGGTGATGAGCTCCGCGGCGGGCTGGTGGATCAGATGGTCGAAGCGTTGACATCGGTCACACTTCTGTACAAAGGTCGTGCAGTCACGCTGGAGAGTGGGCCACCAGTATCCCTACCGAAGCAAGATCCTGGCGAGCGATCTTCCTCGTTGGTGCACGCCAAAGATGCCTTCGTGTACTTCTTGAATAGCTTGGCTGGCTCCATCGGTGCTGATGCACTTGAGGAGGGGACTAGAGAAAGATATGCAGTATAAGGCATCGTCCAGCATGATGAAATGTCAAGCTTGGTACTTAAGTTTTCGAGCCTCTCGAGGGTCGGGGGGCTCTTGAGAATCCCGAAGCCAGGATATGTAGGGGGTCTGCCAGTTTCTCGGGGGTGCCGGGTCAACGGTCATAAGCTCGGATTCGATGCTCGGTCACTCGAGCTCTTCGAGGAAGACCGATCGAGTACCTTCGGGGTCGAGGGAGGAGGCCAGGCGAGAGAGGGCGTCCGCTCGGGAGTTTTCCTCCCGGGCTATCCGGACTACCTCAAAGCTCTTGAAGAGTCGGGCCATCCTCTTGACCACCTGGAAGTACTTGATCATTTGTCCTTCCCGAGCTTCGTAATCACTGTTAACTTGGCTAGGGACCAATTGGGAGTCGGTGTGGATCCTGACTCGCTCGGCCCCCAGTCATCGGGCCATCTTGGCTCCCGAGATAATGGCTTCGTACTCGGAGGCATTGTTGGACTCCTGGAAGTTGAATTTTAAGGCGTACCGCAACTCTGCTCCTTCAGGGGACTTGAGAAGGACACCGGCGCCGCTTCCGGTCGTGTTGGAGGACCCGTCGACGAACAGGTCCCAAGTGGGCCTGGGCGCAGGTGGAGGTTCCTGCTCAATTGGGATGGTGCTTTCAGCGATGAAGTCCGCGAGGGCCTATCCTTTGATGGCCGAGCGGGGGCGATACGAGATGTCGTAGGCCCCGAGCATAATGGCCGATTTGACGAAGGGGTTCGCCGGTCAATACGACGATGGAGTAACCTTGAAAATAGGGTCGGAGGTGCTTGGACGAGGTAACCAACGCTAGCGCGAGTTTCTCGATTGCGGGGTACCTTCTTTCAGCCTCATTAAGTACCTTGCTAGTGTAGTAAACCGGTCTCTCGACCCCCGTGTCGTTCCTGACTAGGACCGAGCTTACTGTAGAAGGGGACGCCGAGAGGTAATGGTGTAGAGCTTCGCTCGGGGTTGGGTTGGATAGCACCAGGGGCGAGGCCAAGAATTCGTTGAGTTTGGCAAATGCCTTCTGACGTTCCTCTTCCGAGGCGAACATAGCAGATGCCATTTTGGGTCCCCTAAATAATTTGAAGAAGGGTAGGCATCATTCGGCTGCCCGGGACAGGAAGCGGTTGAGCGCAGCAATGCGCCCCGTAAGGCGTTGAACGTCCTTGATGCAGGTGGGTGGGCGCATGTTCAGGATGGCCTGAACCTTGTCGGGGTTGGCCTGGATCCCACGCTGAGTTACCAGGAAGCCTAGGAACTTCCTGGATCTGACTCCGAAGGTGCATTTAGTAGGGTTGAGCTTCATGTTGCACCTCAGGAGGGTGTCGAAGGTCTTGGCTAAGTCGGCAAGATGGTCTTCGGCCTTCGGCATTTTGACGAGCATGTCATCAATGTAGGCCTCGACGTTCCGATCGAGCTGTCCCTCGAAGATGTGATTGATCAGGCTCTGATATATTGTTCTAGCGTTCTTCAACCCAAACGGCATTTGGGTATAGCAGTGTACACCAAAGTTAGGGACGAAGGCAGTCTTCTCAATGTCCTCCGCGTCCATCCTGATCTGATGGTAACCGGAGTAGGCATCTAGGAAGCTGAGCAACTCGTTGCCAGAGGTTGAGTCGACCAGTTGATTAATGCTTGGCAGCGGTTAGCAATATTTCGAAGTAGCCTTGTTGAGGTCGGTGAAGTCTATGCACATTCGCCACTTTCCTAAAGCCTTTGGTACCAGGACGACGTTGGCGAGCCACGTAGGGTACAAGACCGGTCGAAAGAGGCCAGTCTTATGTCCCTTGATGACTTGCTCTTTGATGACTGCTTGCTTCTCCGAGGTGTGCTTTTTCCTGCGTTGCTGGACAGGTTTCACCGTTGGGTCGAGGTTGAGCTTGTGCATTACCACGTCTCCCGGGATCCCAGGTAGGTGCTCGTCAGACCATGCAAAGACTTGGATGTACTGGACAAGGAAATCCTTATATTTTTCTTGTTCCTTAGATGGTAGATCGGCTCTAATCTTGAATCCTAGAGTCAGTTCACCGTCGAGGAAGACCGTTAATAACTCGCCACCAGGCTTAGATGTTGCTGGTCCCTCCTCGGCTCCCTTTACTCCTTTATTTTTCCCTTCCGGCCTCGAGGCTTCAACCAAGATTATATAGCACCGTCTAGCCAATGCCTGGTTACCCCGGACCTCCCCCACGCCATACTTGGTAGGGAACTTCATTTTTTGGTGAAAGGTAGAGGGCACCGCTTTCAGTCAGCTGAGGATACCTCGGCCGAAGATGGTGTTATATGCCGTCATTCTCTTAATGACGATGAAGTCCATCATAACCGTAACGGTTTTGGGCGGTTTGCCGATAGTAACTGGCAGGCGTAGGGATCCCTCGGGATAAGTTGCCTGGCTGTTGAACCCACAGAGGGGTGTTAGGATCGGGCGAATTTAGATGGATTCTCTCCCATCTTGAGGAAACATTCATAGGATAATACATCAGGGGCACTACCATTGTCAACTAAGATCCTATCTATGTTACACTGGTTTATTGTAGCCGACACAACGAGAGCGTCATCATGCGGGGTCGTTAGCCCTTCCAGGTCCTGGTCGGAGAATACCAGGGTCTACGGTTCACTCGCCTGCAGGGCTCAACGGAGGCTCGGCTCGCCCGCTCGGCGTGACACTTTCTTCCTCGGCTGCTATCTCCTCCTGATGCCGCGCCGCCCGTGATGACATTGATGTGGACTCCACGGGGGGCATTGTCGATTTCTTCGGGGGCGCCTTGGTCTTCTTTCTGCCCGGCCACATATCGGGATAGGTGTCCGTGGCAGACGAGGTGCTCGATCTCTTCTTAAAGTTGATGGCAATCGCTGGTGTGATACCCGTGATCGCTGTGGAACAGGCAATTCTTGCGGCGATTGCGGTGCTTGGCCTTCATAGGCTCGGGCTAGTGGAGGAGACTCGAGCCTTTGATGTCTTCATAGATTTCGTAGACGGGAGCGATAAGCGGGGTACACCGCTCATACTTTCTGAAGTCCCGCGATCAATGACACCCAAGAGGGGGGTGAATTGGGTGTTTACAAATTTTAAGGAAACTTTTGGCCTTTTCAAATATGTGATAAACACTAATTAGGAGGTTGAAAGTGGTTAAAGAGATTCTCTCAAACTCTCCGTTCCCACACGAGCATGTAACGAAATAAAATAATCAAACCACACACATGCACAACCCAAACCACAATGCACAGCGATTTTAAGGTGGTTCGGATGCAACAGCGGCAATCCTACGTCCACCCCTCACCAAACTCGGTGATGCTTCCCTCGGGATAAAACCCCAAACGGAGACGACGCTCCAAACACACACGCAGGATGACGCCTGCCCACATACACGGGGTCGTACCCCAACACACACTCATATACGGAGACGAGGTCTCCAACACGATCCAACAAGCAGATCAACAAGACACACACACGCTGCGACAAGTGCAGCACTCCACACACACAAACACTAAGATCTAGATAAAACCACACACACACGTAGATCTAAAAAGACCTACGCACACACGAATCAAAAATGACACGCATACACACGACCACGGATCCAGTAACGATCCACACACACACAAGTTCACAGTTTATACAAAACACGAATATGAACTTGAAACACAATAAGGCATAGTTTAGAATGCTCCTGATTTAGGCTCCCCCTGAGTGTATGCTCTGGATGTTTGTGTTGATTCCTTCTTTACTTGAATGGCTTGAGACTCAGCTTGAATGGCCTTGTATTTGATGTAGATCTTCTTGCATGGAGTACTGTTCACTGCTACAATACTTCTTTCTTCTTTCACTTGGACAACCTTCTCTTAAGCCTTTCTTGTGACCATTGCCTGATTAGAACTCCTTGGCTTGAGAAGATGCTTGAATGGCTTCAGTTGATGCTAGAACGGCTTCGATCGGATGATGAACTTGTTGAAAGGAATGTTGTTCATGAACGTTGCAGCAATCTTCATTTGATAGCTTTCCTCTCGATCTCTCCTTGTTGATTTCTTGCTTCTTCAGTTCTTGGGAGGATGAAGGCTTCGAAATGGATCTTGAACCCTCAACTATGGATGAAGCTTTGCCCACGGATCAATGTTCATGGCTACAGTGATTCACCTCTTCTTTGAGCCCCCTTGATCTCTCTCTCTCTCTTTGTTGATTTCTACTCTTATAGTCTCTTGGGGTTTATGACCTCAAGGAGAGGTTTTATAACCCTTGGAAGGTCTATGGACAATCCCCAGACCAGATCCACTAAATCTGGAGGGTTTGGTGGCTTTGGGATTAAACAATAGCAAGAGGAAGGGCTTTCCTCGAAGTGACAAAAAATCAACAAAATGGGCAGTTCGAGGCTGGCGGTCGACCGGCGGTCATGGGGCGGTCGACCGAAATTTTACAGGTTTCGATGTTTTGGTTGCTGGGAGAACCGGTCGACCGGACGCCTTGGGGCGGTCGACCGCTACCAGTAGAATCTGGAATTTTTAGGCTCTGGCAATTCTGGTCGACCGGCCAAGGCGTGTAGGCCGACCGGAAAGACCGATACCTGCAAAATTGAAGTGTTAGCTCAAAAAAACATGTCCATAATTCAAGGGCTTCATGTCCATATCAAATCCATGCATTTTGGGATTGGATTCATTTGGTTTATGCATTTGAAATGTCTAAACCATTTGAGTAATTCTAAATTTTATTCCGGGGACTCTGCCCCCAGAAACCCTCGCAAGGGGCGCTGCCCCCTTGACCGCCGCGACCTGACCGGGTAGGTCGATCCCCGCGACCTGACCGCGCAGGTCGATCCGCTGGCGAGGGCGCACGATGGCCAGAAGGGTTTCATGTTTAATATGCATGAATGAGGTGTATTAAGGAGAGGTATATGAGATACACATGGTGAGATCGATGCTAAGACAAGGTAAGAGTCTCACCAATGGTTCTGTGACAGTACATGACATATACCACCTGTTTTAGATTGTAGAGGAGCAGGGTGAGTATCCACACGTATGGTTCACCAGGTGACTGCCATGAGTTTAGTCCTGCAAGCAAGATAGTCAGGGTTAATACCATGCTTGTTCACATTAAAGAGGTTATAAAACCTCTTGCCTCTTGTAAAACCAACATATGCAAACCAAGGATCAAGACCATGTAACCGTTGCCATTTGACATCTCAGCCATACATAGATAATAGGAGCATGAGCAATCAACCACAAGTTTAGTTATCATCACTTAATCACACATTAAGTTTAGTTATCATCAAAATCATAACTTAACAATCACAACAATCATCAAAACCATAACTCAACACTTTCGGGACAGCTCTTTGCGGTCTCTGTCTTGGTTCCTCCTCTTTCCTTGGCTCGTCCCTTGCTTGGATGGTCGCTTCTTGTCCCCCTCTCGACCCGAGCTTGTGGTGCCTCGGCAGGTGCTGAGGACTTCCTCGCACTCTGCGTGGCGCAGGGCCAGGGTCACTAGCTCGGCGAGGGAGGTGAGAGGATGAAGCACTAGCTCACGTCGTAGGTTCTTATCACGGGTACCCCTGGTCAGTGCGGTGATGGCCGAGGCAACATCCAGGCGGGGGATGCGCAGGGCTTCCGATTTGAATCGGTTGATATAAGCCCGCAACTTCTCCCCATGTTCCTACGTGAGGGCCAGTAATCCCTCTACTTACCGGGGTGGACCGCTACCGGTGAAGCTTTCCTTGAACACTCGCCCGAACTGCTTGAAGTTGTGAATGCTGCCGGAGGCGAGGACCTCGAACCATGCCTAAGCACCCTGGACTAGCGTGGTCACGAACGCTCGGCACTTGATTACGTCTGACACCCCATGCAAGGTCATCAGGGTGTCGAAGCTATCGTAATGATCGGCTGGGTCTCCCTAGCCGTCATACGACTTGAAGGTTGGAAGTGAGATCCTGGGGGAGATCTCTGCCTTCAAGATATAATCGGAGAACGGGGAGTCCTCCACAGGAGAGGTCTTCTGCAAGGTGTGGAAAGCACGCTCTTGCTCTGTGAAACGCCTCTCAAAGTCTCACAGTCGGAGGGACAGCTCCGATTGTCGCTGGCCCGAAGGGCTGGGGGGCGCACTTGCATGCTGTCCCGGCGCTCCTTAAGGGCCTCAGTTTTTGGGAACTGTCAGTGTGCTCCAGACTTCTCCCTCCTCGGGGTGGAGGAGGCTTCCTGCTCCGGGGGAGGGGCATGCGATGGTCCTCCTGACAGGTTGCGGATGAGCCGCCACCCCCGGAGGGTAAAACGGCCTCCAGCGGTTTACTGGGAGGCATCATCGCGGGGGTGGGGGGGGGCCTCTTCCAGGGGAGATGCGACTTCTCCTCCCTGGCCGCCTGGGCCCTCATGAGATCCACGAGGACATCCAGTTTTACGTTGAGGGTTTGGAGGGCATCGGTACTCCCGTCAGGAAGCTGTTCCCCCGCCACCGACAAAGGTATTTCATTGGCATGGTAGCCTGACGTGGAATTCTCTATGGGGAGGGAAGGTGCACCTTCTTTCGTCACCCGGGCCTTTCTCTTGTCGCCAGCAGTCCTCCTGCCAGAACTCCTTCGCACCATGATGGCTCTTCATTCGTTTCCCACAGACGGCGCCAGATGAAGAGGGGCGATCTCGCATTACTCCTATGCGGGGAAGAGGATGACCACGTACGCTTGAAGGATGAACTGCAAGATTGGAAATAGGTCAAAGGTGCCCAATGATGGATCCCCGGGGAATACCCTTCGATGGTTAAGTCAGCAACTGTAGTAGAGCACTGGTGCAAAGAGAGGAGTTAGGAGGAAGATGGGAGCGCAAGATCCCTTTCCACCAAAAGGTGAAGTGGTTCCTGCTCAGGGTTTTTGGCTTACCTCTACACAGTAGGGCTCTTCCAGCTTAAATAGTGGCTTGTTGAGTGAATGATCCCTATAAGCTGAGGAGTTTCAGGGGGGGTTACATCCTCCTTGCGGGCTCTTTATAGCATGCGGACTCTTGATCTCTCCTATCCCTTTGAGCTCCCCGCTATTAAAGGACTCGTAACGGCCGTACAAATAAGCTTCCATCAGTTGGCCAAAGCAAGAGGCACTGGCCTAGGAGGGGTCTCCCGAGCGATGAGTGCGCAGTCGGGACAAGGAATAAGTGGCTCCGAAGGAGCTTTCCCGATCGAACTGATGCTCGGACTTCCCAACCCGAAGGCTGCCTAGGAAGTGCTTATTCAGAGTGAGTTATTAGGCTTATATTAAGTGGGCCCTGGGGCTGTCACTTTAAGGAGTTGGGCCTCGTTGGGTCGGGTCGGACCTCGTTTGGCCTCTCCGTACAGGCGGTTAGATTTCTCCTCTCCAAGGTTGAAATTGAAACTTAGAATTTCTTTTAGAGAAAGAATAGATGAATGTTTTCTTTTTAGTTTTTTAGAATTTAAATGAACATGAAATAAATCTAAAGAAATATGGAGGGTTAAGAAATAGAAATTGGAAATTTAGAGAGGGAGAATTTTAATCCAACAAAAATTGAATACGAAATAAAAATGGATGAACTGGGATAGATTTACGGCCGTGGTGTGAGGGTAACGGTGTCGCCTCCTCGAGTCTTTGATTTATGAATCGTTGAAGACGACTACGTATACTCGACTGGAGATACGGACCACTTCTCTTGACCATCTTTGGAAGAAGTTTAGAAGATGATAGAGAAAGAAATTTTGAAGAAAGTTTAGATAGAGTTGGGACAAGATGATGCAACATAAAAATGAAGAATTGAACAGAATGAAGAAACACCAGAATTGAACTTAAATAAAACAAACTTATAAGTGCATTATAACAAAAGCAATATAAATTACAACAAAGCTAAAGCAAGAAGAAATGGAGATGGAGAGGAAGAGATCTTACTCCTAACACTAACAAATGGAGGGGACAAGAATGAGAGCTTGCTACCTACGTAACCGAGTGGGAGAGGTGCCTCCCCATGCCCTCCTTTTATAGGGCCCAAAGCTACCCATGTTACTCCATGTGAACACCCCAAGATGCCATTTTTGACTTGGAATGGGAGGCCACAATGTGTTGCACACTTTAGTATTTTTTAATGAAATTTTCTCTTTCTCTTTTTCCTCTTTCTCCCTCTTTCTCCCTCTTTCTCTCCCTTTCTCTCTCCTTGGCCGACGTCGCATGCTTTCTTTCTCCTCTTCTCTCGCATGCGTCCGCCTACTTGCTTTCGTGTTCACCCGCTTAAGAAGGCTGACCTCCCGCACCCGAAGCCGTTGCTAGCCGCCTGCCGACCTGCCGCAGTAACCCGTCCTCTCTCCTCCTTTTCTCTCTCTTTGCTGCGTCGTGTGAATGGGCCTTGGGAGAAGCCGCAGTTGCCTTTGGCCACATGAGGAAGTGTGAAGGGTGCTAGCCATTGCCAACGTGAAGAAGGGGCCTTGCTGCCCACGTGAGATCCAGCTGGCCTGTTGTTGCCGTTCGCATGAAGGAGGCGCTACTTGCGTGTGACGACCGCAGTCGCCTTTATTGAAGACACTCGCCTTGTGAGAAGTTTCTTTCGCCGCCAATCGCCCCCGGGTGTGCCATTGACTCTCGCCCTACTGCTCCCGTTCGTGAAGGAGCCTTCCCCGCATGAGAACGTTGCTCGCGCTCGTTTGCACCCGCCGAAGGAGGCCACGCCGCATTCGCCCGCCAGCTTGCCTTGACCCACATGCATGGGCCTGCTGATCACGCCTGCCGATGTGAAGAGCCCGCCAGCGCCTGCCTTCCTTTGCCTGAGAGCCACCCTCGTTATATATATATATATATATATATATACCGTCAACTTCTTTTTTTTTCTTTTCACCAAGCCAATGCTTGCATGGCCTTGGACCCATATTTATTATTGTTTTTTCTTGCTCATGGATTTTGGCCCATTTATGGAGCTTTTTTTTTCTTGCCATCATCCTCCTCTGAGTACCTGCAAAATAAAATCATTTATTTCTCAAAATTTAATTAATTTCATCAAATTAAACATTTTAGTCTGAAATTGTAATTAAGTGTGATAAGTGCATATTTATTCATATTAAAGCTCATAAAAGTGTGTATAACATAAATAAAACATGTAAAAAATGCACACTCATCACACCCCCCAACTTACTCAATGCTAGTCCCTTAGCAATGCAAACAATTTTAGAGTTTAGGACCAACAAGAGTTTAAAATATCCAAACCTCATTTCCAGATCATCTTTCATAGAGTTGACTTAGGAGCATGATTTTGGATCAGTTAAGCATACTAACCTTAAATGAGATATTTATGATCATAACTGAGAATGCATCTAAAGTTCAATAGCACTCGTGCTCATAAAATCTAAATCCACAGCCAGACAATTGCATCCCTCGTATTACTATTCCAGATAGGTGTCATTCAAATTTACATTTTTGAGTTCGGAACATTGAGCATGGTAGCTTTCACTCTGCCTTATTTCATTGCATCATTTTTTTTCAAACACATGGTGCTGCACATCTCTTCACCGTTTGACACGAACCTTAACTCTTGTCTTAGGAGAAGCAAGCCCAGTTACTAAGATTCAGGGCATTTTCCATGGTTTATTTTATTTTTCATACTTTTTTTTCAATGTGTGATTTTCACACTTGATTTGGCAGGTAGCTGTTTCCAAAAAGATTTCTTCACTGAAAACTTTAAACTATCAGACACCACACTTAAATAACAGAAGGTTTGTCCTGCTTGCTTTATTAGTGTGTTAGTGATTTTATTTTTGTCAGTGCTAATAGACTTTCAGAAGATTCTAAGTCAGTTTCTCGTGGCTAGATTACAAAATAAGCGCCATCATCCCTCGCCATAGTCTCTTCCATTCTAGATTTTCTTTCATGAGAGCATGAAGCATGAAAACTCCGTTGGGTTGGTTTCATAATGTTGTTTTTTTTTTTTTGAAATGAGGTTGTATAAGATAACATGATTTCCGTCCCCCCCAACTTAAATGACATTATCCTCAATGGCATGAACAATATGGAATAATGAACAATGTAAACATGATAGTTTCGGGAAAGAACGGGACAACCTGAGGTGAACTTCGACGGCCTTAGTGTTTTGACGGCTTGGCAGAGGTATAAGTAATCTCCTTTCTCCCCCCAGCTGATCCTTTATTCAAACCTGTAAAATAAAAATAAAATAACAATAAAACTTGGGTTGCCTCCCAAGAAGCCATTTATTAGCACATGAAAATTTTAAAACGTTAGGTTACCTCCCAAGAAGCGCTAAGTTTTATGTCTTCAGCTAGACGCAATGTAGCTCACTAACCAACGGGTGACATTCAGAATGAGCCACCAAGTGATCTTATCCTCTAATAAATTATGACCCTTGTACCATTGGAGGAAAAGATTATGCCTCGACGCATGTGGGCTAGAAGAATGCCAAGGTGGATCTAGCAATTTGGATGGACCACCTCCGTCAGAGAATGACAGAAGAATTATCATATCTTAAATTATAAAATATTCCTCTGTATATTTAGGGTCTTTATAAGTGTTAAACACATCAATGCGGACCTTACTTTCCCCCAACTATTCTTCTTCATTCTCACTTTGAGGATTTACTTGCGTACCGTTCAGGTGAGAAAGGATGAGGGTGTTATGGATTTTTGGGGAGTCCACCACATAGTCAATGTCAAGGGGACATGGAGGATCGGGAAGGAAATAAGTACCCTCCTCAACACAAGGATTCTCATAATATTCAGGTGGATCTGACCAGTTGGCTAGTTGTAGAATGTCCGAGATGATTTGGGATTCACCAAGGTCTGGGATGGGTAAAAGATCCACATCCTCCCCTAAATCAAGTGGAGTACCTTGTTCCTCAATTACCCAAGAAGAATGGTTTATGACTACACTCAATTCACTCTCCAAGCTCACATTTTCCCCATCCTTTACTTGGAACAAGGACGTATCAATTTCAGGAAGGGAGAGATAAGAAATTTGATCATCAATCAGTGTGTCTACTTCCCCTTCTTCTCCCTCCAACTTAAAATCAACAGACTCACCATTACCCTCTTCACAGATGGAGTTTGGTTTAGGCATCTTAGGGTGCTCTTCACTAACTCCCTCTAAGTCCTCCTCATAAGATTCCTCTATGCTCTGCTCAAGATCAAAAGTGATATGAGTGTTGGACTGGGGAATCATGGATTGATCATCCACTTCCATTCTTTCTATGTTTTCAGCAAGCTGGCTCATCAAGGACTCTAACCTGGAAATGGATTGAGCATTAGTTAAGATGTGTTGTTGCATTTGATTAATCATCTCTTCCTTTTGATCTGTGGATGGAAGAGATAGACAAGTGAGCTAAGAGTCAGACTGCGATGGATAGAAATTTGGAGAGTAATCAGTCTGAGAATGAGGCGATGGAGAGTGTATGGGTTGTCCTCCATAATGGGCTTGATCATAGGAATCATTTGGGTATTGAGCCTAATTTGGAAATTCTTGTTCTAGAGGACTTTGGGCTTGATCTTGATAAGATTCCCAAGAAGAATCATGTTGATCTCCCCAACTAAAATTAAATTTGTGTGCACATGGGTCATAATAAGGTGTGGAGAGGTTTTGAGATAGTTGGGGTTGCCTTGCTTGGTCCATCCAAGAGATTGTTAGTTGAGCTTCCCAGCTTGAATTATAAGTATCAGAAGGTGATATGTAATCGGGCTGAGAGAACCGTTGGACATATTGGGTTTGCTCCGGGGTGAAAGATAGATCATGCCCCCCATGGAAGAACTGAGTGGTTTGTGAAGTCCCGCAATCAATGGCACCCAAGAGGGGGGTGAATTGGGTGATATCAAAATTTTAACAAAATTATACTCAATTTTAACTTTATGTGAAAACACTATGGATCTAGTGCAAGACAAAAAGGATCTATCAAAATCAATCACTACAATAACCCTTGGTACTAGGTGGAGTTGGCAAATCCGTAGATTCACTCAACGCAGGCTGTTATCTTTCCGGCAAGAGTAACCATGTCAGTCCGAATCCGGCTTTTGATATATCGAGGATCTATTTGAAAGTGATCAGTTAATCTAGATCTAATAAGCACAAATAATCTACTTCCACAAACATGCGTAGGAGGGGGATAGAAGAGAAGGAACAAACCATAATGAGACAGTGATTTTAAGGTGGTTCGGATGCCACTGCAGCAACCTACGTCCACCCCTCACTAACAGTGAGGATCCACACACTATCTTGTAAAGAGATACAAGATCGAACACACACACACACACACTTACACACACACACACACACACACAAAACAAATCAGACTTATCTGCACACACACACGGGATGGTTTTAGAATTACACAACAAGCACACTTGAAGCTTAGAAAGATTGAGAATGAAAACACAAAAGAAAAGACTTGATTGATGCTCCCCCTTAGTTGATGAAGAGTTTCTTGGATGCAGCTTCAACTCCACTTGGCTTGGGATTGATCTCCTTCAGATATGACTTGATCTTCACTTGGGGATGGATGAAGAAGGATGAAGAACTTCCTCCCGGAGCACTGTTCACGTCTACAGTGCTAACTCCCTTCTCTTCCCTTTGGTAGCCTCCTTAATCCCTCTTAGAGCATTAGGGTTTCTTATCCCAAAGAGATGGTTTTATAACTCTTGAATGGTCAAGAGACAACCCAGGAACCAGATCTACAAAACCTGGAAGGTTTGGTGGCTTTGGTATTAAACAATACCAAGAGGATATGCTTCTTTCGAGATGGACAAAAGTCAACATTTATGGGCTTATCGGGGCTGGCGGTCGACCTGCAGAGGCCAGCGGTCGATCGCTCTGAGAATTCTTGTAGCCATTTAACTGCTAGAAAAATCGGTTGACCGCTAGGGATCTGGCGGTCGACCGCCAGTTTTACAGGTTCCCTTCTTTCAATTCTGTGATTTCAGGTCGACCGCCAATGGTCCAGAGGTCGACCGAGAATCTCCAATCCTGTAAAATCCAAGTGTTAGCCCACTAAAATGAGCTTGTGTTATGGTTGATTACAAGTTCGCTTAGGCTCATTTTAACACATGGGAGGATTCATGAACACTAAACTTAAATGGGATGGAATTTGATGGTTTCTAGCATAAAACTTTGTTCTAATACATGGCACGTAGGAGATAAATGTCCTGAGTTTTATTATCATCAAAATCACTCGGATACGCTCAACAATCTACCCCTTTTTGTGATGACAAAAGCTAGGCATTTAAATTCACGTGTTCAAACCATTGTGCCTTTGAGCAAGTTTTCAAAACGAGGTCAATTACATTTTGAAATTCAGTTGAAATCCATCAATTTTGAAACGTTGAACTCAATGTTTGAAATGCATTCAACACGTCCATTTCAGCATGGCACATCACTTCCAACACAAACAATTCAACATATCAATACCGGCCATTCAACACTTATTTGCCAAATTGAAAAGAAGTGAGAGAGGAGAGAGCCAATCGTGTAAATTCAAAGAGTGCATTCTTCCATTCATTCTCATTAGTTCAATACAGGGTACACTGAATGCAAGAGGTGAAAATGGACTCAACAGACAAAGGAATGCAACCACTAATGCAATACAACCAACATGCACGAAGGAATGCAACCACTAATGCAATACAACCAACATGCTCAAACTACAATGCATAGATAGACATACATGCAGTCAGGCAAACACACATAGCATATATAGATAAGCCTAATAGCCTACTTCTCCCAATTTGACATCAGCAAAAAGCAGAGGGAAGGGATACAAAAAGTGGACAAAAGTGACACGAGTGACCGAAGAACAGCTACACAACAGGGTGATCCGCAGCTTCCTCGCCATGAACACCATCCGGGGCACCAACATCATGGGGAGAGCCAGTAGGAGCAGGAGCAGGAGGACGAGGAATACGATCCTCAATGGCATGGAGAATCTCATCATGATGAAGAAGCTGGCAACGGATGGTAAGAAGGGATTGGTTGTTGAGCCGAAAGGCTTCACGGTTATCTTCATGGCTGGCATAGAGAGTGTCCATGTGGGTAGAAAGATCATCCAGAGCGTGAGTGAAGGAGTCCATTCGTCCAATCATGGTATCCATAAAAGTGTCCAATCGCCCAAGGGTGGAGTCAATCTGAGTTTCTATGCCTAAAAGATGCCTATCCAGAGTCTCATAGTCCCCCCAAGTAGGATGCCCAGCACCATGAGTGGAAGACTCCCCATGAAAGTACTGCGGTGGTGGAGGAAGATCCTCGGGTGGAGGCACATCCGCGGGCTGTACTTGTGTAGGTGCATCTTGGTGATCTTGCTGTTGTTCCTATTCTTGCTCTTCTTCACTGTCATCCTCTTCCCCATAAACTGGGACAGCATGATGAAGCTCACCATTTGCAGCACGATAATATCCCATATCAGAGAAAATCTTATGCTTATTATAAATGTCATCCTGTCGGACCAGAACAAACTGCTCACCCTCTAATAGGACTCCAACAAAGGTGAAAACTCCAGTGAGTTGAGAAGCATAGGGCAGGGACCTCCGTAAATGAGTACGTCATCGTCCTATCAATTGAGTCATAAGCCATCCCATATCAACTAATTCGCCATTCATAACATGATAGAATAGGAATCGGTGCACCTCAGTGACTTCATCTCGGCTGCCACTCTTTGGATAAATGAGTGTAGTAAACATGTGATGGAGGACCCGTTGCAGTGCGGGAAAGTGGTTGGCATTGAGCTCAATTAGATCACTCACACCGCGCACAAACTCACAGCACGTCATGGCAATAAAACTTTCCTCAACTGCACCATGCCCAAAGCTCATATGTGCACCATTGGAAAAAACACCTAGGGCACGGTTGAATAATTCTGGAGTAATACAGATCTCAGTGCCCTGAACCATGGTGTACAACCTCCCATTTCTGTCAACCAAATTACCATAGAACTGTTGTACTAGATATGGATAGTAGCGGTTGTATCTAGTGACAAAATCAATCCATCCCAGTTGCATTAAGAAAACTATATAAATGTCGGGCAGGATTTCATTCATCTCCTCAAAATCGACAAGACGGGGGTCGATGATAGTTCTTGGAGGTAACCTGGGTGCCGGAGCCTGCGGGGGTGGTGCGGCTGGAGCTTCACGTCTCTGAGCACTAGGTTCCCCTTGGAGAAGACGCCGAGTACTCCTTCTAGGTGGCATTTTAGACGCAAAACCCGGAGATGATCCTCTTGAAAGGTAGAACCTCTACCTTGGGATAGAGATAGAGACACCTGGAAGGACTGTGAACACATTCTTCACGCTATGGAACTCAGGGAAGGGTGACACGAAAGCACGAATGCCGGCAAGGTGTCGTTCTGAAATGGAGAACAATCGGCCGGATCGTGTGCGGAGAGAGGAGATGGGGGTTTTTTCTGGCTTAGAAGATGAGAGTGAGATGTGCTAGGGTTAGGGGGGAGTAAGGGAGAGAGAATGGAATGCAATAGAATGAGGAAAGGAGGGAGAAAACCCCCTTAAGTTGGGGTTCGGACGCGGCTGAACCGGCCCGGTTCGCCGCTGGCGGTCGACCGGCACGAAGCTAGCGGTCGACCGCTGGGGCAAAGAAACCCCATTCTTGACCCCAAGAGAGAATGTGTCTAGCCAGCGACCTCTAGAGATAAAAGTGGGCTCCATGACCTTGTGACATCTCCCATTTATACAAAATCACATTTTCCTTTTTTTTATTCCTTTTCCTTTTTTATAACATTTTTTTCTTTTTTTTGCTAAACCAAGGATGATATCAAGCATGAGTCGACTACGGAATCCCCTTTTTGAGACTACTTAGAACACTAGATCACTAGTCCACATTTATTTATCAAGGAATATTCAGTTTTAGGAATGTGTCAAGGAAGAAGTGTGTATATATATATATAAGTACAGGCACACATGCTAGGTATTATCATACATAATAGAAAGAAAACACACACAATGCATGCATCTCACATAATCTACCCCAAAAAAATCAACCTAGTGCAGACCTAAGTACGTATGCCCTCACCCTTGCACATGCCAAGTTCTCTCCTAATTTTATTGAATTGATCCTGATTTAGGGGTTTTGTGAAGATGTCAGCCAATTGGTTGAGTGAATCAATAAACTTGAACTCAAAGACTCATTTCCCTACATGATCTCTCAGAAAGTGATGCCGAATGTCAATGTGTTTGGTTTTGGAGTGTTGAACAGGATTTTTTGATAGATTAATTGCACTCGTATTATCACATAAGATCGGCACACAATCCACTTCAACATTCAAATCAAGTAATTGATTTTTGATCCAAAGTACTTGGGCTCCACAACTTCTGGCGGCTACATATTCAGCCTCGGCCGTTGAAAGAGCTACTGAATGTTGTTTCTTGGAGGCCCATGAAACTAGGCACCCGCCAAGAAACAGACAGTACCCACTTGTACTTTTACAATCTACAATGCACCCGGCATAATCCGCATCGGTATAAGCAATTAAATCAAAAGAACTACCGATGGGAAATCACAAGCCAAAATCTATCGTGCCAATTAGGTATCTAAGAATGCGTTTAACAGCTGATAAGTGAGATTCTTTAGGGCATGAGTGGAAACGGGCACAAAGACATACACTGAATTGAATGTCAGGGCGGCAAGCTGTAAGGTACAGTAGTGATCCGATCATACCTTGAAACAGTGTAGAATCTACTGTTTTACCATTTTCATCCTTATCCAGCTTTGTGGTGGTGGCCATGGGAGTTGATATGGGTTTTGCTTCCGCCATCCCGTATTTCTTCAGCAGGTCCATAGTATATTTGTCTTGATTGATGAATATTCCTTCTGAAGTTTGTTTCACCTGCAATCCAAGGAAGAAAGTCAGCTCCCCCATTAAGCTCATCTCGAATTCTCCTCGCATAATTTTTGCAAATTCATCACATAAAGCATTGTTAGTAGATCCAAAAATAATGACATCCACATACACTTGAACTACTAAAATGTCTTTACCTGATTTCCTTGTGAAAAGTATTTGATCAACCTTACATCTCTTGAAGCCATTTTCAACCAGAAATGAGGTAAGCCATTCATACCATGCCCTTGGTGCTTGTTTTAGTCCGTACAAGGCCTTTTAGAGCTTATACACATGTCGTGGATGTTTGGAATCTTCAAAACCTGGAGGTTGCTCTACAAAAACATCCTCCTTGATATAGCCATTAAGAAATGCAGATTTAACATCCATTTGAAATAATTTAAAGTTCAAAGAGCAAGCATAGGACAGTAAGATCCGGACTACTTCAAGTCTAGCAATCGGTGCAAAGGACTCATCAAAATCAATCCCCATTTCCTTGCTATACCCCTTAGCTACAAGCCGGGCCTTATTCCTAACAACCAATCCCGCATCATTTAGCTTGTTTCTAAAAACCCAACGGGTTCCAATAGTGAGATGGCTCTTAGGACGCGGCACGAGAGTCCACACCGCGTTTCTTTCAAACTGGTGCAACTCTTCATGCATAGCTTGAGTCTAGGATTTATTTTGAAGAGCTTCATGAATGTCCTTGGGCTCTTCTTGTGAAAGTAAGGCCATCAAATCTTCCTCTTCTACTTGCCTTAGAGAGGACCTTGTTTTCACTCCATCCTCCAAATTTCCTATGATGCTCACAGCTGGATGATCCTTTAGAAATGTGGAAGAACTGGGTAAGTCAGGATGCTGCACTTGTGGTTCTTGTAGTGTCTCAAGTGTAGGATCTTCATCTTCTTCACTCTTGCTTGAGATTGCTTTCAATGGCTCATCCTTAGCTCCGACATTAGTTGAGGTCCTAGGAGCTTCATCTGCATCCATGGTAGAAGAAATTTGATTTGTCAGTTTTGATTCTGATTCATCAAAAATAACATGAGGACTTTCTTCAACGACTAAAGTCCTTTTATTGAATAAACGGTAAGCTCTAGAATTGAGTGCATAACATAGAAAGATTCATTTGTCATTCTTTTCATCAAACTTACCTAGGTTAGACTTACCGTTGTTGAGAATGTAGCAAGAGCATCCAAAGGGTTTAAGATATGAGATGTTTAGTTTCTTACCCTTGTAGAGCTCATATGAAGTTTTCTTCCGAACAGGCCTTACAAGCCATTGCCCTGTTGATGATGTAGCATGATGTACTTACTGCCTCAGTCCAAAAATATTTAGGTAGAGAGTTTTCACTTAGCATGGTCCGGGCCATGTCTATGAACGTTCTGTTTTTCCTCTCCACTACACCATTTTGCTGGGGCGTCCTTGGTGATGAGAAATTATGTGTGTACCCCTGATTTTCACAGAAAATGTTGAATTCATGATTTTCAAATTCACCACCATGATCACTCTGGATGGTGGTAATGAGATAGCCTCTATCATTTTGGATTTTCCTGCAAAACAATTGAAACTCCGTCAAGGCATCACTTTTATTGGCTAAAAATAACACCCATGTAAATCTGGAGTGATCATCAACAATTACAAATCCAAAAGATTTACCCCATAGGCTGGATATCCTAGTGCGACAGAACAAATCAATATGCAGCAGTTCTAGAGGCCGAGAGGTAGGGACAACGTTTTTATTTTTGAAGGAAGCACGTGTTTGCTTGCCTTTTTTGCAAGCCTCACAGACTTTGTTGCTTTCAAATTTTAATTTTGGCAAGCCATTTACCAAGTCATGTCTAGACAACTTAGAGATCACTCCAAAACTAGCATGACCTAGTCTTCGATGCCATAGCCATACATTTTCATGATTGTTTGCTACCAGACACACATCATCAAGATCAATGGTGTACACATTATTGTTCCTTTTACCGATGAATTTGATCTCATTTGAAATTTGGCTCATGACAAGGCAGTGAGTTTCATCAAAAACAATCTTAAATCATTTATCACACAACTGACTTATGCTCAGCAGATTATGATTTAATCCTTTCACCAAAAGGACATTTTCAATCAAGATTTCAGAATTCTTACCTATGTTTCTAACTCCAATTATTTTACCTTTATCCTTTCAACCAAAAGTAACTGAACCTCCTTCCTTTTCTTACAGCTTGGAAAACACATTCTTGTCCCCTGTCATATGCCTTGAACAGCTGCTGTCCAAATACCATTTTCTCCCCCTGGCTTCAAGACATAACTGCAAGAAACAAAAATCTCATGTAATTGTTTTTTGCGGGTGTTCTCTTTATCCATGGAACATGATATTTAGGTGTGCTTTGTCTAAACCAGCAGTTGGAAATCACATGACCAAGTCTACCACAATGTAAGCAATTAACATGTAAGAGTGTTCTTTGATACATGTGTGGTTTAGGCTGAACATGTTGGGGCTTGGTGTGAGAACATGATGCACAGTCATTTCCTTTTTCATGAACGTGAGATGTGGTGATCTTATGTTCAAGAGATTTTTTATTCTGGGGTATGTACCCCAATCCTTCTCTCTGGAAGTTAACTTTAACTCCCAAAATATTATCTAGGTTTTGTTTCCCTTTAACAAACCTAGAAAGAGTGGACTGCAAGTCAGTCACTTCTTTATTCAGGCTCACATTTTCATTTTTGATTTTTGACATGGAAGATGTTAGAATTTCTTTTTCATCCTTGAGCTTTTGACACACATTTTCAATTTCAGAAATTTTACATGAAAGTTCCTCTTTGACTTCTTCAAGATCTGAAAAGGTTTGAAGCAATGTTCCTTTTTTCTCAGATAGCTCAAACCATTCTTGTTCCAATTTCTCAAATCTAGCATAAATATCATCATGGGCTGACTCATCAATCTTTTTCTTGAGATTTTTATTTTTAGATCTAATTTTTTTGTATTTAGTATATAGCTTTTCATATTCTGACTCCCACTGTTCATTTGAAATAAAATCTGGTTCAGAATTTACCTCGGTTGATTCATCTTCATGTGCCATGAGGCACAGGCTTTTCACCAGCTCTTGAATCTCCTCGTCGGACGGTTCGTCCTCTTCGTCGCTCCATGTGACGACCATGGCCTTGGGCTTTCTGAATTTATACTTTTTGATTTTCTTCTTCAGATATGGGCACTCTCTCCTCATGTGCCCGGGCTTCTTGCATTCGTAGCATATAATGCTACTTGGTTTGCTTGGTTCACCCTTGGCTCAAGTGGACTTTATTGGCCCTTTTCTGAAGTTACCTTGAAAGTTCCTCTTTTTTCTCAAGAATCTCTTCACTTCGCGAGTTGTCATGGCCAAGTCTTCTTCTTCATTGCTTGCCTCGCTGGATTCCTCTTCTTGAAAGTCATCATCAGATTGATGAGCTTTCAATCCCATGACTTTCTTCTTCTTCGGATCTTCCTCGGTTGTTCTCTTCATATTTATCTCATAGGTCATGAGTGACCCTATGGGTTCATCCAAGGAAAGTGTGGACAGATTTTTGGAATCTTCGATCACGGTGGCTTTTGTGTGCCACGCGGAAGGCAGTGACCTTAGAACCTTCCTCACAAGGTCGGAGTTTGTGTACTCCTTCCCAAGGCTTTTGAGACCATTCGTGATCTCAGTTAGCCTTGCGAACATTTCAGAAATTGTTTCTTTGGGCTTCATTTTGAACAGCTCGTAATCGCTGACGAGCAGGTTAGCCTTGGTTTCTTTGACCTCCGAGGTTCCTTCATATATGAGACGCAGCTTGTCCCATATTTCTTTGGCTGAGCTGCACATAGAAACACGAGAGAACTCATTAGGATGAATAGCACATTGCATAATATTCATGGCATTGAAATTTATAGTGCATTTTTAAACTTCCTCGGGTGTCCATTTCTTTTCATCATCCCCGAGTTTGTATGGACCCTTGTCCACAACTCTCCAGATCTCATACTCGTGGGCTCTTAAGAAAACATTGCAAAAGATCATTGAATTTCATACAATTTTCATCAATTCAACATAGAACTAATTTAGGATCTCAGAGTTCAAACCAACAATCAAACATGAACTTTGCCTTTTCAACAACACACAAAAACTCGTCGAGTCAGTCATCATGAAAATCTAGAGAGTAAAGCTGCAATCCACTTGATCACATTGCCTTGGTCATCATCAAAACTCTCTAAGCCACACATCATAACCTTGGGGGCAACATCTAGCAATGCTCGATCAAAAGTAACACCACCTATGTCACATGATATCAACGGAGCTCCGGGACCCTTCAATTTCTTTGGTATATGATTCATCAAACGGCACTCACATCCTCAGACAAGCTGATCCTTTGAGTAATTACCTTTGGTTCCCTCTTTAGTGTACATAGCTCTTTGAGAAACTTCGCATAAGCTGGCACATGCTTGATCGCATCCAATAATGGAATATTAATGTTCACCTGCTTAAATAATTCCATTGATTTTTCTTGATGAACTGGTTGTTTCTTAAGAGCTTTTGACTTTAAAGCATCAGGGAACGGAACTTTAGGCACATATTCATGCGGTCTTTCATCAACTTTGGCTTTACCTTTATCAAGCTTCTTCTCCCCACCCTCTGGCTTCTTCCTTTCTTGCATAACCATGGGCTCTTCTTCATCACTATCACTCTCCTCTAGGGTTTCTTAGCCTGAACTGCTACCAACTCCTCTAGCCTTATAATGATCATCAAGAATTTTCCCGCTCCTAAGAGTAGATATAGCCATAGCATTCTCGAATTGAGGGCCCATAAGAGGGGGAGGCTGAGGTTGATTTGGTCGAGGAAGGAGAGGAACTCTTTAGTGAAAGCCCAGAGGTTGATTCTTTCGATTAGCCACTAGTTGGCTAGGAAGTTGAGCTACATCTCTCCTCATATTGCTAGCAACCAACTTCCCTATTTGACTCTCCAACTTAGCCATGGATTGTTGTTGAGACTGAATGAGTTGTTGTTGAGCAAGAAGAAGTTGTTGGAGTTGGTCGAATCTATCCTCAAAGTTGGGCTGAGGAGGTTGAGATGGTTGAGGTTGATATGAATTCTGAGCTTGATTGAATTTATTATAAGGAGGGTATTGTTGATGTTGGCCCTGAGAAAATTGAGCTTGATGGTACGGGGCCTGAGAATGCTGATAAGGAGGTTGTTGATGTTGAGCTTGTAGAAAAGGAGAAGAATAAGAGAAATTTTGGTGAGACTAAACTGGAGCTCGAAAGGATTGCTTTTGAACTGCTTGATTTGACGGATTTGATTGCATTGGTGGTCCTTGTTGAGTTTTTCAAGAAAAATTCGGGTGATTTCTCTAGTCTGGATTGTAGGTATTGGAATAAGGATCATAAGGAGGTTTGGAGACACCCTGAGCAGCAAAAATTTATTCTTGGATGAATGGGGGAAGTTGGGCCACAGTGGGGTAATTAGTAACGACATGATTTGGGCTTGAAAAAAGAGCACAAAGTTCTTGAAGGTTAGAATCTGAGATAGGTTGAGATTGCTGAGCAGAAGAAGAAGAAGGTTCCTGTCTATTCATGGACAAAAATTGATGTAGCTTTTGAGCTACTAAATCTAACTTCTCCATCTTTTGCGCCAACAAGTCCACTTTATTTAACTTTTTCACTAGTGCATAATGTCCATCCTATTCTCTGATTCTCCTTGATTCTTAACTTCATAAAGCCCACCCTTCTTAGACGGCCCAATCATTCTCTCATAAGATGAAAGTGAGGCATGACTAATGGAATTTTCACTTAACATCTCAAATAATTCATAAACATCAAGCTCGCTTTTACTCATAAAAGCTCCCCCACATGATGCATCCACCATTTGGCGATAATTTTTAGTTAATCCCTCATAGAATGTCTGAACTATTTGCCATCTTGATAATCCATGATGTGGGCATTTTCTAAGCAAATCTTTCAATCTATCTCAAGATTCATGGATTTGTTCCCTAGGATTTTGAGTGAATCCAGTAATGGCTCTCCTCATGATATTGGTCCGCCCTATGAGATAAAATTTCTTCAAAAATTCTTTTTGCATTTCAACCTATGTGTCTATTGATCTACCCAAGGCTCCTAACCAATACTTAGCTTTGTTCTTGAGAGAGAATGAGAAGAGAGTCAACCTAAGAGCATCATCAAAAAAGTTTTGGATCTTGACTATGGAGCAAATCTGGAGGAACTCATCAAAATATTTATAAGGATCCTCATTGGTATTGTCATAGAAAGATGACAACATTTGAATGGTACTTGACTTGATTTCATATTGGACTGCTTGATTTTGGGATGCTTGAACATAGAATGAACGTTGGTATTGATTTGGCAAGAAATATTCCTTCATTTGCTTGGGAGCTACTTGTTGTTGTTGTTGGTTTTTGTCCGCCATGAGGTTAGGTTGATATTGATATCTAAAATGCAGTAACCTCTCAATCTCACATATGGGTTCTAACAAGTATGGGTGTAGAGATCTCCTACTTTGCATGGAATGCAAAAAGGGCCCAAAGGGAATATTGTTTTTTTTATTTTTTTGGTTTTGTTATTTTTTTTTCTTTTCAAAATGATGCAAATGCAATAAAAACTATATGAGTTATGTATGTAAAAATAATGTTTTTTTTTACTTCTAAGGGTAAGCTAACTTCAAAGTGCTTCTTAGTACAACCGCTCCGGTGTCCGTGAGGGAATCCACGGGTGCGGGGACTTATGGAGGTCTTAGAAAAGGAGATTCCAATCCAAAGATACGGAGTGCTCAATGGAGGGTCCTTCCAATTGTAAGAGAGGTGTGTCTAAATTGCCCTTAAGAAGGGAGAAAGAGAAGAAGAGAAAATTTTTTTTTCAAAGATGCAAATAAATGAAGAAACAACCAACTAGATGCAACAATGCATGCAAGAGACATAACTAACATGACGGCATGATGTCATTATAAGGAAAAAAATTCTTTTTCTTTTTCTGTTTCTGATTTTTTTCAAAGAATTATTTTTCTATTTTTTTATTTTTTTCAATAAAAGAGATAGATAACAGATAAATATCAACTAAAAACACTAAGCAATATGCAACATACTGAAGAATAAAGTCTACAATCATGCTTTTTGTATTTTTCTAGTTTCATGTTTTTTTTTTGGATTTTTAGAAATTTTTTTGATTTTTGTGAGATTTTTTAGAAATTGGAAAAACAGAACATGTACCTACGCTTACTGACCTTTAGCGATGCTTGAATTTCCAGTATTTTTCAGATTTCCAAAATTCCTACTCCCTGTAGTGACAAATACAGATTTTCAGTGACGCTTTCTGGCTTTCTGCAATAGTTGATTTTCTGTGAATTTCAGGTTCAAATTTTCCTTTTCTTTGATTTTTTGATTTTTTTCTTTTTTCTATAAAATAAAAATATAAAAATTAATATATAAATATACACACCAAACACAAGAATATCTAACTATAAAAAATTATTTTCATTCTCCGACAACGACGTCAAAAATTGATGTGCACAAAACTCATCGTCAAAAGTCGTGCCATAATTTTAAAAATAACCGCACTCACTCACTAAAAAGATATTAAATATAAGTAGAGTGGTAAGAACGGGTCGATCCCACGGAGAAGAAATATTTTTCAATTAAGTAAGTTGAAAAGTCCTTATGTTGTGAAAATCGAATTTGAGTGAGTTTATGCTAAAGGAAAATAAATTTATGTGGAAATAAAACTATCTAAAAAATATAAGAGGGTTAAGAAGAGAATTTGGAAGGAGATAGAGAGAGAAAGTAAAAGGAACAAATGCACAAAGTCAACTTTTATTGTTAAGGAAAGAATACAATTCTATGAAAACTAAAAATTACAACTTGAATAAACTAAAGAAAGAAGGAAGAAATAGAGGCAAGAAATTTGAAGAATAGCACCGCCATCTCCGTGCCAAGCCTTTGAGGAAGACCGCCATGCCTTGGAAGTAGATGCCGCCTTATGAGCATCGCAAGAAGAGAATCTCCACCTTGGGATATGTGAAGAAAACAGAGGAGGGGAAGATAGATAGAAGAGGGAGAGAAGAATAATTAAAAATAAATATATGTGTGTGCGTGAGTGTGTTATGAAAGAGGGTGAATAGAGAGATGAAGAGAGGGTACGGTGGAGAAGATAGAAAAACATAGTAAAAATGAAAATAAAAATAGAGTGAGATTGAAAGTGAAATAACTTTGAAGTCAGAGAGAATTAGAAGATGTGATAGAAGATAAAGTTGTAGATCAGAGAAAGACAAAGAAGATTGATGAAGAAAGCAGAGGGAGAGAAGATCAGAAGATGATGAAAATTGATGAAGAATAGAGAGGTGTTGCGTGGATGAACAGTAAAAGCTTAAAATTGAACTTTGAAAAATAGTGAATAACTTGAAAATGATAGGGAATTGGAGGAAGAGGAAGAAGAATAAATTACAGAGCACTTAAAGATAAAGAAGTTTACAGAAGAAAGCAAATCGAAACGAAGAGCAGAAAAGCATGTAAAAGAGGCTAAGAAAAAGGTTAAGATTTCTCCTCGGTTGCTCTTGGGCACCTATTTATAATGCACAGGGAGCTTCCTTACGATCGTGGCTTTTGAGATTGGCTTGAATCCAAGTTTGCAGCATCAAATCTTGCTCGAACTAGGCCTCTTTCTATCAAAGAATCTTGGAGAGGGGAAATCTCACCGCCCGCACGGAGAGGCCGAACGAGGTCCAACCCTGACCGAACGAGGCCCAACTCCTCAAAGTGGTAGCCCCCGGGCCCACTTACCGTAAAGCCCAAAAACTCACTCGGAATATGTGCTTCCTAGGCGGCCTTCGGGTTGGGAAGTTCGGGCATCAGTCGATCGGGAAAGCTCCCCCGGTGCCCCCTATTCTTTGTCCCGACCCAGCACTTACCGCTCGGGAGGCCACTCCTGAACAAGTGCCGTTCGCTCGGGCTCGCTGATGGAAGCTTATTGATACACCGTTGCGAATCCCTTAATGGCAGGTAGCTCAATGGGACAGGGAAAACCAAGAGTCCGCGCACCGTAAGGAGCCCGCATGAAGGACGTAACCCCCACTAAAACTATTCCGCTTAAAGGGATCAATTCGCACAACAGGCCATTATTTAAACAGGACATGCCCTACTACGAGAAGGTAAGCCTAAGCAAGGCAAGAGCCAGCAACCTTGAGCAGGAACCACTTCACCTTTCGGTGGAGAGGGATCTCGCGCTCCCATTTTCCTCACAAGTCTTCTCTTCGCACCAGTGCTCTACTACCTGTGCTGACTTAAGCATCGGAGGGTCTTCCCTGGGGATCTATCCCTGGGCACCTCTGACTTGTTTTCATTCTTGCAGTTCTTACTTCAAGGGTACGTGGTCATCTTCCTCCCCGCTCAGGAGTAGCGCGAGATCGCCCCTCTTCATTTGGTGCCGTCTGTGGGAAACACACAAAGAGCCATCATGGTGCGAAGAAGTTCTGGAAGGAGGACTACCGGTGACACGGAAAAAGCTCTAGTAACGGAGGAAGGTGCACCTTCCCTCCCATTGGAGCATTCCGCGTCCGACACCCAAGCCAACGAGCTACCTCCATCTGTGGCGGGGGAACAACTTCCCGACGGGAGCATCGACACCCTCCAAACCCTCAACGTAAAACCGGATGTCCTCGTAGATCTCATAAGGGCCCAGGCAGCTAGGGAGGAGAAGTCACAGCTCCCCAAGAAAAGCCCCACACCTGGAGATGCCTCCCAGTAAACTACTGGAGGTCGTTTCATCCTCCGAGGGTAGCGGCTCATTCGCAACCCGTCAAGAGGACCGTCGCACACCCCTCTCCCGGAGCAAGAAGCCTCCTCAACCCCGAGGAGGGAGAAGACCGGAGCACGCAGACTGTTCCTGGACGCCGAGGCCCCTGAGGAGCATCGGGGCAGCATGCAAGTGCGCCCCCCCAGCCCCTCGGGACAGCGACAACCAGAACTCTCTCTCCGGCTGCGAGACTTCAAGAGGCGTTTCGCAGAGCAAGAGGGCACTCTCCGCGCCTTGTAGAAGACCTCTCCTGTGGAGGACGAGGAGCAATCCCCGTTCTCCGAATACATCCTGAAGGTAGAGATATCTCCCAGAATCTCACTTCTGACCTTCAAGTCGTACGATGGCCAGGGAGACCCGGCCGAGCATTATGACAGCTTCGACGCCCTGATGGCCTTGCATTGGTCGTCTGATGTGATCAAGTGCCGAGCGTTCGTGACCACTCTGGTTCAAAGCGCTCAGGCTTGGTTCAGAGCCCTCGCCCCCGGCAGCATCCACAACTTCAAGCAATTCGGGCGAATAATCAAGGAAAGCTTCGTCGGCAGCGGTCCACCCCGGTCAGTGGCGGGATTACTGGCCCTCAAGCAGGAACAGGGGGAGAAGTTGCGGGCTTACATCAACCGATTTAAATTGGAAGCCCTGGGCATCCCCCGCCTAGATGTGGCCTCTGCCATCAACACCTTGACCGGGGGTACCTGTGATGAGAACCTGCGGCGCGAGCTAGTGCTTCATCCCCCTACCTCCCTCGCCGAGCTAGTGACCGTGGCCCTGCGCCACGACGAGTGCGAGGAAGTCCTCAGCGCCTACCGAGGCACAACTGGCTCGGGTCGAGAGAGGGACAAGAAGAGACCTTCCGAGCAAGGGACGGGACAAGGAAAGAGGCAGAACCAGGATGGAGATCGAAAAGAGCTGTCCTGAAAGTACGAGCAGTATACCGCACTTATCGCCCCCATCTATGAAATCTACGAAGACATCAAAGGCTCGGGTCTCCTCAACCAACCCGAGCCCATGAAGACCAAGCATCGTAATCGCCACAAGCATTGCCTGTTCCACAGTGACCACGGGCATCACACCAGCGATTGCCATGAACTTCAAGATGAGATCGAGCGCCTCATCCGCAGGGACACCTATCTCGATACGTGTCCGGGCAAGAGGAAGATCGAGGCGTCGCTGAAGAGATTGATAATGCCCCCCGCGGAGTCCACATCAACATCATCGCGGGCGGGACGGCATCAGGTGGAGATAGCAACCGAGGAAGAAAGCCTCACGCCGAGCGGGCGAGCCGAGCCTCTGCTGAGGCACCTACGGCCCCGCAGGCTAGCGAACCGCAGGCCCTGGTATTCTCTGACCAGGACCTGGAAGGGCTAACCACCCCACACGACGACGCTCTCGTTTTATCGGCTACAATAAAAAATTGTAACGTGGGTAGGATCTTAGTCGACAATGGTAGTGCCCCTGATGTATTGTCCTATGAATGTTTCCTCGAGATGGGAGAGAATCCATCTAAACTCCGCCCGATCCGAACCCCCCTCTGTGGGTTCAACGGCCTGGCTACTTATCCCGAGGGAGCACTGAGCCTGCTGGTTACTATTGGCACCCCGCCCAAAATCGTTACGGTTATGGTAGACTTCATCGTGATCAAGGGGATGACGGCATACAACGCCATCTTCGACCGAGGCATTCTCAGCCGAATGAAAGCGATGCCCTCTACCTTTCACCAAAAGATGAAGTTCCCAACCAAGTATGGCATGGGGGAAGTTCGAGGTAACCAGGCATTGGCTAGACGGTGTTATATAGTCTCGGTTGACGCCACTAGGCCGGAAGGGAAAAATACAGGGGTAAAGGGAGCCGAAGAGGGACCCGCAACATCTGAGCCTGGCGGCGAGTTGCTAATGGTCTTCCTTAATGGTGACCCGACCCTAGGAGTAAAGATTGGAGCTGAGCTACCACTTGAGGAATAGGAGAAATATAAAGATTTCCTTGCGTAGTACATCCAAGTCTTTGCATGGTCTGATGAGCACCTTCCTAGGATCCCGGGAGACGTGGTGATGCACAAGCTCAACCTCAACCCGACAGCAAAGCCAGTATAACAGCGTAGGAGAAAGCACGCCCCAGAGAAGCAAGCGGTCATCATAGAGCAAGTCATCAAGGGGTAGAAGACTGGCCTCTTTCGTCTGATTCTGTACCCTACATGGCTCGCCAACGTCGTCCTGGTGCCAAAAGCTTCTGGGAAATGGTGGATGTGCATGGACTTCACCGACCTCAACCAGGCTACCCCGAAGGATTGCTACCCGTTGTCGAGCATCGATCAATTGGTCGATTCAACCTTTGGCAACGAGCTGCTCAGTTTCCTGGACGCCTACTCCGACAACCATCAGATTAGGATGGACCTAGAGGACATCGAGTAGACCGCCTTCATCACTGACTTCGGCGTACACTGCTACACCCGGATGCCGTTCAGGTTAAAAAACGCTGGAGCAACATATCAGAGACTGATCAACCACATTTTTGAAGGACAGCTCGGTCGGAACGTCGAGGCCTATATTGATGATATGCTCGTCAAGACACCGAAGGCCGAAGACCGCCTCACCGACTTAGCCGAGACCTTCGACACCCTCTTGAAGTGCAAAATGAAGCTCAACCCCGCCAAGTGCACCTTTGGAGTCAGATCTGGGAAGTTCCTAGGCTTCCTGGTCACTCAGCGTGGAATTGAGGCCAACCCCGATAAGGTCCTGGCCATCCTAGACATGTGGACACCCACCGGCATCAAGGACGTCCAACGCCTAACGGGGCGCATTACTGCACTTAACTGTTTCCTATCTCGGGCGGCCGAATGATGCTTACCCTTCTTCAAATTGTTGAAGGGACCCAAAATGACATCTACTACGTTCGCCTGGGATGAGGAATGTCAGAAGGTGTTTGCTGAACTCAAGGAATTCTTGGCCTCGCCCCCAGTGCTGTCCAAACCAGTCCAAGGCGAAGCTCTACACCTCTACCTCTCGGTGACCCCTTCTACTGTAAGCTCGGTCCTGGTCATGAATGACGTAGGGGTCGAGAGACTAGTTTACTATGCCAACAAGGTGCTTAATGAGGCCAAAAGAAGGTACCCCACAATCGAGAAACTCGTGCTAGCGTTGGTTACTTCGTCCAAGCGCCTCCAACCCTACTTCCAAGAGCACTCCATCGTCGTATTGACCGGGGAACCCTTGAAGAAGATTCTCTTTCACCCTGAAGCCTCAGGATGCCTCGTCAAATGGGCCATCATGCTTAGGGCCTATGATATTTCGTATCACCCCCGCTCGGCTATTAAAGGACAGGCTCTCGCGGACTTCATCGTTGAAAGCACGGTCCCGATTGAAGAAGCACTTCCACCAGCGTCTGGGCCTACCTGGGATCTATTCATCGACGGATCCTCCAATTCAATAGGAAGCGGCGCCGGTATTCTCCTCAAATCCCCCGAAGGAGCGGAGCTGCGGTATGCTCTGAAGTTCAACTTCCAGGCGTCCAACAATGCCTCCGAGTATGAAGTCGTTATCTCGGGAGCCAGGATGGCTCGACGACTGGGGGCCGAACGAGTCAGGATCCACACTAACTCCCAATTGGTCGTTAGCTAGGTCAATGGTGAATATGAAGCTTGGGAAGGACAAATGGTTAAGTACCTCCAGGCGGTCAAGAGGATGGCCCAACTTTTCGAGAGCTTTGAGGTAGTTCGAATAGCCCGGGAGGAAAACTCCCGAGCAGACGCCCTCTCTCGACTGGCCTCCTCGCCCGACCCCACTAGTATACGATCGGTCTTCCTCGAAGAGCTCCGGCAACCGAGCATTGAATCTGAGCTTATGACTGTTGACCCGGCACCCTCAAGCGACTGGCGGACCCCCTACATATCATGGCTCCGGGATTCTCAAGAGCCCACCGACCCTCGGGAGGCTCGGAAGCTCAAGTACCAAGCTCGGCGTTTCATCATGCTAGATGATGCCTTGTACCGCAGATCTTTCTCTGGTCCCCTCCTCAAGTGCATCAGCACCGATGAAGCCAGTCGAGCGGTTCATGAAGTACACGAAGGCATCTGTGGAGTGCACCAAGGAGGAAGATCGCTCGCTAGGATCTTGCTACGGCAGGGTTACTGGTGGCCCACTCTCCAATGCGACTGCTCGACCTACGTGTAGAAGTGCGAACGATGTCAGCGCTTCGACCACCTGATTCATCAGCCCGCTGCGGAGCTTATCACCCTTGCCGAAACCATACCCTTTCGCTCGGTGGGGGATCGACATTTTGGGGCCGTTCCCTACGGCTCAAGCTCAGAAGAAGTTCATCA
This sequence comes from Amorphophallus konjac, assembly GCA_022559845.1. Taxonomy (NCBI): domain Eukaryota; kingdom Viridiplantae; phylum Streptophyta; class Magnoliopsida; order Alismatales; family Araceae; genus Amorphophallus; species Amorphophallus konjac. The sequence continues at coordinate 214,811,128 of CM040120.1, forward strand.
TCATCGCCATCGACTATTTCACCAAATGGATCGAGGCCGAAGCCACCACCAGGATCACCGAATCAATCGTATGGAGTTTTATTTGGAAGTCGATCATCTGTCGCTATGGTGTCCCCCGAGTGATCATGAGCGATAACAGTCGGTAGTTTGATTCTCATTATTTTAGAGATAGATGTGCCGACCAAAACATTTGCAACCACTTCACTTCGGTAGCCCACCCTCAGGCTAACGAACTGGTCGAAAATGCCAATAAGACTATCTTAAAAGGCATTAAAACCAGGCTCGGTAAAGCCAAGAGAAGCTGGCTCGAGGAATTACCGAGCGTACTATGGTCGCACCGAACTACTCTGAGAACGGCTACTAGTGAAACACCTTTTCAGCTAGTGTATATCACAGAAGCCGTGATTTCGTTGGAGGTCGGCAATCCCTCTCTCCACGTCGTCCACTTCGAGCCTGAGGTAAATAAGCAGAAATTGCAAGAGAACCTTGACTTGGCAGACGCGATCCGAGAGATTGCAAGCATCTGAGCAACGGAATATCAACGGCACATCACTCGATACTACAACACCAGAGTCTGAGACAGACACTTCCAGCCAGGAGATTTCATCCTTGGGAAGGCCGAAGCATCTCAACAACTAGAGGCGGCGGGGAAGCTAGCCCCTACCTGGGAAGGTCCCTATCGAGTGGTCAAGAAGCTCGGGAAAGGAGCATACCGATTGTCCACCGTGGAAGGAACACCTGTCCCTCGTACGTGGAACGTGAAAAATCTTCGCAAGTTCTACTTTTGAACATTTGGCTAGCATACACATGTAAGAAAAATAGAATAATCGCCATTCTTCTCTTCTTATTAAACTTTGATGTACATCAAGAAGGTCGTAGCCGGTATAGTATACATGTACAAAAAATTACATCCCCTGGTACTATAATGCAAGTAGAACGCTAGGCCGACCCAGTAGGCGCTCCCACATCCAGCCACTAACTCTGCCTCATGCAGAAATTGCCTCAGATAAGGGATCGCCGGCTTCGTTGGTTTGAGAAAGCTCGGAGGAAAAAGGAAAAGAGGGGAAACAACAAGAAGAAGAGAGGAAGGAATACAAGTGAAGGCCTCCTCTCTGCCAACTATTTGGAAGGCAGAGAGTGCAGGCACCCTCCAAAGAGTGAAAGGGGAGGGAGAAAAAGAAAATGGCAGAGATGGACGAGGAGGAAGGGGAAGGCCCAAAAAGGAGGGAGCTTAATTAGCTCCCCCCCTCCCCTCAGAATGACGTCGGCAGGTCAGGGACAGAAGGGCGGCATGACGAACCCTCTTCTCGATTGACCCCTAACTAACGAACCCTCTTCCAGATTGAAATAACAGGAGCTTCCCTCCTACCGCCATCTGCATCATCATCTTCTGAAGCGCCCTCCATGCCCCACCGAGACTAACAGCACAACGCTTCGCAGAAGGGAAAGAAGGAGAAAACCGCCAGGGATGGCCTTAAGCGACGAAAGGAAAAGGAGACGCCCCTCGGACCTTTCATAGGTCGAAGGGGGCGCTGATCAGCTTAAATGACTCTCCGCTTTACAAAACACGCTAAAAAGACTTTCCTTGAGATGCTTACCTCAATTCCCGACACCCCCCCCAGCGGGATGCGCGAAGCGGCAAGTCATTAAGGGTGGTATTGAAAAATGGAAAGGTGCCAGTGCCATGTCAGTTATTTGACAGATCAGCGCGCGTAAGATCTATAGAAAATCAGCGCCTTCTTCAAACGACTGTGGATACAGTAGTCAAATCACACCAAAAGCGGTAAGAAACAGTCAATTCAGTATTCAATACTTCCACTATTATAGTTTCCAAAAAATTCTTACTCGGCTACATATGAAAAAGAAAGAAAAGAGAAAAGAGCTATTACATCAGGCCTCAGGCCCATCTCCAAGCTCGGCAGACAAGGCTTCTTCGACACCAGATGATCTGCCCCCAGTGTTCTCAGCGACGGCCGGACCAGACACTGACCTCACTTGTGTGGGAACTGTCTCGGCCGTATGCCCTCCCGAGGATGCTGGAGTTGGCGGTCGCTCGGACGGGACCGAACTCACCTCTTCACTCGACGTGTAGTGGGAAGAGTCAGTGGAGCCCCAATCCGAGTCATAGCGCTAACCATAAGGAAAAATGAGCGTAGATGACTGGGCCTCTGCCTCCAAGACGGCCCGATCATAGCCTTGAGAGAAGCCCTTCCGGAGTCCCCGTCGGTAGCCTGACTCATAGTAGGGAAAGGCCGCATGTTGCAGAGCTACCTGGTAAGCCTCTGAGCACCTATGTTGCTCGAGCGCTTCCTTCCCAGCCAGCTCCACCTTCCCTCGAGCTCAGCTATCCGCTACTCTGACTCGAACATCCTTCTCTCGGCCTCGGATAGCCTTCACTCGGCCTCGGTCCGCGAATCCTCGACCGCCCGAACTCGATCCTTGAGCCCCCCTCGCTCGACCCTCCATTGGTCATCGCGCTCGACCTGGTTTCTGCGCTCCGACTCCAGGAGCTCACTCTTCCGGTCGACCATGCGACGAGCTTGGGCCAGCTGCTCCGCCAAAGATCGAGCCTCCACTTGGCTCAACTGCGCCAACGCTCGGAGCGGGGCCATCTTCTGATGAAGGTCCCCAAGATCGAGGGTCAGACGCTCGACCTTCCGATCAAGTGCACCACGGGTCCACAAGAGAGTCTCCAGCTCGGACTCCACCCGAGCATACGCGTCCACTGTTTCAAACCCCAGCTGGGCCAAGACCATCCCTCCCTCCATAAACAGTAGACTGATGAGGCTCAGGCGCTAGGAACTGGAACCGCCAAGGCAGCCCGTATCGACTCTCCAGCCGCTTCACCTCAGCCTCCCCCAGCTCACTGCAGAGCGGCTCCGGCGGCCTCAAGAAAACCCTTGGAGCCCGTTCTCTCTGCCGCCCCTTGGCCTCAGGATGATGGTCGTCCATGAGACAAATAAAAGAAGAAGGGGAAAGCTCCAAGCCTGAGAACTTCGGAGGAGAAAGGGAGCTAACGAATCGCCGCCCCAGGATGCCCCTCTTGCTCCGGTGGCCGCATCGATTCTACGCTCTTCCGAAACTGCCCTCACCGTGCAGGAGCCCCCCCCTCAAATATAACTACAAAGAGAGGCAAAACCCTAAAACCCCAGAGATAAAGGAGCGCAAAACGCGCAATGCCTAAAAACCCTAATGGGAGGTGGTGCCATGTCCGATCTCCTAAGGATGGGCCTTCTCTTATTCATCATAATGGGCATATTTTCAAGGTGAGCCGCATCATGTGGCCCCTACCAGAGAGATATCTTTACCCAACCAGTGCCACAAACAGTCCAGCCCAAATGCTACTCATCCGAGCCTAATCTTGGCTCGTGAGTAGGAGGGGGACAAGTGGAGAGGGGAAATCTCACCGCCCGTACGGAGAGGCCGAACAAGGTCCAACCCTTACTGAACGAGGCCCAACTCCTTAAAGTGGCAGCCCCCGGGCCCACTTACTGTAAAGCCCAAAAACTCACTCGGAACAAGCGCTTCCTAGGAAGCCTTCGGGTTGGGAAGTCCTAGCATCAGTCGATCGGGAAAGCTCCCCCGGAGCCCCCTATTCTTTGTCACGACCCAGCACTTACTGCTCGGAACGCCACTCCTAAACAAGTGTCGTTCGCTCAGACTCGCTGATGGAAGCTTATTGATACGGCCGTTGCGAATCCCTTAATGGGATAGGGGAAACCAAGAGTCCGCCCGCCGTAAGGAGCCCGCATGAAGGACGTAACCCCCCGGGAACTCCTCCGCTTACAGGGATCAATTCGCACAATAGGCCATTATTTAAACAGGACATGCTCTACTACGAGAAGGTAAGCCTAAGCAAGGCAAGAGCCAGCAACCCTGAGCAGGAACCACTTCACCTTTCGGTGGAGAGGGATCTCGCGCTCCCATTTTCCTCCCAACTCTTCTCTTTGCACCAGTGCTCTACTACCTGTGCTGACTTAAACATTGGAGGGTCTTCCACAGGGATCTATCCCTGGGCACCTCTGACTTGTTTCCCTTCTTGCAGTTCTTACTTCAAGGGAACATGGTCATCTTCCTCCCCACTCAGGAGCAGCACGAGATCACCCCTCTTCAAGTCCTCCTTTCATCAAAACATGGAAAGATAACTTCCATTAGAGCAACTCGGTTCCATTTATGCTTCAAACTATAAATGACGACCACCATATGGGCGTTCAATTCATAATAGGTGACTATTCAATCGGTCGCAGCTTCTTTATTTCCTTATTTTGATATTTCTGGCTTTTTCATATAATTGAATATACGACTTTCTAGACAGGCGCTCAATCCTTTTTCTATTTTTTTTATTTTTCTTCCGATCTTTTCGTACAGGGAATGGGCGGCCCTTTATATGATCATTCATTATTTTTCCAAGGAATTTGCGCCAGAGTGAGCTGTCGTTCATTCTTCTTTCTTTTCCAGCATTTTTTTCTTTTCTTTTTCCGTTCAGAGAATGGGCGGCTCTCAAAGTGTTGCAGTTTGTTGAATGGGTGCCCTTTCAGAAGGGCATTTATTAATTGGCGCCTAAATCTTGGTCGATCATTCTTGAAATTAAGAAAATTCGAGAATAATCAATGTTCTTCATTTCAAAATTAATTCTGATAGTTGTGCACTTTCTTAAATATTTCTCTGATATGACACAACCTCGGACCTAATGCAAACAAGCACAATCGCATTAAAATGGGCCGAATTGGGCCACCGCTCTATCGACGCTCACCCAAGCCCGGGGTGACTTGGCAATGCCAAGTGGAGGAAGTGGGGTTGGACCCTTGCTGGTAGAGGGCCAGCAAGACCAATGTTTGATTCCCAAAGGGTGGGGATGCCCAAATCAAGGGGGCCGACAAAGTGCCAAAGGCACCGGTTGCAATATTCCCACGGTGATCACTCAAGTTTATGGGACTTGAGGATCGGGCTCTCACTTGCATAACCAGCGGAATTAGAACTAATATTGAAAGACAAGTACTAAGTGGAGTGAAGGTTTGAGCACTTACTCGACCGGTTTGAAGAAACCGGTCCCGGTCGGAGATGAGGGCGAGCGGGGAGGCGAGTGGATCCCCACACGCCGCGGCGGTGTCGCTTGACCTGCCCAAACAAATTACACCACTACACCTCTCGCAGGAGGGGGACCTTGGCGTGGGGGTTAATGAAATTACAAACTAAAAATACCTCCACACTGGGAGGGGCCTTCAGCCGGCCAAGCGGGGAGGGGAAAATGAGAAAGGAACACCGAGTTGGTGGATGCCGATTCTGCTCACGTTCTGTGGGTGCTGACAGCTGACTGAAGATATGACTGCTGTGGTTGCTCACGAATTTTGTTGGGGACTAAACCACCTGGAGAAGCTTCGTAGGAGGCCAGGGAAGTCGTCCAATTTTTGTTGATTTCTTCTGACGCCGTCGCTGAGCAGGATGGAGGTCCAAACAGAGAGGCAGACTCACGGACTGGCAGCTTCTGGTTTCTAGTAGTAGGTTGCAGAAGGTACCCCGTCTTCTCCCGAACTCGGAATCATGCACCGTTGGAGTCGTTGGAACCGTGGATGAGTCCTCTTCACAGCAAAACTGACAGGAAATCCAAAAGGTGTCGGAGAAGACCTGGAGGCTCTGAACAAGGATGACTGGTCGGTGTAGACTGTGGGGAAGCAGATCCGTGCAGCAGAGGGAGAAAATTGACAACTTCTGCTATGGGATGCCGAATGGAGTTCTACTTATTGATTTTGAAAGTAGACAGGCCGATGAAGAACTTTGAAGAAGCACTTGAGGACTGATTCCTTCAGGGTTCATCGTAGCAGAGCTTCTAATCTGGCTCAGGTCCTCAGCCGAGGTAGAACTATGTAGTTGTGGGAGAATGGACCTCCTGGACGGCTCGGAGATCGGAAAAAGATGAAACCACTTCTGTTGCGAAGGAGACTGGTAGACGCTTCCGATGATGGCTCTTGGGTCTTCAAACTCATTCGGAGGAAGTCGTGGTGGCCGCTGCAAGTTACTGCTCTTCTGTAGATCTTCGATTGAGAGCTGTAGGTTGAAGATGATGGGGGGGAATGGGGTATATGGGAGGGGAAATGGGGGTGGATGAGTGTGGGGAAAGCCCGGGCTGTGAGGGGGTCTAGGAGGGGGTGTTCTAAGGTGGGGGTAGGGAAGAATGGGGTCTGGAAGGGGGTCTAACAGGTGGTGGGAGCAGGAGCTACGAATTTGGGAAGGTGGGTGAGAGGAGAAGGTGAGGGGGGGCACAAGTGAGTGGAGGGAAGGGTGGATTTCAAATTCAAATATGCTTTGGAAGTTGTGGGGTTGTGTGGGGAAGGGGTTGATTGTGTTGGAATGGGGAAAGTGGTGTTGGAATGTGGAGGATGGTGTTGGAATGGTGAGGGATCTCCTTGGGACTAGGGGGTGGAGTAATGGAGGCCATGGGGAAGTGGAGGGCTTTAATGATGGTAGGTGGGGGTTGAGGTGGTTGGGAAAGGAGGAGAGAGAAGAAAATTTGAAATTGGGTGTTGAGGAGAGAGAAAGTGGAGTGAAAAAGAGGGATTAGGAGAGGGAAGGGTGGGGAATCTCTCCCCTAGGGTTTCTCACCCAAAAAATGTTGGAATCACTCCACTAAACTAAACTTTTGATACTCAAATGGTATTTTTCATTGATTCATTCATTAAGTTGAAATGGGGGGAATGTGGTCCTATATATAGGAAATCCACATTTCTACAAAAGTCCCTTACAAAAGACTCAATAACAAATAACCGAAGGGGTAGGGGGGCTCATGGGCCAAGCCCGAAGAATTGGGCCCAATAGCTCATTACACAATCTAATGACACTCAAACTTAGGAAAGTAAATGTAAGACCTAGGAAGATGACTCAAATAAAAGGGAAAATACATCAAATGACTCAAATAAAATTACATAGGACTCAAAATTAAATGACTAAACCATGCCGGATGCAACCGGGGTGAGGAGACGAATGGTAAACATGGGCATGGGAGGTGATGTCCCCATCATACTCCCGGGGTGCGGAGAACTCGACTCTGTCGAGTAAGTGTCCTTCCCTCATTGGAGGGTGTAGAAGTGGTACCGCCCTCAAGTCTCCCGAACGAGACCGATCCATCCACCTGCCGAGATAGCGCTCATATACCTTGCTCCGAGTGGTAGTGACTTGTTCATCCAATATTTGTTCAATTTGTTCACGCTGGGCTCTCTTGGCTGGTGGTTTATCATCATGGGTGGGTGCTCTCTCATGGGAAGAAGTAGGCTCAATCTCCTCACTAGGTACCACCGTGGGTCCCTTATAAGGCACTAGGTCGGTAACATTGAATGTGGGACTTATTCCATACTCCTCATGGAGATCTAACTCGTTGGCATTTGCACCTATGCGCCTCAAGACCTGGAAGGGACCAGCCCCACGTGGCCTCAGTTTAGAGTTGGCTCCCGGGGAGAGCCTCTCCATCCTTACCATCACAAGGTCACCCACTTGGAATTCTTGGTGATGCTGATGAGAGTCGGCCAGCCTTTTATAAGCCTCATTCTTTTTGCTGATGTGCTTGCAAAGGTTTTCATGCAATTTTGTGAATGCTATCCTTTTAGTGGTTATGGGTGGACCTGGACAACCATAGATGGACCTATCCTGCCATGATGCCAGATGGACCATGATGAACCTTGGTGGGCCGGTGCAACCATTTGTGGACTTATCATGCAATGTTGTCATGTAGACTTTGGTGGGCCTAGGTGGGCCGGGGCAACCGTAGGTGAACCTATCATGTAAAGTGGTGATGAATGTGGGGGGGCCCGGACATCCGTAGATGCTTTTGACATGCTTAAGATCCATGATGAATGAAGGAGGACCATGACATCCGAATGTGGCCCACTCATACTTTCTACTTGACATGTGAGTGATATGAATGAATGGACCCAACATAGTGTTCATGCCATGGGGTGTGGAAAGCCTAGACACATGCATATTTTTCCCAAAAGTGACTTCTATGTGTATAGGTGTGGGACAACCTTTGAACTCCCATTGGAAAGGATCGAATGGATCTAAGAAGGTGGTCATCATGGGGTGGGGCACCACCTTATTCCCTAGGGATATATGGTCCAAGGTTATGGCTCCCAAGGTGCAGCCCGGGTCATGGATGAGGTGGGTTTGGCCCAATATGGTGAGTGAGGGTAGGACAGGGTGGGTGGTTGGTAAGATGGTTGGGTCATATGAGTCCCTTGACTCCCATTGGAAGGGATCATATGGATCGTAAAATAGGTCACTTAGGGGGAGGAACTCCATGTCCTCAAGATCCTTAAAAGGTGTTAAGTCATCCTTCCCTATGATAGTTGGGCCAATGTTCTTGACAAGTGGGTCGGCCATGAGTGGAGGGCTTGGCTCTCTACCCGATATAAAAAGCTCCAATTGGAGGAGAAGGTCGGGCTCATCGGGTGTGGGGAGGAATAGAAGGAGGTCGCTAGTGTAGCAACCAATGGTGCAAACTGAGGTGATAGACCCGATGCATAGGTGTAGGAGGCCAAGGCTCCTAGGTTGTTCGGCTATAGGGGTCAACATACTAGTGAACTCAATTTGCCATGCTAGGCCCTTAAGAAGATCCCCTAAAGTTTCCACTTGGTAGGATGCTTGGATTGTGGTGTGATAGGAGAAGAAGGGCACTAGGGGAAAATTTTGTTCTATGGGAGGGCAAACATGGGCCGAGATCTCTCTAATTAGGCTCTCCCTTAGCCACCTAACAAGGGACTCTTCTAAGATGATTTCGGCCTTATCTAGAGGGGGTGGTGTAGGGTGAAGATCCTCGTGCGAGGCTTTCTCTTCAATTGGGACATGAGTGCTCTCCATGGAGGGGATAGGTTCCCGAGAGGTATTTATCTTCATGTGGCAAAGCAGGTGGACTACTTCTTCCAAAGCTAATGGAGTGGGAAGGTTCTTTGATGGTGGGGTGATGATGGCCGGAGTATGGTGCACCCGGGGTGGTGAACAAGGGCGGGATTCCCACGGGTCGGAGAATACAAGGTTGTTGAATTTAAAGGTTCCCGAAAGGTTGGGTGGATGCACTAGGCAAGTCCGACGTGTTGGGTCGATGTAGGCATTCCTTTCATCTAACCATTTCTTACCTAGGATTATACATGGACCCGCCAATGTTCCCTTTTGACACCAAGCCCCATCCAAATACTTAGTCTTCCCGAACCATTTATGGAATTCAATGAAGACTTGGTCTCCATTGTGCACAATTTGTCCGGTCCTACAAAGAGAGGTAATGATATCGGGGGACACCCAATTTTCAGATTCTAGGTCAATGAAATCAATTTCTATGGGCTCCCCATTAGGTAACCATACATGGGATATGATTGGGAGAGGGGCCATGTGACCCAAGACTCAACGTTAACAATGATGGGTTTGCACGGTTCGGATAAGAATGCAAGCATGCCCTAGGACTTGACTTGTAGAGACAAGTCAATGACTTGCTCTGATACCACTTGATGTGACACAACCTCGGACCTAATGCAAGTAAGCACAATCGCATTCAAATGGGCCGAATTGGGCCACCGCTCTATCGACGCTCACCCAAGCCCGGGGTGACTTGGCAATGCCAAGTGGAGGAAGTGGGGTTGGACCCTTGCTGGTAGAGGGCCAGCAAGACCAATGTTTGATTCCCAAAGGGTGGGGATGCCCAAATCAAGGGGGCCGACAAAGTGCCAAAGGCACCGGTTGCAATATTCCCATGGTGATCACTCAAGTTTATGGGGCTTGAGGATCGGGCTCTCACTCGCATAACCAGCGGAATTAGAACTAATATTGAAAGACAAGCACTAAGTGGAGTGAAGGTTTGAGCACTTACTCGACCGGTTTGAAGAAACCGGTCCCGGTCGGAGATGAGGGCGAGCGGGGAGGCGAGTGGATCCCCACACGCCGCGGCGGTGTCGCTTGACCTGCCCAAATAAATTACACCACTACACCTCTCGCAGGAGGGGGACCTTGGCGTGGGGGTTAATGAAATTACAAACCAAAAATACCTCCACACTGGGAGGGGCCTTCAGCCGGCCAAGCGGGGAGGGGAAAATGAGAAAGGAACACCGAGTTGGTGGATGTCGATTCTGCTCACGTTCTGTGGGTGCTGACAGCTGACTGAAGATATGACTGCTGTGGTTGCTCACGAATTTTGTTGGGGACTAAACCACCTGGAGAAGCTTCGTAGGAGGCCAGGGAAGTCGTCCAATTTTTTTTGATTTCTTCTGACGCCGTCGCTGAGCAGGATGGAGGTCCAAACAGAGAGGCAGACTCACGGACTGGCAGCTTCTGGTTTCTAGTAGTAGGTTGCAGAAGGTACCCCGACTGCTCCCGAACTCGGAATCACGTACCGTCGGAGTCGTTGGAACCGTGGATGAGTCCTCTTCACAGAAAAACTGACAGGGAATCCAAAAGGTGTCGGAGAAGACCTGGAGGCTCTGAACAAGGATGACTGGTCGGTGTAGACTGTGGGGAAGCAGATCCGTGCAGCAGAGGGAGAAAATTGACAACTTCTGATATGGGATGCCGAATGGAGTTCCACTTCTTGATTCTGAAAGTAGACAGGCCGATGAAGAACTTTGAAGAAGCACTTGAGGACTGATTCCTTCAGGGTTCATCGTAGCAGAGCTTCTAATCCGGCTCAGGTCCTCAGCCGAGGCAGAACTGCGTAGTTGTGGGAGAATGGACCTCCTGGACGGCTCGGAGATCGGAAGAAGATGAAACCACTTCTGTTGCGAAGGAGACTGGTAGACGCTTCCGACGATGGCTCTTGGGTCTTCAAACTCATCCGGAGGAAGTCGTGGTGGCCGCTGCAAGTTACTGCTCTTCTGTAGATCTTCGGTTGAGAGCTGTAGGTTGAAGATGATGGGGGGGAATGGGGTATATGGGAGGGGAAATGGGGGTGGATGAGTGTGGGGAAAGCCCGGGCTGTGAGGGGGTCTAGGAGGGGGTGTTCTAAGGTGGGGGAAGGGAAGAATGGGGTCTGGAAGGGGGTCTAACAGGTGGTGGGAGGAGGAGCTACGAATTTGGGAAGGTGGGTGAGAGGAGAAGGTGAGGGGGGGCACAAGTGAGTGGAGGGAAGGGTGGATTTCAAATTCAAATATGCTTTGGAAGTTGTGGGGTTGTGTGGGGAAGGGGTTGATTGTGTTGGAATGGGGAAAGTGGTGTTGGAATGTGGAGATGGTGTTGGAATGGTGAGGATCTCCTTGGGACTAGGGGGGTGGAGTAATGGAGGCCATGGGGAAGTGGAGGGCTTTAATGATGGTAGGTGGGGGTTGAGGTGGTTAGGAAGGAGGAGAGAGAAGAAAATTCGAAATTGGGTGTTGAGGAGAGAGAAAGTGGAGTGAAAAAGAGGGATTAGGAGAGGGAAGGGTGGGGAATCTCTCCCCTAGGGTTTCTCACCCAAAAAATGTTGGAATCACTCCACTAAACTAAACTTTGGATACTCAAATGGTATTTTTCATTGATTCATTCATTAAGTTGAAATGGGGGGAATGTGGTCCTATATATAGGAAATCCACATTTCTACAAAAGTCCCTTACAAAAGACTCAATAACAAATAACCGAAGGGGTAGGGGGGCTCATGGGCCAAGCCCGAAGAATTGGGCCCAATAGCACATTACACAATCTAATGACACTCAAACTTAGGAAAATAAATGTAAGACCTAGGAACATGACTCAAATAAAAGGGAAAATACATCAAATGACTCAAATAAAATTACATAGGACTCAAAATTAAATGACTAAACCATGCCGGATGCAACCGGGGTGAGGAGACGAATGGTAAACATGGGCATGGGAGGCGATGTCCCCATCATTCTCACATTGTTATTTTGACTCAAAAATGATGATAAAATATCACAAACTCAAATTAATGATGAGAATGAGATTTTGGCCATATTAATGCACAACTATGCTTATTAAATGCTCAAAGATGATATTTGTGATGCAAATTATGATATAAAATGTGACACTCATCAGGCACTCGGCTCAAGGACTCAAGCCCCAAGGCTTCCGGCAAGGACGCGAGGAGCTAAGCGCGTGTTGGGTGGCTTGTTGATCGGCTCATATACACCAAGGGTTTGTCGCACGTACTCCCCTCACATGGCCTCTAGCCATCTCACTCAAGTCATTCTCCTGCGTGTATGGCATTGTGATAATGGAGACACACCCGCATCTCGGGTCCGCCCGCGTGTGAGGCGTTATAATAACAACGCCTGCGCCATGATGCCGAACGTGCCCCCGCCGCGGGACCGCATGTCCGCCGCTCACCACGAGCCGGCCACTGACCATCCCGATCGCTGACCTGAGTTAGTCGAACCTTGGCCCGGAAGTAACATTCATGGGATCGGCCCTCACTCCCCAGCATGAAGACACTCGCCTTTTGGGGATCCGTACCCGACTACTCACTCCGAGCCATGTCCGGCCTCCCTCAGGAGCCAGCCAGCGTCCGCCCCCGCCATCTAGTCTTGCCCTCCCTTGGTGACTTGGGCACGTCTCTAGCTACCCGAGGAGAGGCCCTGTAAAACACGCGGATAATATGCCTTATCTTGTAACGACCCGGGGACCGACCTACGCATCGGAATTGTCCCGCGGCTTGCACTGGTTGTATTTCGACCCTTTCGGCCCCTCTGTAATGGCCACGTGGCACCTGTAAAGAATGAAACCGGTTGAATATCCATACCCGTACCACGGGCCCCAGTTTCTTGCCCCCACTAACTAGTGTGCAACCTATTTTCCTGGGTCTCAATCCACCAGTCCCCCAGCTACAGGATATACCCGGTCCCCTATCCTTGGCTTCAGAATTATCTAGGCTCTTCTTCAGTATGAAACAAAGGTGTTTAGATTCAATCCGATGTAAATAAACACCATTTGCTTGCGGTCAGTGGGGAAAGACGTCCCGTACACAAATCCCCATAATCACCTGCACACTCGCACCCGTGGAACCTCCCTTTCTCTCCACGTGCCGTCCGATACCCCGTGCCCACGTGCCGCGTCTTGGCGACGCTTCCCCAGTCAACATTTGGTTCCATGGGTGATTGTCGAGAAATCTACTGGCACGCCCGCACCCTATCTAGTTACCCTGTCTCCCAGCCACTCCGGTCTCATTCATCCCGAGTGAGTAATCAGCCAGTTCGTAGGCCATTGTCTGCGTCCACCAACTCCTGGAAACCTCTCGTGCCATTCGACGCCTCTTGACTTTCCGTAAAAGGTGAGTGCCCGGTGCCATCGTGAGACACATACGGCTATGAAGGAGGATACCCCGAGATACATCAAACTCCCTTGTTTTCCTTTATTGCTTTATTCCTTCCCTCACCGCGGCCACCGATATTTCCGCGCACCTTCCATACCACCCCCTTACAGGTTGGGACAAGGAAAGCTGTCGTGTGCGGAAACAGCCCATTAAGGTGGTTTGCAATCAATTTTTGATCCTGACCGGGGTCCATTTGGCGAACAAGGTAGGAAAGATGGGCCATAAGACTAGCCTATTTCTCGGATGGATCAGAGGGACCACGAGAAGATAGGCCCACATGGGAAGAGGATTCTACGCGGGAATAGGGAGATGGGGCAGAAGAAGAGTACATAGAACAAAATTGATGCTCCATGAGAGAGAATGGAGACTTAATACAGGAATATCAAGGTAAATACAACCAGGGAAGAGCACGCGAAGGGCTAAGAAAGAGGAGAGGACCCACAGGGGAGAAGGCGGTTCTGGGATGACCGCGGCTAGCAGGAGGCGACCCTGAAGGGACCGCTACTAGGCTCAGAGACAGACTGACTGACTGACTTATGCATAAAACAAATGCAAATGCGACCTAAACGACGGACCCAAGCTTAAAACTAAATGAATCAACAACAAACTGTATATAATGGACGAGGAAATGTAACACAAACACCACGAATGGGCTTGATTAAACCCAAACAATTCAAACAATATGAATGTGAAGGATTTCACCCAAGATCAAACAAGTTGATATGATGCGAAAGTTCTTATTTTCCAAAGTTTTGGTGGACCCTTTCTTAATGATTTGAGTTAATAATAATTCCCTCAAGATAGGAATCCTACGGGAATAAGGTCCAAACTTTGGGTTGAACTAGGTTTAATCTCCCTCACACATATGCAAACGCAGATCTTATGGGTGGAAAGGTACAACCGGCTCGGCGTCCATGTGGGAATCCACAGCTCACGGAGACTTACGGAGGTCCCGGATAAGATCACCTAGTCGAGTCCAAGGAATATAAAGCTGAGAGGGTCACTTAACAGGGTAGGAATGTAGCTACAATATGTAATGGATGACCCTATGTGCACCAGAGTGTATGCAGATTTCTAGCCTAAATCTAGGAAATCAAGACAATATTAAATTATGAAATCATGATAATATGAATGCAAACAACATGAGAAAACCACGACAATATAAAGGACAACAACGCAAGACCATAAACAAGCACAATCAGACCCTGAAAGGTGGATTAAACCATTAACGAACAACGTACCTGAGAGTCTGCATGCAGATTTCTAGCCTAAAACTGAGAAATCAAGATAATATTAAATTATGCAAACATGACACAATGGATGCAAACAACGTGGGAAAATAAAGACAATATAAAGGACAATAGTGCATGACCATAAAAAGGGACAATCAGACCCCAGAAGGTAGATTAAATCATCAATGAACAACGCACCTGAGCGTCTGCCCCTGGGTCTACATGTAGATTTCTTGCATAAAACTTGAAAATTAAGACATTATTAAATTATGAAAACATGACACAAGGAATGCAAATCATATGAGAAGATCAAGATAATATAAAAGACAATAAGATGGGACTATAAATGGAATGATTAGACCCCGGAAGGTGAATTAAATCGTCAATAAATGACGCGCCTGAGAGCCTGCCCTTGGGCTTGCCAGAAACATAAGGTGGTCTAGAGCCTGAAAATTGACAAAATTGGATGGAAAATGTGAGAAATGCTATCCCAACTAAGAACACACACACAAAAATCACAGGAGGGCAAGAACAACGTGATGGGCACTACACATCCCACCATGATCGCCAAAAAATAGAGGTTGCAGATATTAATATCCCCGCCCTGAACAAAGCAATATATAGCATAAGCATGAAATATGAACAAAGGGAAAAGGGGCGATGAAGAACGAACCTGTTGGGAATGGATGGACTCTAAGATCTAGAGGGGGGGTGAATAGATCTACCTTCTAAAACCTTCTAGCCTTTAAAAATTAACAGCAATAAATAAACAGATGCGGAATTGAAAGAATTACTACTGCTGAATTAAGTTCAACTTAAGGAAAGAATATGCATGCGAAGGAAAAATGATCCGGTTCAGTATAATCAACTGCACGCTATTGGAACCAAAACACAAGCACAATGCATGCAAGCTACAAAACAACGATCACACACCAGTCACACAAAACTCAGGAGATTTTAGGTGGTTCAGCACAAGCCTACATCCACCCCACACTCAAACTGAGTGTGGCTTACTGCTGATTCATAGCTTCTCACGGCTGATCCACAGCTTCGGGGATTATATCCCTACACCCGTTGAGCTTCACAGCTTGCTACCAGAGGAATCCTCCTCTGTCGCTGAGGTTTACAGCTTAACCTTTCCATTGACACACAGCTTGAAGAACGGTGTTTCAGAACAAAACGAAAGAGAAAATAGAAAACCAAAAACAGAACGAGAATGTAGCTCTAGACAATGAGCAAATCAGCTCTGGTTCTGAACCAAGAGACCAATGACGGAGACTCTCAATTGCTTCTTCTCTCCACTCTCTCTCTCAGCTCTCTCTCTAAACTTGCAGGCACTAGCTCTCCTCGATCGTGTTAGCTCTTCTTCTCTCTGCTTTTTTTTTTCTTCAATCTCTCGATCACATATTTCTTCGCATCACCTTTTTTTAATTCACTTCTCTTCTACGCGAACAGTTTCTTATTTCTATGTGCAGTAGAAAGAGGGCGTGTGGAAACAACATTTCCCGCCAAGCTTTTCGTCTAGATCTGAGAACCAAGGACACGTGGCAGCATCTGAGCTTAACGGCTTTCCATGTGTCACGAGCATAGCTCAACCTTCAGTCTTGGATCGCGTGCCTTCCTTAAACTTTATGAACAAGTGTCCTATCAAAATGTTAGACACTCAGTCAGCATAAGATGGTTAGACAATCATAGGAATTGCACTGAGTTAATAGAGCATGAGAGCAAAAGTGCACGGACTCAAATATGCATGAATTATAACGTGCACCGACCTTATAAGGCTGTAAGAGAACCATGCACTGACATTATGTGTGCAAGAATCAACGATTGCATCGAGCCAACAAGCTATAAACCTATCGTGCACAGACTTTGTGCTTGCAACGGAAAAGGATTGCACAGACCTTCTGTACACATACAAGAAATGTGCACCGACTCATTATGCAACCTACGCATATGTATGAAAGGCATGCATGAACCTGTTGTGAACAGTGCAAGAGTTGCACCGGCTCCATATGCTAAGAACGTAACATGCTCAGACTTTATATGCACAGTTAAGATGAAACTTGCACTGACCTCTACAGTGCTTGCATCGACTCGGGTCATTTGCGATGCAGAATATGCACCGACTCTAGAACGCGCAAGAAGGAATATGCACCGACCTTATGAGTGCATGAATAGAAACTTGCACTAAGGTTGAATGTGCAAACCAAGCAATGCACCGACTTGCCTGCGTGCAGCAACCAAGGTTGCACCGACCTAATGTATGCATAGACATAGATGCAACGACCTTGTATTTCCTTGGACGCAAACATGCACTAACTCTCTACTGAATGAACAGTGAATTGCACCGACTCAATATTCACTTAAACGCAAACAAGATTTAAGTATATATATCTAACATATAAAAGTTCATCAAAATACACAACATTATCATGGTCAAAATAAAGTCAACCAAGTCACTTTACTGTTGCCTTTCAATCAAAACACTTTCAGAACATAGTAGTACACACACTACTGATTAACTCCAGAGGAGACCCAACATTCTCCCCCTTTTTGATGATGGCAACCCCGCCAAAAAATGCAGGAGAAATGATGTATTTTGATGAGACATTAAGCACTGTCAGATATTAGTATTAGCCAAACTACCCTGAATGAGTGACTCCTCCCCCTTAAGCAAACTATAATGAAATCTCTCTCTTCCTTTCTCTCTCCTTTAGCCATCTGAATCTCTCCCCCAATAAGCAGTCTTTCCTATGATCTCAATCTCTCCCCCTTCGTTCCAGAATAGAGAAGGATAGAGAAAGGAGATAGAGAAGGAGACGCCTGAATAATCTCTCCCCCTTTGCCATCAACAAACAAGGAGTGAGGGAGATAGAGGAAGATAAGAAGAAAATAAGAGGATGTAGGAGATAGAATAACACTCTTATGCAACAATTCAGAAAGTGAGTAGATTATTGGGCAGTTCTTCAGATGTAAGAATAAACACTGTGCATTCCTGACAAACATCTGGTTTAATAGTTATAGAAGGTAGAGTGAAGTCACTGACTTTCTGAAATAAGGTTATAGTACTCATTTATAGCAGTAAACCTAAGACACATAACCATTATAGACCATGTCCAGACAGTATCTTACTAATTTAAGAATCAATGAACATCAAGGAGTGTAACAAGAATATGTATTGAGGTTAAACAATTGACACTTACTGAAATTTAGAACTTGAAGGGTTACATCAAATCTTTTTCACTTTTGATTTCGAGACTGAATATAGTGAACAGACAGGTGTCATTTATGCCTTTGACATTAAGGATACACGTGGGTTAGACGCCAGTACCCCCATTTACTAAGCATAAACTTCCATATCTGTCTCTGATCAAAGACTATATAGATGATTTACACCTTTGACATTAAGGGTACACGTTTATTAGACGCCAGTACCCTCAGTTACTAAGTGAAATCAGCCCTATAGATTTGACCATATGAACAGAGGTAACAAGAAGCACTTCATGACATGAATTTTTCTCCATTTCTTTGATAGAGTATTCAGTTTCTCAATGCAGTTCAGTTATTGCTATGCCACTTTATTCATTTGCTTTTACTAATGATTGTATTGTTGCTGCCCTTTTAATATTCAAAGTGACTTGTTTAAAGACAATACACTTTCTGAGTTTCTCAGCCTAGACCTCACTAATTCTATCATTTTCGGATACTATAAGAAAATTGTCTGTCATAGTCATGAGAGGAAGGTTGAGAGCTATAAAAGGTTTTCTATCACCTTATTTTTTGAAAATAGTCTATTAAAATTAAACCTTCAGTTCATTCAAGGAGCACATATGATTCTTATAGTGAAAGACTTGTGATAATTACTGCTTAAAGTAATGAACCAATTGCAAGACTGTCATCCATTCAGAATGACTGAATAGACATTGAAGCACAGAAGCAGCTCATAAGGAATATCAAGAAGAGTGATAATGACACAATGTGATAGACGAAGTTCCAAACAAGGCCAATTGATGTAATTGATACCATGTGATGAGAATTCCTGAGACTAAAGAGAGAGTTTGAAATGGTTACGCCCAAACCAGAATGAATAAACTCCACGTGACATCATAATGTACCGACCTTAACATGCATGAGGCAGACAATGCATCGACTATTGCATGTGAGAGGTACATAGATGCACCGACCTGTTATGCAAAAGATACAAGATGCACGGACCTACATGCTGTAAGGCAGGGACGTGCACTGACCTTGTATGTGGAATGCTCACACTGTGCATCAACTATGTGCAAGACATGCATTGACTTATACTCGGTGCCAAAACACGCATCGAACTCAAATGCTTATAACAAAGACCTGCATCGACCTTAGTAGTGCGTGAAATGCAGTAGGTTTAGACCTTAGTAGGCATATGACAAAATCAACTGATGTGCGATATAGAAGAAAAACTCCCCCTATCTATATGCAATTTTATTTAACAATGCATCTATGCACAAAAATTATTAAAAAAAATAGAAATTGTTTATTCAAAGACAAGCTGACACATATTCATTTTCAGACCACTACAAACACCAATTCAAGAAAGAATTCTGAGTCAATCATCATGGAGAAATTTACACAAGCCTAATTCTCTTCTTAAGAATTTAAATCTTTCATTACCCAAAGGCTTTGTAAAGATGTCTGCAATTTGTTTTTCAGACTCAATGAATTCAAGTTCATTTTCCTTTTTACTGACTTCATCTATAAGAAAATGATGTTTGATTTCAATATGTTTTGTCCTGGAATGATGAAATGGATTTTTAGTTAAGGAAATAGCACTAGTGTTATCACACATAATTGTGATACAACCAAGATTTATATGATAGTCAAATAACTGGTGTTTGATCTAGAGGACTTGGGCAGCATAGTTCCCTGCAGCCACATACTCTGCCTCAGCAGTGGACAAGGCTACAGTGTGCTATTTTTTTAGATGCCCAAGAGTCTAGACACCCACCAAGGAATTAACAATATCCACTGGCACTTTTCCTATCAATTCTACACCCAACATAATCTACATCAGTGTAAGCTAGAAGGTCTAGTTCACACTTAGCAGGATACCATAATCCTAGGTCAAGGGTGCCAGACAGATATCTAAAGATCCATTTTACAGTAATTAAGTGTGAATCCTTGGGACATGCTTGAAATCTAGCACATAAACATACTGAAAATTGAATGTCTGGACGAGATGCAGTAAGATATAGTAAGGATCCGATCATATCTCTATAGTGTTTGGGATCTACCATTTTACCTGATGGATCAGAATCAAGACAGGTAGATGTCCCCATTGGTGCTGTGATTTCTTTGAGATTTTCCATCTTGAATTTCTTTAACAAATCCTTCAAGTACTTTTCTTGAGTTATGAAAGTTCCCTCTTTGGTTTGATTAACTTGCACTCCAAGAAAGAACTTCAGTTTTCCCATCGAGCTCATTTCAAATTCACTAGTCATTAGAGCTGAGAATTCCTCACACATTAGTGGATCAGTTGATCCAAACACTATATCATCTACATAGATTTGAATAAGCAGAATTTTATCTTCACATACCTTTGTGAATAGTGTCTGGCCAACCTTACCTCATGTGAATCCTTTTTCTGAGAGAAAATTGCTCAGTCTTTCATACCAAGCTCGGGGAGCTTGTTTCAATCCATATAATGCCTTATCAAGTTTATAGACATGATCAGAGAAATCAAGACATTCAAAACCAGGGGATTGTTTAACACAAACATCTTCTTTTATTTCCCTATTTAAGAAGGCAGATTTGACATCCATCTGCTTCAAAGTTATTCCTAGACTACATGCAGTAGCTAAAAGAATTCTAATGGCTTCTAGCCGAGCTACAGGGGCAAAGGTTTCTTCAAAATCAATACCAAATTCTTGGTTGTATCCCTGAACTACTATTCTAGCCTTATTTCTAATGATGTTACCATGCTCATCAGTTTTATTTCTAAAGACCCATTTTGTGCCAATTATGTTGCGATGTGAGGGTTTAAGAACTAAATGCCAGACTTTGTTCCTATCAAATTGACTAAGTTCATCATGCATGGCATTAATCCAGTGTACATCCTTAAGGGCACTATCTATGTTTTTGGGTTCAGTCTGAGATACTAGGGCAACTGAATTTAATTCATTTTTAATTCTTGAATGTGCTCTAGTTCTCATTGGTTCATTTACATCACCAATAATGTTCTCAAAGGGATGATCTCTAAGAAATTTAAGATTAATGACTTGATTACCTGAATTCTCATTTACCTCCCCCTAAGTAATTGGAGCCTCTGCTTCACCTTCCTCAGCAGATTCTTCATTTTATTTTTCATCATTCTTTAAAATTTCTCCATCACTTTTGTTCCTGCACAAATCAATATCAGACTTAGTTGCAGACTTATCAAAGACAACGTGAGGAGATTCTTCAACAATGTTTGATTTGATATTAAAACTTCTATAGGCTCTGGACTGATCTGAGTAACCTAGAAAAATTCTAGGTTCACTTTTTGGTTCAAATTTATCAAGATCTCTTTTCCAATTAATATGAACAAAACATTTACTGCCAAAGACCTTGAAGTGGGCTAGAGAGGGCTTTTTACCTTTCAGAATCTCATAAGGAGTTAATTGAGTTTTGGGTCTTACCAGGGCTCTATTAATTATGTAACATGCTGTGTTGATAGCATCTGCCCAAAAATTCATTGGTAAGTTAGCTTCCACTAGCATGGTCCGAGCCATCTCAACCAGAGTTCGATTTCTCCTTTCCACCACTCCATTTCGCTCTGGAGTCCTTGGTGAGGAGAATCTGTGAGTGATGCCGTTCACTCTGCAAAAGTCATCAAATTGTGAGTTAACAAACTCACCACCATGATCAGAAAGGATATTCAAGATGCCATGATCATTAGACTATTTTATTTTATAAAAGAACTCTTGAAATTCTTCAAAAGCTTCATTTTTGTTAGACAAGTAGAAAACCCATGTAAATCTTGAAAAATCATCAAGAAGCACAAAATCATATCTTTTACAAGATAAGCTAACAGATCTTGTGGGTCCAAATAGATCCATGTGAATTAGCTCATACGATTTAGAAGACAGGTTTTTTGTTCTAGATTTGAAAGAATTTCAAGTCTGTTTACATTGAGTGCATGCCTCACAAAATTTATTGTCATTTTTGAATGAAATTTCAGGAAGCCCTTTTACTAACTTATGCTTATTCAGTTTGTGAAGCACACTGTAGCTAGCATGACCTAATCTACGATGCCATAGGAAGGCTAGGTCATCCTTATTTACACTAAGACAAAGAATAGTGTGAGCTACATCATCCAAATATACCACATAGATGTTATTAATTCTCTTGTCAATGAATTTCACAGATTCTAAATTTGGTTCAAATATGGTGCATGCAAGAGAATCAAAAATAACTTTATGACCTTTATCACATAATTGACTAATACTCAAAAGATTGTAAGCTAGCCCTTCAACTAATAAAACTTCTTCAATGCAAGATGAAGAGCACTTACCAACCATTCCTGAACCAATTATTTTACCCTGGGTATTACCTCTGAAAGTAACATGACCAACATCTTTCTTTACCAAAGTGTAGAATTTAGCTTTGTCTCCGGTCATGTGCCTGGAGCAGCCACTATCCAGATACCATTTGTTGTGATTGGCTGCCAGGCATACCTACAAGGGAATTAAGTAGAATGATTTGGAACCCAGAGTTTCTTGGGTCCCAACATAAAACTCATCTCATGCAGACAACAAACACGATGTTTAGGTATCCACAGCTATTTTGGTGTCTTTCTGGGCATTGTGGATTTCTTGCTTTTAAGATTAGTCTGCCTTTTCTTGCCACTTTCATTCCTTTGACCTTGTTTCTGAGGTGTGGCATTTTGTTTCTTTTTCAAATCATTTTTAGAATTTCTTTGCCAGCGTCTGGCCCAATAGATATTGGGAGTAGTAGGTGACCTATAGACCTTGGACTGACCAGTCATGAAATCATCATAGCCATAGGAATTTTGACTCCTGAAGTTATAGTTAGTAGTCTGCCGGTAGGAGTTCCTAGGGTGAGATTGCTGCCACTGATTATGATGCATTGGGAAGTACTACATGGGTCTCATGTAATTCTGACTTTTCCAATACATCAGATTATTTGTATTGTAGAATGCAGAATAAGTGGGTCCAGTCTTGTGGTGCATTAGACCAGTGGTGGTTCTACCCAGACCTGTCTGTGGAAGTTTGGTAGATTTGGTCTTGGGTTTCAGTTGAATCTTAACTTTGGTGGTCTGACCACTACCCTGGCTTTTGGTCTTGAATGTAGAAGCATATGAACATGACTCACCAGCCACCCCTATCTTCCCTTTGCCTTTTTCCTTGGCGCTAGGCTTGATTGTCTCAATGTTTTTATTCTTATTCTCATCATGACTTCCACTTGAAGTCATTTCTATCAGTGGCTGCAATGTCCCCTTTTCAATCACAAAAGAGGTAGTTCTCACATCAAACCACTTTTTATTTGTTGGGTTAAAACCCAATCCTTCCTTTCTGAAGTTACTTTTTGTCCCCAGGATGCCATTTAGATTTTCAGTGGCATGTGCCATGCCTTCACGGGTGTTTTGTTTATCTTTGTTTTCTTTTTCAAGATTCTCTATTGTTTTCTTCAGCTCACTGTTTACACTACTAACAACATTGTATTTCTCAGTGACTATGTTTGTTTCATTCTGAAATTCATGAATCTTCATCTTTAGATCATCAATGGTCTTTTCTAGATTCTCATTTTCAGCTTTCAAATCAATCAAAATAGTTTTATCATTCTCAATGTCACAAATAGAGTTTTTCAAATTTAAATTCTTAGCTTCTAGACATGCAAGTTTATCAGACAGGGTAGAATCATTGACTAAAGAATTTACTTTCTTTTTCAGGTGTCTGTTCTCCCTACGCATGTCTTCATACTTTTCAAGCATTTCAGCATAAACATTTTCCCATTCAATTTGAGCAAAATTGTAAAACGGGGAAGTTACCTCATCGTCGCTTTTCGCCATCAGGCAAATCTTCTTATCTTCATCATCGTCAGAGGAGCTACTCTGACTTTCCTCTTCCTCATCGCTCCAGGTGCTCACCATTGCTCTTCCCTTTTTATTTTTCCACCTGGTCTACTTTTCCTTAAGTTCAGGACAGTTCGCCTTGAGGTGTCCTGCTTTCCTACAGTTATAACAAATAATAGATTCAAATTTCTTTGCAGGTTCTGATTTATGTTTGGGCTGTCTCGTTCCTAAGAGATACTTTCTTCTCATCCCTTTCCCTTCTTTCCACAAGAATTTCTTAAACTTCCTGGTGAGCATAGCAAACTCATCAGCATCCTCCTCAGAACTCATGCTGCTATACTCACTAGATGACCCTTTGCTAGCATTAGCTTTAAGGGCAAGGTGTTTTCTTTTCTTTTCACTTTCATCAGCTTTCTTGAGGTTTAGCTCATACATCATGAGAGAACTTGTAAGTTCATCTACAGTTGTTTTGGTTAGGTCCCTAGACTCTTCAACTACGGTGGCCTTGGTGTGCCAAATGGGCGTTAGGGACCTCAGAATCTTTCTAACCAAGTCATAATCACTATAGACCTTTCCCAGACTTCTCAGACTGTTGGTGATAACATTCAAATGAGCATACATATCTGAGACAGTCTCATCATGCTTTATCTTGAAAGCCTCATATTTAGAGACAAGCATATTCATTTTTGTCTCTCTAACCTGGGAAGTCCTCTCGTAAATTACTTCAAGCTTATCCCACATCTCCTTAGCAGTCTTGCAGGACGAGACTCGGGAGAACTCAGTGGGATGGAGTGCACATTGTATCACATTAATTGCACCCCAATTCAACGTGGACTTACGGATATGCTCCTTAGTCCATAACTCCATTTATCTGGAGGTAAATCAAAAGGTCCTTTACTCACTACCTTCCAGATCTCGTAGTCCTTAGCACGAAGAAATACTTGCATCATGTTCTTCCAATATGAATAATCGCTACCATTGAAGAATGGTGGCTTACTTGTCGAATGCCCCTCAGCAACCATTCCTTTAGAATCCATCTCTTCTATCCGGGATGTGAAACCCTACGGGAGAGTCTAGCTCTGATACCACGTGTTGGGAATGGATGGACCCTAAGATCTAGAGGGAGGGGGTGAATAGATCTACCTTCTAAAACCTTCTAGACTTTAAAAATTAACAGCAGTAAATAAACAGATGCAGAATTGAAAGAATTACTACTGCTGAATTAAGTTCAACTTAAGGGAGGAATATGTATGCGAAGGAAAAATGATCCGGTTCAGTATAATCAACTGCACGCTATTGGAACCAAAACACAAGCACAATGCATCCAAGCTACAAAGCAGAGATCACACACAAATCACACAGAACTCAGAAGATTTTAGGTGGTTTCGCACAAGCCTACATCAGCCCTACACTCAAACCGAGTATGGCTTACTGCTGATTCACAGCTTCTCACGGCTGATCCACAGCTTCGGGGATTATATCCCTACACCCGCTGAGCTTCACAACTTGCTACCAGAGGAATCCTCCTCTGCCGGTAAGGTTTACAGCTTAACATTTCCGCTGACACATAGCTTGAAGAACGGTGTTTCAGAACAAAACGAAAGAGAAAATAGAAAACCAAAAACACAACGAGAATGTAGCTCTAGATAATGAGCAAATTTGCTCTGGTTCTGAACCAAGAGACCGATGACGGAGACTCTCAAATGCTTCTTCTCTCAGCTCTCTCTCTGAACTTGCAGGCACTAGCTCTCATGGATCGTGTTAGCTCTTCTTCTCTCTGCTTTTTTTTTCTTCAATCTCTCGATCACATATTTCTTCGCATCACCTTTTTTTAATTCACTTATCTTCTGCGTGAACAGTTTCTTATTTCTATGTGCAGCAGAAAGAGGGCGTGTGGAAACCACATTTCCCGCCCAAGCTTTTCATCCAGATCTGAGAACCAAGGCCACGTGGCTGCATCTGAGCTTAACGACTTTCCACGTGTCAAGAGCATAGCTCAGCCTTCAGTCTTGGATCACGTGCCTTCCTTAAACTTTACGAACAAGTGTCCTGTGAAAATGTTAGACACTCAGTCACCATAAGATGGTTAGACAATCATAGGAATTGCACTGACTTAATAGAGCATGATAGAAAAAGTGCACGGACTCAAATATGCATGAATTATAACGTGCACCGACCTTATTAGGTTGTATAGAACCATGCACTGACATTATGTGTGCAAGAATCAATGATTGCATCAAGCCAACAAGCTATAAACCTGTCGTGCACAGACTTTGCGCTTG
The DNA here is from genome assembly GCA_022559845.1 of Amorphophallus konjac. Classification (NCBI taxonomy): domain Eukaryota; kingdom Viridiplantae; phylum Streptophyta; class Magnoliopsida; order Alismatales; family Araceae; genus Amorphophallus; species Amorphophallus konjac. Next base: position 214,836,967 of record CM040120.1, read on the forward strand.
CAAGGGGAAAGGATTGCACAGACCTTCTGTACACATACAAGAAATGTGCACCGACTCATTATGCAACCTACGCATATGTATGAAAGGCATGCACGAACTTGTTGTGAACAGTGCAAGAGTTGCACCGGCTCCATATGTTAAGAACGTAACATGCTCAGACTTTATATGCACAGTCAAAATGAAACTTGCACCGACCTCCACAGTGCTTGCATCGACTTGGGTCATTTGCGATGCAGAATATGCACCGACTCTAGAACGCACAAGAAAGATTATGCACCGACCTTATGAGTGCATGAACAAAAACTTGCACTGAGGTTGAATGTGCAAACCAAGCAATGCACCGACTTTCCTGCGTGCAGCAACCAAGGTTGCACCGACCTAATGTATGCATAGACATAGACACAACGACCTTGTATTTCCTTGGACGCTAACATGCACTGACTCTCTACTGAATGAACAATGAATTGCACCGACTCAATATTCACTTAAACACAAACATGATTTATGTACATATATCTGACATATAAAAGTTCATCAAAATACACAACATTATCATGGTCAAAATAAAGTCAACCAAGTCACTTTACTGTTGCCATTCAATCAAAACACTTTCAGCACACAGCAGTACACACACTACTGATTAACTCCAGAGGAGACCCAACAGAACCGTGATCGCCACCAAGGGTTGACAGTAGGAAAGAGATGCTATAAGAAATAGAAAACCTACTGCATACCTTATAAAAGAAGATGAAGAACGCGGCCAAAGAAGACCGCTAAAACTTGATCGCGCATGATGAACACTACGGGGAAACCTCGTGGATTACACCTCCTCAACTTTCAGCCGGCCAAAGGGTGGGGGCCTCATGTTCTATCATTGCCTTCCTGCGAAACAAAGCTCAAACAAAGAGATAAAAACCCATTAGATCATGAAGTGTAGTATCAATCCCGAGTGCATAAAATAGCATGAGAAATTGGGGGAGAACGCACCGGGGGAGCGTTTTTAGCCCCTGTAAGAAGGATGAAATAATAGGTGTGTGTGTTGTGTATGTATATGAACAAAGAGAATGAATTAACACGCAGTAGAACTACGGGAAAAGATGATGCAAAACATGCAAAAGTGCAGACGTGCAGTAGAAAAGTGCAAGAATCTATGATAAAATGCAGAAAGAAGGGACGAAGAACTAAGGGAAAGAACAAGAGGAAAGAGCCCTTGAGTGAATGAATATGAAGCTAATACTCCCCTGGATGGCCTAGGGTTGAAGAAATGAGTCGACGATACGGCATGGCTTCGCCCCAAGTCCAGAAAGCGCCCCCTTTCGCGCAGTTGCACATGAAGGCTATTTATAGAACCCAGAAACCCTAGGGTTGAAATCTGAGGATATTCACGCAAAAATAGGGATATAGATTGATAAACCTCAAGTTAATGGTGGGAATAAGAGCCTGGAATGGATGGAAATCGAGGTAGCAGCCTATCTCATCGAAAACGGTGCCAAATAGGAGTCCAAAGAGTCCTCAGGCGAAGAAAATGGAACCCGAGGCCATCCGAATTCTGTTCCGAGAAGGCTGTGACGACCCGGACTCCGGATACCGGATATACCCGATAGGACTACCGAGTAGACCCGATACCACTTGAAACCCGTGAAGCATCCCAAGAGCTGTAAAGCTCCTAAGGGATAAAAGGATTGTCGTGTAGTATATTGAAGCCCCAGATACAACATTAAGCAATAATATTTCATTAATCAGGTTTGCTAAAGTAGCAGAAATAAAATTACTTTTTAATTAACAGTTTAAATTAACAACCGAGTCCAGTCCAAAGGAAAGACAAGTACAGTCCAACAGAAAGAACAACGTACACTGAGGTCGGGGGAAGCCCGACGTAGGTACTGCTGGCAACTACGAGCACGCCACGCCAGGAACCGCAAGGAAGCAGAGACGACCACACCTGAAAAGCAGGGGTGAGCCTCGTGTCACTGGCTGAGTAGGGGTCACGTGGATCCCCACTGAAAACAACACAGTAACACGGAACAACAACTAACACACTAGCAGTAGTAAAGCAGGAAAGAAGGCATGAAAAACTACTACTAGAAACCTGTAAAAGAAAACCTTAACAGAAGGAGTAGAACAGCTAAAAGAAAAGGGAAAAATCGTACCGAACAAAACACGGCAGCCGAACAACCTTCAGCTCCCTAACTACTCCAAACAATGACAGAAGGGCGAACCCTGACCTCACAAAGTCAGGAGTTACCGATCCGTCGGTAGGCACGAGGCCCAAAGTGAAGGTCTTACGAAACAAGTAGAAAACCCTAGAAAAGATTGAGACAAACACAGACACCGACGCATACATGACTAGATCATCATGCACGCAACAGGGAACTGATCTTGGACGAAGCCAAGAGCAGACCAATCTCAGAAGGGGAAGCGGATTTTAGACAAAGCCAAGAACAGACTAACTCGGAAGGGGAACACAGACTTCGAGAAACACGAGAGTCATAAGCCAAGTGACGGAAGCACCTCCTCACTAGAAAAATAACCAGATGCGTCCACTGACATCTTACACTGTGCCACAAGTATCTCGCTACGGACATCGAGGATGATGGAGGCTGAGATACTCACTGAAAAGAACCAGGAACTACAGTAACGAGTGACTAGTTAGGGTCACGCCTGTCGGCGTTCGTCCAAACGCCCCTGACCACATGTGCACACACAAGCTTAATGTCTTGAGCCAGGCCTCTAGCTAGTTTTCTCCCCCAGCAGGATGCTACTACAAGGCAAGGGAGCCCACGGAAATTAGCCTCAAAACCGTATCTCGGGAACTGCCCCGCCACCACTCCCAGGTGGGCCGACACTCGAGGTCATCAGGCTACGACTAGTGGAGGCTCACTAGACATACAAACTCTGAAACACAAGTGCTGAAGTACAGACCGGCTAAGTAGGCACTGTCCCACGTACTACGAAGCATAAAGGTAGTACACCAAACTGGAAACAGACTCATGACAGGGTAACTAGACCTACTAATGTAACGATCCTTGAGTCTCATGACTCGGAGTCAAGATCGTCACACAACGGCGGTGACAAGCGGCCAATCATCTTAATCCTAAGCCGAGGAAAACGACAATGGATCATCAGATTCATACAACCGTATAAAATGACTCACGGAGACCTGAGGGAGCATCAAGACCCTCAACGCACATGGACACATAAACCGAGGTAGGACAGTACCTCAAAGCATCCAGAACCACTGTCTCTATCTATCTAGAATAGCCGAGACACACACACGAGGTTGCTTGTCAACCACTGGGTCTCACCGGGTTCACCACAACCTAAAAAATGACTCAAAAGACTCAGAAGCAATACAAAACACTACTCGAGCTAAGGACACTCTTGGCTATCTTATAATATGGTCATAGCCCGCATAGGATATCAAAAGACACCCACGGGACAACGGGAAAACCATAAGGTCAAGCCAAAACGATTGGAAACCAGAACTTCGGAAACACAGCTCTCTGGTGGTACGCGGTCTAATGCTTGACCGCTCAGCAACGTAGGTGGTCAAGTAAAGGGCCGCTTACCAGCTGTAGAGAACACAGACACTAGGCGGCCACAAGGAGGGCCGCGAAATGACTGGAGCGGTCATTCGATACGCCGCTAAGCACAGTCAACTCACAACGGACCTACTAGTCAAACCATCCAAACGGTCTACAAAGGGACCGTTCATAAACATACGTGGTCTAAACATGGACCGCGTAGGGGACCAACGCTAATCGACCTAAAACCGTTGACCACGATCAAACGCCCATTCGCGGTCTACGAATGGGCCGCAAAGTAGTCTAGACAGTCTAAGAAAAGGCCGCTAGATCAAACCGACTTAAAATAGTAACTCGGATAAATGGTCAATAACGGTCTAGCAGTGGACCGCTAAAGACAAGCAACGATCTAGAGAAGGACTGCTTCACCAACTGCCATAAAACTGTTGACTATGGTCAACCACACTAAGCGGTCTAGCAAAGGGCCGCTCAAGCAAGCTAAACGGTTTATCGTAAGACCACCCAACTTCAACACGAAATGAAGGAAACGGCACGGCCACCCAAGTGCCGTCCAAAAGAAACACACGGCCACCCAAGGGCCACCCGAAGGAAATGCACGGCCACCCAAGTGCCGTCCAAAGGATATGAATGGTCCAGAATGGGCCGCAAAACACATAAAACAGTCTATCGTGCAACCGCGCAGACCCAAACGGACATATATTAAACGGTCACACATTGGACTGGTTAATAACCTAAACGGTCACTGTACAACCGTTTAGGCGTCACGGCGGGAAGAACAAGGGATCGACCGGATCTCGACCTTTCCACGCCCCGTTCGCTCTGAGATGAAGGGGATACAACCACAATGACGATATCGACCTTCCACACTCCGGAAGGGGTCAAATCGACGCACAAACGGCTAGAAACGGGCAATTCTACCGAATTGACCCAAATGGAATCACATGGGTTCCCGGGATCCTACCGGTCCCAAATGACCACAAATCACAACGAAATCAATGGGAATGGAATGCTGACACTCCAGGGGTTCGAATGACACCAACTGATCTGAAAACCGTCGCCATTTTTCGGCGAACCCGACGAACACCCCAAAGACATGATTTTCGCAAAACTGAATGAAACCCACTCGTACTCACACCGTTCGACATGAAACTACGAGGGAACGTAGTAGAGAAGTAGAGCTTCCATCTCCCTACCTCCACCGAAGATTCCATGCGCCGAAGCGACTAAACCGCACCGAAAACCACCAAACCAATGAACCGCGCCGGCTTTGAATCCACCGAGGGATCCCGCCGCGCCACGCTCAATCCGCCACTCCATCACACTCCCGGTTTACTCCATCGCATTCCCGCCTCAGCCAGCTCGCCACGGCCGTGCGCTCCGCGTCGAGAGGACCAGAGAGGAGAGAGAACGAGAGAGAGAAAGTGAGGGTAAGAATGAGGGAGGAGAGAGGGTGAAAGAAGAATAAATAGAAAATTAATTAGGAATTTTCCTTATTTCTAAAATTTCGATTTTTATGCCGAAAATCCACTAATTCAAAAAATACGTAAAAATAGCCAAAACGATCCTCTCAAAGAGCACATCGCAACTGTAGCGTCCTCGAGTCGATGAACTGAGAAATAAACTCACCACAGATTTTCGTAACTTGTACGAGAGAAAAACTCATGTGGATCGTAAAACTCAATTGAAGACCCACAAAAGCGATCCGAAAGCACTCCGATAAGGATCCGAAAGATTCAATAAGAATCCAGGGTATTACAGCCTCCCCTCCTTCAAGAAAGTTCATCCTCAAAATTTAAGGAACTACCAAGGAGAAGCAGTGAAGGACAAACCCAAACATCTTGACTCGGAACAACACAAATCTCAAAAAATACTATTCAGAGGGACACCGCCAGACCATCATCACAAGTACACGCTCTGGATCTCAAGGCAAATCGATCCGCAGAACGAGCATGGCACACAAGTGAACACAAGTCTGACACCTCCGAAACAAGGCAACGTCACTTACATCTCACAGGAAAGGAGATGCGACTCATGCCACGATAACAGTAATCGATAACACAAAACGGCAGAAACAACAAGCATCAGCTTAAAGCAGGAAGCATAGTCCTCTCAACTAACAGCTCGACAACATCAGCTTCCGCACCTAGAGCAACAAGACTGGCAAGCAGAACGCCAACGATAGCACTGGACCACGAGCACAATCAAGTCAGTCCTCACTCAAACGTTACATCTGATTCGAGTCACATGCCAACTCTATCAGGGAAGAATAGTACAACATAACTAATTGACAAGACCTCGGTCCACACAGTGCCAAGTCAGATTCACAGGGAAACAACGATAAAACGACAACGACAGCAGCAACAACACTTGCAGAATCCTAGCTCTGTATTGAACACAGAACCATGGAACACAACCGCAAGCTGGGTTACATCAAGGCACAATAACAGCTGAACACACGACTATGATGGACTAGTCATGCAGCGAGTAGCTCACCAAGAAAAGACCCACAACAACGAGAACAAAAATCTTGGGAAACGCATCTCAAGGACCACGATCACGTCCCGAGAACACAACACCCAAGAAGAATTATAGAGTAGAGGGTACTCAACCAGCAGAAATGCCGACAGATTCCCCAATACTCATAAATGCCAGTGCTAACATCAGAATGCCTTCAAGAACAACGGCACAGCAACAGACAACATCAAGGCATAGGAAGCCAAGACGAAGTCACATCGAGGAAGACAATTCTCTCGATCGGCCAGAATCTTACCGCCAACGATCCTCGACCTGTGGGTTATCAGCCCACATGCTTCCACTGTGCACTCATACTACGCACACAAGCATCAGAAAATACCTCGGCATCCGCATCTTAGAACACACTCGACGCCATCACAATTCATGAAAATCACAATATAACACGCCACGAGTACTGATCCTACTAACAACCGATCACAAGTCGCCTAAGTGCAAACGAAGGAGAGTACTAGCTTCAGCACAAAGCATAAAGAAAAAAGGGTAATCTCAGCTTACCCTTGCGTCCTGAAAGAATTATCGAGCCTTCACAACACATCAGCCACCAGACACGGCACGACGAACACGGTGCACAACGGCTCTCAACACAAAGATTAGGTCCAAAGCTAAGCAACCGCAGAACAGAGAGCAGATCAGGCTCAGAATAAATACTGTCTACACTTAAGTAGACGCAGGACAAATGATGGGGGCATCCCTCGCCCCCTCCACTTCTTTTGAGGCTCGGATTGCTCATCAGCGTGCGCCATTGTGTTCGTCATAATTTTTTGAGTCTAGTCATGTAATTTTTACATTTTATTTGAGTCACCATCATGTAATTTTCCCTTTATTTGAGTCATGTACCTAGGTTAGTAGGTTATCTACCAAAGTCTTGTGTCATTGTGTTGGTTTGTTAGGCTATTGGGCCCAACTAATGGGCTAGGCCCAGGGGCGCCCCTCCCTTGGAGTGCTTGGTCAATAGTTGTTTAGTCAGGGTCATTTTCATCCTAGGAAAAGTCCAATGCCTATAAATAGGCCCCCACTCATCTCATATGTAACAACTTTTGCATGAATATTGAAATCCAGAATTCCAAATCCCACTAGACCTCTCTCTCATTATCTCTCTCTCTATTGGGGTGGATTCCCCCCCTCTCTCTCTCTCTCTCTAAAGGGGGTGAACCCCATTCTCTCTCCTCCCCACCCCAATTTCGAAATTTTTCTCTCTCCTCCCTTCCCAACCATCTCCACTCCCCACCTACCCCATTAAAGCCTCTTCCCATTCCCCACAACCCTCATCAATACTCCCCCCCTTCCCAAGACCCCCTCCACCAATCCTCTCCTCACCACCCAACCCCCAACTACCCCTCCCACTTTCCCAAGCACCCTTCCCGCTACCCCAAGCAACCCTCCACCTCCCTAGGCCTTTGAATTTTGAAATCTCCCTTCCCTCCACAGCCCTAGGTCGCCCCCCCTCTCTCTCATCTCCTCCACTCTCCCATTGTTCTTCTCCATCATCCCCACCTTCCACCATTTAGACTGGCGACCTGCATAGGATCACCTGCTAGCAGAGGCCACCCCGACCACCTCCCCTCGAATCTGAAGGCCCAAGAGGTACCCACGGAAGTGTCTGCATGTCTTCTTCGCAACGAAGGTGGTTTCGTTGTCGTCCGAGCACCGAGCTGCCCGGGAGAGCCATTCTCCTCGACTGCGCGAAGCTCTCCTGACAGAGCACCTGAACGTGATTGGAAGCTCTGCCACGACAAATCCAGCATGAATCAAGACAAAATTTCTTCTGCAAAGATCTTCTTCGACCTGTCTACTTTCAGAATCAAGAGGCAGAACTCCAATCGGCATCAGTTTGCAAGAGTTATTAATTTCTTCCTCCAGGCGCTTGGATCTACCTCCACTCAGTCTGCACCGACCCCTCCTCAGTGTTCAGAGCCCACCGGTCGACCCCGACATCAGCTATCATCTCCGTTGGTCTTGCTTCGAAGAGGACTCTCGTCAACAGTTCCAACGACTCCTGAGGTACCTGATTCTGAGCTCGGGCGCAGTCGTGGCACCATCTTCTTCCTGCTGTTGGGAACCTGAAACTGTCAGATCCGAGGGTCTGCCACCCTGTTCAAGCCCCTACCCCGATCAGCAGCGGTGCCTAAAGAAATTTACAAAATTCTGGAGTCACCCTGTTCCAGATATGAAGATTCTCCAAGTGGTTTCGTCCCCAAAAAAATTCGGGGGAAGTCACAGAAGTAACATCTTCGACCGACTGTCAGCACTCGCAGAGAGAAGACTGAACCGATCTTGGTCTTCATTCGGCATACTTTCCCTGTTTCTCCCCTCCCCGCTTGGCCGGCTGAAGGCCCCTCCCTGCGTGGAGGAACATTTTGGTTGTAATTTGGACCCCCACCCCTAGTCCAACCCCCTTGCAAGGGGCGTAGTGCATGTAAATCTTAAATTTCAGGTTCGAAGCTTCATCGGCCCGGCGTGCGGGTGCATACCCACGCTTCCCCGCTCGCCCCCGTCTCCGGCCGGAGTCGGCGTCTTCACGCCGGCTAGGTGAGCCTCGGTCCCTCTCTTGCCTGGTTTCAATTCATTGCTAGCATAGTATTATCACCATTGTTTCGTCAGATGGTGAATGAGAGCTCGACCCTAAATTGCTAGTGCCGTGAGTGACCACCGCGGGCGAGTTGTGAGTGAACCATTACATCCCACATTCTTGGTGTGCTGGCCGCCCATGATTTGGGCATCCCAGGCCCATTTGGGGTTCTCCCCAAGCTAGCCAACCTTTGGAGCCTCAAGGACAAACCTCAGACCCTCTCCATCATCGCCAAGTTGCCTTCAGGCACTAATGTGCGCCAAGCGAGTGAGCTTGCTAGTGTGAGTCCGCTGCCCAACTTGAATGCTTGCAAAATAGGTCCAAGGGTGGTGTCACATCAACAAAGGTCTCACCAAGACAATAATTCCAAGGCTTACCTCGAAAAGACTCCACCCAACAGGATGAGAAGCATCAAGCTCACTAACAATAGCTCACCAGGAAGGAAAATCATAGGTTTGCTTGAGCATCTTCTCAATCGAGGCAATAAAGCAACCACTTCAACAGAAGCGAAACACCTCAAGAGCTGAACATACTCAAGTTGGGACAACCAAAACAACGTAAGCACATGTACGGCCATCACACCAACTTGAAAAGTCACCAGCCACCTGAACAAACTATGGAGAAATCTCGAACAATGTACTGCAGATTCAAGCCTACCGGCGAACTCTACCAAGTACAGTACGATAGAGACAAACACGACAACGAAAAAGAGCGCCCCGTCACATCCTGAAGAGAGCAAAACCATCTTGCACAGTGCTGACACAGCACGCACAAGACCACACACGGAAAACAAAGCGACAAGGAATCGTGAAACCTAGGCTAGCGAAAGACTGTACTAGACTTTTAAGACTCTGGACACTATATATCTTAGATTCCCATATACTTCACACAACAATACTCTAATACCACCTGTGACGACCTGGACTCTGGATACCGGATATACCCGATAGGACTACTTAGTAGACCCGATACCACTTGGAACCCGTGAAGCCTCCCAAGAGTTGTAAAGCTCCGAAAGGATACAAGGATTGTCATGTAGTACATTGAAACCCCAGATATAACATTAAGCAATAATATTTCATTAATCAGATTTGTTAAAGTAGTAGAAATAAAACTACTTTTTAATTAATAGTTTAAATTAACAACAGAGTCCATTCCAAAGGAAAGGCAAGTACAGTCCAACAGAAAGAACAACGTACACTGAGGTCGGGGGAAGCTCGACGCAAGTACCGCTGGCAACTACGAGCACGCCATGCCAGGAACCGCAAGGAAGCAGAGACAACCACACCTGAAAAGCAGGGGTGAGCCTCGTGTCACTGGCTTAATAGGGGTCACGCGGATCCCCACTGAAAACAACGTCGTAACACGGAACAACAACTAACACAGTAGCAGTAGTAAAGTAGGAAAGAAGGCAGAAAAAACTACTACTAGAAAGCTGTAAAAGAAAACCTTAACAGAAGGAGTAGAACAGCTAAAAGAAAAGGGAAAAATCGTACCGAACAAAACACGGCTGTCGAACAACCTTCAGCTCCCTAACTACTCCAAAAAATGACAGAAGGGCGAACCCTAATCTCACAAAGTCAGGAGTTACCGATCCGTCGGTAGGCACGAGGCCCAAATCGAAGGTCTTACGAAACAGGTAGAAAACCCTAGAAAAGACCTAGATTAACACAGACACCCACACATACATGACTAGATTGTCATGCACGCAATATGGAACTGATCTTGGACGAAGCCAAGAGCAGACCAATCTCAGAAGGGGAAGCTGATTTTAGACGAAGCCAAGAACAGACTAACTCGGAAAGGGAACACAGACTTCGAGAAACATGAGAGTCATGCGCCAAGTGACGGAAGCACCTCGTCACTAGAAGAACAACCAGATGCGTCCACTGACATCTTACACTGTGCCACAAGTATCTCGCTACAGATGCCAAGGACGACGAAGACTGAGATACTCACTGAACTGAATTGGGAACTACAGTAATGAGTGACTAGTCAGGGTCACGCCCATCGGCGTTTGTCCAAATGCCCCTGACCACGTGTGCACACACAAGCTCAATACCTTGAGCCAGGCCTCTAGCTAGTTTTCTCCCCCAGTAGGATGCTACTGTAAGGCAAGGGAGCCCACAGAAACTAGCCTAAAAACTATATCTCGAGAACTGCCCTGCCACCACTCCCAGGTGGGCCGACACTCAAGGTCGTCTGGCTACGACTAGTGGAGGCTCACTAGACACAGAGACTTTGAAACACGAGTGCTGAAGTATAGACCGGCTAAGCAGGCACTGTCGCACATACTACGAAGCACAAATACAGTACACCAAACTGGCAACAAACTCAGGACATGGCAACTAGACCTACTAACGCAACGATCCTTGAGTCTCATGACTCGGAGTCAAGATCGTCGAACAACGGCGGTGACAAGCCGTCAATCAGCCTAATCCTAAGCTGAGGAAAACGACAATGGATCATCAGATCCACACAACCGTATAAAATGACTCACGGAGACCTGAGGGAGCATCAAGACCCTCAACGCACCTAGACACACAAATCGAGGTAGGATAGTACCTTAAAGGGTCCAAAACCACTGTCTCGATCTATCTAGAATAGCCGACACACACACACAAGGTTACTTGTCAACCACTGGGTCTCACCGGGTTGACCAGAACCTAAATAATGACTCAGAAGACTTAGAAGTACTACAAAACACTACTCGAGCTAAGGACACTCTTGGCTATCTTATAATATGGTCATAGCCTTCATAGGATATCAAAAGACATCCACGGGACAACGGGCAAACCATAAGGTCAAGCCAAAATGATTGGAAATCAAAACTTTAGAAACAAAGCTCTCTCGTGGTACGCGGTCTAATGCTTGGCCGCTCAGCAACGTAGGCTGTCAAGTAAAGGGCCGCTTACCAGCCGCAGAGAAGACAGACACTAGGCGGTCACAAGGAGGGTCGCGAAATGACTGGAGCGGTCATTCGATAAACCGCTAAGCCCAGTCAACTCACAATCGGCCTACTAGTCAAACCACCCAAACGGTCAACAAAGGGACCGTTCATAAATGTACGAGGTCTAAACATGGACCGTGTAGGGGACCAACGCTAACCGACCTAAAACCCTTGACCACGGTCAAACACCCATTCACGGTCTATGAATGGGCCGCGAAGCAGTCTAGACGGTCTAAGAGAAGGCCACTAGATCAAACAGACTTAAAACAATAACTCGGTAAAAAAGGTCAATAACTGTCTAGCAATGGACCGCCAAAGACAAGCGACAGTCTAGAGAAGGACCGCTTCACCAACCGCCATAAAACTGTTGACTATGGTCAACCATACTAAGCGGTCTAGCAAAGGGCCGCTCAAGCAAGCTGAACGGTTTATCGTAAGACCGCCCAACTTCCACACGAAATGAAGGAAACGGCACGGCCACCCAAGTGCCATCCAAAGAAAACACACGGCCACCCAAGGGTCGCCCGAAGGAAATGCACGGCCACCCAAGTGCCGTCCAAAGGATATGAACGGTCCAGAATGGGCCGCAAAACACATAAAACAGTTCATCGCACAATCGCGTAGACACCAACTGACATATATTAAACGGTCACACATTGGACCGCTTAACAACCTAAACAGTCACTGTACAACCTTTTAGGCGTCATGGCGGGAAGAATAAGGGATCGACCGGATCTCAGCCTTTCCACGCCCCGTTCGCTCCGAGACAAAGGGGATACAACCACAATGACGATACCGACCTTCCACACTCCGGAAGGGGTCAAATCGACGCACAAACGGCTAGAAACGGGCAATTCTACCAAATTGACCCAAATGGAATCACATGGGTTCCAAATGACCACCAATCACAACGAAATTAGTGGGAATGGAATGCTGACATTCCAGGGGTTCGAATGACACCAACTGATCTGAAAACTGTCACTGTTTCCGGCGAACCCGACGAACACCCCAAAGACATGATTTTCTGGAAAATGAATGAAACCCACTCGTACTCGCTCCGTTCGGCGTGAAACTGCGAGGGAACGTTGCAGAGAAGTAGAGCTTCCATCTTCCTACCTCCACCGAAGATTCCGTGCACCGAAGCGACTAAACCGAACCGAAAACTACCAAACCAATGAACCACGTCGGCTTTGAATCCACCGAGGGATCGCGCCGCGCCACGCTCAATCCGCCACTCCATCACGCTCCAGGTTCACTCCATCACGTTCTCGCCTCAGCCATCTCGCCACGGTCACGTGCCCCGCGTCGAGAGGACCAGAGAGGAGAAAGAACGAGAGAGAGAAAGTGAGGGTGAGAATAAGGGAGGAGAGAGGGTGAAAGAAGAATAAATAGAAAAGAAATTAGGAACTTTCATAATTTCTGAAATTCTGATTTTTATGCCAAAAATCCACTAATTCGGAAAAATACGCAAAAATAGCTGAAACGATCCTCTCAAATAGCACATCGCAACTGTAGCGTCCTCGAGTCGATGAACTGAGAAATAAAGTCACCACTGGTTTTCGTAACTTGTACCAGAGAAAAATCCACGTGGATCGTAAAACTCAACTCAGGACCCGCAAAAGCAATTCGAAAGCACTCCGATAAGGATCCGAAAGATTCAATAAGAATCCAGGATATTACAAAGGCAGCCCATCGTGAGACCGCAACTTGAAGAAAACGGCCATGTGAAGACCGCAACTTAAAGGCCCAAGGAAGGAGTCGACGCACCCGGGACACTTCTAGAAGAAATTCTAAGAAGGCGGTCTTGAGGAGACCGCCACCTGAAGGTAGCGGTCTCCACAAGACCGCCACTAGGCTTAAGAAAATAAATAAAATGACAAAAATAATAAAAAAAGAAAATAGATGAAAGCGGTCTCCTTGTAGATCGCGTTCTCATGAACGCGGTCTATAGGAAGACAGCATTCAGAGGGGTCCTGCAGGATTCATCCCAGGCGACCGTTTGGCCGTCTGAACTGCACGAAATGTATCCGAAAAGGTGGAAATGAGGGAAAATAGCCTCCAAAGCTTAATGGGCTCGAAAAATGATTAAGAAATGGGCTCGAAATACGCTCGAGGAAGGCTCCAAAATAATGGATAATTCGGGGCGCCATGGAAGATATATAAGAGAGATAACTCAACTTGTAGGCTAAAAACGGGTGTCAACAAGGACGTGGAGGCTATCAAAGCATTATGCAAGAGAAGCATTCCAAGGAAGGCGATGATGCATATAGAGGAAGACCGTGAGTTGTGGAGAGTTTATGTAATTGAATTGGGGAAATTGAGGCCTGGAGCGCCCAAACCTTAATGTAGCACTTTTGTTTTAATGAAATAAACACGGAGCCCTTATTCAATTGCATGTGCACATCTTTTTTGTTTATTTTTTTTGTTGTTGTTAGACGCGTCTCCATTTTCAAATACGTATCCATTTTCCATTTTTTTTCTTTTTTTAGATGCGTCTCCAGATCCAAACGCGTATCCATTTTTCATTTTTTTGTTTCAATACAGCCCGTTATAAACATTTTCTGTCTCACTCTTTTTATTTATTTATTTATTTAGTTAGGCACGTCTTTATGAGAAGGCGCCTCCATATTTTAAGAGAGATTTTTTTTTAATTATGGACGTGTCTGATCTCTTCGACGTGTCAAAAATTTATTATTCTTTTTTTTATTAGCGCATATTCTCGCCCAGACGCGTTCTCCTTTCGAATTCGCAGGAAAACAACCGAGCGCCCCCCTGCCTCTTCTTCTTCCTCATTCCATCCCCAACCGCCTTTCTCTCATTTTGTTTCATTTTCTTCCCCTTCTCCTCAAGTTTTCCCTTCCCATTCTTGATCAATGGAACGTGGCGGCCCTAGTGGCAATGGTGGGAGGAAGAGGCGGCCGCCCCCTCGTTCAAGAATCGATGTGGAAGAACAAGAAGAAGCCGCCATGGAGGAGGAAGAGCCTCCTTTGGCCATTGAGGTCCCCGAGGGACCTGGCGGCGTGGAGTAGGCCCCTAAAACTTCCTTCCTTTTGCTTTTCTTTTGATGTTGAGTGGCCGTGGTGGGAGGAGGAAAGGGTTACGGCGGTCATGGGGGACGGGCGATGAATGCGTCCACCATAGGTGACGCGTTCATCATTTTTCAATTTTTATTTATTTTAAGAAAATTATTGAAGGTGTCAAGGCGTGCTGACGCGTTAATTTTTTTTTGAATTTTTATTTATTTGTAAATATTTGAAGGCGTCAAAGCGGGATGATGCGTCCATCATTTTTTAAATTTTAATTATTTAAAAATATTTGAAGGCGTCAAAGCGGGATGACACATTTTTTTGTATATACATATATCGTGTGTTATTGCTGTTATTTATTGTTGGCTCCTCTTTTACAGATGTGGTGGTCTTGTTTTATTCTTTGTGATGTGCAGGGCATGATGAGGACCCGGATCAACTTGTACTTAGTAGTGGCTGCTTACAGAGGCCTTCCTAACTTTTAGAGGGCCAGACTAGATGGGATGGGATTTGGAGTATTCCTGTAGATTGAGCCATCCCGGCTCGACCTACCCCTTATCTAGGCGTTGAGAGAGAGGTGGCACCCAGAGAGCAGGGCTTTTCTGATGCCATGGGGGCACATGGTTCCCAACTTGGAGGACGTAGTCCAGATCACCAGACTACGAGTGGACGGGGAGGCGGTTAGCGGCATCACCTACCCCGACTACCGAGAGAGCGCCCAGGAGCTACTGGGGCTGGAGACCAGTGCAATAGACAAAGAGAGCAAAATAGTCACTTGGACAGCCGTCATGGAGGTGCTGGGGTTCGTCGACGCTCGTCAGCGCGTCGGCGAGACTACAGTTGAGTTCATGGCATGGCTGGAGGAAGCCGCGGGCGCCGCGTTCTACCAGGATGCGAATGACCGGGGGCGGATGGACCGCGACCTCTGGAGGTTCCTTTTCTTTTTGCTAGGGCGACTGCTGCTGGGCACGAAGGGAGACGACATCCGTTGTCAATCTTGGAGATCCTGATGGATTTGGTCCGAGTAGGGCAGTACACATGGGGGGCGGCCCTGCTCGCACACTTGCTAGCAGACCCGTCTCAGGGGACAGGGCTAGAGACTACAGTTAGCGGCTTCGCACTGTTCGTCCAGGTTTTTATTTATTTATTTATGTGAAGCTAGTCTTATTTTTATCCTTATGCAATTGATTATATTGATGACAGGAAATGGATGCAGGTGTGGAGCTATTATTACATGATGATGGGGAAGGTGATGAGGCATCAAAGGCCAATGAGTTATATTAGTGTGTATTGGCTTGTATTAGTGTATATGGGTTTGTATGTATTAGTGTGTTTGTTTGGGTTTTTTTTTGATTTTGGCTCCTTTGTAAGGCTTTTAACAAGTCAATGGGCCATATTCCATATAGAATACATCAATGGGTTGCATTTAGAAGAGTCCATTAAGGGGTTAGTTCATATTGGGTGATTAGACTTCATATTGAGTCTTTAACTCACTTAAGGCCCAAGTGGGCTTTTCCTTCTCATGGGCCATCTAGGTTGGAGAGTCCATAGACCAAGCATGGGTTAATGGGCTTGATTGGATGGCCTTGGACCAGCTAGGCCCAAGAGGAGGCCCATGAAGGGGGCGCCCCCTTCCTTGTCTTATTAGGCAAGGTAGGTGAAGTTTGAATGGAATTATATTAGTTTGATTAGAATTTGTTGTGGGAATGGATTTATTTATTTTTTTTAATTTAATTTATTGGATGGTTGGTTGATTTGTTAGTTAGTTTATTAGGAGTGCCAGGCTTGTTCGATGCGTGGAACTCTTTCCTATCTTTCGTTTCGCGGGTCGATCAACCATTTGACTAACTGGTAGTCAACTGACCGATTGACGACTCGGGCGTGCCAGTCACATGAGTGACGATCTTATTGTGCTCTCATGCTGACCCATACTGGGCGAGTGTGAGGTTCGGTCGGGACCAGCAGTCCGCCATACCATAAAGGCTATAGCGTTAATTACATCCCCCACGAGGAGGGAACACCTTTGATTAATTGCCGAGATAGCGGGCTGTCAAAGCCAGAATGAAAAGAGCTACATGGTGGCCAAGACGACGGCATCCAGGATGCATTTATTTATCATACAGGGGATGCATAGTTCATCGAATTATGGACCCTTGGTACGTGGCGGAGGACGTAGGTCCGAAGACCACCATCGCGCATAGCGGAGACTTCTGGCTGGGCATAACCTGACCTTCAGTCAACACCATTTAATATACCCGAGGGTCGATGCAGACATGCACGAGGAACCGTGATATGCGGGGTGTGATAACGATGTTATAACACAAATTCGGCAGCATGTCCCCTCCCTTTGGACTATGCCAAGTGGGAATATAGAACATCCATCCACGGAGAGCCGGAATGGAAACCAAAAGAGAATCGGGCGTAGCCCTGGGTCCGAGAAGGATCCAAATATGATGGGACAGTGTGCACCATTGCGCCGTTCGTTAATATTCCCCTCGAAGAACCATTGGAGGACATGCGGTGGCAGAACTCCGAGGGTCAGCGGGGTGACATGAGAAACGTCGTATTCGGTGTGATGTAGGGGTGAAACCCCCCCTCATTAATGTATCTCCCATGGACCTGGGTGAAGAACTATAATTCCCTCGTGAGACAATGGGGGTTGACCCGGCAGTTGGTAGTGACACGGGATATTGAATTTGGGTTTTGTTTGGGTTTGATGAGGTGGGGAGGACATCAGATATTCAGATGATAACCATTATTGAGGTGAAACAGCACAGCACTGGGGTCGGCGCGAAGATCAAACGGCACGGTATGCTCCCGGCACGATGGGAGGATTGAGGGGTAGTCGGCACGACAAGTCTCGGCGCGCCATGGTAAGGGTACTCGGCGCCCCCCCCCACCCGGCGCGGGTTTGGCGCCGGGAGGCAGTGGCGCCGGGAGAAGATGGCGCGAAAGGGGGGCTCAAGGGGGTCATCGGCCCAGACTGGTCCCGGCGCGCCAGGGCATCTGGCGCATCCTGGCCTCGGCACACCCTCCACCCGGTGCGTGTTTGGCGCCGGGAGACGACGGCGCCGGGAAGTATAGGCGCCGGGGGGTGTTTTATGTGTTTTAAAGGGGGGTATTATGAGGGTTTTTCTGGACATTCAATGGGGACTTCAGGGCATTAGGTGGGGGTGATGGGAGACGAGGATGGATTCATTCCCAGAGAGGGTCCAAAGAGCTCATTAGCACGGAGATATGTTCTCTGCGATGGCAAGATGCCATGAGATGATATAGCTCAGGCTCCCGCCATATTGAGGGGTTAAATATGCAATTCCGATGAAACAGTATGACAGAGTAAAGCTCTGGGCGAATTTTGACAGCATCTCCCCTTACTCTGGGAGTGTGCCAAGATAATATTATGGGCTATCTACTCACGAGTGCCGGAGTAGAAACCGAAATGAGTGCTGGGCGTAGCCCGTAATCCAAGGGGTTTAGATCATATGAGACCTCGTCCCCTCTGTTGTAATGTCCCCAACGCAGTCAATCGGAGATCCTGCAGTGGCAGAACTCCTTGACTTAATGGGTTCTAAAATGTGGGGGGAATTGACCCCCTTTGATATAGCTCCCGTGAGGCCAGAGGGAAAGACAATGCACACCCATGAGGGTAGGATATAATGGACGAGGTCTGTATGGCTCGCCGTGGTAACGAAGGCATCAGGATGGCCAGACGACGTAAGGGTATCAATGCAGAGAAGAGGGGTGGTTTCGGCACGGAAACTAGGTAGGCTCGGCACGATGGGGAGGTCCAACCGGCGTGGGGAGCCCTCGGCGCGAAACTCACGCCGGGAGATACCGGCGCCGGGAGGCTTTCAGAAGGGATTTTAAGGAGGTCTTCGAACAGGGTTTCGGGAGTTGTTAGGAGAGGGGTTTAATCTCGACTGTTTTGGATGATCGGAGGGGGAAGACTTTGGGGGAACACCTTTCCTCTGGGCCTCGTTGGGAGCAGAACCACGGACGAAATCCCTGAACCACATCCCCCTTTACTTCACATACGAGGAGCCATGAGATAGACTGTCTCAGGCCCTCGAAATGTGGCTGGGGGGGTAATAAAGCGTGATGGCGAAGAAGCTTCAGCAGATAGGGGTAATTAAACATAAGACGTTCGTGGCTGCGGTAGCCTTACATAGATTAAAACCTCGGATGCAGAGGAAGATAGAAAAAAATGATCGGGCATATCGGAGCTCATCCCATTCTTTTATTAACCATTTCAGCCAAACAGCTTACACGTATGCGATTTAAGAGAAAGAAATCCAACTCAAAAGAGAAAGAAATCTAAACTTTATTCCTGCAAACAAGGTTACATTATCATTCAATGCTATAGGAGCAAAGATGCTCGAAAGCAAAAATATCAGAAGAACATTCAGACAGACAGAGAAGAGAGAGAGAAGGAGCTGCAACTGCACGGCCCTCCCACCTGGATTCTCTCCTCGGACCCCTCTCTCTTTTCTTCAGCTTCTATGAAGGGCGCTCAATCTCCCCCCTCTCTTTCGGTGGCTAAGCACACCCTTCCTTCCCTCTTCTCCTACTCTTTTTTTGTTGCCCTCTGCTCTCTCTTTTTTTCTCCGAAGCCCACCTCTCTCTTCTTCTCTCTTCTCTTCTCCTCTCTTTTCTTCTCTTCTCTCCTCTTATCTTTTCGTTCGAAGGGCAGACCTCTTATAGAGGCCAGGCCCTCATCCTTTCGGCCTGAGCTTCCCGGCGCGCCAGCATCATATTCCCGGCGTGGCAGCCCTCGGCGTGTCTCATTTCACATTTGGGCTTGGCCCATTTTCCTGTCGTTCGGCCCATTCGGTCCAGGATCCACTTGGTGGACTCCTTTCGACAGTGGGATTCTTGGCATATATATATTAAGACTCCGTGGGGCTTGTTTACACCTTGCATTCACAAACACGTGCGAGGCATTGTGCATCCCGTCTTCGGAGAATCAGAGATGTCTGAACATCTGTTTGAGCAGGCAGATGGTTGCCTGAATGTTGGTATAGTTTTATCAGCCGGACTATCTGAATGACAGTAGTACTGGACAGCGACCTAGGCAAAGACATATTTAGTCGAATAACATGATAGGGGTAGTGGGTTTCTTCTATTCAAACTCTCAGATCTCCCAGGGAGGGTACGTGAGCTGTGCCCTTGACTGATCTTCAGAACTGTGAATCTGCTATGGTCTCTTCTGGCATATTTTAGGTGTCAACAAATGCCCCCCACCCGTAGGTGGCGTGAGCGAAGCATGAGTGACACGGGACATGCGGGTGTACATCACGTTCACACGCTGCGCTTCGTGGGCTCTTCAGGCCTGCTCCTGTGCATTGGCTATTCTTTTGACTCTGTGTCTTCATTCTGCTCGTATGATTTCCTTGCTTTATAAGCAAATTTGGATGAACACCAGCATTTTTGGCTTGATTCGGTGATAATATCACCCCTGATGGGATAATTGGCCCCATAGACGCTTCCGGCACTACCTTCTCGGCGCGGTGGTGACTTCGGCATGAAATTCCCGGCGCGGTGCTCTTCTCGTTGAAGTTTGTGAATCGCCGGGACTTTGTCAAGAAGATGATGGGCGACCGGCTGGCGGCCCTCAAACTACAGAGAGTTGACTGTCAGGCGGAGGTGACGTCTCTGATCTCTGATCTTCAAGAGAGCAGGGCTCAGGTTGAAGCTTCCGTAACCCAGGCGCACATTCTACGTAGCCGACGGGAAGAACTCCGCGCTGAATTGGCTACCATAGAAGCCGAGATACTGCGGCTGGAGGCTGCGGAAGTCGAAGGCATCGAAAGAACTTCTTTGCTGGAGGGCCGAGTCGCGTCTATGGAGACTGAGGTGACTCGGGTTCAAGAAGAGGAAGCGCAGCTCCATGAACTGGGGGCGGCTCCTCATGTTGGGCTTATTGACTTTGCTGATATCTTCAGGCGGCGTTAGCTGATCCGCCTTTGTAATCTGTCCCCTCAGAAGGGCTCCTTTTGTATTCACTTCCCCTTTTTGTAATGAAGATAGAAGTTTCCTTCACTATATCTTTTTTTGGTGTCCGCATCCACACTCACATTCTGTTATGTCTTGCGGTAATTCTGGCGACCTGCTTGGAAGTACCTCCATGTCCGTGTCGCAGGAGAGCGTCCACCCTCTCAAGGAAAGGATGGGGGCCTCGCTCCACCTCGGGACGGGGTTCCAGAGGTTGCCAGGTTGGCGCAGACGTAGGTCCTGCTGACAAGAGGCGTCGAAACCGTGACTACTGGCTGCTCATGGTAATTCCATTATTGACCCTGATTGGGGGAGATGTTGACCGACCTTGTCGATGGTGACATGGGTCGAAAGGGTAGATGGTCTTACCGATGGTGACAAGGACCAGAAGGGTAGCGACCGATCTTGCCGATGGTGACAAGGGTCGAAAGGGGTAGACTGTCTTGTCAATGGTGACAAGAACCGGGAGGGTAGCGACCGATCTTGCCGATGGTGACAAGGGTCGAAGGGGTAGACGGTCTTGCCGATGATGACAAAAATCATAAGGGGTAGCGACCGATCTTGCCGATGGTGACAAGTGTCAAAAGGGTAGACGGTCTTGCCGATGATGACAAAAATCGGAAGGGTAGCGACCGATCTTGCCGATGGTGGCAATGGTCGAAAGGGTAGACGGTCTTGCCGATGATGACAAAAATCGGAAGGGGTAGCGACCGATCTTGCCGATGGTGACAAGGGTCGAAAAGGTAGACGGTCTTGTCGATGATGACAAAAACTGGGTAAGGGTAGCGACCGATCTTGCTGATGGTGACAAGGGTCGAAAAGGTAGACGGTCTTGCCGATGATGACAAAAACTGGGTAAGGGTAGCGACCGATCTTGCCGATGGCGACATGGGTCGAAAAGGTAGACGGTCTTACCGATGGTGACAAGAACCGGGAGGGTAGCGACCGATGTTGCCGATGGTGACAAGGGTCGAAGGGGTAGACGATCTTGCCGATGATGACAAAAACTGGGAGGGTAGCGACCGATCTTGCCGATGGTGACAAGGGTCAAAAGGGTAGACGGTCTTGCCGATGATGACAAAAATCGGAAGGGGTAGCGACCGATCTTGCCGATGGTGACAAGGGTCGAAAAGGTAGACGGTCTTGCCGATGATGACAAAAACCGGGTAAGGGTAGCGACCGATCTTGCCGATGGTGACAAGGGTCGAAAAGGTAGACGGTCTTGCCGATGATGACAAAAACTGGGTAAGGATAGCGACCGATCTTGCCGATGGTGACAAGGGTCGAAAAGGTAGACGGTCTTGCCGATGGTGACAAGAACTGGGAGGGTAGCGACCGATCTTGCCGATGGTGACAAGGGTCGAAGGGGTAGACGGTCTTGCCGATGATGACAAAAACCGGGAGGGTAGCGACCTATCTTGCCGATGGTGACAAGGGTCGAAAGGGTAGACGGTCTTGCCGATGATGACAAAAACTGGGTAAGGGTAGCGACCGATCTTGCCGATCGTGACAAGAGTCGAAAAGGTAGACGGTCTTGCCGATGATGACAAAAATCGGGTAAGGGTAGCGACCGATCTTGCCGATGGCGACAAGGGTCGAAAAGGTAGACGGTCTTGCCGATGGTGACAAGAATCAGGAGGGTAGCGACCGATCTTGCCGATGGTGACAAGGGTCGAAAGAGGTAGGCACTGGATGTGTATAAGTGGGATATCGGATGAAGACCCTCGCCCCGACCTCGTAAATGGCCTTCTGGACGGAGGATGGTCCATCACTATTCATCATTCATGATGATTTTTTTTTATTCATATTACTGACCCAAGCGCCCTTTCGGGTTTTCGCCGAAGCCAGTCCCCTCTTGCTTTTGCCCGCGCGCCCTTTCGGGTTTTCACGCGGTGGGGTACCCAATTTTGCCTGCGACGCCCTTTCGGGTTTTCGCCACAGCTGGGTTATAGGTATTTTTGCACTCGTCCTGATTATAGGAGCAAGTCTGGCGGGGTATCTCTATTTTTAACCCCATTTTTCTTTCCTTTTTTTTGATTCGGGATGCGGAAAAATTGGACCGCGAAAATATTGACTGGCCTTGTCAATGATGACAAGGATCGAATCCTGTTTCGGTTCATCGACACTGGTTAGATGTCGAAGCAAAGGGGTATGGTCTATTAACAAGGATGTAGGATCCGAGTTAGGGGTAAAGATCGAACGATCTCGCCGATGATGGCGAGGGTCGAAAAGGGTTTGTTCGTCGGCATGGGTTATCACCGTAACAAGGATGAGATTGTCAACAGGGACGTAAGGTCCAAGTTGAGGGTAGAGATCGACCGATCTCGCCGATGATGATGAGGGTCGAAAAGGGTGTGTTAAAGGATTTCCGGTGGGACTTTGATGATTGTCCCTTTCGGAGTTTCATTAGGTGGAGAATAGGAGAGGCATTTGGAAATTACCACTTTACTGACTCAAGCGCCCTTTCCGGTTTTCGCCGAAGCCAGCCCCCTCTTGCATTTGCCCGCGCGCCCTTTCCGATTTTCACGTTGCGGGGTACCCGATTTTGCCTGTGGCGCCCTTCCGGGTTTTCGCCACAGCTGGGTTACGTCCATTTTTGCACTTGTCCTGGGATAGGAGCAAGTCTGGCGGGGTATCTCTATTTTTAACCCCATTTCTTTCCTTTTTTTTTTGTATTTGTGTAGGGTGGCAGGTCGAAGTGCGACATTCGACCCTTGGTTGACAGTAGATGGCTGTCGACCGGAGCATCAGACCCTGCGCCGAGCAGAACAGTTCATTCGTTAGCAAGGGCTGAATGCTAACGCAAAGGAGTGATCTCTCGCCGATTCGGGCGTAAGGCCGGTAATGGCAACAGCGTGGTATATTCTTTCGGAAGCTTGGTCAGGGCAGAATGCTACTAACCGAGGAAGGGTAGCTCGGCTAAGGTAAGGTGCCATTAACCAAGAAAAAGGTAGCTCAGTTAGGGTGGAGTGCCACTAAACCAAGGAAAATATAGCTCGGTTAGGGCGGAGTGCCACTAAACCAAGGGAAAGGTAGCCCGGTTAGGGTGGAGTGTCACTAAACCAAGAAAAAGGTAGCTCGGTTAGGGCGGAGTGCCACTAAACCAAGGGAAATGTAGCTCGGTTAGGGCGGAGTGCCACTAAACCAAGGAAAGGTAGCTCGGTTAGGGCGGAGTGCCACTAAATAAAGAAAAAGGTAGCTCGGTGAGGGCGGAGTGTCACTAAACCAAGGAAAATGTAGCTTGGTTAGGGCGGAGTGCCACTAAACCAAGGGAAATGTAGCTCGGTTAGGGCGGAGTGCCACTAAACTAAGGAAAAGGTAGCTCAGTTAGGGCGGAGTGCCACTAAACCAAGAAAAAGGTAGCTCGGTTAGGGCGGAGTGCCACTAAACCAAGAAAAAGGTAGCTCGGTTAGGGCGGAGTGCCACTAAACCAAGGAAAATGTAGCTTGGTTAGGGCGGAGTGCCACTAAACCAAGGGAAAGGTATCTCGGTTAGGCCGGAGTACCACTAAACTAAGAAAAAGGTAGCTCGGTTAGGGCGGAGTGCCACTAAACTAAGGGAAATGTAGCTCGGTTAGGGCGGAGTGCCACTAAACCAAGGAAAAGGTAGCTCGGTTAGGGCGGAGTGCCACTAAACCAAGAAAAAGGTAGCTCGGTTAGGGCGGAGTGCCACTAAACCAAGAAAAAGGTAGCTCGGTTAGGGGGGAGTGCCACTAAACCAAGGAAAATGTAGCTTGGTTAGGGCGGAGTGCCACTAAACCAAGGAAAATGTAGCTCGGTTAGGGCGGAGTGCCACTAAACCAAGGGAAATGTATTCCGACCGATCACTCGGGGAATGCTAGCTGCGCTGCATGATACAGCTTAATATGCTTTCCGTTGAGGGGAGAGAACTGGATAACCCCTTTGTGGTCTACCAGGACGTAGGCGCCTCTTTCATATACTCGGCGGATGACATATGGCCCGACCCAGTTTTCGACCAGCTTCCCTTTGGGGTTGGAGGCCATCACTTCTTTTCTTTTGACCATTACCAGGTCTCCTTTCTTGAATTCTCGACCCTTGACTAGCTTGTCAAAAGCACGGGCCATGCGAGCTTGGTAGAGCTGGATGTTTTGCTGCGCCCGGAGGTGTTTTCCTTCGAGCTCAACGAGCTCTTCCAATCTTCTTTCTGCATTGGTCTGCTCACCACTGACTAGTCCGTGCTGGATGGCAACTCGCAATGAAGGAACTTCAAGTTCAATTGGCACCACAGCTTCTGACCCGTAGACGAGGGAGAAATGTGAACAGCCTGTTGGGGTTTTGTAGACAGTACGATAGGCCCAAAGTGCTTCGTACATCCTTTCTTCCCAATCTTTTTTATTAGACTTAACAGTCTTTGCCAGCAGCGTGCACAGTGTCTTGTTAAAGGCTTCTGCGAGTCCATTGGCTTGAGGGTTGTAGGGGGACGATGTCCTCCAGTCGATTTTATATTTTTCGTCCAGCCGATAAACCTTCTGGTTCCTAAAGTGACTGCCATTATCAGAGATGATTCGGCTGGGGATCCCGAATCGGAATATTACATTTTGCCGGAAGAATCTTGCAACTAGCTCTCCCGTCACATCTCTTAGTGCTACTGCTTCCGCCCATCTGGAGAAGTAGTCTGTAGCTGCTAAGATGTATCTGCACCCTGATGAAGATGCTGGCAGCGGCCCTACCACGTCCGTGCCCCACTGAGCAAACGGCCAGCTTGGTAGGGTGGGATG
Organism: Amorphophallus konjac; assembly: GCA_022559845.1. Classification (NCBI taxonomy): domain Eukaryota; kingdom Viridiplantae; phylum Streptophyta; class Magnoliopsida; order Alismatales; family Araceae; genus Amorphophallus; species Amorphophallus konjac. The sequence goes on from CM040120.1 coordinate 214,862,321, forward strand.
CAGTGGCACTGGAGGTCTCCTTGCCACATTAGCGTGTTCTTGACATTTCTGACAAGCTTTGGCAAACTTGCAGCAATCATCAAATATAGTGGGCCAATAGTAACCCAGCTTCTTTATCTCAATTTTCATTTTCGGGCCAGCCTGGTGTGCTCCAGCTGATCCTGCATGGACCTCCTGCATCACCTGTCCTGCTTCTGCTGAAGACAAGCAACGGAGTAGGACTTTCCTTCGGGCATCTGCCATAATTCGGAACAAGGTCCCGCTTCTCATCTCGTAAGAATCCTTGATCCTTAGGAGCTTCATTCTCTGTTCCTTTTCTTTTGGAAGTTGCTGGTGTTGAAACCAGCGCAGGAGATGCTCTCGCCAATCGGGCTGCTGAACCCCTTCGATGACTGCTACTTCCATCTCTTGTTCGTCGGTCAGGACCTCTGTCACGCTGGGGACCTGTCGGCGGTTGATCACTGTTATATTCAGGCTTGTGTCTGGCGGGACCGCCAATGAACTGGCCAGCTTAGCGAGGGCGTCTGCCTGAGCATTCCGGCCTCGATTGATGTGCTTAATGCTGATGAAGTAAAATTTTGACATCAGGCGAGTTGCCAACTGGTGATAGGGGAGGAGCTCTTGCTTTCGTACATCGAACTCTCCTTCTAGCTGTTTTATAACTAGCATGGAATCTCCGAATGCTTCCAGCATCTGAATTCCCATGGACAGAGCAATTTGCAACCCGATTATCAGGGCTTCATATTCCGCTTCATTGTTTGTGCATTGCTTGTTTATGGAACATGATGTATGCACCACTTCTCCTTCTGGGGATTTCAGGACTATGCCTGCTCCTGCTCTGACCCTGGCTGACCCGGTGGCAGAGGTGTCAATTCTGGAAGCGCCATCAAAGTATAGTTGCCATAAGGAGGGCTGTACTTGCACGGCTTCTAGGGTTTCATCTTCAGGAAGCTCCGGCTCCAACGGGCAATCCCCGGGCACTGGGTGCTCAGCGAAGAAGTCTGCAATAGCTTGGCCCTTGACGGCCTTGCGCGGCACGTAGGAGATATCAAACTCCATAAGGATTACCGCCCATTTGCCCAGGCGGCCTTTGAGTGCCGGTTGAGACATAATATACTTCAGGGGATCCTCTTTGGATACCAAGCTGATTTCATGCGACAACATATAGTGTCGGAGCTTTTTAACTGTGAAGACCAGCGCTAGACAGATCTTCTCAATATAAGTATATTTCTCTTCAGTTCTGACCAGTCTCCGACTGAGGTAATAGAGGGCTTGTTCTTTCCCTTCTTCATTATTCTGGGCTAGCATTGCCCCCAGAGAATTATGTGTAGCTGCTATATACAGTATCAATGGTCGTCCTTTCACCGGGGCGCCCAACACTGGAGGAGTTTTCAGGTAGTCTTTTAGCTTGTCGAAGGCTACCTGGCAATCTTCATCCCAATAAAAGGGGACATCTTTCATCATCAACTTGTGAAAAGGCTGGCATCGCCCTGACAAATTGGAAATGAAACGCCGGGTATAAGCCAAACGGCCCTGTAGTGATCTCAGCTCGGAGATGTTCCTTGGCGGAGGTAACCCCTGAATCGCCTTGATCTTTGCGGGGTCTATCTCGATTCCCGGATATCGGACGATGAAGCCCAAGAATTTTCGCTCGACACTCCGAACGCGCATTTCATAGGGTTCATTTTTAGCTCATGCTGCCTCAGCCTCTGAAAAACAATCCGGAGGTCTTACATATGATCTTCTTTTCTTCTGGTTTTGACCACCAGGTCATCTATGTAGCACTCGACCTTGTGGTAGAGCAGTTCATCAAAGATTTTGGTCATTGCGCGCTGATAGGTTGCGCCAGCATTCTTTAGTCCGAACGGCATTCTCTTGTAATGATAAATGCCCTTAGGAGTTCGGAAAGCAGTATGGACTCGGTCATGCTCCGCAATCCAAATCTGATTGTAGCCAAAAGACCCGTCCATGAATGATAGGGCCTCATGGCCGGTTGTAGCATCAATCATGACCTCAGTTATCAACACCGGGAAGTCGTCTTTGGGGCAGGCTTTATTTAGATCTCGGAAGTCGACACATATCTGGATCTGTCCATTCTTCTTTTTCACGGGGACGATATTCGCCAGCCATGTGGTGTACTGGTTTTCTTCAACAAATCCCACGTCAATGAGCTTGTCGACTTCAGCACAAATCTGGGTGATGAGCTCTGGCCTCATGCGCCGCGGTGGTTGCTTCACCGGCTCGGCTTCAGGGTTGATTGCCAGCTCATGTTGTGAGACAGCGGGGCTTAGACCTGGCATCTCTTTGTAAGTCCAGGCGAAGCAATCCCGGTATTCTAGCAGTAGTTGAATGTACAGCTCCCGTTCTTCTGGGGATAGTTGGGCACTGAGGAAGGTAGGCCTAGGGTCCTTCTCATTTCCCAGGTTGACTTCTATCAGTTCATCGACTGTGGCTTGGCCTCCGTCTTCTATCTCCGGAGGTGCTGGTTGGAGGTCAACGAAGTCTGGAACGCCATCTTGAGGGTCGAGCACTTCGACTTCCTCGTCAGACACCGCCAGAGCTTCCTGAGGTTTCTTGATCTCTTGTGCCAGCGGCTGAGTGGATTGTTCTATTAGCAGATCCATTGCCGTCGCAGCTTCCAAGGATGAGAGAGCAGCCTTGGTGTTTGCAGATGAGATTGCAGCCATGACGGGCTGGTAACTGTTCACTGCCAGGCCCGGACAGCATGCTGATTTTGCAGCAGAAGTTGAGGAAGTTTCACCTTCTGGGACAGTTGTATCTTCCGCAGAAGTGGCTTTTTCTTCCCTGGTAGCTGGCTCCCCTTGATTGGAGTTGACCAAGGCCTCCCTGATTGGCAGAAAGGGTGTTGAAGTTGTCATTAGTAGGACCCCTGGGGAGGGGGAAACTCTGACTTCTTGAATGTCTTCGGCTTCGCTGCTGCTAGCCGTATCGAATTCGGCTTGAAGGGCCGCTTCTTCAGGATGAACCTGCTCCCAGCATCGGCAGGGGGCCGAGGTTTCTGCTTCTTGATTCCCAGACCGAGCCAGTTCGAGATATTCAGCTTCCACCGGATACTCATCAAAGGTTGCCCCCAGAGGGCCATCTTCAGTAGGATAGAAGGCGGAGATAGTATCCACCTCGTACCGCCCACTGTAATAATATTCCTCCAGGGTGAAGCCCAACCCTGGATGTTGAGAGACACGTCTCATTTCCTTATCCAGATTTGCAGGATGCCACATCTTTTGGAAAGCTTCCTTGGGCCTTTGAGACTGATCGGGAGGGATGTGTTGGTTCTGAAACATCTTGGCCATCCGATTAGTTGTAAATGCCAGGCCTTGAACAGGAACCCGCGGGTTGGCTAGATCTTCAGGGAGGCTACAGTCTGTGTCTTCCTGAGTGGGATGCTCCTCAGCTGTATAGAACAAGTTGCTGGGCCCATCTTCCCATGTCACCTCCCAAGCTTTGAAAGGTTCGACAGTGGGGTCGTTGAGGCCGGAGACTGGCTTGGTGAGGCCGGCCGGGACTCCGATGCGGTCGTGCTGTCGATCGACCTGCACTTCCTTAGCTTTGGGGTATAATGCTGGGGGTGTCACCCTGTCGACATTTCCAGAAGCTGTGATGTGGGAGACCACCTTCGGCTTGACATATCCGCGCGGCGGTGGTGGATACCAACCGTCACCCGATCTATTCTTCGACGCCCCTGCGGGGGCCTCAGCTTCAGAAACCTTCCGGGGAGGCCCCGTATATAGGTTGGCATCCGCCAAGTGACATTCAAACACCTCGAATGGGTGGATATCAGCAAATATCCTCTCCTCCTTCCCCTGGAGGCTGTATTTGATGCATTGGTGGAGCGTGGAGGGCACCACCATATTTTCATGCAGCCATGGGTGACCGAGCAGCGCTTTGTAGGAGGTGCGAGAGTCAATGACATGAAACTGCACCGTTGTAGTGAAATCTGCCAAGGTCAGTGTGAACTTTGCCACTCCCATAGATACTTCACATTTTTGGTTGAAGCCAGCGATATGCATATCCCCGACTTTCTTGAGATGCACATTAAAGTGGTACCTCTCGTATATTCTGTATGGCAGGATGTTGACTGCTGCACCAGGATCGACCAGGATCCGGTTCAGTTCTCTTCCGTTCAGGTGCCCTTTCATATATAGCGGCCTGTTGTGGCTGGCAGTAGGTAGTAGCATGTCTTCTGGAGAGAAGGTCATACTGGCTTCTGGTATAGCCTCAGCTATGCATGCTTCAAAATGAGCAGGCATCTGCAGAGCAGTGATGATCGCATGTCGAGTTTCTTCACTCAAAGAGAGAATTTTCCAGATCGTAAATCGAGCGGGGAGCTTCTTGAGCAACTTCATTATTCGGCTCCCAGCCCGGACATTGGAGAGCTTCATCTCTTCAGCCCATCTGGGCTTGGGGAGGTTTTGATTTGTGGGTCCAGACGGACCTGCTTCATCTTCCTCGAACCCGGCACCCTCTTGACTGGCACCGGTTGTCGGGTCTTCTTTATTAGTTGCCGTAGGGCAAGCTCCATCTGCATTCGCATCCTCAGTAGATTGCGCTGGCTGCGGGTGAATGGCCCCGGATGTAGGGTTAGCATCTTGGCAGGGCTGCTTCCCTTTTGACATCTTCATAAATTCAAGGAATGAAGGGACTGCCTTGCCCCCACTTTTGTTGTATAGGCCCGACGGAGGAAGGATTTGGACTCCCTTAACCTCCGGCGGAGGTGTCTTGTAGGGTTGCTCCCCTCTGAACATGATGTTGTGATTGGGTGGTGGCTGGCCCCCCCATTTTTGGCCCGACCGAGTGGCATGCGCAGCAGTTGCGGCCTCGGCTTTGCCTCCCCCAGCATGGGGTGTGAAGCAAATTTCTTCTTCTTCCTCTCCTCCAGATAGGGTGAAGAGTGCTGACAGGGTATTGCAGGAGACAACCTGTGTTTTATTGACCCCAGCGGCCTTTCTTTTCTTCTTCTTTTGCTTTCTCTTCTTTTTGGTTTCTGCGGGTGCCTGCCCCCAGAACAGGCTGCCCTCTTCAGGGGATGCTGCTTCAGCTTCCTCCACCTGTTTGAGTGAGAGTTGTTCCAGTTCTTGCCATGGGACGTGGTCCCGTACCAGCAGAGGTTTCAATTCGGGCTGCACATATTCATCTAGCCCTTCAATCAGGTGCTGCAGTCGAAGGACTCCAGGATTAGTTTCCTTGATTACTGGCAGCGGAGTTTGTCTCCTCCTGTTAGGTGTATGTATTCTGACAGCTGTAGGTGGAGTGACCCATACGGGTGCTACCACTGGCGGAGCAGGCCGGGGTGTAATGCCACGGATATGTGCCCCCTCTTTCGGGTGGGGTGCCCTCTTCTTCTTGTGCTTTACAGGGATCTACTGCCACCCCTGTTGTTCTTTCACGGGCTCCAGGAAATGGATTTCGTAGGTGCTCCGTGTGCTTGCTTCAGAGATCTCCTCAGGTAATGCCTGGTAGAGGGAAATCATGTTGACTGCTGCCTTCCTGAAAGGGGCTTCATGTGGATGAGGAGGGTCCACTTTGTACCCTCCCAGCTCTATTTCATTCTTCTTTACCATTCCTTCGATGACGTCTTTGAAAACATAACAGTCTTCCATCGGATGTCCCAGCATCTGGTGGTAGGGGCAGAATCTTGGACTGTCTTTTCTTTTTAGGTCCTCCGGCCTCCTTGGCTCAGGCAAAGTGACCATGATGTATTCTGTTACCCACTCGAACAGGACTCGGGTCTTATCTTTTGGAAAGGAATAGGCTTTCTTCATTTTGTCCCTCAGCGAAGGACCTTCTTTATCATCTAGAGCTTTTGCAGGTTGCGGGGGAGCCACTTTCTTGCCTTTCTCCTTCTGTTGTTCGAACGCCTTGATATCAAGCGCATTCGCTTCTTTAGGTGTAGGGCGTCGTTCCGCAGCCTTGCCTTTCTGGGCTGTGCTGGCAGTTGACGCCGGGACAGGCTTGGCTAGAAAAGCCTCCACCTCGGCCACCACATTATTCAGCCGGTCGAATGACCGTATTTCCATACCAATCATCTTTTCCAGGACCTCCCTCCTGAGATTTTGTTTGCATATTTGCATAGCATCCTCCTGATGCGGGGGCCGCTTGCACCTCATTCCGAGGTTCCTCCACCTCTTGATGTAATCAAGGGCTGTCTCATCTGTCCTTTGTTTTGTTGAGTAGAGTTCGGCCACTGTGACCTCCCTCTCTGTGACATGGAATCTTTCTCTGAATTTTCTCTGCATATCCGACCAATCACTGATTGACCCGGCCGAGAGGCTAGAGTACCATTCAAATGCGAGCTCCGTCAGCGAGGACCCGAAGAACTTCAGCAGATATGACTCGTCGGTGGCCAGATCACCCATAACGGTCATATAATATGCAATATGCTCTTTAGGGGACCCCTTCCCATTGAATTTGTCAAATTTGGGCGGCTTGTTGACCCCTGTGGGAAGTCGTTTAGTCGCATGGTGTTGCGGGTAGGGCACCCGATAGGCATCGAATGCGACGTAGTCACCTTCACTTTTCTCTGCGAGCTTCAGCTCGATCATCCTTTCCACCATCATCCGGTTCACGACCGTGGGGTCGACTGGCTCCGGATAGAAGTGCGCTGGCTGAAGGTATGGGGTGACCAGGGTGGTCGCCTGTGGAGGACGCATCAGCGGGGGTGTCGGATGCACCTGGTGGAGCACCGGAGGTAGCAACGGCTGAGGCTGTGGCGGCCGCTGTTGTGCTGTCGCCATGTTTGGCTCTGATAGCTGGGACAGTGTATAGAGCGGTGGAGGGTCGTCACGATGAACCGCTCCCCGGGATGATTCACCCTGGACTTCGGGTGGTTTAGAAGCCGATGAATGCTCAGTCTTTTCCATCAGCTGCTTCTTCAGAGAGTCTACCTCCCGTTGATATTTTTGCTGCAGCATCAGAACTGATGGATCTATAGTGGTGGGGATACCCTCTGTCGTTTCCCCGGACGTACCCTCAGGCAGGATGTCGAGGAGGACGTCGTCTTCTTCTTCCGTCGTTACCACATTAGCGGTCAAGACGGGGGCCTTATCATCCCAGCGGGGATAGACCTGGGGTTGTTTCCCTCTCATGATCATCAGAAGCTCTCTTGCTGCTTCTGTTCTGCGGGTAGTTGGCCCAGGCCGTACGGCCAATTGATCCAGTTCTTGGGGGTCTTCAGGAAGCTCCCCACATCGGCTGGATATACCAGCCATGTTGCAAGTAAAGACCTACATCCTTCTTCTCTGTCGATGGACCCTCGTCTGGCTTCTTGCGGAAAGGTCAGCCTCTCGAACACAGAAACTCTTCTTTTTTCTTCTCGCTCGGGGAAGGCTTCATCGGCTTCGATCTCGAAACTGTCGTTGTATCCATTGTCGTCGACTGACGACACCATCATTATATCTTCCATATCCTCTTCATCCGCCGCTGATGGGCGGTAATCTTCCTCAGTGGCGACTGTCTGCATTACTCGCTGCTGACCCAGCGAGGGGTTGCCCAGCCCTCGAAAGTAGTTCTTGATCAGACAGGTTACCTCCTCCTGACCCCACTCTTGATAGAGTACGGGGGATAGTTGTCGACCTCCAGCAGGAGGGATATAGGCCAGCCGAGCTCTGTCGGCCGAATGTTGGAATCTTCGTCCCGTGACTGGGACGTTGGCTTGGCGGGCAGCAGCCCGAAAACTTCTGCGGCGCGGAGGATCCGCGACCACCTCTTCTTCTTTCTTCGGGGGCAAGCCCCTTTCTCTTCTCACCTCCGCCTCGTCGTTCATAGGACGGCAGTGGATGGGTGTTAGATGGTGGGTAGGTCGGGTCCGCTTGGGAACCCACACCTGTTTGAACTTCTTCGGCCTGAGTGCCGAGCTTCCTTGGCCATAGGGGCCGGTTTCTTCTTTTTCTGCCCTCTTTCCAGCGAGAGCTTGATAGGTATTGTGGACAGGAATGTTGGGGATGACTCGGTCTGGGGTCACCCGGGCCGTGCGTCCGTCGAGGAAGACGCGCATGCCTCCAACTAGCATTGATTTCCCGGACTGAGATAGGGTTCCGGTGATTACAGCAGCATTCTTGCGGGCCTGGCGACGCTGGCGTCCTCCAGGGTGTTCATTGATGACATTGGGGTGGGTTCCACGTATGATGTGGTGCACCAAACAGCTAGCGGCCGGGGCCAGACTTTCAAGCAAGTCTTTGCAGCAGGGAACATTCAGAGGCTCCATTTTCTCTGCGACTTCCTTGGCAGGTTCTGGGGCTTCGACCTCCAGGATATCGATGATCGAAGTCCACAGCGGCAGGGAAGCTGCCGAATTCCATGGGTACCGCCAGGTACCCTTGCGCATGTTTAGCAACGATCGAATGATCGAAGTCGACGCCAGTTATCCCGTTGATCGTCATTGATCTGCCTGCAAAGACAAACAGGGAAATAATCAGTAGCCTTTGAGAGGGCTTCGAAGCCCGAATATCTCGGCCAAGAGATGAAAGGTGACACTGGTCCCACCGGGCGTGCCAGACTGTGGGAATGGATTTATTTATTTATTTATTTTAATTTATTGGATGGTTGGTTGATTTGTTAGTTAGTTTATTAGGAGTGCCAGGCTTGTTCGATGCGTGGAACTCTTTCCTGTCTTTCGTTTCGCGGGTCGATCAACCATTTGACTAACTGGTAGTCAACTGACCGATTGACGACGCGGGCGTGCCAGTCACATGAGTGACGATCTTATTGTGCGCTCATGCTGACCTATACTGGGTGAGTGTGAGGTTCGATCGGGACCAACAGTCTGCCATACCATAAAGGCTATGGCGTTAATTACATCCCCCACGAGGAGGGAACACCTTTGATTAATTGCCGAGATAGCGGGCTGTCAAAGCCAGAATGAAAAGAGCTACATGGTGGCCAAGACGACAGCATGCAGGATGCATTTATTTATCATACAGGGGATGCATAGTTAATCGAATTATGGACCCTTGGTACGTGGCGGAGGACGTAGGTCCGAAGACCACCATCGCGCATAGCGGAGACTTCTGGCTGGGCATAACCCGACCTTCTGTCAACACCATTTAATATACCCGAGGGTCGATGCAGACATGCACGAGAAACCGTGATATGCGGGGTGTGATAACGATGTTATAACACAAATTCGGTAGCATGTCCCCTCCCTTTGGACTATGCCAAGTGGGAATATAGGACATCCATCCACGGAGAGCCGGAATGGAAACCAAAAGAGAATCGGGCGTAGCCCTGGGTCCGAGAAGGATCCAAATATGACGGGACAGTGTGCACCATTGCGCCGTTCGTTAATATTCCCCTCGAAGAACCATTGGAGGACATGCCGTGGCAGAACTCCGAGGGTCAGCGGGGTGACATGAGAAACGTCGTATTCGGTGTGATGTACGGGTGAAACCCCCCATCATTAATGTATCTCCCATGGACATGGGTGAAGAACTATAATTCCCTCGTGAGACAATGGAGGTTGACCCGGCAGTTGGTAGTGACACGGGATATTGAATTTGGGTTATGTTTGGGTTTGATGAGGTGGGGAGGACATCAGATATTCAGATGACAACCATTATTGAGGTGAAACGGCATAGCACTGGGGTCGGCGCGAATATCAAACGGCACGGTATGCTCCCGGTGCGATGGGAGGATTGAGGGGTAGTCGGCACGACAAGTCTCGGCGCGCCATGGTAAGGGTACTCGGCGCCCCCCCACCCGGCGCGGGTTTGGCGCCGGGAGGCAGTGGCGCCGGGAGAAGATGGCGCGAAAGGGGGGCTCAAGGGGGTCATCGGCCCAGACTGGTCCCGGCGCGCCAGGGCATCCAGCGCATCCTGGCCTCGGCACGCCCTCCACCCGGCGCGTGTTTGGGGCCGGGAGACGACGGTGCCGGGGGGTGTTTTATGTGTTTTAAAGGGGGGTATTATGATGGTTTTTCTGGACATTCAATGGGGACTTCAGGGCATTAGGTGGGGGTGATGGGAGACGAGGATGGATTCATTCCCAGAGAGGGTCCAAAGAGCTTATTAGCACGGAGATATGTTCTCTGCGATGGCAAGATGCCATGAGATGATATAGCTCAGGCTCCCGCCATATTGAGGGGTTAAATATGCAATTCCGATGAAACAGTATGACAGAGTAAAGCTCTGGGCGAATTTTGACAGCATCTCCCCTTACTCTGGAGTTTGCCAAGATAATATTATGGGCTATCTACTCACGAGTGCCGGAGTAGAAACCGAAATGAGTGCCGGGCGTAGCCCGTAATCCAAGGGGTTTAGATCATATGAGACCTCGTCCCCTCTGTTGTAATGTCCCCAACGCAGTCAATCGGAGATCCTGCAGTGGCAGAACTCCTTGACTTAATGGGTTCTAAAATGTGGGGGGAATTGACCCCCTTTGATATAGCTCCCGTGAGGCCAGAGGGAAGGGCAATGCACACCCATGAGGGTAGGATATAATGGACGAGGTCTGTATGGCTCGCCGTGGTAACGAAGGCATCAGGATGGCCAGACGACGTAAGGGTATCAATGCAGAGAAGAGGGGTGGTTTCGGCATGGAAACTAGGTAGGCTCGGCACGATGGGGAGGTCCAACCGGCGTGGGGAGCCCTCGGCGCGAAACTCACGCCGGGAGATACCGGCGCCGGGAGGCTTTCAGAAGGGATTTTAAGGAGGTCTTCGAACAGGGTTTTGGGAGTTGTTAGGAGAGGGGTTTAATCTCGACTGTTTTGGATGATCGGAGGGGGAAGACTTTGGGGGAACACCTTTCCTCTGGGCCTCGTTGGGAGCAGAACCACGGATGGAAATCCCTGAACCACATCCCCCTTTACCTCACATACGAGGAGCCATGAGATAGACTGTCTCAGGCCCTCGAAATGTGGCTGGGGGGGTAATAAAGCGTGATGGCGAAGAAGCTTCAGCAGATAGGGGTAATTAAACATAAGACGTTCGTGGCTGCGGTAGCCTTACATAGATTAAAACCTCGGATGCAGAGGAAGATAGAAAAGAATGATCGGGCATATCGGAGCTCATCCCATTCTTTTATTAACCATTTCAGCCAAACAGCTTACACGTATGCGATTTAAGAGAAAGAAATCCAACTCAAAAGAGAAAGAAATCTAAACTTTATTCCTGCAAACAAGGTTACATTATCATTCAATGCTATAGGAGCAAAGATGCTCGAAAGCAAAAATATCAGAAGAACATTCAGACAGACAGAGAAGAGAGAGAGAAGGAGCTGCAACTGCACGGCCCTCCCACCTGGATTCTCTCCTCGGACCCCTCTCTCTTTTCTTTAGCTTCTATGAAGGGCGCTCGATCTCCCCCCCTCTCTTTCGGTGGCTAAGCACACCCTTCCTTCCCTCTTCTCCTACTCTTTTTTTGTTGCCCTCTGCTCTCTCTTTTTTTCTCCAAAGCCCACCTCTCTCTTCTTCTCTCTTCTCTTCTCCTCTCTTTTCTTCTCCTCTCTCCTCTTTTCTTTTCGTTCGAAGGGCAGACCTCTTATAGAGGCCAGGCCCTCATCCTTTCGGCCTGAGCTTCCCGGCGCGCCAGCATCATAGTCCCGGCGTGGCATCCCTCGGCGCGTCCCGTTTCACATTTGGTCTTGGCCCATTTTCCTGTCGTTCGGCCCATTCGGTCCAGGATCCACTTGGTGGACTCCTTTCGACAGTGGAATTCTTGGCATATATATATTAAGACTCCATGGGACTTGTTTACACCTTGCATTTACAAACACGTGCGAGGCATTGTGCATCCCGTCTTCGGAGAATCAGAGATGTCTGAACATCTGTTTCAGCAGGCAGATGATTGCCTGAATGTTGGTATAGTTTTATCAGCCTGACTATCTGAATGACAGCAGTACTGGACAGCGACCTAGCCAAAGACGGCTTTAGTCGAATAACATGATAGGGGTAGTGGGTTTCTTCTATTCAGACTCTCAGATCTCCCAGGGAGGGTACGTGAGCTGTGCCCTTGACTGATCTTCAGAATTGTGAATCTGCTATGGTCTCTTCTGGCATATTTTAGGTGTCAACATTTGTTTAATGTGTTTTGACCACATGGGAGAAATATTTTCTTCTATCCCCTTAATACCCCTTTCAACCCTAGATCTGAGGTCATTTTGAGTCTTTTTACATTTTGTATAAATGCTTGTATTTCCACATTCAATGAGAATTAATGAGATGAAAATTTGGTGAATTGCCTTTGAGCCAAGGAGCTACCTGCGCCCCTCCCCTCTCCCCTCTGGTTCCTCCTTCTTCCCTTTGCATTTCAGGGTTGAGAACCTCTTCTACCTGAGCCCCTCTATCTCTGATTTCATCTCTGGTGCCGCCGCCGCCGTTCGTGCCGCCATCGAGCCGCCGCGAAGCCGATTCCGAAGTGCTGTCCAATGTTCTGTTCTACTGGATAAGGGTTTACTACGGCATTTTTAACTCCCAACTCCGACCTCATCTGGAGTTGAGATTTTCAGGGTTGGTTCCTCTCTTGATTTCCAACCTCCAGTAAAATATTCACATCCTTTAGACTTTGTTTTACATTTTTCCATTTTCGTGTCTTTCTATCTTCCAGATCTATATAGCAGAAGTTTAGTTCATCCACCATTCGACCCCCTTTTTGATTTTTTTTTGAACCCCCAAATTTATTGGAGGTTCTGTCCACCTTCCCCATCCTCCATAAATTTTCTACAAATTTAAAAAGGCTTCTACCTATTTTTAGAAATTGTGTCTTTCTCTCAAATTCAGATCTATTTCTGCTGTCCAGATCTGACCCCGAGTCAGTATAAAATCCCCACAAAATCCAAACTTCCACAAAATATTGCATAGGATATATCCCCGTTTTCCTATCTTCGGTCTTTAGAACTTTCATGAAGGGCCCAAAGTCTGAATCGAAGGTCTACATCATGGTCAATGCCAACTCTCAGGAAACCTTGGTTCTGCCCTGAGTTTTCGGATCCTGTGAGTCAGCAGCTTGAAAATTCGACAAAGGCCATCAACGGAAAACTCAAATTTCATTCTCTAGCTATAGATCGAAGGATTTCAAGTCAGCTTTCCATCGGTACCTCTTGTGCGTCGATCCGATGTCGGGAGTGACCGCAGCAGTATGTCTCGCCGGTTCGCGCGCTACAACGTAGAATTGTAGATCCGTGGCCAACAACTCCGGCGAGTGGAGATCGGAGCCGCCCGGCCTCCGGCCAGCGAACCAGCACACCGCCGTCCTAGGGAGCGGCCTTCCAGGTGTCCCCACCATAGTGGTGCCACCCCGGTCCCACACGGCCCCGCTGACCAGCACGTGGGCCCCACGGTCGTGAGTACGTGTGCCGCCGAAGCTACGCAAGAAGCCGCCCGTCAACCCGAACCCGCTACTCCCGGGTCCCGCTGTGTCGCCCTTTACCTCCCTGCGTGGAGTGGGCATTCATATTCATTGCTGTAATATTTGTGTAGTTACTGTTCCGGGAGTACGAGATCGGCCGGGAAGTCATCGCCATGCCAGGCGCGTGGAGGTATCGTGTTCACTCCTTACTCAGCACTTTGCTTAGTTCGTATGTGCTTTATATGCCACTGCTAGAGAGCATGATAGGGTAACTTAGCTCACTATTTATTGATATTCACTGCTGCTGCGAGAGAGAGTGAGACCGTCCCGTGACCCGATCCGGGCATGAATTTGTGAGTTGACCACCCTAGCTCTTTGCCGATTTATCGACCGCGCACGTCCGACGCTTCCCTCGTTAGGGACGACCGCGAGCTTGCTTAGAGTCCGAGGATCGCATATCCATTTGGAGTCGAATCGGGTGTCCGTCCCGCATCAGTTTGGTATCAGAGACAGGTTTGAGTCTAGGGTAGTATTTGGTCAAAAAATAAAACAAAAAGTGTCATTTACGTCTAGTCATCGTCTAAGTCGGTCTAAGGTTGCATCCACATACCATTGTTCGGTATATAAAAAGGTGTTGTCCGAACATTAGGCTATGCCTATTGGGAAGGCTGCACACTTGCGCGAGTGATCTTCGGATCGATTAACTCCGCCACGTACCGAATCTTGGTTTTGTCTAGGTGTGTAGTCGAGTCTCATTTCCACTTTGCATTTGCATCGCATTCTAAGTCGTGTCTAGGTGCCTGCATGAGTTCGCATAACATCCTTGCATGACCATTCCTAGGGATCCATTCCCATCTTTTGGCAACTATGGTCAACCCATACCTCAGGCCCGACCAAGGCAACCTGTCCGTGTCCGAGTACATTAGGGACTTCAAAGTGTACCGGTTAAGATGTGAAGTCGAGCTGGATAACATCGAGGCCGGAACTCAGTTCTGGAAAGGTTCGTGGCTTCACTTCCAATTTGAATTATTTTGCCGCCACGTGAAAACTTTGGGGGATTCCTATAAGGTCGCTCTGGAGGTCGAGCCATTTGAGTCTCGATTTGATGCTGCCATACGGCAAGCCGATGCCTCCCTTCGGCGAGAATCTACCTCCCAGTCGAGTCCGGATCCGGTCGGACCCCCACCTCAGTCGGGAAATCCTTCCCTCCCATGAGAGCTCCATTACCATCACCCTCACCTTCCGATCTTATTTCGGAGCCCTCTCATTTGGAGCCACCAAAGCCCGCGCCACCCGTGTTTCTAACGGGTACTTTTTTTATAGCCGAGCCACTTCTTAGTTGGCTCAAAGATGGCTTGGTCCCACTTCCTTACCCATCCATGGACCCCACCCCACCACTAGTGCCCGTCAACTCCTTCCATACCTCATTCCGGTCTAGTCACCATGTTGATACATTGGGTGACCTTATTTTGGGTTTAGGTTGGCAATGGAAGTTGACGCATATATTGGCCCGAGGCTTCGACTAACCCGCTAGTCGTAGCTTCACCCATCCGGCCATAGGGTCCATTACCTCCACGTGCACCGTGGGTTGTGTCACCACGAAGATTCTTCTATTCCTCCCGATGTCGGCCGAGTCTGACTTCATTCCCTTTTGCCCAAGGGAGGAATCCTATTTTCTAGACATGACCGTCGTCCCACCAATCACAATGTATGACGGTGATTATGAATTCTTAAATTGGGACCGAGTCATGGGGGAACCCACTTCACGGGGTCATACCTTCTTCGACCCTTTTGACCCCTTCACTAGTGAACCTCCCGAGCTTCCATCTTCACTTCACTTCCTCCACGGAGTTCACTATCACGCCTTTTCCACTCGGGCCAAGCAACCTCTACATAGCCATAGGTCCGAACCATCATTTAGGGGTAACGAAGACTTTGGTTTCCTCGGCCCACCTATGCCCATCCCCGATACACCCACACCCAGCTCTCCTAGCCCTCTCAAGTCTCCCAAATCTAAAGGGCCGTCCATGCATGACTGGGTCATACTTGGACATTTAGGTGTTCCCCATGCCACCCATCTCCGGTTACATAACATGCACGTTCGGGTGTCCGGGTCCGCCGTCACCCATGTACGGGTCGGACTAACAATAAGTTTGTCTAGAGCCATGCATTAGTCAGTTTCTTGTTTGTGTGGTTTGCATACGTGTGTTAGCACATGGTGAGTCTGCATGTGTCTTGTGCAAGCTCGTTGGTGTCAGTCCCTTAAGAAGCGAGTGGACTCGCTCGATGAGTATGGGATCATCTCTACATCTATGCCCTAGATCTAGTCACCTACAGGGACCCAGCGGTGATTCCTAGTGAGTCTTCAAGCCACCTCCTCCCCTTCAGAGTGACCCCACCCCGGAGTGACCACCTCTAGCCTCGTTTTCACAGCAGCTTGTGCATATCGAGTATATACGGAATGAGCAAGTGACGATCACTTGGAGTGGAGCATACCCGCGCTACTTGGTACGGTGGCAGATTCGCAGGAGCTATTCGAGCAGCAGCACCCCTTACTCGACGGGGTTGAGTTCCTCCCACTTGGGGAGAATTGATGGGGCATTAAAGCCTAATGAGTTATATTAGTGTGTATTGGCTTGTATTAGTGTATATGGGTTTGTATTAGTGTGTTTTTTTAGGTTTTGTTATTATTTTGGCTCCTTTGTAAGGCTTTTAACAAGTCAATGGGCCACATTCCATATAGAACACATCAATGGGTTGCATTTAGAAGAGTCCATTAAGGGGTTAGTTCATATTGGGTCATTAGACTTCATATTGGGTCTTTAACTCACTTAAGGCCCAAGTGGGCTTTTCCTTCTGATGGGCCATCTAGGTGGGAGAGTCCATAGACCAAGCATGGGTTAATGGGCTTGATTGGATGGCCTTGGACCAGCTAGGCCCAAGAGGAGGCCCATGAAGGGGGTGCCCCCTTCCTTGTCTTATTAGGCAAAGTAGGTGAAGTTTGAATGGAATTATATTAGTTTGATTAGAATTTGTTTAATGTGTTTTGACCACATGGGAGAAATATTTTCTTCTATCCCCTTAATATCCCTTTCAACCCTAGATCTGAGGTCATTTTGACTCTTTTTACATTTTGTATAAATGCTTGTATTTCCACATTTAATGAGATTTAATGAGAAAAAAATTTGGTGAATTACCTTTGAGCCAAGGAGCTACCTACGCCCCTCCCCTCTCCCCTCTAGTTCCTCCTTCTTCCCTTTGCATTTCAGGGTTGAGAACCCCTTCTACCTGAGCCCCTCTATCTCTGATTTCATCTCTGGTGCCACCGCCGCCGTTCGTGCCGCCATCGAGCCGCCGCGAAGCCGATTCTGAAGTGTTGTCCAATGTTCTATTCTGTTGGATAGAGGTTCACTCCATGATTTTTAACTCCCAACTCCGACGTCATCTGGAGTTACAATTTTCAAGGTTGGTTCCTCTCTTGATTTCCAACGTCCAGTAAAAGATTCATGTCCTTTAGACTTCGTTTTACATTTTTCCATTTTCGTGTCTTTCTGTCTTCTAGATCTGTCCCTTTTCAGATCTGTGTGGTAGAAGCTTAGTTCTTCCATCTTTCGACCCCCTTTTTGATTTTTGTTGGAACCCCCAAATTTATTGGAGGTTTTTTCCACCTTCCCCATCCTCCACAAACTTTTGCCGAATTTCAAAAGCCCTCTACCTATTTTTAGAAATTGTACCTTTTTCCCAAATTCAGATCTGTTTCTGTTGTCCATATCTGACCCCGAGTCAATATAAAATCCCCACAAAATCCAAACTTCCACCAAATCTTGCATAAGATATATGCCCATTTTCCTCTCTTCGGTCTCTACAACTTTCAGGAAGGGCCCAAAGGCTGAATCGAAGGTATACATCACGGTCAATGCCAACTCGCAGGAAAACTTGGTTCTGCCCTGAGTTTTCAGATCCTATGAGTCAGCAGCTTGAAAGTTCGACAAAGGCCATCAATAGGAAACTCAAATTTCTTTCTCCAGCCATAGATCGAAGGATTTCAAGTCAGCTTTCCATCGGTAGCTCTTGTGCGTCGATCTGACGTCGGGAGTAACTGCAGCAGCAGATCTCGCCAGGTCGCGCGCTACAAAACAGAACTGCAGATCCGTGGCCAGCAACTCCGACGAGTGGAGATCGGAGCAGCCCGGCCTGTGGAGGCCGATTGTGAACCCGGCCCCGCATTCTTACCAGTTGACGGCGCTACGATGCGAGGTGATGGAGTATCCCGATGCCATGGTATGACATTTTTTGTATTTTATTTTATTTGTGAATGTAATGTATGGCAATGCAGGTGGTCTGGAGGCCCTACTTGGGCATGGCGGATGCTGACTAGCCTTGGGTGGAGGTGGGTCTAGTTCGCTTCGGGGGGACCATTGGGTCCTTTGCTAGAACGAGATCGAGCCGCTTCGGCTCAGGTTGGCGATGAGGTCCCTGGGTGTAATGCCCTAGAATTTTATAGGAATTTTCAGGAATTAAAAACCATTTATTAGCATTTAAAAAGGATTCATGGGCTATTAAATAAATTAGCGGTTAATTTAAAGGCCGTATAGTAACTAAAGGGTTTGGCACACTTAAATTAGGCCCACAAACCCATATCTATGACTTTAGGCCCAAGACCACATTATAGAAACGTAAATTGGGCTATTTACGAACTTAAAATTGGATAAGTAGGCTGATAGCCAATAACACTCGTCGTTAAAATGCCGTGCACGCAATTTCAAAATAAGTTACCGCACTCACTCACTAAAAAAGATTTGAAATCTAAGTAATATGATGTGCACGGGTCGGTCTCACAAGGAGGAAGAAACTTTTGTTAAGTTGGAAAACTTCTTGTATTTTTTAGCAAATCGTGGAGTGAGTAGGATAAAGTAAAAACTTAAAATTGCTTGAAATAAAATCTAACTAAAGAACGTTGGAGGGTTGAAGAAGAGAAAATAGAGAGGGAGACGAAGAGAAAGAAAGAAAATTGCACAAAATGAAACTTGCATTGCTATGAATTGAAAAGTACAATGTCTATGAAAATAGAGATTACAACCAATGTAAACTAAGAGAAAAGTGAAGAAACTAGTGCCATTAAAGGATGATGAACGCTATCGTCTCCTCCTCACCGAGCCTTGGAGAGGATCGCTCCGCCTTGAAGGAGACCGCCGTGGAAAGAGGTGGATGAAGAAGCCGTCGTCATCTACGTCACGAGCCTTAGAACATCTCCCACCTTGATGTGCATGCCACCATAAAAGGATAGTTGTGGAGGACAAACCTTGGAGAGAAATATAGAGAGGAATGCAGAAGGGTTTGTGTGGAGATGAAGAAGGAAGAAGATGAGAGAGTAAAACTGAAATACTAAAAATAGAGGATGAATGAAATTAAAATAACTTTGAAATCAAGAAGAATTAAAGGATAGCGAAGAAGAAGAAGTCGAAGAGGAGGAAGAGAGGAAGAACTTTGATGAAGGGCGTAGAGGGAGAAAAGGAGCAGAAGAGGGAGAAAACGGGCGAAGAACAGGGGGACGCAGGTTCGGGTGAACTATAAAACGTGGAAGATAGAGCCTTAAAAACTGGAAGATAGCGTGAAAACTAAGGGGAATTAGAGACTAACGAAGAAGGCACAGTTGTTGAGCATTTAAAAATTAAGATGATGTGACACGGTCTACCTAGGATGATAATGACCCTTAGACCTATGCATCCACAAGCATACAAGCTCTCAATTCGGCTCACCGTGCGACCTATCTCACGCGACGCACATGCGCTCCCAGTGGGTCCGAGTGATGCCGGCGAGGATCCGGGGTGGGACCCTAAGGTTTCCACCGGTTGGTGGGCTTATGGCTGACCCCTAATGGGCCTGGGATACCCAATTTATGGGCGGGCTAGCACGCTGGGGCGTGGGCTTGGGTGGCGCTCTCTCACTTGCCACGGTGGTGCGCTCGTGGTTTCACAAACAATCAAGTCCGGGCACTCAATTACCGCCAACGAGCTAAGGAAACGATACTAGCTAAGCAAAGTAAATGAGGACCAGGAGAGGGACCAGAAGCTCACCTGATCGGTGTGAAGACACCGATCCCGGCCGGAGACGATGGGCGCGCCGGGAGGCGTGGGTATGCACCCGAACGCCGCGGCGGGGTAGCTTGACCTGCTGGTTAGTTAATTACAAAACTACGCCTCTCGCAGGAGGGGGGATCTCGGGGTGGGGGTTATGGAGTTTACACCAAACACTACCACCACGCAGGGTGGGGCCTTCAGCCGGCCAAGCGGGGTGGGGAAAATTGGTTAATTATCACACCGGCAGTCGATACCGAAACCTGTCCGGTTCTGGGATTCTGGACCAGCAGTCACTGATGTAGCCGTAGAACACTTTCTGAATTTTTCCGGAGGCGCGGTCGGTGTCGTTGGCTTCGTAACAGAATAGGGGTGCGCCTCAAATTTTATGGATTTTCGTTCTGCACGAGCCGGGCTGCCACGATCGACCGAACGGGGTCCCTGTTCAGGACCTGCACAGGTTCAGCTTCTGAACAGCAGATTGCCGAGGACGCCACGAACGCTCCCGGGCTCTGTTTTGCAAACGGCCGGTGTCGATGGAAGCGTGGGGAGGTCTACTTTCCAACGGAGCCGGCCTCGCCACTGTCTGAAGTCCGTGTGGACAGGATGGTCCCGTTGAAGGGGGACAGGTCGGGGAAGACAGACAGGAGGCAGAACGAACGCCCGGCGGTATAAAAATGGTAACTTCCACTTACGGCGTTCAAACGATGCTCCGTCTTCGGCTTCTGAAAGCTGACAGGGGGAGGAAGAATTTTGATGAAGAGTTTGATGACCGATTCCTCCAGTCTTGGCCGCTGCACGAAGTCGAACAGAGATGGCCTTCTGGTTGAGCCCCCAGTGCGCAGTCGCGGTAGAACGGAGCTAGCGGCCGGCCACGATCTTGGAACGGAGCGATTCCAACTCGCCTGCGGAGAAGACTCGTGGATGCACAAGTTTGCTGAAGCGCTTGGATGCCGAATCCTCCTGGAACGGGTTGGAAAATGCTCTGCAAGTTGGGGCCAGAAACTGCCTGCGGGCTGGAATGGATTTGTGGAGGGGAGGCTAAGGTGGTGGTGGTGTATGTGGGTGGAGATGGAGGGGGGTGCGACCCTAGGAGGGAAGGGAAGGGGATGGACGACCTAGGGAGGTGAAGGGGTCCCTTGGAGAGGGGAAAGGGGTCTTGGGTGGAGGAATATGGCTTGGGAAGGGTGGGGAGTGGCCTTGGGAAGGTGAAAGGGTGCTTGGGAAGATGAAAGGGTGCCTAGGAGAAGGGGTTTCCACCTAGGGGTTGGAGGGGGAATTGAATGAGTGTATAGGGAAGGGGGAGGGGTCTTAAAGAAGGGTGATTAGGGAGGAGAGAGAGGGGATTTCGAAATTTAGAGAGAGAGAGGGAGAAGTAGTGAGAGAGAGAGAGAGAACTATAGAGAGAGGGAGAGAGAATACTTGAGGGTTTAATTTTTCAATTCATCAAAAGTTGTTACAAATGGGAGAGGGGGGGGGTCCTTATATAGAGTTGGACCATTTGCACAAAACCCCCTAACAAAGTGCATAAATGCAAAAGACCAAGAGACAGGGGGGGGCGCCCATGGGCCAAGCCCACTAACTGGGCCCAATGTCCTCAACTAAGGGTCCAAATGACTCAAGACTTGGATAATTAACTCTAAGACCTAGATAATGGACTCAAATAAAGGAAAATTACACATGATATGACTCAAATAAAGAAACTACATAAGCAACAAATAAAGATAGCCATGAGGACCACATCTCCAAGGGGTCACGAAGTCGGAGTCGCCTCGTGCCATAGGGAATGCCGGGAGATGTCCTCATCAAATCCCCCGGGGTGGGGAGAACTCGACCCCGTCGAGTAGGGGTCCAATCGGCTCTCGTACTGCACCAGCAGGTCCGGGTCTAGGCGCATCAAGTCCTCTCGGCTTACCCAAGCATCCTCGGTCGGGGAACGGCCTTTCCACCTCACGAGGTAGCGCTGGTAGACCCTGTTCCTGGTAAGTGTGCTCTGCTCATCCAGTATTGCCTCCACTTGCTCAAGTCGGCCTCTCAATCGGGGTGGTAGTTTCGCTCCGGGAGGGTCACTCACAAGGGGGGGTAAAGGCTCGAGATCCTGACTGGGTTCCACCGTGGGGCCCTTATAGCGAACCAGATCCGCCACATTGAAAGTGGGGTGAACCCCAAAGCCTTTAGGTAAGTCGAGCTCATAAGCATTGGTACCAACCCGTCTTAGAACCCGAAAGGGTCCCAAACCCCGTGTCCTCAATTTGGAGGCGGGCCCTGGGAGGAGCCGCTCCGTTCTCACCATCACATGGTCTCCCACTTGGTATTCATAGTGACGACGATGAGCATCGGCCTGCCTTTTGTAAGCCTCGTTGCTTTTGCCTATATGCTTGCGGATGTTTTCATGTATCTTTGTGGATGTTGACTCACTAGGAGATAATGGGGGTCCTGGACAACCAAAAGTGGACCTATCATGCAGTGGTGCTACACAGACTTTGGTAGACCTAGGAGGCTTATGCGTCTTGTCAAAGGGGGTGGGGATGGAAGACCCGGAAAACCCATAAAGGGACCTATCATGCCATGCCATGTAGGCCCTAATAGACCTAGGTGGGCCAGGACAACCATAGATGGATCTATCATGCATGGTGGTAATAATTACCGGGGAACCCGAACTTCCTTGAATATTTCTCTCATGCCTAAGACTTGCGACGAACGAGGGTGGGCCATTACATCCGTACATAGACCACTCATACTTCTTACATGTCATGTGGGTGATTTGAATGAATGGACCCGACTCATGAATCATGTCAAGCGGTGTGGTGTGTCTAGACACATGCATTCCTTCCCAAATGGCATCCCTAATGTGTATGGCTTGGTGTGGGAGTTTCCTCTCATAGGGGTCAAATGGGTCTGGGAAAATAGAGTGGGCCTGGTCTATTAAGGTGGGTGAGGGTAGGAAAGGGTGGGTGGTGGGTAAGGGGGGTGGGTTGCATGGGGGTCTAGACTCCCATAGGAAGGGGTCAAAGGGGTCATGGTAAGGGTCCCCTAGGGAGAGGAACTCCAGGTCCTCATGTAGCGGTGAGTCATCCTTCTCTAAAGAAATAATTGGGCCGAAGTCTTTGGTGGGTGGATCAGCCAGGAAGGGATGGTTTGACACTCTACCCGAGATAAGCAATTCTAATTCATGGAGAGCAGCAGGCTCATCCGGTGTAGGGAGGATTAGAAGGAGGTCGCTAGTGTAGCAACCTACAGTGTAAGCTGTGGTGATGGATCCGACACATAGATGTAGGAGGTCAACGCTCCTAGGTTGGTCAGCCATTGTGGCCAACATGTCGGTCAACTCTATTTGCCATGCTAGGCCCTTAAGAAGGTCATCCCAACTCTCAACCTCATAGGAGGATTGGATAGTGGTGTGATAAGAGGAGAGAGGGACTATGGGGAGGTGTTGTTCCATGGGAGGTAGGCATGGGCCATTATCTCTCTAATTGGGCTACCCATCAACCAGCTAACAAGGGTCTCTCCTAAAATAAGCTCGGTCCCATCTAGAGAGGGTGGTGTAGGGTGAAGGTTACCATGTGAGTTTTTTTCTTCAATTTGGACATGTGTGGTCTCCATGTTGGGAATTGGGTCCGGGGTGTTCACCACTTTGGGGTCGGGTATGGGTTCCTCCTCCAAAGAGGTGAGAGAGTATGTTCGGGGTGGGGTGGTGATGGTAGGTGCATGGCGCCCCCAAGGTGATGAGCAAGGTCGGAATTGGGTTGGGGTTGGAAGTGGAGGTAGTGGGAGTCTAGGTTGGGGTAGGTTTGTAGTTGGAAGTGGAAGGTGGGTTGGGTGAAGACAGTTGGATTGGTCGATCTTGGGTGGGGCATCCCTTATAGGGGATAATGGAGGGGTAGTAGTAGGGGCTACGGGGGTTTGGGGAGTATGGGTCTCATGGGGAATAGTGAGTTGCGGGGTGGTGACCGGTGCGGGCCTAGGTGGAGGGGTGGGCACGGGATCCACTTGGGTTTGAACGGTGAGGGTTATGGAAGTGAGTTTTAGTTGGGGAAGGTTGGTGGGGATTGGGTTTTCCTGACTTGACTCTTGGCATTGTGCCTCAAATTCTTCCTCCCATTCAAGGGGAGCTTCATGAACTTCAATCACTTTCTCAACTCTTTGGGGTGGAGGGGTTTGGTAGGGATTTGTGGGTTGGAGGGTGGTGGTCTTTGGGGGCCTAGGTGGAGGGGTGGGTAGTTGGGACAGTTGGGTTCTAAGGGAGAGGAGTTGGTGGCGAAATGTGGAGAGGGGATCGGTTAGGGGTGGTGGGGGCGGAGTCCTATGGATGGTCTTAAGTTGGCCGGGTTGGGATTGAGTAGTGGTGGTGCTCCTCGGGCTAGGGGTGTGTGAGTAGGAAGAGTAGGAAGGTTTTGGAATGTAGATTTTCCTAAGTTCTCTCGTCATCTCTTCCCACGAGTGAATGGGCTCTTGCCTCTCAATCCTTCTTATGGCCTCTATGTGTTCCAATTCTATCTTGGCTTGACCCCGAATTTGTCCCTTGGCCCTACAAACTCTTGTGTGTCCGTATACCCGATTCCTCTCAAAGTTCCTTTCCATTGCAGCCTCCCACTTGAGGTAATCACTAGCATGCGACCCATCAAAGGTAACACCCTCATCTCGAATAATGTCCCAAAGTATTGGGTTGATCGGATCCCGGTAGTGGGCCGAGTGGGATGGGTATGTGGTAGCCATGATTCATGAACTAGATGACAATGCGCCCTAGGACTAGACTTAGTAGAGACAAGTCTAAAACTTGCTCTGATACCATTTGATGTGACACGGTCTACCTAGGATGATAATGACCCTTAGACCTATGCATCCACAAGCATACAAGCTCTCAATTCGGCTCACCGTGCGACCTATCTCACGCGACGCACATGCGCTCCCAGTGGGTCCGAGTGATGCCGGCGAGGATCCGGGGTGGGACCCTAAGGTTTCCACCGGTTGGTGGGCTTATGGCTGACCCCTAATGGGCCTGGGATACCCAATTTATGGGCGGGCTAGCACGCTGGGGCGTGGGCTTGGGTGGCGCTCTCTCACTTGCCACGGTGGTGCGCTCGTGGTTTCACAAACAATCAAGTCCGGGCACTCAATTACCGCCAACGAGCTAAGGAAACGATACTAGCTAAGCAAAGTAAATGAGGACCAGGAGAGGGACCAGAAGCTCACCTGATCGGTGTGAAGACACCGATCCCGGCCGGAGACGATGGGCGCGCCGGGAGGCGTGGGTATGCACCCGAACGCCGCGGCGGGGTAGCTTGACCTGCTGGTTAGTTAATTACAAAACTACGCCTCTCGCAGGAGGGGGGATCTCGGGGTGGGGGTTATGGAGTTTACACCAAACACTACCACCACGCAGGGTGGGGCCTTCAGCCGGCCAAGCGGGGTGGGGAAAATTGGTTAATTATCACACCGGCAGTCGATACCGAAACCTGTCCGGTTCTGGGATTCTGGACCAGCAGTCACTGATGTAGCCGTAGAACACTTTCTGAATTTTGCCGGAGGCGCGGTCGGTGTCGTTGGCTTCGTAACAGAATAGGGGTGCGCCTCAAATTTTATGGATTTTCGTTCTGCACGAGCCGGGCTGCCACGATCGACCGAACGGGGTCCCTGTTCAGGACCTGCACAGGTTCAGCTTCTGAACAGCAGATTGCCGAGGACGCCACGAACGCTCCCGGGCTCTGTTTTGCAAACGGCCGGTGTCGATGGAAGCGTGGGGAGGTCTACTTTCCAACGGAGCCGGCCTCGCCACTGTCTGAAGTCCGTGTGGACAGGATGGTCCCGTTGAAGGGGGACAGGTCGGGGAAGACAGACAGGAGGCAGAACGAACGCCCGGCGGTATAAAAATGGTAACTTCCACTTACGGCGTTCAAACGATGCTCCGTCTTCGGCTTCTGAAAGCTGACAGGGGGAGGAAGAATTTTGATGAAGAGTTTGATGACCGATTCCTCCAGTCTTGGCCGCTGCACGAAGGTCGAACAGAGATGGCCTTCTGGTTGAGCCCCCAGTGCGCAGTCGCGGTAGAACGGAGCTAGCGGCCGGCCACGATCTTGGAACGGAGCGATTCCAACTCGCCTGCGGAGAAGACTCGTGGATGCACAAGTTTTCTGAAGCGCTTGGATGCCGAATCCTCCTGGAACGGGTTGGAAAATGCTCTGCAAGTTGGGGCCAGAAACTGCCTGCGGGCTGGAATGGATTTGTGGAGGGGAGGCTAAGGTGGTGGTGGTGTATGTGGGTGGAGATGGAGGGGGGTGCGACCCTAGGAGGGAGGGAAGGGGATGGACGACCTAGGGAGGTGAAGGGGTCCCTTGGAGAGGGGAAAGGGGTCTTGGGTGGAGGAATATGGCTTGGGAAGGGTGGGGAGTGGCCTTGGGAAGGTGAAAGGGTGCTGGGAAGATGAAAGGGTGCCTAGGAGAAGGGGTTTCCACCTAGGGGTTGGAGGGGGAATTGAATGAGTGTATAGGGAAGGGGGAGGGGTCTTAAAGAAGGGTGATTAGGGAGGAGAGAGAGGGGATTTCGAAATTTAGAGAGAGAGAGGGAGAAGTAGTGAGAGAGAGAGAGAGAACTATAGAGAGAGGGAGAGAGAATACTTGAGGGTTTAATTTTTCAATTCATCAAAAGTTGTTACAAATGGGAGAGGGGGGGGTCCTTATATAGAGTTGGACCATTTGCACAAAACCCCCTAACAAAGTGCATAAATGCAAAAGACCAAGAGACAGGGGGGGGCGCCCATGGGCCAAGCCCACTAACTGGGCCCAATGTCCTCAACTAAGGGTCCAAATGACTCAAGACTTGGATAATTAACTCTAAGACCTAGATAATGGACTCAAATAAAGGAAAATTACACATGATATGACTCAAATAAAGAAACTACATAAGCAACAAATAAAGATAGCCATGAGGACCACATCTCCAAGGGGTCACGAAGTCGGAGTCGCCTCGTGCCATAGGGAATGCCGGGAGATGTCCTCATCATAAGAACTTTTATGAAGAGAGTAGGATGAAAAGAGGAATAGAAAGGGGTGAATGAATGCGGCCTATGGTTGAACCAAAAGAAATCCCTTTTGCAGAAAAGAAGAGCTTGGCTATTTATAGGAGAATTGGATAGAATGAATGGTAGAGATTGAGTTTGAGGGAGATGAAGGGTTGAGATTAGATGTGATTAGGGTTAGATGAGAAGAGGAGTTAGGGTTTGTGTGGAGGTGGGGCGCCCAAAGGGGCAAGGGAGAGAGGGGCCCCCCTGGGTTTCCATATAGGGAGAGATCCTCCCTAATTCTTCTCTAAAAATTTCTCTCCAAAATAATTCCACAAATATTCTTTCTTATTATTTCTTTCACAAAAATATGGCATGGCGGTTGCCTTGACTTGGTCAACAAGAGGAGGGAAAGGAGAGGGGCGCCCTAGGGCTTCCTTGCCCTGGTCCTGTGGTGCTTTTGCCCCTAGCCCTTCCAGCAAATGCCGAGAGTGTCCTACACACACAATATTTGAACTAAACCCATAGAAAATTGTTGTCTTGTGCATAGAAATCATTAGTGCTTACAATTATGCAATGAAAAATTAATTCTCATGCCCCTTAACCCCTTTTTATTCATT
Source organism: Amorphophallus konjac (assembly GCA_022559845.1). Taxonomy (NCBI): domain Eukaryota; kingdom Viridiplantae; phylum Streptophyta; class Magnoliopsida; order Alismatales; family Araceae; genus Amorphophallus; species Amorphophallus konjac. The sequence goes on from CM040120.1 coordinate 214,889,312, forward strand.
AATTACCCATAAATTGAGTAAATTTGCACAAAAAGCTTGATTCATGTGAGTTTGAAGTTAACTATCAAATATGAACAATTGCTAAATAATATGCACTTAAAGTGATGTGTGTGACGTAAATTATCATAGAATTATGAGCATTCATCACGCCCCCAACTTACTCATTGCCAGTCCCTTAGCAATGTAATTAAATTAAAATTTAGGACCAACAAGAGTTTGCAAAGCTCATACCTTCATATCTAGCTTTTCCTTTACAGAATCAACCAAAGATCAGAAATCAGGGATCATTAATGCGCACTAGCCTTATTTTGGAAATTAAAGTACATGACTTAAGAATGCATCTCAAAGTTCAGCAACACTTGTGCATGTGTAATAATAAATCCACAGCTAAGATATTACGTCCCTCATTTGTTATTCCAAGGAAGTGCCTTACAACCATGCACCTCCTAGATCAGAGCATTGAGCATACTAGCTTTTTGTCTGCCTTATTTTCATGTCCCTCTTGATATTTTTCTCTTTTTCATACACCCATGATGCTGCACATCCCTTCACTATTTAACAAGAACCTCAACTCTTGCCTTAGGAGAAGCAGGCCCAGTCATAAAGGTCAGGGTTCCTTTTTCCATTTTACGTGAACCTCAACACTTGTTAGGTGAAGTAGGCCCGGTTACTAAGATTATAGACATTTTTCTATTTTTTTTCAACAATGTGCTTTAGCACTTATTTTATAAATAACCTAGCAGAAAGCTTTTTCAAAATAACTCTTCTTCAAGAAGTGCAGAGCATCAGACACAATATCCAAAATAATAGAAGGCTTGCCGTGCGTGCTTCATTAGCATGCAACATGAATTTCTTTTTCTAAAGTGCATATGAACTTTAAAGAGATTCTTACATCAGTTTTCCATGACTAAATAAAAGTAAAATTTTCATCGTCCTTCTTCGTAGTCCTTTCTATTCCAGAATCACTTTCAATAAAAGCATGAATTGATAGGATCGATGCGATGGATTCAGAGGGGGGGTGAATGAATCCCACCCTTCAAAAAAACTTTTCGCTCAATAAAAGACTAGAACACTTTCAAGGCAAAACAAACAATCTGAAGAACAAGTTGAATTTTCTTTTAAACCAATGATCAAATATATATAAGGTGCACCTAAACAATCAACTAACGGAAGCAGCACAGATTGAAATAAGAGTGCTTAAGGCAACCTGTGAAGGAGGTAGAAGATAATGAACAAGCGCACAAACCCAACCACACTGCACAGAAGATTTTTAAGGTGGTTCGGTCACCAAGACCTACGTCCACCCCTTACTCCCAACCAGAGTGAGGCTTCCACTAGCAACGCTAGAACAGCAGACTCAGTCTGCAAACACTTGCTGCCAAACAGCTTGACTAGGGGAACAACCTCCCCTCTTCCTCCCAACCGGAGGGAACCACTAGTGACACCCAGTCACTAGCAAACCAGAGACCGAGGTCTCTCTTCCTCTGAAACCCAGAGGGAACACCTGGACTTGCAACCCACAAGACCAGAACCGGAGACGAATCTCCCTTCCTCCAACCCGGAGGAAAACCCACAAGTGACTCCTAGCCACTTGCAACCGGAGACCCAATGTCCCCCTTCTCTTGAGTCCACAGAGGAACCCGACCTCAGTCCAGAGGATCGGAAGAACGACAAGCCGAGTGAAAGAAAAGAAAATCAGAAACGAAAATAGAGCAAACAGAAAGCTAGAAATGCAATGCACAAAGTGTAGCTCTCACAGGAGCAAAACTGGCTTGGATTTGATCCAAATGCCAGTGAACAAAACTTCTGATGAATCCTCTTTCTTCTTCTTCACGAACCCTCTCTTTATCTCTCTTTCTCTTTTTCTTCTTCTTCACGAGCTCTCAGTCTATCTTCACTCTTCTTCTTCTTCTTCTTCTTCTTCTTCTTCTATTTTTTGCCTCTCTGCGGCTCTTTTCCTCTATCACTCTCTGCTGCTCACTTCTTCTCTGCTGCTCTCACCTTCTTCTATCACAATCTCCATCTTTTCTCTTTTCTGTCTTGATCTCTCTTGCTCGATCGCTACTATTTATATCAGCAGCAGATGTAGGGCGTGTGCAGGGCATGTGCCCTCTCTGTCCAGATAATCTAGGATCACGTGCCAGGTGCCAACCTCAGATCACGTGCCCATTCATCAGCCTGTACAATGAAAGAATTACTTCAGTCGATCAACAAACAATGTATAGACTTAATGAAATAATGCACGAGCGTGTACAGACTTTAGATGCAGCATATAGGCAAGTATGTACATTGGTGAGAGTGTATAGACTAGAAGCCCTTCAAGCGACCTCAATGTACAAACTTGCGGGGGATGCAAGATCAAGCGATAATAAATGTATAGACTTTGCTGCATGCTGTGGGACGCAATGTACAGACTTTGCGATAGGCAGCTGGACGTTGTATAGACATGCTGTGCAGGCTGTGGGACGCAATGTATAGACATTATAGTGCTGGCTGCCAGCGATGTATAGACATTGCAGTGCTACCGTGGGACGTTGTATAGACTTACTGTGTAGACTGCCAGATGCAGTGAACAGACTTTGCGTGTGTGTGCTGAGATAATGTGTAGACTTGGTTCGAGCAACACACTGACTGTGCAGACTATATGAATGCAGAGCTAGACCCATGTACAGACTTCATACATGCAAGACTGAAGCGTGTACAGACATGATGTGAAGAACAATGCCCAAATGCAGTGTACTGACATGCTGTGAAGAACAATGCCCAAAGCAGTGTATGGACTTAGAATGCACGAGACAGCAGTGTACAGACTTTGTGATGCACAAGCATATCCAATGTATAGACTTTGAAGTAGAGGCTGGAGTTACACAAGCAATGTATAGACTTCAAAGTATGCACAATGCAAAGGCTGTACAGACTTCAGACTCAGCTGCGAACTGAGTTAAGGATTGTATAGACTTGATGAATGAAATGCAGACACACAGAGTGTATAGACTTGATGAACAATGCTCAAGGCATATAGGAGTGTGTAGACTTTGTGTGCAAGGTATGCAACAGAATGTATAGACTTTGTTGTGCTGTTCAAACTATGTGCAGACTTGCTATGGGGGGGATGTGTAGACTTATGAGACAACCAGAATGTACAGACTTGCGTTGAAGCAACCAGAATGTACAGACTTTGAAATCAAGGGATGCACAGCGATGTATAGACTTTGTGTGATGCCAAGCTAAAGCATGAAGGAAGCCGCTGTACAGACATGAAACAGGGGAGTGTATAGACTTTAGTGAAATGTTGCATGAGACGATGCACTGTTGGCTAATGTATAGACTTTGGAAAGCTCCAAGGCGATGCACAGACGTCAATGACTCATGCAAGCTACAGGACAGTGTGTAGACTTGTGTTTTGAACGTAGGCAAAGGAAAGGAATGTATAGACTTGCTCAGTTCAGAACGTAGGTAAAGATGGGAAGGAATGTATAGATTTTAGATGAGTGAAACACACTGACAGTATAGACTTCACCGATGTAAAGACTTGGAAAGTTCAACGGTGGATTTACAGACTTCAGCTAAGCAAGCTATAGGGCAATGAATGGACTTGACTTCGTGCAAGCTACAGGACACTGTATAGACTTGCACATATGCATGAACAAGTTGCGATGTACAGACTTGAGTGGTTGTGTGAGCATGCAGTGTATAGACTTGCTGGAGAGACATGCTATGCGATGTATAGACTTCTTGGAAGGCATGTGCAGTGATGTATAGATTTGTGTTATGCACCATTGTTATTATGCATGTGAACTAGAATTGCACTGAAGAATGCAATGTATAGACTTACTGAATTCACGAACATGCTATCAACCAGTGTGCTGCTATCAACCAGTGTGCAGACTCTGTATGCAGTGCTCTAACTGTATGCTCAATGCAATCGTGCTGACTCTGTTACATGAATGCATCGACCAGATGTCAGACAGATATAATGGAATGTCATTCACAAGCACACATTCACAAAACATGAACACATATGAATGCACTTAAATGAATCAACAAGATCTTTCATGCACACATGCATATGGTGACTTATAGTGTTTGCTATCATCAAAATCACAGGGGCACAATAATCTCCCCCTTTTTGATGATGGCAACACTATGAGTCACACTGACTCAAGTCAAAAACATTCTCCCCCTTTGACTTCAGCAAAAAGATATTAGTTAGAGAGAGGAAAATTAAGCAGGTATGAAACGATTGAAATAACATTTCTCCCTTTAACTACATGAAAGCACATTCTTCCCCAAAGAGCAATATGACTCATACCAATTTCTCCCCATTTGTTTTTTTAAAAAAAAAATCATGGGAGAGATATGAATGCAGAGATGCAGATGCAACAAGAAATGCCAGAGCTCCCCCTAAATGTATGAATGCAAGACAATTCTCCCCCTTTAAGAATTCTTGTGCAGCATGATTCATATGACAAGGAAGCTCCCCCTCAATAAATGGAACCTTATGAAATGAATGAGAAGGAGATCACATGGGCAATCAAGGATAAGATCAGGTCATGATGCATCAAGGACAGTGAGGAAAAGAAATTGAAATAGGCTCCAATCATAAGAAATTCAACAAGATTTTCAAGGAGATATCAATCTCATAAATCCAAAACATAAGTTTTCAAATTCTTCCATTATAAGGGCTTATGAATGAACTTTATTGATCAGTGGGGTTTAAACATGATGTATGCTAAGTTTCTCAATAAAATTCTGTATTTATATCTAAAGTCACGGTTTAATAACAATGAACCAAGCCCTCATATTTATGTCTTGATTAATCTCCCTTTCTCTTACACAATCAAATTTATTGACTTCTTTCGGAATTACATGCACTAGTATTGAGATCAAGCAATTATGAAGTTATATGATTTTGTCTAGAGTTGTAGCAATTTGATTTTTGCATCAATATTCAAATATTACAAATTGTTCAACAAATTTTCATGCTACAAATTTTACGAGCACTCTAGTTCAATGTACACCTTGTAACTAGAGGATATACATTGATCAGACGCCAATATCCCTAAGCACTTATTGTAACTAACAGTCATGCTTTATATGAACAAAGATAGCATTTACACATCATGACACACTACAAATCATTTCTTTGATGAGTGAGATATATTTCTCAGTGTGCATGCCATTGCTCTGCCTTATTAACACTCATTCTTAAGCAGAGTTAACTATGGCACCTCATGACACAGTCCTTTGGACATGTGTTTCTCAGTGACCTAAGTCATTGCTCTGATAGAAATACCCTTTAGACATTTCAGAAAAGCTCATTTGCTTCAAATCAATACTAATTTCATGTACTTAACCAAATAAAGCCATGTATTCAATAGTACAGATTTCAAAAGTTTTTACAAGACACAACATGAAACAGTTGGTTAAAGTTTATTAAACATGATTCAGATATTTTTTAAGAGATTTTAAAGTCAAACTCAATGAATACATTAAACTTAAACCACCTGAGTTATTTTAGACATTCATAAGATCGTATAATAGAAGATTCCTAGTTCAAGTGTTTTCAGATTTATGATCGAGATAGCCCCATTTAAATCTTCATGAAAGACTGATAGAATTTTGATACCAAATGATTGAAGAGATTTTGAAGCCCAGTGTTTTCAAAATATGATCAAGGTTTGTCAACAAATGCAATGAATTCTGACGGCAATGCATTGACTCCCCCTGACAATATGCATTCAGTCAATCTTTTTGGCAATTTCAATGTAATGAAATGCAATTAACTATATGTATGCAAAGTCATGCAAAGACTCAATAATGAATGCTATGCAAAGACATGCAATTAACTACCCCTGAAAACATGCAATGTTTGCCATGAGAACTGAACATATATCTTTGAGACTCATGCACATTCAGACTGCCCTATCAAGCAATATGACCCATGGTACTAGGCGGAGAACCTGGTCTAAAAGACCATCTCACACACAGTAAGAACCTCTAGACAGATTTCCCTGCCTTTTAGTAGCTTACTATTTGATATACCATAGTGATCAATCATGATAATTCAACATGCAGTCCTATAAGCAATCCAGATTTTCAGTGAGCTATGCAACGGACAGGTTTCAAACAACATTCATATGCAGTTCAGATTTTCAAAAATTGCAAGTTTATTCTCATTTAAATATCTAAACAGCCAATTCATATGAGCATTGAGAGACATAAATACTCATAGTGTTCAAAAGATGACAAATATGCAAGAACACATCAAACCAGATATGCTGTTATCCAAGGTTCACAATTTCAAATAACAAGGTTTAAGACAATTTTTCAGAACTGACCTGAATTTCACAATCCTAGGGGTTTCATTCTTGAATGCCTTGGTTTATTACCCCTCTTCATTCTTCAGCTTCCAAGGCATATCTGTAACAGATACATCACTTTGATGTAACAGGTACCCAAGAAACCTTGGGTCCTGGTTTACCACTAACACCACAAGATGGTGTTCTGAACAGTCTTTTGGCAACCTTGTCATCAAACTCCATCAAATAGCAATTATTCATTGAATGACCTATTTGACCACAGTAATGACATGATGCAGCAGATTTCAAATTCTTTTTATGTAAATTACTGTTGTCATGAAATTTATTGGCAGAGAGAGTTCTGTTTACTATAATGATAGTAAGATGCAGCAGATTTCAGATTTGATTTATGCACATTCTTATTAGCATGAATTTGATGTGCATATGCATGAAAATTTTTGTTAACAGAATTGAGATTCTGTTTACAAAAATAAGCCACCCAACAGTCAGCAGCTCTATGGCCTGGCTTCCCACAGTTATGGCATGTAAATTTTACAACATGGGGTTTAGCAGAATTCTTCTGAACATGCCAACAGTCCTTGACTGTATGGCCATTCTTCCCACACTCGAAGCATCTGATATGCTTACCTTTAAAACCATTTCTACCCCGAGTGTCCTAGCATTCAATGGCCCTGTGGCCTGTCTTTCCACAATTGAAACATGTAGAATATTTTCTATTGTCAACAACTTTATTCTTATTAAGACCATGTTGGCTTGCAAGGAATTTAGCATGATTTGAAAAAGATATTTTCTTACCATTTGCAAACCAGCATTGTGTAATGATGTGTCCTAGTTTGCCACAGTGCAGACATTCAGTTTTCTTTTTCTGAGGTGAAGGATTTTTATCATGAAATTTCCTAGCATTCATATCATCCTTCTCCATCAATTTACACTCATGCATCAGATGTCCAAATCTATGACAGTAATGACAGATCATTTTCTTTTTAGATGCATGTGAGTGTGTGTGAGGACTATGATCGACATGCACTGATGAACCTTTTTTATTTATTTTCTATTTTCTAGTCTTTTTCTGATTTTTATCCTATTTTTCTATTTTCTTAGCCTTATACTGAGGTGGAGATGAGGTAGAAGGCTTTTCTTGGTCTGAAGATTTAACAAAAACAATTTTCAGGTTGGATCCATCAACCTTCCTCATGACTGGATTGTAACCCAGTCCATCTTTCTTACAATTAACCTTTGTTCCAAGTATTTTCTGAACAATGGGCTGTTTACCTTTTGATGTTGTGGCTACATTTGAAGCATTTACACATGATGTCATTACTTTGTTCTGAAGAGCCTTTTTATTTAGATTATTGTAGCCCAACCTTCCTTCCTGACATTGACTCTTACACCTAGTAGCTTGTCTAGGTTTTCTTGCCCATCAACAAACTTAGACAGAGAACTCTTCAAATCTTGAATTTCATTTTCAAGAGAGGTAATGTGTAACTCGTAACTGGCAATCTCTTGCTCACTGCAATTCACACATTCACTTAGCACCTTGTTAGCAGTTTTATATTTCTCAACTTCCTATTCCAGATTGCTCAGTTTATCAGGCTCTTCTATGTAAACAGACTTTCCTCTTTCTAAAGCTAGAAGTCTCTCAGACATAGTGGAGTTCAGCTGTTTTAACTTCTCATTTTCTTCCTTAAGCTTATCATTTTGAATTAACTCATTTATTAGAGTCTGATCTTCTGAGTTAACCTTGCTTTCTCTCCCAGCTTCAAACTCCTTCAATTCTTTTTGTTGTTTTTCTAAATCTTTCTGCAATTCCATATTTACAGATTTGATGGCATCAAATTTTTCAATCAGCAAATCATTCTCTCGTTTAAGTTTCTCTAATTTGTCTTCATTTTCTTTGGAGAATTTTTTGAGAGAATCTTTTTTAGACTTCAGCTTATTTAAATCTGATTTCACACTTTGAAATTTTTCAGCAATTTTTCATACTGGTCATGATAGTTAACAAGAGTCTGATTATCATTATTTTAACTGAGTTTCTCTTTGAGTTCAGATATCTCATTTACATGATCTTGATTCTCAATTTTCAGCATTTGAATATCAGACATAAACGTATCATGAACATTTTTCAGTTCAACATAATTTTTACAATCAGAATTCAAACTGTCTGACCTACTACTCTTCTTTAATTTTTTGTATTGTTTTCTTAACTGTTCATAAGACTCAAGCAACTCAGCATATGCATTCTCCCAATCATCTAAAGAGAAATTCTCGAAGGGATTTACCTCTTCATCATTCTCATCTTCATTCTGATCTTCTTCTTGATTGCTGCTCTGTCCACTTCCTCGAGCCATCATGCAGCTCGGTTGATTTCCTTTCTCAGCTCTCTTTATCATCTTCAATATATCCCTTGCAGATCTGCAACCAAGGAAACATGAATGAAGAGCTCGATTAGTCACGGCCTTCATTAACTCAAGTGCTTTCTGATTTTCTGCACACATAGATCGATGCTTGTTAGTCCATTTGGACTGATCTTTTGGTAGTTTATGTGGTCCATGTGAAATCACTTTCCACAGGTCTGGATCATCAGATTTAACATGAGCACGGAAAGCACTGTGCCACTGGTTGAAATCAGAACCACTAAAGACGGGTGGATGAGCCATTGAAGCAGATCAAAACTAATTTAAAGCAGTGGATTCAAACCGATAAACCAAATCTAACAAAAATGCACCGAAGACAGCAGGATCGGATCTGCAGGTCGGTGGACCTTCTAAGTAGATGACCTGGCTCTGATACCAATTGATAGTATCGGTGCGATGGATTCAGAGAGGGGGTGAATGAATCCCACCCTTCAAATAAACTTTTTGCTCAATAAAAGACTAGAACACTTTCAAGGCAAAACACACAATTTGAAGAACAAGTTGAATTCTCTTTTAAACCAATGATCAAATATATATAAGGCGTGCCTAAACAATCAACTAACGGAAGCAACACAGATAGAAATAAGAGTGCTCAAGGCAACTTGTGAAGGAGGTAGAAGACAAGGAACACACGCACAAACCCAACCACACTGCACAGAAGACTTTTTAGGTGGTTCGGTCACCAAGACCTACGTCCACCCCTCACTCCCAACCGGAGTGAGGCTTCCACTAGCAACGGTAGAACAGCAGACTCAGTCTGCAAACACTTGCTGCCAAACAACTTGACCAGGGGAACAATCTCCCCTCTTCCTCCCAACCGGAGGGAACCACTAGTGACACCTAGTCACTAGCAAACCAGAGATCGATGTCTCTCTTCCTCTGAAACCCAGAGGGAACACCTGGACTTGCAACCCACAAGACCAGAACCGGAGACGAATCTCCCTTCCTTCAACCCGGAGGGAAACTCACAAGTGACACCCCGCCACTTGCAACCGGAGACCCAATGTCCCCCTTCTCTTGAGTCCACAGGAGGAACCCGACCTCAGTCTAGAGGATCGGAAGAACGACAAGCCGAGTGAAAGAAAATAAAATAAGAAACGAAAATAGAGCAAACAGAAAGCTGGAAATGCAATGCACAAAGTGTAGCTCTCGCAGGAGCAAAACTGGCTTGGATTTGATCCAAATGCCAGTGAACAAAACTTCTGATGAATCCTCTTTCTTCTTCTTCACGAACCCTCTCTCTATCTCTCTTTCTCTTTTTCTTCTTCTTCACGAGCTCTCAGTCTATCTTCACTCTTCTTCTTCTTCTTCTTCTTCTTCTTCTATTTTCTTCCTCTCTACGGCTCTTTTCCGCTATCACTCTCTGCTGCTCACTTCTTCTCTGTTGCTCTCACCTTCTTCTATCACAGTCTCCATCTTTTCTCTTTTATGTCTTGATCTCTCTTGCTCGATCGCTACTATTTATATCAGCAGTAGATGTAGGGCGTGTGCAGGGCATGTGCCCTCTCTGTCAAGATAACCTAGGATCACGTGCCAGGTGCCAACCTCAGATCACGTGCCCATTCATCAGCCTGTACAATGAAAGAATTACTTCAGTCGATCAACAAACAATGTATAGACTTAATGAAATAATGCATGAGCGTGTACAGACTTTAGATGCAGCATATAGGCAAGTATGTACATTGGTGAGAGTGTATAGACTAGAAGCCCTTCAAGCGACCTCAATGTACAGACTTGCGGGGGATGCAAGAACAAGCGATAGCAAATGTATAGACTTTGCTACATGCTGTGGGACGCAATGTACATACTTTGCGGCAGGCAGTTGGACGTTGTATAGACATGCTGTGCAGGCTGTGGGACGCAATGTATTGACATTGCAGTGCTGGCTGCCAGCGATGTATAGACATTGTAGTGCTACCGTGGGACGTTGTATAGACTTACTGTGCAGACTGCCAGATGCAGTGAACAAACTTTACGTGTGTGTACAGAGACAATGTGTAGACTTGGTTCGAGCAACACACTGACTATACAGACTATATGAATGCAGAGCTAGACCCATGTACAGACTTCATACATGCAAGATTGAAGCGTGTACAGACATGATGTGAAGAACAATGCCCAAATGCAGTGTACAGATATGCTGTGAAGAACAATGCCCAAAGCACTGTATGGACTTAGAATGCACGACATAGTAGTGTACAGACTTTGTGATGCACAAGCATATCCAATGTATAGACTTTGAAGTAAAGGCTGGAGTTACACAAGCAATGTATAGACTTCAAAGTATGCACAATGCAAAGGCTGTACAGACTTCAGACTCAGCTGCGAACTGAGTTAAGGAGTCTATAGACTTGATGAATGCGATGCAGACACACAGAGTGTATAGACTTGATGAACAATGCACAAGGCATATAGGAGTGTGTAGACTTTATGTGCAAGGTATGCAACAGAATGTATAGACTTTGTTGTGCTATTCAAACGATGTGTAGACTTGCTATGGGGGGGATGTGTAGACTTATGAGACAACCATAATGTACAGACTTGCGTTGAAGCAACCAGAATGTACAGACTTCGAAATCAAGGGATGCACAGCGATGTATAGACTTTGTGTGATGCCAAGCTAAAGCATGAAGGAAGCCGCTGTACAGACATGAAACAGGGGAGTGTATAGACTTTAGTGAAATGCTACATGAGATGATGCACTGTTGGCTAATGTATAGACTTTGGAAAGCTCCAAGGCGATGCACAGACGTCAATGACTCATGCAAGCTACAGGACAGTGTGTAGACTTGTGTTTTGAACGTAGGCAAAGGAAAGGAATGTATAGACTTGCTCAGTTCAGAACGTAGGTAAAGATGGGAAGGAATGTATAGACTTTAGATGAGTGAAACACATTGACTGTATAGACTTCACCGATTTAAAGACTTGGAAAGTTCAACGGTGGATGTACAGACTTCAGCTAAGCAAGCTACAGGGTAATGTATGGACTTGAGTTCGTGCAAGCTACAGGACACTGTATAGACTTGCACATATGCATGAACAAGTGGCGATGTATAGACTTGAGTGGTTGTGTGAGCACGCAGTGTATAGACTTGCTGGGGAGACATGCTATGCGATGTATAGACTTCTTGGAAGGCATGTGCAGTGATGTATAGACTTGTGTTATGCACCATTGTTATTATGCATGTGAACTAGAATTGCACTGAACAATGCAATGTATAGACTTGTTGAATTCACGAACATGCTATCAACCAGTGTGCTGCTATCAACCAGTGTGCAGACTCTGTATGCAGTGCACAAACTGTATGCTCAATGCAATCGTGCTGACTCTGTTACATGAATGCATCGACCAGATGTCAGACAGATATAATGGAATGTCATTCACAAGCACACATTCACAAAATATGAACACATATGAATGCACTTAAATGAATCAACAAGATCTTTCATGCACACATGCATATGGTGACTTATAGTGTTTGCTATCATTAAAATCACAGGGGCACAACATGAATCAATAAAACTCTGTCGGGGATTCCACCTTTTTTTTACGTAAAAATGCAAGACATTATGATCATGCAAGAACTCCTTTCAATTTTTTTTCTCCTCCCCCCAACTTAAATGACATTGTCCTCAATGGCATAAGCAATAAAAGTAATAGAATAATGTAACAAGAAATATTACTGAGTACGAGAGAGACAACTTGATATGCGGGGCGAAACCACCTTTATATGGATAGCGATAGCTTCTTCTCCTTGGCTTGTCTACTGAAAAATAAACTAAAAGGAAAGCATCAAATAACAAAGAAACTTGGGTTATCTCCCAGAAGCACTAAATTTTCCGTCTTCAGCTAGATGCATGAAAGCTCTATAACCAACATGTAGATTTAAGAATGAGTCACTACATTATCTCATCTTTATTGAAAAACCAAGCATTATTCCACAACAAGACAAAATTGAGCATGATTGCGTAGGGGCTAGAGTGGTTGTTATCACAATTAGATTGATCAGTCGATGCATGGGTTAACAACCGTACTTTGAATGTGGTGGCCTACGGCAAATATTATGGAGTACTTAGGCCAAAAGGATCCCCCTGATTAATGATCAAAAAAAATTTCTCAAACTTTTGGTCTTTGTATGTGTTGAAAATATTAATGAAGACCTTATTATCAAGTAAAATATCTTTTTCTACCTCAATTTTACATATTTCATGAACATTAGTGAGTTGAGAAGGGATCAAAGGGAGAGGAGTTTCAATCAATGGATCAATGTCAAGGAGACTAGGAGAATCAATAGTGAAAGACCAGGGTGGATTTAGCTCAAAAGGACCACCCCGATCATAGAATGAAAGAAGAACATTACTAAGGATCATGTCATGAATGGTGAAATATTCCTCCTTAAGGTCTGTAGAAGGTGCGAATGAAGCAATGCAGACCTTATTACTATTGAAATTTTTTAGATCATCCTCAAGTGTGGGCTTGTCTAGCATCAAGTCGTGGTGAGGAAAATCAGGAATGGGAGGGGCGTCAAAAGATTCCACCGCAAGTTCATTGTCTAGGAGGCAAGGAAAATGAATGTATTCCTCGACACAGTGATGTTCATGCATTTCAGGTGGATTCGACCAATCGGCTTGATGAATTTTAGAAAGATCTCTAGGATTGCCGTGGTTAGGAATGGGCGAGAGCTCTATCCTCTCCTCTGAATTAAAGGTTGCCTGGTCATAAAGATTTTCATGTGAAAAATTCAACTCCTCATTAACCCTAGTTGCATTGTTCAAATAAATGCACAATTCTTTTTCTATCCTCAATTCTTCTTCCTTCCCATCTTCAAAGAGAGTTTTGTCAAATTCAGGGAGAGACATTTAATTATAGATTTGATGTTCATTTCTCTCTTCTTCTCTTCCCAACTTAGACTCCTCATTATTTTCTTCATGATTATGCTTGACCATCACAACTTGAGCTTCACTAGCTTCCTCCCAGTTCTCCTGATATAGCTGCCCCATATACTCCTCATCATCAAAATTTATTTGAGAGTTGTTGAATTATGGATTTATGGATTGATCGTTCAGGCTGATATTATAGTCATAATCAAAAAATAGATTTTTATAGTTTTCAGTGGGGAGGCTAGCATGTTGGTCCATTTTGAGCTCTCTATCAAGTTGGTCAAGCTGGGCTTAGATAATTTGCCTCTGAGCTTTAATGGACTGCTGATAGGCCAAGCTGAGTTGAGTCATTGGATTAAACCTATCCTTGAATTTAGATTGTGGAAGAGCTGGATAGGTTGGGTGGCACTCAAACTGTGGTGAGTAACAATCAGAATAGAAGTCAGTCCCGTACTGAGGTAGTGGGGAGTAGATGGGTTGTGCTTCATGTTGGGCTTCGTTGTGAGGAGCATTTGAATAAGAAGCCAAATCTGAAAAGTGTGAGTTCGAAGGACTTTTGATGGGGACATCTCCGACCACTCCACATTTTTGGGGCTCATGATGATCACCAACAGTGCTACATCGTGTTCGCCACTTTATTCCGAGTCATATGATGTAATTTTCATTTTCTTATTATGTAATATTCCTTTTATTTGAGTCAAGTCCCTAGGTTAAGGAGTCATCTACCTAGGTTAATTGGCATTAGAGTGGTTAATGAGTCAGTTGGGCCCAATAGTGGGCTAGGCCCATGGGCGCCCCCTTCTCCCTTGATTTATTGTCACTAGTCTAAAACTCAGGGTCTTATGTTAAATTGTGGGATTCCTATAAATAGGACCCTAATCCCCCATTTGTGAAGAGGACTTATGGAATGAAAATTTGAATTAAGTGTCCCCTATATCTTGTGAGCTCTTCTATCTCTCTCTCTAGCTCTCTATCTCTCTCTCTAAAGGGGGCGACCCCCTCTCTCTCTCCTCCCTTCTCTCTTCCAATTTCGCAGCCCCCCTCTCTCCTCCCTCCTTGCCACATCAGCCCTCCCCCATTAATCACAACCCTTCACCTCCCCAAGACCCATAAATCCCCATTCACTCTCACCACTACCCAAGCACCCCTTCGTATCCCAAAGCAACCCTCCCACTTCCCTAGCACCCTTCCCTCTCCCCCAAGCACCCTTCCCTCTTCCCCACACATCCCTCCACCTTCCCATAAAACCCTTCCCATCCCCAACACAACCTTTCCCCTCCCCAAAGCAACATTAACCCTCCACTAATCACTCATTCAAGCCAAAGGTCTCCCTCTCCCTCTCCCTTCCAACACCAAATTCGTAGCTCTCCCGTCCCCCACCTGCTAGACCCCATTGCAGCCCCCACTTCCCCCCTCTCACCCCTTGGTTCGACCCCCTTTTGACCCCCTATCAACCAGGGGACGCCCCAGCCACTTCCCACTCCATTTCCCCCTCCCCATCTCCCCACTACCATCCCCTTCCACCCCCATACCCTGTCCAGGTCGCAGGCAGCAGGCTGGCTGCTTGTTGCAGCGGCTGGCACGTCCTCACCGAGCATCTTCTTCAGACGTATCATATATTGCTGGAAAGCACCCCTAGTCGACTTCGCAGGCAAGGTGGTCTCGTCCCGTTCCGAGGTTGGAGCTGTTCTTGGCGTCCGTTTTTGCCCGGCAGCGCTTTCAGCACCCAAGCAGAGACCAGAGCTTAAGTCTAGAAACTCCTGTGGCCACTCCTCGGCTCCCGATGGCGCGCCATTTGACCGGGTCGAAGATCTGCCAGTCGCCTAACCAACGCAGCTGACGGGACCTCGTTTGGAGTTTGGAGCAGCACGTTCCAATTTTCCTACCATAGTGACACTGTTCAGGTCAGTCAGAGTGTATCCTGACACCAATCCATTTCTCGGGCTGATACTCTCGAACCCGACATCCTCCGGAGCCATTCTTCCTTGCTGACCGAAGAGGACGCGGCCACGCTCGCAACCGTCCTGGTCCTGCATTGATCTGTTCACAGGAGCACTCAAGGCGGCCTCATCTTCCCATTGCAGTGTCCTGAAAACAGCTCGAACCAGAATAAAGCAGGGCCGATCCAGCTCCTACCCCGGCCAACGGAGACACTTCGTGATTCCAAAAAAATTCAGACACCATCCCGGGTCAGTCACCGACGTTTTGGCACTGGTCTCTTCACTTTTCAAGTTCGGGATCATCCTCAGAAAATCCAACAGTGTGTACCTGTCAACGGGCAGAACAGGCGGGCAGAACCTCGAAGAGGCAATTTGGCTCCATCCTTAGCTTCACTTCCCTCCCCTCCTGGCCGGCTTACCGCCCCTCCCTGTGTGGAGGTAGTGTTTGTTTGTACTTCAATTCTCCCTACCCCGAGATCCCCCCTCCTGCGTGAGGCGTAGTGATTCTATTAGCAGGTCGTCACCGGAAGCCTCATCGGCACAGCGTGCGGGTAGCCTACGCTTCCCCGCTCGCCCTCGTCTCCGGCCGGGATCGGTGTCTTCACACCCATACGGTGAGCTTCGGGCCACTCTCCTCTGCTGGGTTCTTTTTACCTTTGCTTAGCTTAGTATTATCTCTAGTTGCGCCGTCGGCAGAGAGAGAGTGCTCGTTCCAACTTTCTATCTAATCGAGTGCCACCGCGGGTGAGTTGTGAGGGAGACGATACATCCCACGCCCTCGGCGTGCCGGCCGTCCTTGAAATTGGATATCCCTGGCCCATTGGTGTCCATCCCTAGCTGGCCATACCCTTGGAATCCCAAGGCCCAACCTCGGACCCTCACCACCATCGCCGGTCCGCCTACGGACCCGGGTGTCGCGATGCGGGTGAACCCGCTTGTGAGAGATCGCCGTTCGGTATGGTTGCTTGCAAATTCAGGTCCAAGGGGTTGTGTCACATCAATTTGGTATCAAAGCAAGTTAATAACTTGTCTCTCTACAAGTTGGTCCTAGGGCGCATTCGCATTTACAGTCATCATCGGGCCACCCAGTGCATCATCATGTATACTCCCCATTGGTTAAGTCCCCTCAACACGGCCTTCCACAAGAGTCCGATTGACCCCCTCCTCATGGACATCATCCTAGATGGGGACCTTAGTTTTGAGGGATCTAGTCCTAACGCCTACCTAAAGTGGGAGGCTACCATGGATAAAAACTTTGGTAGGACTATGGTCTATGGACACGCTAGAGTCCGTAAGGCCAGGGGGCGGCTTCGGGGACAAGCCAAGAAGGAGTGGGAACGCATAGTGAGCTTAAGAAAGATTCGGAGGCAAGAACCGATAGGCTCATGGGAAGAGATGAAGATTGAGCTTAGGAAGATCTATGCTCCCCGACCTTCCCCCTCCTACTCGGAGAACCATAGTCCGAGGAGCACTCCCACTCCTCCTTTCTCTCC
The DNA here is from genome assembly GCA_022559845.1 of Amorphophallus konjac. Taxonomy (NCBI): domain Eukaryota; kingdom Viridiplantae; phylum Streptophyta; class Magnoliopsida; order Alismatales; family Araceae; genus Amorphophallus; species Amorphophallus konjac. Next base: position 214,906,363 of record CM040120.1, read on the forward strand.
CCGCCAACCCAAGACCTCCCTTAGGGCCCAAAATCCACCACCCCAAATAATTCCAACCCCGATCACTACCACCAACTCTCCCCAAATCCATGGACAACCCATTTCCATCCCTCCACAACTGGTCGATCCCAAGGGCAAAAGACCACTAATTGACCCGGTTTCCCCCATGAGGGCCACCGCTCCCCAATCCAAAGCCACTCAACCAACCCTCAACATTCAAAACCAAGTGAACCCCGTGTCCACCCCTCCACCTAGGCCCATGACGGCCACCACCCCCCAACCCAAAATTCCTCTCCAAACCCACGCCCCATAAACCCCCATGATCCCCACCACTACCCCTCCATCGTCCCCTAAAAGGGACACACCTCCCAAACACAATCAACCTAAACCCCCTCACCCGACCCACCTTCCACTTCAAACCCCAATGTTACCCCAACATAGGCCTCCACTACTACCCCTCCCCATCCTATCCCAAGTCCCCCATTACCCACCACCCCAAGAGCACCATATGCCAGTCATCATCACCCCACCTACAAAGGACCTACTCACCTCCTTGGTAGAGGAAACCATGATCCCCACAGCCGACCCCATAGTGGGGAACACCGCAGAACCACTCCCCACCTTGAAGGAAAATTATGCCCAAACCGAGGAAGAAATTTTGCCTTTTACGCCACCCCCTCCAATTAGGAGTGAACTTATCATAAGTGGGCCCTTGGTTAGATAGATAGAGGAAAACTGGGCTCACCCTATCCCGTCCCATGCCTACCCTTCCGTGGAACAACACCTCCCCATAGTACCCTTCTCCACCTATCACACCACAATCCAATCACCCTACCAAGTGAAAACTTTAGGGGACCTCCTTAGGGGCCTAGCTTGGCAAATGAAGTTGACCGGCATGTTGACCACAGTGGCCAACCAACCAAAGAGCCTTAACCTCCTACACTTGTGTGTCGGGTCCATCACCTCGATTTACACTATGGGTTGCTACACTAGCGACCTCCTTCTATTCCTCCCTACACCCGATGAACCCGATACTATCCACGAATTAGAGTTGCATATCTCGGGTAGAATGTCAAGCCCTTCATTCATGGCCGACCATCCCACCAAAGACTTCGGCCCAATTATTCCATTAGAGGAGGATGACTCACCACTATGTGAGGACCATGAGGACCTAGAGTTCCTCTCCCTAGGTGACCCTTACTATGACCCCTACGATCCCTTCCTAAACCCACCCACCAAAACTTTGGCCCAATAATTTTACTAGAGGAGGAGGATCCACCACCATATTGTGAGGACCATGAGGACCTAGAGTTCCTCTCCCTAGGAGACCCTTACCATGACCCCTTCGATCCCTTCCTATACCCACCCACCTTACTCACCACTAACCTTTTCCTACCCCAACCAACCATGTTGGACCAAGCCCACCTCTCTCAAGACCCGGCCCACACCAAGGGTACCATGACCATGGGTGAACTACACCTAGGAAACAATGAAGTGCCCCACTCCATGACACATACCTTCTTTGACCCCTACGACCCTTTTGAGTGGAAGCTCGAAGGCCACCCCGGGGTGCACAAGGAAGTCACATATGGGAAAGTAATTCTTATGTCTTGGAACATCACACCACTTAGCATGAATAGAAAGTCGGGTCCTTTCATACATGACACCCACATGTCAAGTCGGATGCATGACTGGTCCAAAGGTCCTCCCACATTCATCATTGTTCTTAAGCATGTTACGAACATTCACGGATGTCCGGGACCCCCGGCATTTGCTATACCCATGTGCGATAGATTCCCCTACGGATGCCCCGGCCCTCCAACCATTGTTATGAAGTCCAGGCATGATAGGGCAACTTGTGGCTGCCCCGGTCCACATAAGTTCATCAAGGTCCACATGGCATCAAAGCATGATATGTCAATTTATGGTTGCCCCGGTCCACCTTTGCACACTACCCACTTTCACAACCACTCACCGCATCATAAGGCATGGCATGAGCATACACGCAAGCAAATCGCAACGAGTGGTGAGGTTCACCAAGAGCCGGAAAAGGCTCGCGAGCGCCAATTGGAATTCCAAGTAGGCAACCTATCGATGGTGGCATTGGAGTGGCTCTACCCTAGAGTCACCTCCAATGTGAGGGCACGAGGACTTGGACCTTTCCATGTTCCAAGTGGCTTTGGCAACACAGCTTATGGATTGAACTTACCAATGGGTTATGGGATATACCCCACTTCTCACGTGGCAGACCCGGCACCCTATATGGGCACTGCGGTGGATCCTAGTGAGTGCTTTGAGCCTATACCTTCCTTTAAGATGGACACCCCGGAGAGCCACCACAAAATAGCCCTGAGAGCCCGACGTGTGAACATAGGGGCAATACTAGGCAAGCAGGGTTCCACTGCCAGCAAGAGAGTGCGCTCAAGCCACCTTGAGAGGATGAAGGACCGTCCCCTGGTCACTGACACAGGGTTGAGTTTGGAGGTCGAGGTTCACCCCGAGCTGCTTTAGAGGACCATTTACTCGACGGAGTCAAGTTCTCCGCACCCCGGGGGTATGATGGGGACATCTCCGACCACTCCACATTTTTGGGGCTCCTGATGATCGCCAGCAGCGCTACATCTTGTTCGCCACTTTATTCCGAGTCATATGATATATTTTTTATTTTCTTATTATGTAATTTTCCTTTTATTTGAGTCAAGTCCCTAGGTTAAGGAGTCATCTAGCTAGGTTAATTGGCATTAGAGTGGTTAATGAGTCAATTGGGCCCAATTAAGTGGGCTAGGCCCATGGGCGTCCCCTTCTCCCTTTGTCTATTGTCACTAGTCTAAAACTCAGGGTCTTATGTTAAATTGTGAGATTCCTATAAATAGGACCCCAATCCACCATTTGTGAAGAGGACTTATGGAATGAAAATTTGAATTAAGTGTCCACTATATCTTGTGAGCTCTTCTATCTCTCTCTCTATCTCTATCTCTCTCTCTAAAGGGGGCGACCCCCTCTCTCTCTCCTCCCCTCTCTCTTCCAATTTCACTGCCCCCCTCTCTCCTCCCTCCTTGCCACATCAGCCCTCCCCCATTAATCACAACCCTTCACCTCCCCAAGACCCATAAATCCCCATTCACTCTCACCACTACCCAAGCACCCCTTCGTATCCCAAAGCAACCCTCCCACTTCCCTAGCACCCTTCCCTCTCCCCCAAGCACCCTTCCCTCTTCCCCACACATCCCTCCACCTTCCCATACAACCCTTCCCATCCCCAACACAACCTTTCCCCTCCCCAAAGCAACATTAACCCTCCACTAATCACTCATTCAAGCCAAAGGTCTCCCTCTCCCTCACCCTTCCAACACAATATTTGCAGCTCTCCAGTCCCCCACCAGCTAGACCACCTTCCAGCCCCCATTTCCCCCATCTCACCCCTTGGTTCGACCCCCTTTTGACCCCCTATCAACCAGGGGACGCCCCAACCACATCCCACTCCATTTCCCCCTCCCCATCTCCCCACTACCATCCCCTTCCACCCCCATACCCTGTCCAGGTCGCAGGCAGCAGGCTGGCTGCTTGTTGCAGCGGCTGGCACGTCCTCACCGAGCATCTTCTGGAGATGTATCATATATTGCTGGAAAGCTCCCCCAGTCGGCGTCGCAGGTGAGGTGGTCTCGCCCTGTTCCGAGGTTGGAGCTGTTCTCGGCGTCCGTTTTCGCCCGGCAGCACTTTCAGCACTCGAGCAGAGACCAGAGCTTCAGTCTAGAAACTCCTGCGGCCTCTCCTCGGCTCCCCTTGGTGCGCCATTTGACCGGGTCGAAGATCTTCCAGTCGCCTAACCAACGCAGCTGATGGGACCTCGTTTGGAGTTCGGAGCAGCACGTTCCAATTTTCCTACCATAGTGACGCAGTTTAGGTCAGTCAGAGTCTGTCCTGACACCTCTCCATTTCTCGGGCTGCTACTATTGACCCCGACATCCTCCAGAGCCATTCTTCCTTGCTGATCGAAGAGGACGCGGCCACGCTCGTAACCGTCCTGGTCCCGCGTCGATCTGTTCACGGGAGCACTCAGGGCAACCTCGTCTTCCCATTGCATTATCCTGAAAATAGCTCGAACCAGAATCAAGCAGGGCTGATCCAACTCCTACCCCGGCCAACGGAGACACTTCGTGATTCCAGAAAAATTCCGACACCATCCCGGGTTAGTCACCGACGTTTTGGCACTGGTCTCGTCAGTTTTCAAGTTCGGGAGCATCCTCCGAAAATCCAACAGTGGGTACCTATCAACGGGCAGAACAGGCGGGCAGAACCTCGAAGAGGCAATTCGGCTCCGTCCTTAGCTTCACTTCCCTCCCCGCCTGGCCGGCTTACCGCCCCTCCCTGTGTGGAGGTAGTGTTTGTTTGTACTCCAATTCTCCCCACCCGGAGATCCCCCCTCCTGCGTGAGGCTTAGTGATTGTATTAGCAGGTCGTCACCGGAAGCCTCATTGGCACAGCGTGCGGGTAGCCCACGCTTCCCCGCTCGCCCTCGTCTCCGGCCGGGATCGGTGTCTTCACACCCATAAGGTGAACTTCGGGCGACTCTCCTCTGCTGGGTTCTTTTTACCTTTGCTTAGCATAGTATTATCTCTAGTTGCGCCGTCGGCAGAGAGAGAGTGCTCGTTCCAACTTTCTATCTAATCGAGTGCCACCGTGGGTGAGTTGTGAGGGAGACGATACATCCCACGCCCTCGGCGTGCCGGTCGTCCTTGAAATTGGATATCCCTGGCCCATTGGTGTCCATTCTTAGCCGGCCATACCCTTGGAATCCCAAGGCCCAACCTCGGACCCTCACCACCATCGTCGGTCCGCCTACGGACCCAGGTGTCGCGACGCGGGTGAACCCCCTTGTGAGAGATCACCGTTCGGTCCGGTTGCTTGCAAATTCAGGTCCAAGGGGTTGTGTCACATCAACTTTGCATGGGGTCTTGATATAGTGCCCAAGAAAAAGATTTGGTTTTCCCACCTAGGATATGGATAAGCGTGAGAATAAGGGGTAAAAAAATCTGGTGGCAATTGGTATGGTTCTTGGGTACGAGATGGATTGTAAACCCCATTGTGGATTAATGAAGGATTTTGATGATATTGGGTAAATGAGGAATTTAAGTTCAAGTGGCCCGCTTGGTTTAGCATGTATTAACCTCTCAATTTTACTAATAGGCCCTAACAATTGTGGATGTAGGGATCTCCTACCTTGCATGCAATGCAAAAGGGCCCAAAGAAAGATTGTCGTGTTTGGATTTTTGAGTTTTTTTTTGAAGTTTTTCAAAAGAATGCAATAAATGAACCACTAAATGAAAATGTAATGAATTAGCCCCTATATGAATGGTAAATACAAAAATGATGATGACTTTTTTTTTACACAAGAAGAATTGGCACTTACTATCAAATTGGTCCGCCGGCCAGGTAAGAGGTGGGGTTGTGGGAGGCTCCCCCTACTTTCGTAGGGACCTAATTAAATAACTACAAGTCCGCTTACGCGTTTGCCACTTAACCTCTAGCCTAGACACCGATTTTTCAAAATAGTAATAAATTCCAAAACTCCTCTTTTTTTAACCTTCTAAGGGCAATCTAACTCCGGGATGCTTCTTGGTACAACCTGCCCGGCTTCTGTGAGAGAATCCACAGGTGCGGAGACTTATAGAGGTCTTGAAAAAAGAAATTCTAGTCTAAAGAGACGGAGTGCTCAATGGAGGGTCCTTCCAATTCCAAGAGGGGTGTAAGGAACCTAACTTGCCCTTAAGAAGGGGAAATAGAGAAGAAGAGAACGATTTTTTTAATGACAAATGATGCAAATAAAACAACAAATACTCAACCAAATACACAATATATGAAATGAATGCTACTAAAATGAGGACATGATAGCATGAAATAATTTTTTTTGTTTTTTGTTTTCTGATTTTTTTTGATTTTTCAAGAATTTTTTTTCAAGAAGAGATGAATAAAAGAAAACTATGAACTAAAAATACCAAACACATGCAAATCTACTGAAAAATAAGGCCCAAAATCATGTTTTCGAAGTTTTCTGGATTTTTTATTTTTTAGATTTTTTGAGATTTTTTAGAAGTGGGAAAAACAGAACCTGTACCTACGCTTACTGACCTTTAGCGACGTTTGATTTTCTAGGATTTTTAGATTTCTAGATTTCCTGCTCCCTGAAGTGATAGATACAGACTTTCAGCGACGTTTTCTGACTTTCTGCAACAGTTGATTTTCTATGAATTTCAGGTCCGAATTTCTCTTTTCTTTGATTTTCTGATTTTTATTTCTTTTTCTTACAAAATAAAAATAAAAAATTAATATATAAATATACAAATCAAACACAAGAATTTCCAAACATAAAAAATCATTTTCCTCCCCAACAACGGCGGCAAAAATTGATAGCCACTAACACTCGTTGTTAAAATGTCGTACACACAATTTCAAAATAAGTTACCGCACTCACTCACTAAAAAAGATTTAAAATCCAAGTAATAGGATGAGCACGGGTCGATCCCACGAGGAGGAAGAAACTTTCGTTAAGTTGGAAAACTTCTTTTATTTTTTAGCAAATCGTGGAGTGAGTAGGATAAAGTAAAAACTTAAAAATGCTTGAAATAAAATCTAACTAAAGAACGTTAGAGGGTTGAAGAAGAGAAAATAGAGAGGGAGACGAAGAGAAAGAAATAAAATTGCACAAAATAAAACTTGTATTGTTATGAATTAAAAAGTACAATGTCTATGAAAATGGAGATTACAACCAATGTAAACTAAGAGAAAAGTGAAGAAACTAGAGCCATGAAAGGATGATGAACGCCGTCATCTCCTCCTCGCCGAGCCTTGGAGAGGATCGCTCCGCCTTGAAGGAGATAGTCGTGGAAAGAGGTGGATGAAGAAGCCGTCGTCGTCCACGTCACGAGCCTTAGAACATCTCCCACCTTGATGTGCATGCCACCATAAAAGGATAGTTGTGGAGGATAAACCTTGGAGAGAAATATAGAGAGGAATGCGGAAGGGTTTGTGTGGAGATGAAGAAGGAAGAAGATGAGAGAGTAAAACAGAAATACTAAAAATAGAGGATGAATGAAATTAAAATAACTTTGAAATCAAGAAGAATTAAAAGATAACGAAGAAGAAGAAGTTGAAGAGGAGGAGGAGAGGAAGAACTTTGATGAAGGGCGTAGAGGGAGAAAAAGAGCAGAAGAGGGAGAAAACGGGCAAAGAACAGGGGGACGCAGGTTCGGGTGAACTGTAAAATGTGGAAGATAGAGCCTTGAAAATTGGAAGATAGCGTGAAAACTAAGGGGAATTAGAGACTCACGAAAGGACCAAGTTGTAGAGCATTTAAAATATAATAACTTTCATGAAGAGAGTAGGACGAAAAGAAGAATAAAAAGGGGTGAACAAATGCGGCCTATGGTTGAACCAAGAGAAATCCCTTTTGCAGAAAAGAAGAGCTTGGCTATTTATAGAAGAATTAGATAGAATGAATGGTAGAGATTGTGTTTGAGGGAGATGAAGGGCTGAGATTAGAGGTGATTAGGTTTAGATGAGAAGAGGAGTTATGGTTTGTGTGGAGGTGGGGCGCCCAAAGGGGCAAGGGAGAGAGGGGTGCCCCTGCGTTTCCATATAGGGAGAGCTCCTCCCTAATTCTTCTCCAACAATTTCTCTCCAAAATAATTCCATAAATATTCTTTCTTATTTCTTCTTTCACACAAATATGGCATGGCGGTAGCCTTGACTTGGTCAACAAGAGGAGGGAAAGGAGAGGGGCGCCCTAGGGCTTCCTTGCCCTGGTCCTGTGGCGCTTTTGCCCCTGGCCCTTGCAACAAATGCCGAGAGTGTCCTACACACACAATATTTGAATTAAGCCCATAGAAAATTATTGTCTTGTGCATAAAAATCATGAGTGCTTACAATTATGCAATGGGAAATTAATTCTCATGCCCCTCAACCCCTTTTTATTCATTAATTATCCACAAATTGAGTAAATTTGCATAAAAAGCTTGATTCATATGAGGTTGAAGTTAACTATCAAATATGCATAATTGCTAAATAATATGCACTTAAAGTGATGTGTGTGACGTAAATTATCATAGAATTATGAGCACTCATCATAGGCCAATTAAGGGGATAATAGGAGATAAATAGAAAAATCCAAAATTTTTGGATAAAATACCATATGGTGGTCTATTGCGAGACCGCCACTTGCTGTAGGCGGTCCCTCCGTGACTGCTACTTCCTTCCGATTGCATGAGTTGAAGAAACGTGGAAAGCTTGGATCTTTGTCACCCTAGTCCCCATGGATCAAAGTATGTAGACATGTAAACATGTCTAGGACTCTTGGGGATCGATCTTAACCCCTAATAGGACTCTAGGTTCGATCTAATCGCTCAAACCCTAGCAAACCCTATAAATAGGTTCCACGTTCAACCTACGCGAACCTTACTTTTGGCTCGCGTTGTTCGACGGTAAGGAGTTGGTATTTCAGGTTGGCTTTTTAGAACTTTTTATTTACCTTAGTTTTATCTAACTCCCCTCCAAATTTCATGCTAGGTGGTCAAGCATCCAAAGAGTTAGGAGCTCTCGAAGTTGCTATTCCTCTATAAGGCGCTCAGGAACCAGCGTGCCGGTCAAAGGAAACTCTGAAGATTAGAAGCCCTAATCAAGGTATTTAGAAGTTCATCCCTTAGAATAATTTGTTAACCTTTATATCTTCTACCTACCCTCCAAATCACATAAAATTAGGTCAAGAGGCTGAGGAGATAGAGCCCCTAGAAGTTGGGGTTTCCACGCAGGACATGCAAAAACTAAGGTCTTCTTCCAGTTAGAAATTTGAAGTTTAGAGCCTGTCACGGAGGTAGGTTATCTCATGGATGGCTAAATTAACGTGTTAGGAATAAAAGCCCTCTGGTTTCTCATGATTTTATGCACTGTACTTGGAGTATTTGATGTTTTATTTCAACTGCGGATCTAGGTTATCACAGCATGCATGAATCCTACCCTTTAATGAGAAATTAATAATTTTTACTTAATTCACGCAAACCTATGCATCTCCATGACTTGATTTTCGTGGTAGCATGTTTACCTTCCTGTTTAGCATGTTTACTGCATTTATTTTCCTTAGAATGGGCCTTGCATGCCCTATTTGATTTCTGTCTAATACAGATAAGAAACGGTCCCTCTCAGACCTCAATAATCATGTAGCGGCCCTGCGATAGACCGCTAACCCCCAGCATGCGGTCCTCACCTGAATGCTATTTGCTTTCTGTTCCCTACTTCCTGTTAATTTTAAACAGATTATAGATTGACCCTATTAACTATATGATAAACCTAGGTAAATAGGTTTTATCCCAAGTTTTGAGTTCATATTCGTAATATTGGTTATATTGTGCATCATCCTTGATAGATTGCATGTATTACATATTTCAAATATATATTTTTATCTTATGCTAATTTCATGCCAAAACCCATATAATTTTGTATTGAAATCAATCCTTTATGCTTATAGAACATGGGTTATTGTGATGATTAATCACTATTTTATCATGAATTTCACTCTCACCTACTGTCTTTCTGGTTTAGTACATAGCACATACCCCGGTATGTGACTATTAGTTACACTTGCACGTGATAGGAACACATCTTGGACTTGTGAACCTCTTCACCGGATATTTCTTTTGTCGGACTAGAGGATCAGGTTTCAAGGCCTCCGTAAGTCTCCGCGAGCCTGGGATTCCCACTAGGACGTCAAGCTAGTTGTACCCTCAAAGCCTAAATTGTCTAGAAAGCACTCACATGACCGGTGTTTTTCTTAGTTCTGGCTAGTAGCGGCCATCAAGGAGACTACTATTGTGCGTTAGCGGCCCTTCCCCTGACCGCTATCTCTGAGAGTTTTCACTGCGTTGACCTTCTTTATTTCTGGCGTCGACTCTGTCTAGTTGCGACCATCCCAGGACCGCTACCTTTTGGGTTGCGGCTATGCTAAGACCGCTATATCAATAAAACGGCTCAGGAATGACCATTTCTGTCTCAAGTGTTCTTAACCCGAGGTTTGACCCGCGGGTTAATTTTTCCTAGGTTCCTAGATGGTCTATGGATTATCTAGACTTAAAAACTTGTTCAATAAGTTACTAATGGAATATGAAAGTTAACGAATACGCCGTTATACTGTCGGATTCTTTCCATGGCATGACTTTGTTCTTAATTCATCCTTGAACTCTCATGATTCTTAATTGAAGCATTCTTACCTTGATTTTGTGATCATGAACCTATTGTTTGAACTTTACTTTACTGGCCGAACTATATTGTTATACTCGTGGAAGTAGCTGGATTTATAACTTAAAGATGTGGATCGGGCACTGATTGTGTCCAAGTGCTCGACACTAGTCCCCACAGCTGATTGTCAGAAACATACTGTAAACCATGGGGTATGATGAACACTGGCATCGCATTGCGCTGGGAGTACTTTTTTTTATAGACGAGTGAAAACCACGAGGCTCTACAGGAAATTATACATTCTTGTTATATGACTTTCTAGTGCATGACCTTTCATGGTTATGAAAAGTACATTCTCGTTACATGAAAGGCCACTTTATATTCTTGCTTGATTTTACTATCATTCTATATGAGCATTCATATCTCTATGATCTACATCTTGCTACTTGTGATATTTCTTTGGTTTTATTGCACGTTTCATCGAATTTTATTTACCTTACATTCTAGAGCTAAAATGCTAATTACTTAAACATTGCCTTCATATTGATACGAAGATACGTACTGGGCAAGTGTGCTCATTCCCTACTTTTCTAATCTTTTCAAGAAATACTAGCGGGTCGGATTCAGACTATTCAAGTGGCAGATCCGAGAGCGACTAAAGTCAAAGAGAAGCCTAGTAGTGTCATTAGTTAGAATCATGATGTAATTTTTCCTTTATTGAGTCTAGTCTGTCTTTATGTCAAAGGAGAGTCTAACATTCATGTACTTTGATTATTATTAATAAAAGTTGGATTTTTGTTCAATTATTGTGCATTCATTCTTATGTGTGGATGTGTTAGCGCTCTGATTATATTGCTCGCTTGCGGCGTACTAGCTGGCTGTTCACGTTCCCGAATATATTCTGCTGTACATAATCTCGGGGCGTGACACTGGGGTTCACCCAGGAGTGGCTAGAGGTGGACGCGCCGAGCCGTATCAGGTGGAAGACTCAGGGAAAGGTGAAGCGCGTGGACTGGCGCGAGCGCTTCCCTGCACAGTTCCAAGACTGGTAGCAGGGCGGCGTCCCCATGGTGTCTCACGTGCAGGACAACACAGACTACCTGCAACATTATCGGGAGACTCACGCGGCTCGTCTCCAGCTCAGGAGGCCACTGGGGGTAAGTATGAGTGTTCATTTATATATATATATATATATATATATATATATATATATATATGGATGCATGTCTATGCATGTGATGCTAACCTACATGCTTGCAAATGTTGGATGCTCACGACACCATCATCATCGACCTGCGGGCGCACTTGGCGGACACCAGGCGACATTTGGCCGTTACTCGATAGGAGCTGGACACCTTGGTAAGTTTATGCAATGCATTTTTTTTGGTACACCTGGATTCCTAATGTTCAACCACTAACTATCATCGTACCTTTCTTACAGCGTGCCCAATAGGGCGCAGTAGGGACGACTATGAGAGACTCTTCTAGCTCCCATGTTGCCCCTCCAGAGGTCACCTCCCTCCAGGAGCAGCTTGCCGGTGTGGCGGCGCGCGCTGAGGAGGCCGAGCGCGAGCTCGTAGCTGGGGTGAGTACTTGCTTGATTTGAATTTCAATTACACACTCCCCCCCTTTTTAGTGACTTCGTGAAATGGTTGGCTTTGGGCAAGTGGTGCACATTTGAGATGCACTGACCCGCGTGGCCCGGGTCGAGGAGGAGCGTGACGCCCGGGTGATAGCAGTAGAGGGGTTGGAGGAGGAGCTGTGACGTCGCGACGCTGGGAAGCTGTCCTGAGTCATTGTGGAGCTGAGGGTCTCCCTCCAGGTTGCAAGGAGAGACGCGGAGAGGGAGAGAGAGGAGGGGAGAGCAGAGAGGCAGAGGGATTGGAACGAGAGGAGGGCTCTAGAGGCCCAGGTGATGGAGCTCCAGCTAGGCCTCAACACGGCGGAGCAGAGGTTGAGAGAGAGCCAGGAGGGCTACCAGAGGGGATGAGAGCGCGCGGCGTGCCTCCATTAGTCGGGCTCCTTCTCTGTTGATAGCTATATAGTTTCCTCAACAAAGGAGCATTGAGCCGCCGAGGCTAAGTGGACGCTGCAAGGTGAGGTGAGTACCGCCTCGCAGAGCTCCAGGAGCCCTCGTAGGGATCCCCGTCCTAGGAGAGAGGAGAGGAACTTGTGGTGGTGAGAGTTAGAGAGAGGTACTTGTACAGCCACCCTCCCCCACTTATGATGTACATGACAGTTTATATATATATGAAATGATTTCTCTTCTCTCACTTGTTTTGTCTCTTATGCGTTCCTTCTCTTCTACGCCTTTTCTCTTTTACATTGTTCCCATGTGATATAATTGACAAGACCTCACCCCGAAATGGGGAATCATGTCTCGCCGTGGCTATTCTTTTCAAAGGAAGTCCACCACCAAATTCAACGGCGCTGACATTTAGCCCTCTTTCCCATGTGAATGTTCCCGATTTTCTTTATCAAAATTATTTACAACATGACAACGAGCATAGGGAACCTTTAGATTGCGTAGGGGGCGAGTCAACGAGTCACGCCACCAAATCATTTACTCCAAACAAGCGGCGAAGTGACACATGAGAGTGAAGAGAGGGTGCTCCATGACGAGGGCCACTGCTAGGGATAACAATGATAGCTCCGGATCGAACCACTACTCATCCTATAAGTACCTCCCCTTCTGCTCCACTTGAAGATCCGGGGTAGTGGAAGCTGGTTTGAAGAGTAAAAACTTCTAAGAAGGGGAGGAAGCAAGAACTTCTTGAGTCCCATGATGGAGGGAGAGTCTAGTTTTAGGATGGAGGGTGAATCTTCCCACTCTTCAAAGAGAAGTAGATCTAGCAATAGTTCCAAGAGGCTCTCCGATATGGAAGGGCACCTCAGTGAAAGGACCCAATCGTAGCTCGTAAATGAATCCTTTCATTTCTTCCTTCATCCTTTCTTTCCCTTTTTTTTGACAATGCACCCCTTTCTTTTTTTTCTTGTGTATGCACAGAGTATGATGATGTCACACATTTCATGGGAATTGGTGGTGGCCGCATATCAGGGTCTTCAGGACTTCCAGAAAGCACGGCTAGACACGATGGGGTTCGGTGCCTTCTTACGATTTGAACCAATTAATCTCGACCTCACCCTTATCCAAGCATTGCGTGAAAGATGGGACCCAATGAGTCAGGCCTTCTTGATGCCCTTGGGGCACATGGTGCCCAGTCTGGAAGATGTGGTCCGAATCACTGGCCTCAGGGTGGATGGCGAGGCGGTGACCGGGGTCACCCACCCTGATTATCGAGAGGGTGCTCAAAAGCTATTGGGGTTGGACTTAGATGATTGAAAGAACAGGTCAGTAGCCAGGGCGTCTATCATGGAGGCATTGCGGCTTACTGACACTCGTTCGCAAGGTGACAAGTACTTGGAAGAATTCATGTAGAGGACTGAAAGAGGATCCCGTGTTGTATATTGCGTGGATGTGAGCAATTGGGAGAGGTCAAACATGGACTTGAGGAGGTTCCTCCTCTTCATGCTTGGGAGGTTGCTACTGGGTTCCATGGGAGATGACATTCATTGTCGCTTCCTAGAGCTCCTAGTAGATCTAGAGAGAGTAGGGCAGTATGCCTAGGGAGCTACTGTGCTGGCGTATTTGTTTGCAGATCTGTCCTAAGGGACAGATCAAGAGGTGACCATGAGTGGCTTTACACCATTTCTCTAGGTAGAATTATATATATATATATATATATATATATATATATATATATATATATATATATATATATATATATATATATATATATGGGGAGGGCTCGACAATGGCGTTTAGTAGTGGCACCACAGGCTCGGCGGTGGTAGCCTATCATGAGCACAACCCCCCTATCCTACCGACTGATGGCATTAAGGCACGAGCTGCAAGAGTTCCCTGCAGCGATGGTATGGTTTTATTTATTTATTTTTATTTATTTTGTTTTTTTTGAATGACTGAGAAGATACATGCATGCTAACATAGGTGATTTGGAGACTTTATTTGGGCATGGTCGATGCTAACCAGCCATGGGTTATAACAAGCCATGCCTGGTTTGGACGGGACCTTTGGGTCCACTGCCTGAATGAAATCGATCCGCTTTGGTTACGATTGGCCATGAGGACCTTGGGGATTGCCCTGGAATGGGTAGATGTGACCACGCCACCTCGCATTGGGAGGAAGACACGCAAGAGGGGAGCCTGTGTTGACTGGCGGGTGCACTTCCCCGAACAATATGAAGACTCGTAGCGCGGTGGCACGCTCATGGAGTCATACATGCAGGACAGTGAGGAGTACTTGCGCCTCTATAGGGTGATGTATTCGGAGCGAATCCAGCCTAGGGGGCTTGTGGAGGTGAGTGCAAGATTCCTTTTTTTTTAGAAATGCTAACTCGTATGTCATGGCTGCATGATGCCCATGATACCATGATAGTGAACTTTGAAGCTCGATTGGCAGACACGGAGCAGCAGTTGGATGACACCCGTGCAGCTTTGAATTCTTTGGTGAGTGTGTATGCAATGCATGCTACTAATTATGACCCTAGATTTCTGGTGTTAAGTCACTAATTGGCACCTCATGTTGTTATAGTGCGCCCAGCTCGATCCAACCTCATCATCAGCGGGGGCAGATGATGCCTCATCTAATTTGTGGATCCCCTCCTCAGAAATCAATTTGCTCCACGAGCAACTTGCTTGTGCCATGCAGCATGCCGCGGAGACGGAGGGGATGCTTTCTGCACAGGTGAATGTTTCATCATTCGAATCTCATTGTTCATGTTATGCCACATTTCTAACAATTATGGGTATGGCAGACGGGAGAGATGCAGGAGACGCTTGTTCGTGTTGCACAAGGGGAGGCCAAGATAGTGGAGCTAGAGGTGGAATTGCAGCGCCGTTCAGACGTGGACCTCTCCCGAGATGCCATGGAGATGAGGATCACTCTTCAGCTAGAGAGGGAAGACAAAGAGAGAGAAAGAATTGAGAAAGAGAGAGAAAGAGAAAAGGAGAGAATCGAGAGGTTGGTAGAGAGAGAGGAGAAGAGGGCCTTGGAGGCCCAACTGTTGGAGCTGTTGGAACCCTAGTTTTCATGATGTCACACTATGAATCATGTTGAGGCAAAACTGCATAATTAATGTTTCCTTGAGTCATCATTTTAGTTCACAAGTCTAAGTGTCAGAAACTTATGGTTGATGCATATGTCGACAGTCAGTCATGCAGGTCGATGCAGCTATGTTTTACATTGAACATAAGGTCGATGCACATTCTCGTTTAAGCTCGTCAGGTCGATGCACATACACGCATTGAGTCTGCTAGGTCGGTGCATGTACACTCCATCAGTACATCAGGTTGGTGCACTGGAGGACCTTGTATTCAGCAAGGTCGGTACACTAGAGGACCTTGTGTTCAGCAAGGTCGGTGCACATTAGACCTTGTGTTCAGCAAGGTCTATGCACATTGGACCTTGTGTTTAGCAAGGTCGGTGCACATTGGACCTTGTGTTTAGCAAGGTCGATGCACATTGGATCTAGTGTTTAGCAAGGTCGATGCATATACATGCATTCAGTCTACAAGGCCGACGCACATCGAAAGCGTTATGTCCATTTGGTCAATGCACATGAAGGAACATGCTCTCTCAGGTCGATGCACACCAATGCATATATGTCACTCACTGAACCTAGGTCAGTGTATTCATAATGGTTGAAGTCTTCAGGTCAATGCACATACGTTAGTCATTGGACCCAGGTCGATGCACTTGTGGCTGTCTGACACCTTAGGTCGGTGCATCTCCATAATGTCTTATCTTCATCCATTCTCTCTTGGCATATAAGGTCTACCTGTGGTTTACACAGGTCGATGCAACTGTAGTCAATCTACTGCATTCGTGCAGTGGTCTAATCACACAGGTTGGTGCACTGTGTGAATGCATCGAGGCATCTGCATCATCATATGTTCTTTTAATCTGGATGTCTGACTCTTATGAAATTGGCTAAGTCTGCATTCTCTTAAGCACTTATGATGATAAAGTGTTTGATGAAATGCTTTATATTATGTTGACAGGAACATCAATATGACAGCATCAAACGACTTAAGGAAACTGATTGAACATCTGAAGTGCAGAGAGAGTCAGAGACTTAAGTGGTCACGTGGTTTGAAGATTCATTATCTGTTACGTGATCCAAGATGCACAGTCGAAAAGAATGATTCACCACGTGGACTTACTTACTCTTCTAATCTGACACATGGACATCAGATTAGCTTCTTCTCCTGAAAAGCCATTAGCGAGAATGTTCCCTCCACGTGCCGGACTGGAATCTTGCGGGGACCACAAGATCCAGTTCGCTGGTATAAAAAGGGATCTCTCGTTCGAAGCGTAATAGAGATAGAGATAGTGAAATCAATGGAAACAATAGAGCGTTAGAGAAATAGAAGAAGAGAAGAGTGCCAGAGATAGAGAAGAGAAGAGTGCCAGAGATAGAGAAGAGAAGACTGAAAGAGGTTACGAGCAAAGAAGAGAGTAGATGATGAGAGCCACTCCAAAATAGTGCATCGAAGAGAGGAGAAGAAATCAGAGAAGCGATAGCTGCTAATGTGTTGATTTCTAGCTCAGATCTAGAATCAAATGCTCTTGCGAGCTACATTATTTTTCACATCTATCTGTGTATTGATCTGTATTATTTCTTGTTTTCTTTCAAAACCTTCTTCAAGCTGTTAGGTAGCGGAGCAAGCTGTGTTGCTCAGCAGCGAGGAGCGATTCCTCAGACAGCAAGCTGTGAGGCTCAGCTGGTTAGCAAGCTGTGAGGCTCAGCGGTCTGGGATTCAGTCCCCAAAGCTGTGGATTAGCGGACTGTAGGGATTCGTCCCCGAAGTTGTGGATCAGCGGGTTAAGCTGTGTATCAGTGGGAAGCCTCACTCTAGTTGAGTGAGGGGTGGATGTAGGTCTCAAGGTTGAGACCGAACCACCTTAAAATTGTTGTCTCTTGTGTGTGATTGTTTATAAGTTTATAGCTTCATTTAGATGCATGCTTAGGGTCATTTTCTGTAGGCATATGATACTTATTGCATTGTCATTCATATGTTTTGGATTTACTTTCAACCAAGGAGTATATTGAAAGGCGTAGCTGGAAAGATAGGTTAGGCCTATCTGGAATGCGACCTCTTGCGTGAGGAGATCCTAGATCAAACCTCCACCTAGTACAAGAATTGGTTGAAGGTCATATCCTGTGTTGGTGTGTTGCTGGTTTTATGTATTGAATTTGTTTGCACGTCGAGTGATTGACTTTGGTTTTCAGTGAGGAGTTCACTCTATAAGAGAGCGCTATTATCTCTTTAAATCATTGAGTGTTGTTAAAGTTTTAATTCCGCAAAAGATCTTAACGGAGATCCATTCACCCCCCCCTCTGGATCTTAGCCGTGCGCATTCTGCTAGCACCAGCTTCCCAAACAATTGGTATTAGAGTAGTTTCTGATTCAACAGATCCAACGATCTGCAGATCTGATCCTGCAATTTGGTGCAAGCTATTTGGTGCATTAGTTATTTTTGCTATTCGTTTCAGTATGGTTTCAATGCCTAACCGTGCTAAGTTTGATGGATCGAGTTTTTATAACTGGCTAGGAAGGATGAGAGATTTTGTGAACTCAATAGATTTTAATCTATGGGTCTTAATCGCATATGGTCCATATGATCTTCCTTAGGAAGAATCAAACTGCAATGTCATCCATAGATTAAAGAATGCTGATAATTTGAAACCTCTGAAGTTGATGAAAAGAGCTATAGATATTGATATGTTCCCTTATGTCTCTAAGTGCAGGTGTGCTGAGGAGATATTGGATAAGCTAACTGCCATTCATGCTAAAGAGGGTAACAAGTGCTTAATGGTCAAAGATCACAGCAGTGATTAACTGGATGAGTCTTCATTGCAGGTAAGTTCTGAATCAGATGAACTTACATTTAATGATTTGATAAATCTTTACAATGGCTTGTTAGATAAGTATAAGAAAGTCAAATCTGAAAATAGGAAATTGAAAAAGAAAGTTTCATCTAAAATAAGTTCATTGCAATTCAAAAATGAACATCTCAGAATTGAAATAAAGAAAGATGAAAAGTCATGTGATAAGTGTTTGTCTGAAAAAGAGCTGAATGCCAATCTTAAATCTGAGATTACATGGCAAGAAAAATTGATTGTGTCTCTTAGGGAAGAGAATGAAGAGTTACTCAACAGGAAGAAAGAACTTAAAAAAATTGAGGAAGAGTTAAATGAAAAACTGAGTCTGATGGCCAAGGATGATTTGATGAAAGAAAATAAAAATTTGAAAGGTCAAAATAAAAAGCTCATAGTGCTAAATACTGTCATATCAGGAACATTATTAACTTTTGAAAAAGGGAAATCTGTTGCCATAAATGAATCTAAAAATCTGTCAACTCTACAAAAAGAAAATGAAAGTCTGAAAATCAGAATAATTGAATGTGAGGATGAAATAATTAATTCTGAACTGATGATAACATCTCTAGAAGGTCAAGTGGCTGATTTGAATGAATGTATGTCTAAATTTGTTGAAGGGAAAGAAATTTTAGATAAAATTCTTGGGACAAGAGTGAATTTCCAGAGAGAAGGACTGGGTTACCATCCAGTTTATAAGAAGAACTTTGAGAATAAATTGTCAACTTCATTTGTGAGCAGTTCTAAGCAATCTAAAACATCCAGCTCATCTGTTTTTCAATTTACTACTCCGAAATCAGAAAAACAAAATAAAAATATGAAAACATCTGAAAAATAAAAAAAGACTGATAATCTGAAAACATTTAAAAGGAATCCTGCTACCCCAGTGCATGTAGCTCATGAGTCTCCCACACATTCACATGCACACAAAAAGGAAAGCACATGTCATTATTGTGGTAGGGCAGGGCATGTGATGTATGATTGTCATGTTATGAAGTCTGATGACATGATTGCCTTCAAAAAATTGATTGGTTTCAAAAATGTTAAGACAAATTCAAACGAAAAGGGTTTGTTTCAAAATCCTCATGTGCATGCTGGAAAGGCTTATGTCAATAATCATGTCATGCATAAAAAGAGAATTCAATGCTTTCACTGTAATAGATTTGGGCATATAATGCATGATTGCTGGTTTCTTAAGAATGATGAATTGGAAGTCCAAAGAAGCTTTACTGATCAAAGAAGGCCAAATCTATTTTTAAACAAAAGGCCTCATTGTCTTAACTATAGAAGAATTGGCCACACAGTCCAGGACTGTTGGCATGTAAGAAGAAATTCTGAGTTCCATGATAGAAATGGTAGAACTAATGTCATCCCATAGAAATACTCTACTTATGCATCTAAGAAGAACATGAATGCATTTAACTCATGTCATTATTGTGGGAATGTGGGGCATGTCATGAACAATTGATTTGCTATGAGACTTGATGATTTGAATACTCTATGATCATGGAAAGCATCTAAGAAAGGTGTAACTCAACTGACAGGATCCAAGAATTCTTGGGTTCCCAAAAATTCAAAATGATTTTGCTTGCAGGTGGGCCTTGATGGCAGAGAATAGAAGGGAGATACAATAAAATCAAGACACATGAAGGTTAGTCAAACCTCATTTTATTCTCTCCGAACTGATGTTTGAATAACTCTCTTTGGAATGTTATATGTTTGGTCATATTGAACTCACTGATATTAGTTGATGACATCTTGTCATGCAAATTATGGTTTTAAGTTGACAATCTGCTGCATGCATTTCCATATGAGCATCTATATATTGAACAGTCATTCATGGTCCATAATTAGAAGTATTTTCATGCATGACCCTTCGGTATATCAAATGGTACGCTGGGAGAAGGGCAGATCATTTCTGTCTGGAAACTCACATCATGCGTAGATGCTAGTCCTCCGCGAAGTACCAAGGGTCCAACTTGCATATAGTGATAAATTTGCATTTTGCACTTTTCATATTTGCATACTTGTGTACAATGAGAAAAGGACTGATGTTTGATTGGAATCACTGCACATAGTAAGGGGGAGCTTGATATGTTCTGATCTGAGCTGGCAATGTATAATTCAGTGAAAGAATATGAGTTAGTGGTGTCAGAAAATGATGGTCTACTTCAGATGTCTGAATAACTGTTCTTGCAAAAGCTGCTGGTTGAAATCCTATAAGGTCGAGTCTCTGTCAAGTGGAGTCTATGCTATATTGATTTTTGGCTGAAACATTAATCTGGATAAGCTAGAAGGTCGATGTATATGGAAGGAGCACCGACCTTACTATATAGATAGGTCGAAGCATAAGAAAGGTGCACCGACCTTACCATACTTGCAAGTCAAAGCATATGAGAGATGCATCGACCTCACTATACCTGGAATGAGAAGTTTGATGTCTTAATGTGCTGTGTTCATGATGGAAATCTATTGAAGCATCTTTGGTTGTCTGCAAATCTGACCTTAGTTTTCCTCATGCTTAGATGCGGCCACCTATTTCACCCAGCTTAGCTCTCTTCACCTTCATAGACAAATCCATTCTTGCACTCTCATCTATGTCGTCTATGTCAAGTCTTTCCTATTCTATCTTAAATGTCTGTGCATTCATTCAGGGGGAGTCAGTCATAAAAATCTGTTATCTTTACAGATCAAGAGATATCTTTACAAGACCACCCTTATCTAAGAGAAACCCTTTGACCTTACAAAATTGTGATCAGATGTACATAAGGATTAAATCTAATCTTAATTGTTCAAAATTATCCATGATTGCAATGACAATGCTTTTAAAACACTCTGAAATTGGAACTGTCCAGTTGATTTCCTAAAATCTGAAAATTATAAGTAATAGGACATCTCTGGTAGAAAATCATATACTTATATTGTCCTTAAATAGTTTTAAAGTAAAATCTAAAAAAAGGTCAGGGAATACACCATTTTATAGAAATAATAATAAGGTAGAGCAATGGCATATCTTTTGGAGAAACTGACTATCTACATCAATGAGATGCAAAGGTTATGTCATGATGAAAGATGCTAACTCTATTCATAAATTGACCTATAACGGTTGATTGCACTGAGTAACCATGGATTCGGGCGTCTAATCAACGTGTCTCCTTAAGTAAAAAGGTGTAGCCATACTTGAATGCTCAAGCAAATAAACAAACAGAAAAATAAAAATATGGTTGACTCTGTGTTATTTTTAAAAACATAAAACTATTTATTTTCAATATAAGGCAGAATTTGATACCATTATTGTCCAATGAAAATGACAAGTAGGTTGATGGTTTTTGGATTGGCCGTAGTACATTGATTAGATTGTTTTATATCCATTGTCTCTGCATTATAGGATCAATTTAAAGAACAATTTACATTAAGGTTTAAGCCCTATAAGCCGCACGTCACACAATTGTAAGGAAGGGCATTTTATCTTAAAGGGAAGGGCAATCTAGTAATTGTTCTTGAAATTGGTAAAGTTGATTGAAATTTTGCCTAACTCCACCCTATATCAAGCATCCACCTCTTCGTTGAAACCCAACGCATTCAAGTCGAGTCTCTTGCTTTTTTAAACCCCATCGCATCGACGCAGATAAGTCATCCATGCACCTTCCCTCTTGAATGATCATGTTTCCTTAATCCCTGCTCTCCACTTTCCTTGCACTTCTTCTAGCGTTTCCTGCATTCGTATCAGCCATGTCATCTCCGACCACCAAAAGCAAAGGGAGACGAAAGGTTCCAGAGGGGCAACACCCTGTGGCCACACAATTGAGGAATGAAACTGAAGAACCTCGCAAGGAGGGTAGGTCCATGCATCTGAATGACAAAGGGACTTCAAAAGGAATAGTAAAGTCACTTGCATTGAAGCCCTCCAAGGATAAAGAGCTGATGGCTGAGTCACAGGCAAAGCGGCGCCGGATTTCTATAGAGAATGAAACTCATTGGTTGGCTGAAGAGGAAGATGATTTTGATATAGAATCTATTCAAGCAGAGGCTTTGATTGAGTCTGCCAAGATAATTTTTGTCACGCCCCGAGCGCGGAAGATTACCTGGAGGCGTGACGCGTCTATATAGATTGTGTCAATCATGTAAATATCAGAGTGCGCAAATAACTAAGATTTAACTTGAAATTAATACAAATAGTACGAGCTGACAATTGTCACAACAAATTAAAGGACAAATACATATGTTCCCAGAGTCTAACGACTAGGTTTCAAATCTTGAGCAGTTCTAATCAAGTTGACTAATACAAATGACATAGATGAATTGATACAACTGACATAAGTGAACTAATACAATAACAAAAGGGACATGACAATTTGATAACTTCACTCTAACACTTATCACTCAGACTCATTCCCTTCCGAGTGTTGGTTGGCATCCAAATTACCTGAAAATATTAGAAAACAACTAGATGAGCGAATCGCTCAGTAGGAATTACATCTCAAGATTTAACAGGCTTTAAGTGGTTTACAAGTTCAATTAATGTCAGTAAAACTATGCATGTAGATGAGTAGATATCAAGGATTGTAAAAATTGACAAGAGTAGTGAAGGAATAACAAGTGAGAGTATAAGGATTCCAACTTCAATGCAGCAATAGCAAGATGTTCAAGCAAGTAATAACTGGAATTAACAAAATCTTTCCAAGAGAGTAAGAACTCATGTCAAGCAAGTAATAGAAAGTAATATAAATTCAAGCATGTAAAACTGGAATTGGCTATTTATCAATTTAATTCAAGCAAAAACTTTACCCTTCTGCGGGTCTCAAGTCAAATTAATCAAGTAATATCACGAGAATGAGTGAAATGTCTAAAGCCTAGCAAGCAAGTACTCCGGTGTAATGCCAAACACCGTGGTCAATAAACTCCTATGGGCATAAGTACCTTCGGGTGCTCCTCCCAGGACCAGACCGGGCCCTATATGCACAGCATTAATCATGTCTGTCGACATCCACTCTCATTTATAGCCAATATGGAATTTCAAGGTTTGACCAGTATGATATATAAGGTAGAATTATGGAATGGAATCCAAGGGCGCATTAATGTGTAGGGATGAAGTAGGAGTGGAAACCAGTAACGTTTGATACACAGAAAAAAACTAGATAAGAGAGGTGCCTTATGGGCCACCTGATAATTTTAGAAACGACACCCTCACTATGGGATGCCCTTCCTGGGAATTATACAGGGTTTATAGGACCCTGTCAGGAGTTAAATATCACCTCTCAGGCTGCCATCTATTAGTGGAGATGGCAAAAGTGAAAGCCTAACAATCAGGTTAACCCATTGAGCCAGCTGTGTCGACTCTGCAGTTCATCACGTCAACCCTGCAGTTCATCGAGTCAACCCCGCGAACAGGCTGGGTCGACCCTGCAGTTCATCGCGTCAACCCTGCAGTTCATCACGTCAACCCTACAGTTCATCGCGTCAACCCTGCGAACAGGCTGGGTCGACCCTGTGAACTGGCAGGGTCGACTATACAGTTCAAATCTGTTGGCAGGGTCGACTCTACCGTTCATCGCGTCAACGCGGTGAACTGGCAGGGTCGACTCTGCAGTTCAAAATCTGTTGGCAGGGTCGACTCTGCCATTCATCGCGTCAACGCGGTGAACTGGCAGGGTCGACTCTGCAGTTCAAAATCTGTTGGCAGGGTCGACTATGCCGTTTATCGCGTCAACGCGGTGAACTGGCAGGGTTGACTCTGCAGTTCGCGACCCTGCAGTTCAAAATATGTTGGCAGGGTCGACTCTGCCGTTCATCGCGTCAACACGGTGAACTGGTAGGGTCGATTCTGCAGTTCAAAATCTGTTGGCAGGGTAGACTCTGCCGTTCATCGCGTCAACACGGTGAACTGGCAGGGTCGACTCTGCAGTTCAAAAAGGCTTAAGGTATTAATCTTTGATTAAGCTAGGGTATTAACCTTTGATTTAAGTTTATTTAGGTAAAACTGATGACATGGATAGATAGAGAAAACTGTAAGGATTATAGATCTTTATTCATGCACTCGTTTCATGCTTTAGTTGCTTAAATATCAGCTTTTTAACATGACGTATCATACTAGTTTTCATTTTTAAAGGAACTAAATGGAGACAAGGTTTCTGGATAGGCTACCTACCAGATTAATTAGGTATGCTAATTAGTTAGTAAATCAACTAACATGTTAATTTGGTATGTTAACAGGTTAGTTAATAGCTAAACTAATAGGTTACGTAAAAACACGATAAAACTTGTGTTACACGGAAATATCGTATGGATATGAAGCTAATACATGCCAACTACCCTAGATTGAAGTTAATACATGCTAATCAATGCTAATCATCTTGGGTATAAGACTAGTACATGCTGATTATCTTAGGTACGACGCTAATACATGCTAACACATGCTAATTATTCCAGGTATGAGACTAATACTTGCTAATGCTTACTTAATTATTCTAGGTATAAGGCTAATACATGCTAATTATCTTAGGTATGAAGCTAGTACATACTAATCATCCTAGATTTAAGCTAACACATGCTAATTATTCTAGGTATGAGACTAATACTTGCTAATACTTGCTAATACTTACTAATTATTCTGGGTATAAGGCTAATACATGCTAATTATCTTAGGTATGAGGCTAATACATGCTAATCATCCTAGATTTAAGCTAACACATGCTAATTATTCTAGGTATGAGACTAATATTTGCTAATACTTGCTTAATTATTCTGGGTATAAGACTAATACATGCTAATTATCTTAGGTATGAGGCCAATGCATGCTAATCATCTTAAGTATGAAGCTAATACATGCTTTATAAACACTAAATATCGCATGGAAATGTGCCTAAGACTAAATGCCTAGACTAATCATCCTAGATTAGCTACTAGTTTAGTTAAAAGTTGAGAACACCTACTTGTTGGAAGATCGTAGCAGCAGAACCCTTCTTTGTAATTCCTGCAGAGCTTTGCCCCAACCTTAGCTAGCCTAGAATGGGGGTAGCAAAAGGGGTGTGTTTATAGGGTTGTCATGGCCGAATGGGAGGCAAGATCTGAAATAATGGGGCTTTACAGCTTGTACAGGCTGGAGAGATAAGAGATAATGTTTGGACAGCCAATCCATGGCCCAGATCGTAAAGTCTGTCTCCCACATTCATACACGATCCCTCTTCAATGTGCACAATTTCAAAGTCTGTACATCACAAGTCTGTACATCCTCTCCCTCTCAAAGTCTATACATTGCCTGAGCATAGTCATGAAGTCTGTACATTGCATTGTGCATCATTCTTCCAAGTCTATACAATGAGGTGAAGTCTGTACATCCATTAGTGATCTTCCAAGTCTGTACGTTGCTAGCTTATAATGTATAATTAATTGGCACAAAAGGTAAATGGTGGATGCTAGGATTTGAACCCTGGTCATTGGGTTGAAAGGTAAGTTACTTAACCAACTACACTAGGAAGCCACTTGTTAAGTGAATACTCTTTACATATGATAACTACGTGTTCCAACTTCTTACTTAATCTAGAGTTTATCTAATATATTTTTTTTGGGAATATTATAAATATATATATATATATATACGGGATGATACACCCTCCCCCACTTAAAAGAATTTGATCCCCAAATTTAATTACATTATACGGAGACAAGGAGGGTGAGAATTAGTTACGGACTAGAATAATTTGGAAATCTCCTTCTCATAGACTCCTCGGTTTCCCATGTAGCTTCTTGTTCTAAGCATCGATTCCATTGAATTTTTACCATAGGGATCGTCTTGTTCCTTAGAACTCGGATTTCTTGGTCGAGGATCTTTACTGGCCTTTGCTCATAGGTGAGGTCCTTCTATATCACCAAGTCAGTGTGATCGATGACGTATGAGAAATCGTGCACGTATTTCTTTAGCATAGAAACATGAAATACGTTGTGCACTTCTGACAGTTGTGGAGGTAGGGCGATACGATAAGCCACTTCGCCTACCCTTTCCAGTACTTCGAATGGACCAATAAACCTTGGTGTTAATTTGCCTTCAACACCGAATCTTCTAATGCCTCGGCCTGGAGATACCTTGAGGAAAACATGATCTCCGACATGAAATTCCAGGTCTCGCCTTCTGTTATCGGCATAAGATTTCAGCCTGGACTGTGCTATCATTAACCTTTCTCTAATGAGTTGTATCTTCTCGGTAGAATCTCGCACCATGTTAGGACCTAGAATTTGTTTTTCACCGACTTCATCCCAGCATATGGGAGATCGGAAACTCCTACCATATAATGCCTCAAAAGGTGCCATTTGTATGCTGGCTTGATAGCTGTTGTTATATGCAAATTCGGCTAGTGATAAGTGGTCATTCCAACTACCGCTGAAGTCTATAATGCATGCCCTTAACATATCTTCCACAACTTGATTAGTCCTCTCGGTCTGTCCATCTGTCTGGGGATGAAAAATAGTGCTGTAGTTGAGTCTCGTCCCCAAGGAGTGTTGCAGGCTCTTCCAGAAATAAGAGGTGAAGCGCGGGTCTCGATCAGATACGATCAAGACAGGAACTCCATGCAATCTAACCACTTCCTTCATATACAGGGCAGTAAGTACGTCGACTGACCATCAACTTTTGATGGGTAAGAAATGGGCCAATTTAGTTAACCGGTCGATAATTACCCAAATTCTATCATATCCGCCCCTAGACTTGGGCAAACCCATGATAAAGTCCATGCCAATGTCTTCCCACTTCCACTTGGGAATATCCAGCGGATGTAGCTTTCCGGCGGGTTTTTGATGTTCCACCTTCACTTGTTGGCATGTGAGGCAACGAGACACAAAGTCTGCTACCTCCCTTTTCATGTTAGGCCACCAGAAAGTTCTTTTCAAGTCTTGGTACATCTTAGTGGCTCCAGGGTGGATTGTGTACCTCGATCTATGAGCTTCTTCAAGAATCTTCTTCTTCAATTCAGGACAGTCGGACACACATGTCCGTTCATAAAATAGTAATCTGCCATCAGGTACCAGCTTGAAATCCAGTCTCTCGTCCAGCTTGCTCTTTATCTCCACTAGCGAGGGATCCTCTTCTTGTAACTTCTTGATTTCAGGTAGCAAATCTGGATGTAGGCTCATATGAGATAGAATAATACACATGTTCTTCTCATCTGTGCTGATATCAAGCTCAGAGAATTTCTCCAGCAGTTTCCATTCTTGTATCATGCAGTTGGCCAATATTGTTCTCGGCTTTCGACTAAGGGCATCAGCTACGGAATTACCCTTACCAGGATGGTACTGTATAGTGAAGTCGAAATCCTTGAGATACTCGAGCCAACGCCTTTGCCGCATGTTCAGCTCCTTTTGGGAGAATAAGAACTTGAGGCTTTTATGATCGGAGTACACAGTGAATTGTTCTCCGTAGAGATAGTGCCTCCAGATCTTTAAAGTGAATACTACTGCGGCCAGTTCTAAGTCGTGAACTGGGTAGTTCTCTTCATGTTTATTCAATTATCGGGAAGAGTATGCAATGACTCTCCCATTCTGCATCAATACACATCCGAGACCAATACCAGAAGCATCGGTATATACCTCGTATTTTTCTCCTTCCATTGGTAATGATAAGACTGGAGCAGTGGTCAAGAGATCCTTCAAAGTTTGAAAACACTTTTCATAGTCTTCCTTCCACTCATAAGGCACTTCCTTGCGGGTTAACCTGGTCAGGGGAACAGCAATTTTGGAGAAGTCCTTTATAAAACGCCGGTAGTAACCAGCTAGACCCAAGAGGCTCCGAATCTCAGTTACATTTGTGGGTCGTTCCCAGTTCTTCACGGCTTCAACCTTTGATGGGTCAACAACAATTCCATTCTTCGAAATGATATGGCCTAAAAAGGATACTTCCTCGAGCCAAAACTCGCATTTGCTGAATTTGGCATATAGCTTGTTTCCCCTTAATATCTGCAATACCTTCTTGAGGTGTTCTTCATGATCCTCTTCGGTCTTTGAATAGATCATAATATCATCAATAAAGACCACAATAAATTGGTCTAAATAGGGCCTGAATATGCTGTTCATTAACTGCATAAAAGCTGCGGGGGCATTTGTTAGTCCGAAAGGCATAACAGTAAATTCGTAATGCCCATACATGCTTCGGAATGCAGTTTTATGAATATCTTCTTCTTTGATCTTCAATTGGTGGTAACCATAACAAAGATCAATCTTGGAGAAATATAAAGCTCCAGATAGTTGATCGAACAGCTCATCAATCCTTGGCAGTGGATACTTGTTCTTGATTGTAAGGCGATTTAGCTGTCGATAACTTATGCATAATCTCATCGATCCGTCCTTCTTTTTGACGAATAGCACGGGTGCTCCCCATGGGGAAGTACTCGGCCTGATGAAACCCTTGTTCAATAACTCCATTAGCTGCTCTTTTAGTTCCTTCAGCTTAGCAGGGGACATTCTGTATGGTGCCCTGGAAATAGGACGAGCACCAGGGACAAGGTCGATTGTGAACGACACTTCCCTTTCCGGGGGTAAGCCGGTTAAATCTTCTGGCAAAACATCGGGAAAATCCCGAATTACACGGATGTCTTCAAGTTTAACCTTCTCGACTTCCGTGGCAGTCACGAATGCTATGAAAGTCATGCATCCCTTATTCATAAATTTACTAGCTTGGAGTGCTGATATAAGAAGTGATTTACTCCGAGGGCTATTGTAAAGTAGCTCTGGGAAATCTACGAAAGTTACCTTGCCATGCCGGCAATCTACAGTTGCTTGGTATGTGGATAGCCAGTCGGCACCTAGTATGACATCATAACCCTTTATATCTAGGCATATCAGGTCAGCAGGTAAATTATTTCCCTTAACCATCACTTCACAGTTTGGATAGTGATAAGTGATATCAGACTCATTCCCAAGAGGTGTAGATATGACCAAATCTAACAGTTCATGTTTCTTAGAAAATGAAGCAGCAAAGTTCTTGGAAACGAATGAATGAGTTGCTCTGGTATCGAATAAAACTTGAGCAGTTTTTGAACAAATAGTGAGAGTACCTTCCACAATTCCACCTTTAGTGGGTTTCGTCTCTTGGACAGCTTGCAGACGGCCTTGTTTCTTTACCAGACACTTCTCGTCTTTGGTGTCTTGTTCCTTCATCAGTGGGCAGTCAGGGATTCAATGCTCTCGGCTCCCACATCGAAGACAAGCTCCTAACTTTCTCCAGCATTCCTCGGTCTTATGACCAACTTTATCACAATACTTGCAAATCTCCTTTGATGGTGTGGTGGTGGAGAATGGCCTGTCATTCTTCTAGAATTTCTTCGCCTTAGAGGGCTCCCATCCCATGAAGAATCGCTTCTTGTTGAAGGATTGTTTGAATTTTTCTGGGCTTGTGACGGGTTCCTTCTTGTCTCTTCCTCGGATTCTTTCAGATAATTCGGTGGCGTCTTCCAGCAGTTGTGCACGCCGAACCATCTCCGAATAGACTTAGATGTCCATCGGGGCAAGTTGTGTGATATAATGGGGCCGAAGCCCGTTGAGGAATCTTCTCGCCTTCATCTTTTCCGTACACACCAAGTGGGGTGCATACCTAGATAATCTGGAGAATTGGGCCTCATACTCGGCCACTTTCAAGCCCCGTTGTTTTAGAACGGTGAATTTCGTGGCTTTCTTTTCCTGGATATGATCAGAGAAGTACTTGTTGTTGAAATGCTCCGTGAATTCATCCCATGTGACATGGTATTCTAGCAGTGTTGCTTCTATGGATTCCCACCAGCATCGAGCGTCCCGCTCTAGTTGGAATACGGCAAGTAAAACCTTCTCTTCATCCGCGCATTGTATCACACGGAAGATTCGTTCCATCTCCTTTAGCCAATTCTCGACATCCTCGGGGTCAGACGAACCCGTGAACCTCGGTGGGTTCATGTTACAGAAACTTCGGTGGAGATCTCCCGCTCCACGATTTGCTCCACCTTGGGCCACTTGCTGTAGTGCCTGTGTGAGGCCTTGCACGGTGCGCTGCATCTCGCGCCATTATGCTCTTTCCGTAGCCATGATCCTACAAAAGAGTTAAGTATGATAAAGATCGGATTTACTTGTAAGGTCGAAAGTCATTGTAGAACTTAACCCATGGCTCTATCCATCTCACCGGGTAAGGTATATCTATCCTTGAACTTGGGTTTTACTTATCCTTGGACTCAAGGTTTGAGAATCTAGGCTCTGATACCACGAAGACTGTCACGCCCCAAGCGCGGAAGATTACCCTGAGGCGTGACGCGTCTATATAGATCGTGTCAATCATGTAAATATCAGAGTGCGTAAATAACTAAGATTTAACTCGAAATTAATACAAATAGTACGAGTTGACAATTGTCACAACTAATCAAAGGACAAATACATATGTTCCCAGAGTCCAACGACTAGGCTTCAAATCTTGAGCAGTTCTAATCAAGTTGACTAATACAAATGACATAGATGAATTCATACAACTGACATAAGTGAACTAATACAATAACAAAAGGGACATGACAATTTGATAACTTCACTCTCACACTCATCACTCATTCTCATTCCCTTCCGAGTGTTGGGTGGCATACAAATTACCTGAAAATATTAGAAAACAACTAGATGAGCGAATCGCTTAGTAGGAATTACATCTCAAGATTTAACAGGTTTTAAGTGGTTTACAAGTTCAATTAATGTCAGTAAAACTATGCATGTAGATGAGTAGATATCAAAGATTGTAAAAATCGACAAGAGCAGTGAAGGAATAACAAGTGAGAGTATAAGGATTCCAACTTCAATGCAGCAATAGCAAGAGGTTCAATCAAGTAATAACTGGAATTAACAAAATCTTTCCAAGAGAGTAAGAACTCATGTCAAGCAAGAAATAGAAAGTAATATAAATTCAAGCATGTAAAACTGGAATTGGCTATTTATCAATTTCATTTAAGCAAAAACTTTACCCTTCTGCGAGTCTCTAGTCAAATCAATCAAGTTCATCGCGTCAACCCTGCGAACAGGCTGGGTCGACCCTGTGAACAGGCAGGGTCGACTCTGCAGTTCAAATCTGTTGGCAGGTCGACTCTGCCGTTCATCGCGTCAACACGGTGAACTGGCAGGGTCGACTCTGCAGTTCAAAATATGTTGGCAGGGTCGACTCTGTCGTTCATCGCGTC
Organism: Amorphophallus konjac; assembly: GCA_022559845.1. Taxonomy (NCBI): domain Eukaryota; kingdom Viridiplantae; phylum Streptophyta; class Magnoliopsida; order Alismatales; family Araceae; genus Amorphophallus; species Amorphophallus konjac. The sequence goes on from CM040120.1 coordinate 214,937,714, forward strand.
AACGCGGTGAACTGGCAGGGTCGACTCTGTAGTTCAAAATCTGTTGGCAGGGTCGACCCTGCCGTTCATCGCGTCAACGCGGTGAACTGGCAGGGTCGACTCTGCAGTTCAAAATCTTTCAAAATATGTTGGCAGGGTCTACTCTGCCCTTCATCACGTCAACGCGGTGAACTCGCAGGGTCGACTCTACAGTTCAAAATCTATTGGCAGGGTCGACTCTGCCCTTCATCGCGTCAACGCGGTGAACTGGCAGGGTCGAGTCTGCAGTTCAAAATCTGTTGGCAGGGTCGACTCTGCCGTTCATCACGTCAACGCGGTGAACTGGTAGGGTCGACTCTGCAGTTCAAAATAGGGTCTACTCTGCCGTTCATCGCGTCAACACGGTGAACTGGCAGGGTCGACTCTGCAGTTCAAAATCTGTTCTCAGGGTCGACTCTGCCATTCATCGCGTCAACGCGGTGAACTGGCAGGGTCGACTCTGCAGTTCAAAAAGGCTTAAGGTATTAATATTTGATTAAGCTAGGGTATTAACCTTTGATTCAAGTTTATTTAGGTAAAACTGATGACATGGATAGATAGAGAAAACTGTAAGGATTATAGATCTTTATTCACGCACTCGTTTCATGCTTTAGTTGCTTAAATATCAGATTTTTAACATGACGTATCATACTAGTTTTCATTTTTAAAGGAACTAAATGGAGACAAGGTTTTTGGATAGGCTACCTACCAGATTAATTAGGTATGATAATTAGTTAGTAAATCAACTAACATGTTAATTCGGTATGTTAACATGTTAGTTAATAGCTAAACTAATAGGTTATGTAAAAACACGATAAAACTTGCGTTACACGGAAATATCGTATGGATATGAAGCGAATACATGCCAACTACCCTAGATTGAAGTTAATACATGCTAATCAATGCTAATCATCTTGGGTATAAGGCTAGTACATGCTAATTATCTTAGGTACGACGCTAATACATGCTAACACATGCTAATTATTCCAGGTATGAGACTAATACTTGCTAATGCTTACTTAATTATTCTAGGTATAAGGCTAATACATGCTAATTATCTTATGTATGAAGGTAGTACATACTAATCGTCCTAGATTTAAGCTAACACATGCTAATTATTCTAGGTATGAGACTAATACTTGCTAATACTTACTAATACTTGCTAATTATTCTGGGTATAAGGCTAATACATGCTAATTATCTTAGGTATGAGGCTAATACATGCTAATCATCTGAGATTTAAGCTAACACATGCTAATTATTCTAGGTATGAGACTAATACTTGCTAATACTTGCTTAATTATTCTGGGTATAAGACTAATACATGCTAATTATCTTAGGTATTAGGCTAATACATGCTAATCATCTTAAGTATGAAGCTAATACATGCTTTATAAACACTAAATATCGCATGGAAATGAGCGTAAGAGTAAATGCCTAGACGAATCATCCTAGATTAGCTACTAGTTTAGTTAAAAGTTGAGAACACCTACTTGTTGGAAGATCGTAGCAGCAGAACCCTTCTTTGTAATCCCTGCAGAGCTTTGCCCCAGCCTTAGCTAGCCTAGAATGGGGGTAGCAAAAGGCGTATGTTTATAGGGTTGTCATGACCGAATGGGAGGCAAGATCTGAAATAATGGGGCTTTACAGCTTGTACAGGCTGGAGAGATAAGGTGTCACGCCCCGAGCGCGGAAGATACCCGGAGATGCGCGACGTGTCTATATCAATCATGTCAATCAGAGTGGTCGTGTATTCGACACAAAGACAGAGATGCGCAAAATAGCAAGATAACCCAATCCTTTATTTCATAATAGATAGACTATTACAAATCCAATACTCTGTTTAATAAAAAGGAAAAGAATACATATTTGACTCAAGAAACTATAGAGAAGACTAGACGACACTTGTAGAAGCTCTATCAATTTCACTCTTGACCATTCCCATCCGATTGACTTCCATCGTCGTCGGACTTACCTGAAAAGTAGAAAGGGACAAATGGAATGAGCGAACGCTCAGTAGGAAATTATATCTCAAGTACTAGCAAGGGGTTTAAGTAATTACATCTTTCATGAATGCAATAAAGCTATGCATGCTTGCATAAAACGACAAGATAGAGAGAATGTAATATCAAAGAAATAAGATGAACTTAATCATGAACTTCCAACAAGATAACAAGCGGTTCAAGATATTCAAGCAAGTACAATTAACAAGTCATGTCAAGAACTTTGGCTATCATGTATCAAGCAAGTAAATTACCCTTTTTCGGGCCACGCATTTCATGTAAAGTCAAGTACGATTCAAATACAAGATGTGTGTGGAATGTCCAATCAAGCAAGTCAAGTACTCGGTATAATGCCAGATACCTTATCATTTTAACTCCCATGGGCACAAGTACTTTCGGGTGCTCCTCCCAGGACCAGATCGGGCCCTATATGCGCAGGCATTTATCATGTGTTTTGACATCCACTCTTGTTTATAGCCAACATAGAATTTCAATAATCAAGCTTGTAGACACGTATGACAACTTTGATAGAATAGAGTCCAAAATATGACAAAGGACATAGAATGGCGATAATAACGGTATAATCACGATATCGATAAAACTAGGTAGAATATGGTTCCCTTAACTTAGGTACCATGACAAATCAATATGGACATTCTTTATATAGAATTGAGGTCCACATGAACATTAGATCAAGCAAGATACCCTCATTCTTATCATAGAATTGGGGTTTACAAGAACGACATGATATGGCATGATATCATCATCCCATTAAGAATTTCTTATGATATACTCTTTGTATAATCATAAGGGCCGGTATACCATGTTTCTTTAGAGTGACATGGCATCAATAGTGTAATGGGTTTTTAGGGTACAACCAGCTCAGTCGGCCTTGAGAGAATCCAAGGCTACGAGGAGTCTTACGGAGGTCTCTATGACTAACTCGCTAGTCCAAAGGAACGGAATGTCCAATGGAGAGCTTGTATGTCAATGAGAGTTGAGTGTGATCGGTAAATCAACATGAAAACATGGGACTATACTCACGGAGTGGAGAATAGTGCCGATATATATATATGCTATAATATATAAAACCATCGGTTAGCAAATCAGATGAAAATCAGTTTATAGTAAAATAACGACTTAGGTCAAGTCGTTTCTCAAGTAATTAACGCCTAACAGAAGGGCGTTTACATATGGTCCGTTTTGCAGAATTTTAAATAATTCAATAATTTATCTAAAAAGCGCCTTGGGAAGGGGCGTCTCTTCAAGAGTTGACGACTACAGTAGCAGGCGTCTCCTTATATATATATTTGACAGAATATCAATAATTTCATGAATTGTCTAAAACACGCCTTGGTCAGGGTCATTTCTTCAAGATATGACGACTACACTAGAAGGCGTCTTATTGTTTACATATTTGACAGAATACAATTAATTTTCAGGAATTATCAAAAACGCGCCCTGGGCAGGGGCGTTACTATTTAATTCTATTTTTCAGAATATATAAATTTCAGAATTTTAACCGATACACGCCCTAGGAAGGGGCGTTACCTTTCAGATTCACGCCCTATGAGGGGGCGTTAATATGTGGAAAACGACTTTGTCCAAGTCGTTAATTCAGCTTCCTTCAGAAACTTTAAGGACAGTAACAATTTCAGGATAACAGAGGAACGAATGTAATATCATGACAGTAAAGTTAGCAGGTTGAAGACAGAGGATCATGCATTATTTTATAATCATGATTTCATAGATAATCAATTCTTAAGATGGGTGATTAACGGTTTAAAGAAATTAACGCCTGAGTACGGGGCGTTAAACATGAAATTAACGACCTGGGAAAAGGCGTTTCATGTGAATTAGCGCCCTTGACAGGGGCGTCTCTTTCAAAATATTGCAGAAAACGCATGGAAACTATAATAACCGTATGCATGACATGCTTATATATATATATCTTGCATTAATTTCATTTGGGCTACAATAACTTGAGAAAACCTACCTTTAATGGAACGTGAAGGATGAGATAGAAGATGAGCTCTGTTGCAACGAAAATCCGCAACAGCAGCAGCAGCCGGAAGAAGAACAAATGTTCTTCAAAGATCTTCACGCTACAGAACCTGTAGAGGAAGAGAAAAAGAGGGAAGATGAAGATGTTAATAATCTTCATAGTTAAAATCGACGTTTAAGGAAAAAAGATAGAAGAATATTACCTATTCTTCGACGGCAGTAGCAGAGTTTCCTGAACAAGAAGAAAACTAATTATTCTTCATATAATCTGAAGCAAGAAAAACAAAAGGGAATAAGAAGAACAATTTGTTCTTCACGTACCGTGCAGCAGTAGTTCGTCCAAATAGATTTAGGGTTGGCCGAACAGGTTTATTTATAAGACTTTGGAAGTCCTATTAGAGTTAGTGATTGTGTGAGGGTAGTATATCCCTAATAGAGTCCTTACTCTATTAGACACTTACTAGATTAGGTTAATCTTTCCCTGGATAAGCTCTGGGTTCGAACGAGTCACGAACTGAATCAACGCCTTTGGTCAGGGCGTGTATTCTTTAATTAACGCCTTGCATAAGGGCGTTTCTTAAAAAGCGCCTTGAAAAAGGGCGTCTCGTGTTTTAAAACACGCCCAAGATAGAGGCGTTTCTTTTACTTACCCATTTGGTCGCGTGAGAACTGACGACCGTAGGTGTGGGCGTCCTTTCTTTATTCACGCCTTTGATAGAGGCGTTTCTTTTTGAATTAACGCCCTAATAAGAGGCGTTATTTTAATTTTGTTTTACTTCATCGCATTAACCCTATTCTTATTATCTGTATTACTACTGTAATATATATATTTTAATTTATTTCAAATATTCATTTATCAGGGTTGCTACACCCTCCCCCACTTAAAAAGAATTTGGTCCCCAAATTCAATATATATATAATTATACATGTGGAGAGCGTAGAACATATACCTCTTAGAATAACTCGGGAAATCGTTTCTTCATAGATTCTTCGGTCTCCCATGTCGCTTCGCGTTCGGGATTCTTATTCCATTGCACCTTAAGCATGGGAATAACCTTATTCCTTAGAGCTCGTATTTCTCGATCTAATATCTTTAAAGGCCTCTGTTCATATGTGAGATCTTTCTGGATCACCAGATCTCCATGCTCAATAATATGTGACGGATCGTGCACATACTTCTTCAACATAGATATGTGAAATACATTGTGTACCTCGGACAACTGAGGAGGCAACGCGATGCGATAAGCAACCTCGCCAACTCTTTCGAGTACCTCAAATGGTCCGATGAATCTTGGCGTAAGCTTGCCCTTAACACCAAATCTTCGTATGCCACATCCAGGGGATATTTTAAGAAATACATGATCTCCAACCTGGAATTCAAGATCTCTTCTCCTGGTATCAGCATAAGCCTTTTGCCTTGTCTGAGCAACTTGTAATCTTTTTCTGATTACCTGTATCTTCTCAGTTGTATCCCTTACCATGTCTGGACCTAATAGTTGTCTCTCTCCAACTTCGTTCCAACATATGGGAGATCGGCAACTCCTTCCGTATAAGGCTTCGAAAGGTGCCATTTGGATACTAGCTTGGTAGCTATTATTATATGCAAATTCAACTAAAGGTAAGTGGTCATGCCAGCTTCCTCCAAAGTCAATAATGCATGCTCTCAGCATATCTTCAACAACTTGATTAGTTCGCTCGGTCTGACCATCCGTTTGTGGGTGAAAAGCAGTACTAAAGTTGAGCCTTGTTCCCAACGAATGTTGTAATCCCTTCCAAAAATGAGAAGTAAAACGGGGATCTCTATCAGACACGATTGAGACAGGAATTCCATGTATCCTGACTATTTCTTTGATGTATAGTGCAGCTAGCACATCAATTGACCATCGGCTTTTGATTGGCAAGAAATGTGCCGATTTAGTCAATCGGTCAATGATAACCCAGATTCCATCATGTCCTCCTTTAGATTTAGACAAACCCATGATGAAGTCCATACCAATATCCTCCCATTTCCACTTAGGAATATCTAGAGGATGTAATTTTCCCGCAGGCTTTTGGTGTTCCGCCTTGACCTGTTGGCATGTGAGACAGCGTGATACATAGTCCGCTATTTCTCTTTTCATATTAGGCCACCAAAAGTTCCTCTTTACATCTTGGTACATTTTGGTTGATCCTGGATGAATAGTGTACCTTGATCGGTGAGCTTCATCTAAGATCTTCTTCTTTAATTCCGGACAATCGGGTATACAAGTTCTATCTTTGAACGATAATCTTCCATCAGAAGTTAGTTGAAAATCAGATTGTCCTTCTAATCTGCCTTTGATTTCTACTAATATAGGATCATCATCCTGAAGTGTTTGTATCTCAGATAACAAATCTGACTGTATGCTTACATGAGATAGTGTGACAAATTTGGATTCCGTGTCCAAGCTTATATTGAGCTCGGAGAATTGTTCAAGTAACCTCCATTCTTGCATCATACAATTTGCTATCATTGCTCTCGGCTTTCGACTAAGGGCGTCAGCAACATAATTACCCTTCCGGGATGGTATTGTATATTGAAGTCGAAGTCCTTGAGATATTCTAGCCAGCGTCTTTGTCTCATGTTTAGCTCCTTTTGTGAAAATAGATATTTGAGACTTTTGTGATCGGAGTATACAGTAAACTGTGCTCCATATAAGTAGTGTCTCCATATCTTTAGGGTAAATACTACCGCGGCCAGTTCTAAGTCATGGACGGGGTAATTCTCCTCATGCTTCTTCAGCTGACGTGAAGAGTATGCTATGACCTTTCCTTGTTGCATTAGAACACATCCGAGGCCAATGCCAGAAGCATCAGCGTAGACCTCGAATTTCTCTCCTTCAATTGGTAGGGCTAAGACCGGAGCTGTAGTGAGATGATCCTTGAGAGTTTGGAAACTGCTTTCACATTCCTCACTCCATTCATATCGGATCTCCTTACGAGTTAACCTTGTAAGGGGCACGGCGATCTTAGAGAAATCTTTGATGAATCGCCGATAATAGCCTGCAAGACCTAAGAAACTTCTGATCTCGCTTGCATTAGTGGGTCTTTCCCAGTTTCTTACAGCTTCAACCTTTGACGGATCTACAGATAAACCGTCCTTGGATATGACATGTCCGAGAAAAGCCACTTCTTCAAGCCAGAACTCGCATTTGCTGAGTTTAGCATATAATTGATTTGTCCTCAAGACTTGCAATGCAATCCTCAAATGCTCTTCATGTTCTTCCTTAGTCTTAGAATATATCAATATATCATCAATGAAGACTACTATGAATTGATCCAAGTAAGGCCTGAATATGCTATTCATTAACTGCATAAAGGCAGCAGGGGCATTTGTTAGTCCAAAAGGCATAACAACAAATTCGTAATGGCCATACCTGCTTCTGAATGCGGTCTTGTGAATGTCATCATCCTTGATTCTTAATTGATGATATCCCGACCTGAGATCAATCTTGGAGAAATATTTGGATCCTGAAATCTGATTAAATAACTCATCGATTCTCGGCAGTGGATACTTGTTCTTGATAGTAAGATGATTCAACTGTCGATAGTCGATACACAATCTCATGGATCCATCCTTCTTCTTTACAAAAAAGACTGGTGCTCCCCACGGGGAAGTACTTGGTCTAATAAACCCTTTTCGGATTAGTTCCATCAACTGCTCCTTCAACTCCTTGAGTTCAGCAGGGGACATTCTATATGGTGTCTTTGAAACAGGACCAGCACCAGGGACTAAGTCAATGGTGAAGGCCACTTCTCTTTGAGGGGGTAATCCCGGCAAATCTTCTGGAAATACGTCTGGGAATTCTCGTACTACTTGAACGTCTTCTATCTTGGTTTCCTTAGCTTCTTTAATAGTGACAAAAGCAAGGAAGGATACACATCCTTTCTTGACGAGCTTGCTTGCTCGAAGAGCCGAGATAAGAGGGGATTTGCTTCGACTCTTATGACTAGTATAAGTCAGTTCCGAAAATTCCTTGAAAACAATCTTGCTATCACGGCAATCAACCGTTGCCTGGTATTTGGATAACCAATCTGCTCCTAGTATAACATCATACTCTTTTAGATCTAAGCAGATAAGATTAATAGGAAAATTCTTTCCTCGAACCAATACCTCACAGTTTTGGTAACGATGTGTGATATCCGTCTCGTTTCCGAGAGGAGTAGACAATATTAACTTCATCCATTCTGGTTCTAGAGGTAATGGGTCAGCAAACTTCTTGAAAATAATGGAATGCGATGCACCCGTATCAAATAAGACATGTGCATATTTGGAACAAATTTTTAATGTACCTTCCACCAATCCGCCTTCTTCTTCTGGTTCGGTCTCTTGGATCGCATGAAGACGCGCGTTCCTTGTCACTGGGCGTTTACCCTCACCGTCTTGGTCATTCATTAATGGACAATCGGGAATCCGATGTTCACGACTCCCACAACGGAGACATGCTCCTAATTTCCTCCAGCATTCTTCTGTTTTGTGACCAGCCTTGTCACAATGCTTGCATACTACGTTTGAAGGTGTAGTGGTGATAGAGAAAGGCTTGGATTTCTTGTACTTCTGATCTTGAGAGGAAGAACCTCCATTATTGGGCCTCTTCTTAAAGTTGGGTTTAAAAGAACCCGAACTTGTGACTTGCTCCTTTTTGTCTTTCCCACGGATCCTATCAGATAGTTCCGTGGCATCTTCAAGCAACTGAGCTCGGCGCACTATTTCAGTATAAACTTGAATATCCATAGGCGCCAGTTGAGTAATGTAGTGGGGCCTAAGCCCATTAAGAAATCTACGGGCTTTCATCTTTTCCGTGCTAATTAAATGCTTAGCATATCTAGACAGTCTAGAGAACTGTGCTTCATAATCAGCCACCGATAAAGATCTTTGCTTTAATGCGGCAAATTCGGCGGCCTTCTTTTCCTGGACCCTATCAGAGAAATATTTGGCGTTGAAATATTCAACGAATTCTCCCCATGTAACTTGAGTTGGGTCAATTGTAGCTTCAATCGACTCCCACCAGCATCTAGCATCCTTTTCTAACTGGAAAGTAGCTAATAAGACTTTGTCCTGATCCGTGCATTGCATGACACGGAATATACGTTCAATCTCCCGAACCCAATGCTCGGCATCGTCTGGATCGGTCGATCCCATGAACTTCAGGGGATTCATATTCTTGAATGCTTGGTGTAAGCTTCCAGCTCGTGGAGCACCACCTTGTGCTACCTGTTGTAGCACTTGGGTCATCCCTTGAAGGGTACGCTACATGTTGCGCCATTGAGCACGTTCGGCAGCCATTATCCTACAATTACAATAGCTATGTTAGTATTATATCACTATGATCTTATAATGGACTCATTGATCATTTAACCCTTGGTTCTACCCACTCTCACTTGGTTAACGGTTTTGAAACCTATCCTTGGACTTGGGTTTCCTAGGAATTGAATACCTTAGGCTCTGATACCACAAAGACTGTCACGCCCCGAGCGCGGAAGATACCCGGAGATGCGCGACGTGTCTATATCAATCATGTCAATCAGAGTGGTCGTGTATTCGACACAAAGACAGAGATGCGCAAAATAGCAAGATAACCCAGTCCTTTATTTCATAATGGATAGACTATTACAAATCCAATACTCTGTTTAATAAAAAGGAAAAGAATACATATTTGACTCAAGAAACTATAGAGAAGACTAGACGACACTTGTAGAAGCTCTATCACTTTCACTCTTGACCATTCCCATCCGATTGACTTCCATCGTCGTCGGACTTACCTGAAAAGTAGAAAGGGACAAACGGAATGAGCGAACGCTCAGTAGGAAATTATATCTCAAGTACTAGCAAGGGGTTTAAGTAATTACATCTTTCATGAATGCAATAAAGCTATGCATGCTCGCATAAAATGATAAGATAGAGAGAATGTAATATCAAAGAAATAAGATGAACTTAATCATGAACTTCCAACAAGATAACAAGCAGTTCAAGATATTCAAGCAAGTACAATTAACAAGTCATGTCAAGAACTTTGGCTATCATATATCAAGCAAGTAAATTACCCTTTTTCGGGCCACGCATTTCATGTAAAGTCAAGTACGATTCAAGTACAAGATGTGTGTGGAATGTCCAATCAAGCAAGTCAAGTACTCGATATAATGCCAGATACCTTATCATTTTAACTCTCATGGGCACAAGTACTTTCGGGTGCTCCTCCCAGGACCAGATCGGGCCCTATATGCGCAGGTATTTATCATGTGTTTTGACATCCACTCTTGTTTATAGCCAACATAGAATTTCAATAATCAAGCTTGTAGACACGTATGACAACTTTGATAGAATAGAGTCCAAAATATGACAAAGGACATAGAATGGCGATAATAACGGTATAATCACGATATCGATAAAACTAGGTAGAATATGGTTCCCTTAACTTAGGTACCATGACAAATCAATATGGACATTCTTTATATAGAATTGAGGTCCACATGAACATTAGATCAAGCAAGATACCCTCATTCTTATCATAGAATTGGGATTTACAAGAACGACATGATATGGCATGATATCATCATCCCATTAAGAATTTCTTATGATATACTCTTTGTATAATCATAAGGGCCGGTATACCATGTTTCTTTAGAGTGACATGGCATCAATAGTGTAATGGGTTTTTAGGGTACAACCAGCTCAGTCGGCCTTGAGGGAATCCAAGGCTACGAGGAGTCTTACGGAGGTCTCTATGACTAACTCGCTAGTCCAAAGGAACGGAATGTCCAATGGAGAGCTTGTATGTCAATGAGAGTTGAGTGTGATCGGTAAATCAACATGAAAACATGTGACTATACTCACGGAGTGGAGAATAGTGCCGATATATATATATGTTATAATATATAAAACCATCGGTTAGCAAATCAGATGAAAATCAGTTTATAGTAAAATAACGACTTAGGTCAAGTCGTTTCTCAAGTAATTAACGCCTAACAGAAGGGCGTTTACATATGGTCCGTTTTGCAGAATTTTCAATAATTCAATAATTTATCTAAAAAGCGCCTTGGGAAGGGGCGTCTCTTCAAGAGTTGACGACTACAGTAGCAGGCGTCTCCTTATATATATATTTGACAGAATATCAATAATTTCATGAATTGTCTAAAACACGCCTTGGTCAGGGTCGTTTCTTCAAGATATGACGACTACACCAGAAGGCGTCTTATTGTTTACATATTTGACAGAATACAATTAATTTTCAGGAATTATCAAAAATGCGCCCTGGGCAGGGGCGTTACTATTTAATTCTATTTTTCAGAATATATAAATTTCAGGATTTTAACCGATACACGCCCTAGGAAGGGGCGTTACCTTTCAGATTCACGCCCTATGAGGGGGCGTTAATATGTGGAAAACGACTTTGTCCAAGTCGTTAATTCAGCTTCCTTCAAAAACTTTAAGGACAGTAACAATTTCAGGATAACAGAGGAACGAATGTAATATCATGACAGTAAAGTTAGCAGGTTGAAGACAGAGGATCATGCATTATTTTATAATCATGATTTCATAGATAATCAATTCTTAAGATGGGTGATTAACGGTTTAAAGAAATTAACGCCTGAGTACGGGGCGTTAAACATGAAATTAACGACCTGGGAAAAGGCGTTTCATGTGAATTAGCGCCCTTGACAGGGGCGTCTCTTTCAAAATATTGCAGAAAATGCATGGAAACTATAATAAACGTATGCATGACATGCTTATATATATATATATCTTGCATTAATTTCATTTGGGCTACAATAACTTGAGAAAACCTACCTTTAATGGAACGTGAAGGATGAGATAGAAGATGAGCTCTGTTGCAACGAAAATCCGCAACAGCAGCAGCAGCCGGAAGAAGAACAAATGTTCTTCAAAGATCTTCACGCTACAGAACCTGTAGAGGAAGAGAAAAAGAGGGAAGATGAAGATGTTAATAATCTTCATAGTTAAAATCGACGTTTAAGGAAAAAAGATAGAAGAATATTACCTATTCTTCGACGGCAGTAGCAGAGTTTCCTGACCAAGAAGAAAACTAATTATTCTTCATATAATCTGAAGCAAGAAAAACAAAAGGGAATAAGAAGAACAGTTTGTTCTTCACGTACCGTGCAGCAGTAGTTCGTCCAAATAGATTTAGGGTTGGCCGAACAGGTTTATTTATAAGACTTTGGAAGTCCTATTAGAGTTAGTGATTGTGTGAGGGTAGTATATCCCTAATAGAGTCCTTACTCTATTAGACACTTACTAGATTAGGTTAATCTTTCCCTGGATAAGCTCTAGGTTCGAACGAGTCACGAACTGAATCAACGCCTTTGGTCAGGGCGTGTATTCTTTAATTAACGCCTTGCATAAGGGCGTTTCTTAAAAAGCGCCTTGAAAAAGGGCGTCTCGTGTTTTAAAACACGCCCAAGATAGAGGCGTTTCTTTTACTTACCCATTTGGTCGCGTGAGAACTGACGACCGTAGGTGTGGGCGTCCTTTCTTTATTCACGCCTTTGATAGAGGCGTTTCTTTTTGAATTAACGCCCTAATAAGAGGCGTTATTTTAATTTTGTTTTACTTCATCGCATTAACCCTATTCTTATTATCTGTATTACTACTGTAATATATATATTTTAATTTATTTCAAATATTCATTTATCAGGGTTGCTACATAAGGGAAATGTTTGGATAGCCAATCCATGGCCCAGATCGTAAAGTCTGTCTCCCACATTCATACACGATCCCTCTTCAATGTGCACACTTTCAAAGTCTGTACATCACAAGTCTGTACATCCTCTCCCTCTCAAAGTCTATACATTGGCTTCCCGCTCAAAGTCTATACATTTCCTGAGCATAGTCATGAAGCCTGTACATTGCACTGTGCATCATTCTTCCAAGTCTATGCAACGAGGTGAAGTCTGTACATCCATTAGTGATCTTCCAAGTCTGTACGTTGCTAGCTTATATTGTATAATTAGTTGGCACAAAAGGTAAATGGTGGATGCTAGGATTTGAACCCTGGTCATTGAGTTGAAAGGTAAGTTACTTAACCAACTACACTAGGAAGCCATTGTTAAGTGAATACTCTTTACATATGATAACTACGTGTTCCAACTTCTTACTTAATCTAGTGTTTATCTAATATATTTTTTTTGGGAAATATTATTAATAAATATATATATATATATATATATATATATATATATATTTTATACGGGATGCTACAATTTTCCCCCGATGTGTTGATTTCCATGATCAAAAGATGCTTGATGAATATCCTGAGTTATTGAGTCTGATTAAATTCCAAGGGTGGAAAAAGTTCATGGGTAAGCATACATATTACTATCTGAAGCTAGTGACTGAGTTTCATGGGAATTTGGGGTATGACCTAGATATGTCAAAAATTTGGTCATGTGTCAAAGGGATAAAAATTGAGCTTACTCAACATTCCCTTCACAAGGTCTTTAGGATACCTAAAGAGAGGGTTTGTGAAAAGGAGTTTGAATACGATGAGTTTGAGGCTTACACTATTCTGATAGACCAGCCAAGTGATCCGGTTGATCATAGGCAAACTCGGCTGACAAACTTTAATGCCAACAAATTTTCACCAGTGAAGAGATTACTACACCACATGCTCACTACAATAATTACCCCACAAGATGGAGGTAGAGGGAGGTTAACAGAGACACAAAGATTTTTGTTTTACTGCATGTTTAAAAATATTAGAGTATGTCTCCCAGAAATTATAATGCAAATAATGGGTTGTGTCAAAGAATATAGAAGACACTTACCATACGCAGCTCATTTGACTGCATTATTCAAGAAGTGAAAAGTATCTCTAGAAGATGAAAAATACAAGAAAATTCCTAAGGTGAATGTTTATAACATGGACTTCATCACCAAGTTCATGAAATTGAAACCCATTGCTACTAAGATTCAGGGACAGTTGCCACAGCAAGCAGAGCAAGAGGCAGAGCAGCAACAACAATCACAAGAGTAGCTAGAACAACATGTTGAGCAACAAGATGAGCAGTAGCTAGTAGAAGAACAAGTATAGCAATTATTTGAGCAGCTAGCAGGACAACAAGAGCAGGAGTATCAGGAACAGCAACAACATCCACAGCAGGCTGAGTAGTAAGAGACAGTGCAGATAGAAGAGCAGCAACCAGAGCTACATGCAGAGGAGCAGCTAGAACAAGAGATGCAGCAAGAGCAGCTGCAGGAAAAGCAAGATTATCAAGAGCAACAGGCAGAGCAGCAGGAAGAGCAGTAGCCATATCATGTTAAGCAACACCAGGAGCAACAAGAAGAGGCTGCGGTAGCACAGAACTCATATCAAGGACCCTATCATGGACCCTTGACAACATTTTGCATACAGCCACCATTGTCTCAAGAAGAGACACATACTCCACCAGAAGTCCATGTATCTACATCCGAAGGACAAAGCTCAGCTCCCAATGCATCTGACATTCATCCTACATTTGTGAGACTTCTAATGTCCCAGTTCAAGAATATAAATTCTTCTATTATGCAATTGAACCTGGCAGTGGAAAGGATAGATGCCAGAGTTGTACATGTAGAGCAGATTGTTAATAGTCAGTGGGGAAAAATTGCAAGGGACAAATATAGAAGTGATGAAAGACTACATGGTTTCTTGGATTCTTTACTACATGTATGTGAACAAGCATGATCTCTACTGAATGATTTAAAACTAAATCAGGCTGAAACTCATATAAAAACAACACAAATGCTTGTTCATGCCTTTGATATTAGGAGAGAATAGCAGAAGATCAGAGAAAAATTTGCTATCATTCGATAAGAGTAGAGGAAAATGTATCTACAGATAGCTAGCTTAATAGATGAAACCCAGGGCACTATTATTCAGATGGGAAATATGTATGCTAAGTTAGACACAGTCCAAGAAGAAGTACTTCACCTGGGTAAGAGTCTTAGAGAAACCATCTCTGCACACTCTGAAAATATCTCAAACTCTATATATGACCTTTGACACTAGCAAACAGCCCAGATTGACAACATGAGTACCATGCTACAACACTGGTTTGTTGATTTGACTTCTACTGTTAAAGAACTCCAGGCTCAAGTCCACCAAACTGATCAGAAACTAACTGCAAAATTTGCTACATTGAGCACCAAAGTTGACCAAATTCCATAAAATATTCTAGAAGCCATTCCTCTGAGGTCACTTGGTAGCTCTAGCAGAACTCCCACTCAACAAAGGGGGAGAAGATGAATTATGAGAGTCAGGGGGAGTAGATAGACTACTTCTGATATGTTTTTGATAATGACAAAGGGGGAGAGAAGAGATGAGTCATGTCATGAAGTTGTGAGTCATGAGGATGAGCTTTGTTTTTGAAGACTGGTCTGAAGACTTATTTGGACAGAAAGCAACATCAACTTTCTTATTGTACACAAAGCATGATAGTTAGTCTGCATGTTTTTTATTAGTGCATTTCCTTTAGTGCTGCATTCTCCTTGGTTTGAAAACTTATGTGTGTAATGAATGGAGACCTTCAACTGCAATGACTGAATTTTAACGGAATATTGGATGAATGGTTGAATGGTATGAATGATTGAATCATTTCTGTCTTGTGCGAATGATTACATGACTCATATTTGTCATCATCAAAAAGGGGAGATTGTTGGAACCTTGGTTTTGATGATGTCACACTATGAATCATATTGAGGCAAAACTACATAACTAAGGTTTCCTAGAGTCATCATTTTAGTTCACAGGTCTAAGTGTCAGAAACTTAAGGTCGATACATATGTAGACAGTCAATCATGAAGGTCGATGCAAATATGTTTTACATTGAACATAAGGTCGATGCACATTATCGTTTAAGCTTGTCAAGTCGATGCACATACAAGCATTGAGTCTGTTAGGTCGGTGCATATACACTCCATCAGTACATCAGGTTGGTGCACTAGAGGACCTTGTATTCAGCAAGGTCGGTACACTAGAGGACCTTGTGTTCAGTAAGGTCGGTGCACATTGGACCTTGTGTTCAGCAAGATCGATGCACATTGGATCTTGTGTTCAGCAAGGTCGATGAATATACATGCATTCAGTCTACAAGGCCGACACACATCGAAAGCGTTATGTCCATCACGCCGATGCACATGCAGTAACATGCTCTCTCAAGTCGATGCAGGCCAATGCATATACGTCACTCACTGAACCCAGGTCAGTGCATTCATAATGGTTGAAGTCTTCAAGTCAATGCACATACGTTAGTCACTGGACCTAGGTCGATGCACTTGTGGCTGTCTGAGACCTTAGGTCGGTGCACCTCCATAATGTCTTATCTTCATCCACTCTCTCTTGGCATATAAGGTCTACTTATGGTTTACATAGGTCGATGCAACTGCAGTCAATCTACTGCATTTGTGCAATGGTCTAATCACACAGGTCGGTGCACTGTGTGTATGCATCGAGGCATCTGCATTATCATATGTTCTTTTAATCTGGATGTCTGACTCTTATGAAATTGGCTAAGTTTGCATTCTCTTAAGTACTTATGATGAAAAGTGTTTGATGAAATGCTTTATATCTTGTTGACAAGAACATCAATATGACAGCATTAATTGACTTAAGGAAACTGATTGAACATCTGAAGTGTAGATAGAGTCATAGACTTACGTGATGACATGGTTTGAAGATTCATTGTCTGGCACGTGATCCAAGATGCGTAGTCCAAAAGAATGATTCGCCACGTGGACTTACTTTCTCTTCTGATCTGACACGTGGACACCAGAATAGCTTCTTCTCCTGAAAAGCCATTGGCGGGAATGTTCCCTCCACGCGCTGGACTAGAATCTTGTGGGGACCACTAGATTCAGTTCGCTGGTATAAAAAGGGGTCTCTCGTTCGAAGCGTAATAGAGATAGAGATAGTGAAATCAATGGAGACAATAGAGTGTTAGAGAAATAGAAGAAGAGAAGAGTGCCAGAGATAGAGAAGAGAAGAGTGAAAGAGGTTACGAGTAAAGAAGAGAGGAGAAGATGAGAGCCACTCCAAAACAGAGCATCGGAGAGAGGAGAAGAAATCAGAGAAGCGATAGCTGCTGATGTGTTGATTTCTAGATCAGATCTAGAATCAAATGCTCTTGCGAGCTACATTATTTTTAACGTCTATTAGTGTATTGATCTTTGTTGTTTCTTGTTTTCTTTCAGAACCTTCTTCAAGCTGTATTGCTCAACGGCGAGGTGCGATTCCTCATATAGCAAGCTATGAGGCTCAGCGAGTTAGTAAGCTGTGAGGCTCAGCGGTCTGGGATTCAGTCCCCAAAGCTGTGGATCAGTAGATTGTAGGGATTCATCCCCGAAGCTGTGGATCAGTGGGTTAAGCTGTGTATCAGCGGGAAGCCTCACTCTAGTTGAGTGAGGGGTGGACGTAGGTCTCAAGGTTGAGACCGAACCACCTTAAAATTGCTGTCTCTCATGTGTGATTGTTTATAAGTTTACAGCTTCGTTTAGATGCATGCTTAGGGTCGTTTTCCATAGGCATATGATACTTATTGCATTGTCATTCATATGTTTTTGATTTACTTTCAACCAAGGAGTATATTGAAAGGCGTAGCTGGGAAGATAAGTTAGGCCTATCTGGAATGCCACCTCTTGCGTGACGAGATCCTAGATCAAACCTCCACCTAGTACAAGAATTGGTTGAAGGTCATATCCTATGTTGGTGTGTTGCTGGTTTTATGTATTGAATTTGTTTGCACGCAGAGTGATTGACTTTAGTTTTCAGTGAGGAGTTCACTCTGTAAGAGAGCGCTATTATCTCTTTAAATCATTGAGTGTTGTTAAAGTTTTAATTCCGCAAAAGATTTTAACGGGGATCCATTCACCCCCCCTCTAGATCTTAGCCATGTGCATTCTGCTAGCACCAACTTCCCCAACAGGAGCTCCGCACCTACCTCGGTATTGCTGAACAATGGCTGAAGGACGATGAGGAGCACTATCGAAGGGCACGAGAGCGTGGCTTTTATGTCAGCAGTTTCTTTGTTGCCCCCACAAAGCGACAGCAAGGATACTAAAAGGGGAATACAGGGCGATAGGAGTACCGCCTCGCACAGTTTGATGACACCCTCCAGGGATCCTCCTCCGGAGGGTGGTGAGAGCAGTAATGTTAAGATAGAAAGTGA
Source organism: Amorphophallus konjac (assembly GCA_022559845.1). Lineage (NCBI taxonomy): Eukaryota > Viridiplantae > Streptophyta > Magnoliopsida > Alismatales > Araceae > Amorphophallus > Amorphophallus konjac. The sequence continues at coordinate 214,955,920 of CM040120.1, forward strand.
GGCTTAGAGTAGCATGATGTACTCACTCTCGATTATGGGAGGTTTCCAGAAGAATAAAAAGAATGTTCGGTCTTTTGTTTTATGCTCCCCTTACTTTCAACCATGCATATATTGCATAGACAAACAAATTAGTTTTTCTAACTCGGGTCCCCCTTTTCCTTTTTTTTTTTGAAAGATATCCTCTCTTTTTTTATTTTCTTTTGAAATATATTCTTTTTTTAGAACTATTTGTCACGCCCAGAGATTTATGCAGTGGAAATAATCGGAAACATGAATACCCGACAAGGTAAGCCTCTTGCAAGCAATATAATCAGAGCGCCAGACAATCACACAAAGTAATTGCACAAGTAATCTAACTCAGACCTTCAACTTTATTTCATATAAATAATCCACCAAGTATACAAGGCTCTTGACTCTTAACATTCTCCTAACCTAGACTCAAGAAAACAAAAATTACATAATGACTTGGCTAGACATTAGATAAACTAAGGCTTCTCTCATCCATATGACTTTCAATTGCTCTGGGACCCGCTGCTTGTATAATCGGAATCCGATTCACTAATTCTTCTTGAAACATTGAGAAAATAGGTAATGAGCACACTTGCCCAGTAGGTATCTTCGTATCAACATGATGGCAATCTTAATATGATTAACATTTTTAGCTCTAGAGAAAGTTAAATCATGCGAATACGAAACATGTGAATAGAACCAAAATAGCAAGATATGACAATATGACTGAGCAAGTATATAACAAGAATCTAACTTTGGCCTTTCCATGAACAAGAATGTAACAAGAATGCACTTTTCACAACCATAAAGGCTATGCAGTAAAAAGTCATGTAACACGCAAGAATGTACTTTTGCTTTGCAAGTACTTCATGAATATTTACGGATATTCATGGATCTTCATTTATTTATAAAGAAAGTACTCCCAGTGCAATGCGACGCTAGTAGCACCATACCCCATGGTTTATAGTATGTTTCCGACAATCAGCCGAGGGGACTAGCATAGAGCCCTTGAATACAGTCAGTGCTCGAACTGCATCTTCAAGTATAAATCAAGCTACTTCTACGAGTACAACAATAATGTTGGCCAATAAGGTAACAAGTTCAATAATAGTTTTGTGATACAATGTCAATGGAAGAATGCACCAAATATGAATATAAGAATTCAAAGAATGCATTAATAACTAGGTCATGCTTTGGAAAGAATTCGATAGCATAATGGTACATCCATTAATTTCCATAATTTGTTTAGACATCTTTGGAAGAAGGTGACAAGTTCTAGATAATCAATAGACCATCTGGAACATAGAAATACTCAACCCAAAGGTAAAACCATGGGTTAAATATTGAAAAAGAAGTTGGAACCATGCGGTCTAGGGCAGGGCCGCTAGGTGACATTGGCAGTCTAGTAATAGGCCGCTAACAGACTCTAGCGGACATACATTAGGCCGCTAAGGTCCAGAACTCATTAAAACACCGGTGAAGTACTTTCTAGACAATTGGGCTTTTATGGTACAACCAGCTCGGCGTCCTAGAGGGAATCCCAGGCTCGCGGAGACTTATGGAGGCCTTGAAACAGGATCACCTAGTCCTTTGGAAGGAATATCTAATGGAGAGGTTCACTAGTCCAAGATGGTGTTCTTAATGTGTAACGTGTAACTAATGACAACATACCGGGATATGTGTCATGTACTTAAGAAAATGACTCTTAGAGATGATGATAAAACAGCGATCAAATAAGTCCATAAACCTTATAAAAATGTGTCCATAAATACAAAAGTATAAGTTTTAGGCAATGAAAGTAATATAGAATAAAAACAACTTCTAAGTGCATAAGAACATGAAATCATCAAAGATGAGTAGGAATGTAACCAAGTATATGAAAGCAGGACTTAAAACAGGAATAAGACCTATTTAGCTAGGCTTATTATATGATAAATAAGGCTAATCTGCTTTATGTTTCAGGTTAACATAAATACAAAATTCAAAAAATGAAAATAGTCTAGAGTGGACCGCTTCTTGTGGCTAGCGGTCTATCGTAGGACCGTTTATAAAACGTATGCGGTCTCTTTAAAGATCGTTTCTCCCTGTGTTGCAGACAGATCCAAACCCGGATTTCAGATCTATTCTGTAGCCAATTAATGTATGAATTCATGCTAGGGATATATATAACATGTTGCAAGGGTATAACATCGTGAAGATGTAGGGATTTTGCAAATATTTTAACAAAGATTGTTATCTTTGTAATTAGGCTTTGGAATGATGCATGCATTAACCTATATGCACAATGTTACCAAATCATTAAATACGACATGCACCATGCATGAAATTTCATGAAACAAGAGGGCTTTTACACCTAAGATCATGTTTAAGCCGTTCATGAGATAACCTAACTCTGTTTTGGGCTTTAGGCTTCGAATTTAGGGCTGGAAGTTAACCCTAATTTCTTGCTCATCCTGAACCGAAGTAGTAACTTCTTGCCCCTCTATCTCCTGATTATCTTGACATAAAGATGTGAAATTTGGAGGGTAAGAAGAGGGTACGAAAAGGAACAAATCATTTTAAAAAACCTCTATCTAATTACCTCGTTTGGGGCTTCTATTTTCATGATCTTTCTGGGTCAGTCGCACAGTTTCCTGAGTTACTTTCACCGAACCAACGTCTTTGCAGGCTTCTATCTCCCTGTAAGCTTGATCTCATAGAACGTAATTTTGAGGAAAGTTAGATCTAACTAAGATGAACAAATTTCTAGAAGAAACTTACCTCTAATTCGACCTCTTTACCTTAGTTCTACGCAAGCCAAACGTAAGGGTCGCGCAAGTTTGTTCTGGGGTCTATTTATAGGGTTTAGCTAGGGTTTCATGGATTTGAACGATTCTAGAGTCCTAATTAAGTGCAAGATCAACCCTCAAGAGTTCTAAGCCTGATTATAATTCTATCCACTTCAATTTTGGGGAGTTTGGATGTTAAAAATCCAACCTTTTTATGTTTTCTTATACTTATAGAATCTGTAGAGCTTAGCGGTCATTTGGGAGACCATTTTCTAACCCTATGCGATCTCGCGATAGACCGCTTTTTATCTTGGGCGCCGAATTTGAAACCAGTTCAAAATCATGTACCATTATCCATCTTTTTATCCTAAAATATTCCTACTTATCTCCTTAATTCCGTAAATGCATCAATTCCAAGCTTCTAGAACTTTGGGCCAAAGTTTAAAATTTTAATTTGGGCCAATTGGATTTTGTCAAAATGGGCCTTAATCCTCTTGGATTAGTATAGGCCTAAATAATTAGTTCTAATTAACCATAATTCAATCAATAGCCCATTTAAATACTTAATAATTATATGTTTAATCCCAAAAAATTCTTAGGAAATACTTGGGCGTTACACCCTCCACCACTTAAAAAGAATTTGGTCCCCAAATTCCTTGTAATAAGTTTTGCTAAGGTGAGTGTACTTACATTCAAATATCTCTGGAAATCTTTTATGCATGGCTTCTTCAATTTCCCATGTTGCTTCATGTGGCCATGACTTGGTCCATTGGATCTTGACCATAGGAATAGTTTTTTTTCGAAGTTGACGCACTTCTCGTTCAATGATCTTGATTGGCTTTTGCTCGTATGTCAAGTCCTTTTGAATTTCCAAGTTGTCGTAAGTTATGACATGGAAAGGATCAGGAACATATTTTTTTGAGCATGGAAACGTGAAATACATCATGAACTCCTGATAATTGAAGGGGGCAAATCTATTCGATATGCGACTTCACCAACCCTTTCAAGAATTTCAAAGGGGGCAATGAATCTCGGAGTAAGCTTACCTTTGATACCGAATCTTCGAATACCTCGACCAGGAGAAACCTTAAGGAATACATGGTCTCCTACTTGAAATTCCAGGTCGCACCTTCGATTATCAGTATATGATTTCTATCTATCTTGAGCCATCTGGAGTCTCTCCTGAATAAGTTTTATCTTCTCGATAGTATCCCTAATGATATCGGGACCGAGAAATTACCTTTCTCCTACTTCACTCCAACAGATAGGTGAACGACAGCTTCTTCCATATAGAGCCTCGAATGGTGCCATTTGTATGCTAGCTTGGTAGCTATTATTGTATGAAAATTCTACTAGAGGTAAATGGTCGTGCCAACTCCCTCCAAAATCAATAGCACAAGCCCTAAGCATATCTTCCACCACCTGATTTGTCTTTTTAGTTTGACCCTCAGTTTGTGGATGGAACGCAGTGCTAAAGTTAAGTCGGGTTCCTAATGAATGTTGAAGACCCTTCCCGAATTGTGATGTGAACCGAGGATCTCGGTCAGATATAATGGTGACACGGACACCATCTAATTTGACAATTTCCCTCATATATAGTGCTGCTAATACATCCACAGATCATCAACTTTTAATTGGTAGAAAATGTGTAGATTTAGTCAATCGGTTTATGATCACCCATATGCCATCATGTCCACCTCTTGTCTTAGGTAAACCCATGATGGAATCCATCCCTATACTTTCCCATTTCCATTCAGGAATATTTAAGGGGTGTAATTTCCCAACAGGCTTTAAATGTTCTATCTTTACTTGCTGACAAGTGAGACAGCGAGATACAAAGTGTGCTACTTCTCTTTTCATGTTGGGTCACCAGAAGCTTCTTTTCAAATCTTGATACATATTGGTAGCACCAGGGTGAATAACATACTTTGACTTATGAGCTTCTTCTAGGATCAATTTCTTGGTGTCAGCATGATTCGACACACAGATTTGATCCTTAAATAATAGTCTTCCATCATTTGTGATAGAGAATTCCATCTTGTGATCAATATTATCATTGATTTCCAACAATGTAGGGTCATTTCTTTGCAATTTGACTATATCTTCAATCAATGTAGATTGAGATCTTATATTGGCAATCATACATCCTTCTCCTTCTCTATCAATATCAAGATTTAAGTGAGAAAAATCCTCAATAAGACATATCATACCTTTTTTGAGGCTTGCTAATGTTGCCATTGGTCTTCTGCTAAGAGCGTCAGCTACTGCATTGGCTTTGCCTGGATGATACTGGATAGTAAAATCGATGTCTTTGAGATACTCCAACCATCTGCATTGTCGCATATTTAATTCCTTCTGGGTGAATAGATATTTCAGACTTTTATGATATGAAAATATAGTGAATTTCTCCCCATAATTGTAATGTCGCCAAATTTTTAAGGCGAATATAACAGCTGCCAATTCTAGATCATGCACAGGGTAATTTTCTTCATGACGCTTCAACTGTCTTGATGAATAGCAAATCACCTTTCCATTTTGCATAAGAACGCATCCTAGGCCAACGCTAGATGCATCTGTATAGACTTAAAAACCACCACCTTCAATGGGCAATGCCAAAATAGGGGCTATGGTAAGGTGATCTTTAAGAGTTAGAAAACTCTCTTCGCAATCCTTCGACCATATAAAAGGGTTCTCCTTTCTAGTGAGTCTAGTCAAAGGGACGGTGATCTTAGAGAAGTCTTTAATAAACCTCCTGTAATAGCTAGCCAGACTTAGAAAACTTCTAACTTCTATCACGGTTGTCTGTTGGCTCCAATTCTTAACAGCTTCAACTTTAGAGGGATCGATAGTGATACCCTCTCTTGAAATAATATGGCCAAGGAAAGAGACCTCCTTTAGCCAGAACTCGCACTTGTTAAGCTTTGCGTACAGTTTGTACTCTCTTAGTGTTTGCAAGGCTATTCCCAAGTGCTCTTCATGTTCCTCCTTAGTTCTGGAGTATATAAGAATATCATCAATGAAGATGACCACAAATCGATCGAGATAAGGTCTGAAGACATTATTCATAAGTTGCATAAATGCTATCGGGGCATTGGTTAACCCGAACGGCATTACAACGAACTCATAGTGTCCATATCAGCTTCGGAAAGCTGTCTTGTGTATGTCTTCATTCTTGATTCGGAGCTGATGATAACCTGACCTGAGGTCTATTTTGGAGAAGTACTCGGCTCCCGAAATTTTATCAAAGAGCTCATCGATATATGGCAATGGATATTTGTTCTTGATAGTGAGTTGATTCAGTCGCCGGTAATCGATGCATAGCCTAAGAGATCCATCCTTCTTTTTGACAAATAAAACTGGCGCACCCCAAGGGGATGTGCTAGGTCGAATGAAACCCTTATCTAATAACTCCTGGAGTTGTCTCTTCAATTCCTTGAGTTCTGTGGGGGACATCCTGTAGGGAGGTATTGAAACGGGTGCTGCTCCGGGTAGAAGTTCAATGGAAAAGTTTACTTCCCTTTCGGGTGGTAAACTAGGTAAATCTGATGGGAATACATCTGGAAACTCATTCACAACGGGAATATCTTCTAAGACGATTTCCTTGGACTCAGTAATGATTACGGAAGCAAGGAAAGCTTCACATCTTTGCGAAATAAGTTTGCAAGCGCGAAGAGATGAAATAATAGCAGGATGTTTCCTATACTTGATACCAAGGAAGGAAAACCTTGGAAGACCTGGTTTCAAAAAAGAGATAATCCTGTTGCGACAGTTTATATAGGCGTCGTGGTACACAAGCCAATCTACACCTAAGATAGCATCATAGTCTTCCATGTCAAGGCACACGAGGTTTGCTGGAAGATTATGACCTTCTACCATTACCTCACTATCGGGGTAGTAGGTTGTAGGTTTGGTTTCAGGACCTAATGGTGTAGTGATTGCTAGGTCCGAAGGTAGAGGAACTGATGAAACTAGCAAGATTTTTACAAAAGCAGTAGATATGAAGGAATGAGAAGCACCAGTATCAAATAACACAAATGCAGGATGGGAATAGACTTGAATGGCACCTTCCATTAACCCATCATCCTTTGGTGCTTCTTCATCATCTATAACAGTATTAAGACGAGCATGCCGTTTGCGTCCACCATTGGAAATTTGATCCTTCATGAGGGGGCAATCCGGCATGCAGTGCCCCCAGCTGCCACATCGTAAACAAGCGCCGAGACGTTTCTAGCATTCTTCAGCTGAGTGGCCGAACTTCTCGCAGAAAGTACAAGCCACCATGACTTGCTTTTCTTCTTCTTTAGCCTTCTTGTTCTTGTGGTAGCCACTACCACCTTCGTTCTGGGATCTCGTCTTGCTATCACGGGATTTGTAAGGTTCCGTGATACTAAACTTTCCGTTCTTTTCATGCCGATCAGACCTTCGGCTCGGCTCCACTCCTTTACTTTTAAGCTTTTCAACCTTCTCCAAGGTCCTTGCGCATAGATGTGCCCGTTGGACCATCTCCGCATATGTGCGGATGTTCTGAGACCCAAGTTATTGAATAAAGTCGGGTCTTAAACTGTCCATAAATCGGTTAGCTTTTAATAAGTCGGTACTAACCATATGAGGAGCATAAGGTGCCAGTCTAGAAAACTGGAGTTCATATTCTGCCACTGACATCATGCCTTGGCGGAGAGAAGTGAATTCCATAGCTTTCCTCTCCTTGACATGTTCGGAGAAGTATTTAGCTCAGAAGAGGGTGAGGAATCCTTCCAAGTATGTGGTGCATCTTGAGGTAGTGCAGGAATTGACTTCCACCATGTACATGCACCTTTATTGAGTTGGAATGTGGCAAGATGAACCTTCTCTTGGTCAACACATTGCATAACCTCAAATATGCGATTCATTTCATCAATCTAATTCTCAGCTTCATCTGGATTAAAGGAACTAGAAAATCGTGGAGGATTTAGGCTCCTGAAGTTGCGGTGAAGATCACCAGCACCCACTCTTGCGCTGGCTTGAGCCATATTTTGCAATGCCTGGGTGAGACCTGCAACGATCTGTTGCATTCCACCCCAATCAACATGGCGAGCCATCGTAAGAATGAGGTACCTGAGAAAAGTGATAGGTTTGTTATTCTTCATAGAATTTAAAGGATGTTAGCTTAAAGATATATCCTAAACAACTAGCTCATCCTGGGTTGTACGCAATTCTTACATGGGTTGGAGATTCTTTTCTAGTTTCATAGGTGTGGGTCCTTAAACCTTGGACTTAGCCTATGACATGATACATATATTTCTTTGAAATAAGTAAGTCCTTAGACTTATGCTCTGATACCACCTTAACAGTCACGCCCTGAGATTTATGCAGCGGAAACAATCAAAAACGCGAATAGCCGGCATGGTAAGCCTCTTGCAAGCAATATAATCAGAGCGCCAGACAATCACACAAAGTAATTACACAAGTAATCTTACTCAGACCTTCAACTTTATTTCATATAAATAGTCCACCAACTATACAAGGCTCTTGACTCTTAACATTCTCCTAACCTAGACTCAAGAAGATAAAAATTACATAATGACTTGGCTAGACATTAGAAAAACTAAGGCTTCTCTCATCCATATGAGATTCAATTGCTCTCGGACCCGCTACTTGTATAATCCGAAACCGATTCACTAATTCTTCCTGAAACATTGAGAAAATAGGTAATGAGCACACTTGCCCAGTAGATATCTTCGTATCAACATGATGGAAATCTTAATGTGATTAACATTTTTAGCTCTAGAGAAAGTTAAATCATGCGAATACAAAACATGCGAATAGAACCAAAATAGCAAGATATGACAATATGACTGAGCAAGTATATACCAAGAATCTAACTTTGGCCTTTCCATGAACAAGAACTCAACAAGAATCTAACTTTGGCCTTTCCATGAACAAGACCTTAACAAGAATGCACTTTTCACAACCATAAAGGCTATGCACTAGAAAGTCATGTAACATGTAAGAATGTACTTTTACTTTGCAAGTACTTCGTGAATATTTGTGGATATTCTTGGATCTTCACTTATTTATATAGAAAGTACTCCCAGCACAATGCGACGCCAGTAGCATCATACCCCATGGTTTATAGTATGTTTCTGACAATCAGTCGAGAGAACTAACATAGAGCCCTTGAACACAATTAGTGCTCGAACTGTATCTTCAAGTATAAATCAAGCTACTTCCACGAGTACAACAATAATGCTGGCCAATAAGGTAACAAGTTCAATAATAGTTTTGTGATAGAACGTCAATGGAAGGATGCACCAAATATGAATACAAGAATTCAAAGAATGCATTAATAACTAGGTCATGCTTTGGAAAGAATTCAATAGCATAACGGTACATTCATTAATTTCCATAATTTATTTAGACATCTTTGGAATAAGGTGACAAGTTCTAGATAATCAATAGACCATCTGGAACATAGAAATACTCAACCCAAAGGTAAAACTATGGGTTAAACATTGAAAAAGAAGTTGGAACCATGCGGTCTAGGGCAGGGCCGCTACGTGACATTGGCGGTCTAGCAATAGGCCACTAACAGACTTTGGCGGTCATACATTAGGCCGCTAAGGTCCTGAACACATTAAAACACCGGTGAAGTGCTTTCTAGACAATTGGGCTTTTATGGTACAACCAGTTTGGCGTCCTAATGGGAATCCCAGGCTCGAGGAAACTTATGAACGCCTTGAAACAAGATCACCTAGTCCTTTCGAAGGAATATCCAATGGAGAGGTTCACTAGTCCAAGATGGTGTTCTTAATGTGCAACGTGTAACTAATGACAACATATCGGGATATGTGTCATATACTTAAGAAAATGACTCTTAGATAAGAGAGATCATGATAAAATAGTGATCAAATAAGTCCATAAACCTTATAAAAACGTGTCCAAAAATACAAAAGTATATGTTTTAGGCAATGAAAGTAATATAGATTAAAAACAACTTCTAAGTGCATAAGAACATGAAATCATCTAAGATGAGTAGGGAATGTAACCAAGTATATGAAAGCATGACTTAAAACAAGAATAAGACCTATTTAGCTAGGCTTATTATATGATAAATAAGGCTAATCTGCTTTATGTTTCGGGTTAACATAAATACAGAATTCAGAAAAATGAAAACGGTCTAGAGAGGACCGTTTCTTGTGGCTAGCGGTCTATCGTAGGACCGTTTATAAAACGTATGCGGTCTCTTGAAAGATCGTTTCTCCCTGTGTTGCAGACAGATCCAAACCCGAAGTTCAGATCTAATATATAGCCAATTAATGTATGAATTCATGCTAGGGATATATATAACATGCTGCAAGGGTATACCATTGTGAAGATGTAGGGATTTTGCATAGATTTTAACAAAGATTGTTATCTTTTTAATTAGGGTTTGGAATGATGCATGCTTCAACCGATATGCGCAATGTTACCAAATCATTAAATACGACATGTACCATGCATGAAATTTCATGAAACAAGAGGGCTTTTACTAATAAGATCATGTTTAAGCCGTTCATGAAATAACCTACCTCTGTTTTGGGCTTTAGGCTTCGAATTTAGGTCTGGAAGTTAACCTTAATTTCTTGCTCATCCTGAACCGAAGTAGTAACTTCTTGCCCCTCTATCTCCCGATTCCCTTGACCTAAAGATGTGAACTTTGGATGGTAAGAAGAGGCTACTAAAAGGAACAAATCGTTCTAAAGAACCTCTATCTAATTACCTCGTTTGGGGCTTCTATTTTCTTGATCTTTCTGGGTCGGTCGCACAGTTTCCTGAGTTACTTTCACCGAACCAACGTCTTTGCAGGCTTCTATCTCCATGTAGGCTTGATCTCATAGAACAAAATTATGAGGAAAGTTAGATCTAACTAAGATGAACAAATTCCTAGAAGAAACTTACCTCTAATTCGACATCTTTACCTTAGTTCCATGCGATGCAAATGTAAGGGTCGCGCAGGTTGGTTATGGGGTTTATTTATAGGGTTTAGCTAGGGTTTTATGGATTTGAACGATTCTAGAGTCCTAATTAGGTGCAAGATCGATCCTCAAGAGTTCTAAGCCTGATTATACTTCTAGCCACTTTTATTTTTGGGAGTTTGGACGCTAAAAATCCAACTTTTTACGTTTTCCTATACTTACAGAATCTGCAGAGCTTAGCGGTCATTTGGGAGACCATTTTCTGACCTTATGCGATCTCACGATAGACCGCTTTTTGTCTTGGGTGCCGAATTTGAAACCAGTTCAAACTCTTGTACCATTATGCATCTTTTTATCCTAAAATATTCCTACTTATCTCCTTAATTTCGTAAATGCATCAATTCCAAGCTTCTAGAACTTGGGCCAAAGTTTAAAATTATAATTTGGGCCAATTAGATTTTGTCAAAATGGGCTTTAATCCTCTTGGATTAGTATGGGTCTAAATAATTAGTTTTAATTAACCGTAATTCAATCAATAGCGCATTTGAATGCTTAATAATTATATTTTTAAACCCGAAAAATTCTTAAAAAATCCTCGGGCATTACACTATTCTTCTTTTTTGTTTGTCTTTTTCTTATTATTATTATTGGGAGTTTTATTTTTTTGATGTTTTGATGCTAACTACAGCACGGAAACTAATCAAACCACTGGCCAGGGGTTATAGTTATTTCCCTCATAGCTAAGAAAGCCCAGAGCATGGTGTGCATTCCGACTGCCCTTGGTAAACATTGCCCTTATCAAGGCCATACCCAAGAAATGACTCGGTCTTATGGGAGGAATAGAAGAATTTTTGGGATAAGCCTAGTACGGGGTTAGAAATGTTGGTTTCCGACTTCCTTCCTAGGCACAATCCCTTAAAGATTCTATATGTTGTGTCGATACTTTTTGTCAATCTTTGTCAGACCCTTTTTGCCAGGTATGCATACGACCTGGCTCATAATGTTCTGCGGGGAACTGTGCTGCCACTCTTGTCATGCCTCTCCTTTTTTTGCTTTTTTGATTGATTAATTGATTTTTTTTTGTGTATGTATTCGAGGTCTTGTTTGACTATCCCTATTTGAGACTTCATCTCATTGGGGAGTGCCTATGTGAGTTGTCTTGCCCAAAACAAAATAAAAACTGCCCCCATACTTTGGCCGAGTTGAGAAGAGCAAAGACCTGGTGCCCTTGGGCATGGCCCATGTAACGACGATATTTTTTTTTTGTAAGGTAGACAGCTAAGGACACCGTGAAGCGTGTGTGGCTCGTGCTTAGGGCCGCTATTAATGAGAAGGGAAGGAATTTCAGACTCTCAGCACGGAGTTATCATAGCCTAAATGCTACAGAAGCAAACCAAAATTTAGACTTTTTCCCTTTATTTTTTTTCTTTTTTTTTGATTTAAATAAGGCCTACATGTGTAGGGATGAATGAGGTGATGAGAATGAAAGATTATGCTTCCACGAATAAGTTACTTTGTGACCCTTTTTATCGTAGGAAGAGCTACCTGAAATGATTTTGATCAACATGGGGTGTGCTTTCCTCGCTCATGATGTAAAGATTTGAAGTGGCTTAACATAAAGGAGTGGTGATAAGACCAGAATTAGGTGAAAGAAAAGAGATGGGAGCTTGAACTCCCTCAAAGAGGTGTAAAAACTTGGGATACCTAGAAGGATTTATAGAAGGAGAAGGAAATCAAAGGGAAAGGTGAGGACTAAAGCCTCGAATGCAGTGTGAGAGTAGTTGATGTGGAGGAAATCGGGTCAGACCCGGGATCGGGAGGAATTAGAAGAAGAAATTCATAATGAGAGAGGCGGATGCAGAGGGTCCAGAAGTAAAGGAGGAGACTCATGGGGGAAAGAATCCGGAAGTTCTGGAGGAAGAAAATGATGAGGGATACGATGCTCTGGGAAAAGGTATGGAAAAAGATAATTCAAAAGGAGAAAAGAATGAAGGACGTGATGTCTTGGAAGAGCAAAAGGATGAATTGGAAAGAAGGAAGGTCTGGAGGTTCTGGAAGGACATGAAAAGGGTGGGTGCGATGCCCTGGGAGAGTAAAAGAACATAACAGAAACTTGAACCTGGGAGGGTCTAGAGGATCCGGACAAAGAGAATGGGAGTTGAATGGATTTAACAATAAAGAGTCTGGAGGTTCTGGGGGAAGATGACGATGAGGGATGGATAAAGATAAGGAATTAAACAAAGAGGGATCTGGAGGCTTCGTACGAGGAGGAATATGAGGGTCCAAGGACCCTAGAGAAGAGGAGGAGCTTGATTGCATAGATTTGGATGATGGAAAGCGTCCCCTCAGCCAATGGATTGCCCATAAAAAGTAGTTGAATAGCAGCAAGAGCAGTGATGGAATGGGATAGGAAGTGGATGGACTAAAGGATATCCCCTCAACATGGGATTTCTTGTCCTTAAGCTTCACTTTATGCCTTCTCCTCTTCTTGGTACATACTCTCTTACAGTGTAGCCTCTCAACCCTCAACATAGCTTCTTGGCATGTTGGCTTCGCATGCCCGATCCAGCGATGTGCCCAAACAGATGACCTCATCCTTCTCTGATCAACCAGCTCAATCGGTGCAGTTAGCACCCACGGGCTCTCATTTGATGGACTTTTAACAAGACCCCTTGGACATTCAAAAATGAATGGTAACTCCCTTGGCAAATAATCATGGTGAAAATTTGAGAGTTCCGCTTGTGAAGTAGGAATCTTGACATGGAATGTCTCCTTTGAAAATAGCTCCCTTGATAAATGGACGGTATCTATCATTGGAAGTTTGACCTTTGGCATAAGGAGCTTCATATTTGGTGCACTACTCAAGGCTGTTGGAATATCATGCGTGAATATGCTTGGTAACGTAGGCGTTCGCCCCTTGCATGGAAGTTGGGAGGTAGTAGATGAGATATCAAAAGCTTCCAACAAGGACTGCCCTGACCCACCCTTGAGCATGGAGTTCATCATCTCCTCTGTAGTGGAATGTGTCATCACTATGCTTGAGAGAACCCCTTCTCTTGATTAGCCATTTGAACTATGACCGAACAAGGGATAATGAGGGCCTTGAAAGTATATATCATTTTCAATGTGCAATGTGACCTCTATTGTTTTGGCCCCTGATTTGCTCAGCACCAATTCTTGAGAGTCCTTAGTGGACATTGGTGTAGGTGGAGACTCAACCTTCTCAAAGATGCCTGGCACAAAAACCCGAATCGACATTCGGAAAATGAAATCTTAGATTTTGAATGGCATAGTCGTGACCAAATTCTTCTTGCCTACTTCTTGAACATCATCTTTGGCACATGTATTTGTAGAAAGACACCCACTCCGAGAGGAGGTGGAAGGAGGTGAGTTGGAGGCGGCAAGCTCAACGGGTAATGGAGGTTCAATGGAAGGAGTTGTAGGAAGGGTAGGTGGAGGTTGAAACACGGCGAGCTTCTCCCCTTGCTCGGAAGCAGACAGGGTTGGCTCTGGTGCAAAAAGTGGTGTACCCTGCTCAAGATCGGCCACAGTATTGGTGAAAGGCCAGGAGTGATTAGCTTCGGGGTTATATGGATAGTGGAGGTTTTAGGTGGGGGCAATGGAGGGTTACTTGGTTGGGGACAAGGGTTAATGGCAGGCTCGGTGGAGGTCGATGGTGTGGAGGTTTTGGTGGTACGTAAGGCGTCCAGGGTAGGAGGTAATTCATGGTGCATTGACGCGTGTTGTGATAGGAAAATAGGGTGAAAGATCTAGAAGGGGGGATTAATAGATCTATCAACGTATATTTTCCAGATAAAATCTCATTTGAAAACAACAATCAGATCAAGCAAACATGGAAGTGTAATTCATTACAACATTCAGTTCAAGTGCTCTAGCAATCAGATTGTGTGCATAAGCTGCAAATGATGTAGTGATAAGATAAAGGAATAGAACTCAACTGAGACAATCAGAACATCAAACGATATTCAGACACAACACAGGGAAGGTACTAGATGAAGGTTGGATCAAGAGATCTCCTCACGAAAGAGTTGAAGTTCCGGTTAGGCGTAACCCAACTTTTGCTTCAAGTCTTTTGATATACTTCCTGGTCGAATGCAATTGCGAGGGACAATAAAAACATGCCCACGAAAGAGGCAAGCGAGTTTTTAGGTGGTTCGATTGCTACCCACAATCTACATCCACCCCTCACTCCCTTGGAGTGAGGCTTCCTTGCTAAACAAAGCAACAAGCAGACTTAGTCTGCAACAATGGCTGAACATAGCTTCAACCCCCGAGGAACACTCTCCTCCCTTCTTCTGGAAGCCCAGAAGGAACCCAGAGATCAATCTCCCTTCCGCTACGATCTGTAGAGGGAACTCCGTGAGCTGCACCCAGCAACTCACAAAATCAGAGGTCGAAGACCTCCCTTCCTCTGATTCACATAGACTATGGAGAACACTCTCCCTTCCTCTGAGAATACATAGAGGGAACACAGCCAAAATAAAATAGAAGAACAAAATGAAAGACGAAGAAATTTTATCAAGGATAAAAATAGGAATGAAAATAATGTAGCTTCGATAGAAGCACTCTTCATGAAAAATGGCCGGTTGCACTGAATCCTCTCTTCCTCTCGAGATGTTCTCTCTTTCTTTTTCTTCTACAGGGAGCTCTCTCTCTCTGATTTACAATCGTAGCAATGGGGGCGGCTCTAGCAGCACCAGCATCTCTTATTTCGAAGGATGAGGCCTCTTTATTTAGAACAGAACCTCCAGAGCAAAATGGATGAGGCAAATAACCTAGTGATATCTCATTGGTCCACCTGGAAATCAAAATATTCTTCCTCTGTAAACCATTGAAAAAGCGTGCCACCTTTTCTTGGATCACGTGCCACTATATCACTGAATCAACATTTCTAATCGGGTTCGAATTCAAGATTCTGGAGTTTGGATCTTCAAACTTGTTAACGTATAACCATCTGCATCGACCTGATCTTGTATGGTTGACTTGTAGCATCGACCTCATCGACAAAACTTTGACCTTACAACCCAAAAAAATGTTGCTGCATCGACCTTATTAATAAAACCAATGCTGCTGCATCAACCTTACTAATAAAATCAATGTTGTTGCATTGACCTTACTAATCAAATCAATGTTGTTGCATCGACCTTACTAATAAAATCAATGTCATTGCATCGACCTCATAAGAGTAAAGGCTCTAGATGCATCAACCTGATAAGATGAAAACTTCAGCTGCATCGACCTGATCAAGGTGAATTTGCTTGTATGCATCGACCTATCTTTAACAACTGCTACTGACTGCTGCTTCGACTTTGTTGATTTCATCATAGTGACTTGGACTAAGAGAATTAAGGAAGCTTTCTAAAGCTTTGAACAAAGTTGACGTTTTGTTGCTCTATGAAGATTGTCTACATCGACCTAATTTGGTCCGGAGGCCAATTTTCTGCTTCATGAGTCGGTGCATCTTCTCTTCATTCTACTGGTTGCGTCGATGCATCATACCAAATTTGCTCGAAGGTTTGTGGCTGCACCGAGGTATCTGATAGATGCGTCGATGCATCTGTCTGACATTGCCTCATCATATCAACTACTCCATGCTCTTTGAGATTCTTTCCTTGGATTATTCTGACTCATATTTTCTACAGGGATAGAGTTAGTGCCAGCACCAAGAAAAGCATATCATATTGACATCATCAAAACATCAAATTCAACATTCTCCCCCTTTTTGATGATGACAATAACTACAGTAGTGCAACTCTACACTTAACTGAAACCCCCCCTTAAACACATACTCTCTTTTCTCTCCTACAAACTTTCTCTCCACCTTTGTTGCTCTCCCTCTTTATCACTCCCACTTTGACATCATCGAAAAGAAAGGACGAAGGTGGGGATAGTGAGGAATATGAAAATTTCTTAGACCTCGATGATGAGCAGCAGGCTATGCTAACCCAGCAATTCAAAAAATTTCTGAGGACCAGGGGTAAAACCCTCAGGAGAAGAAGGCTGCAACAGGTTGGTAAGAACTCCAAATTTAAAGTTGATAAGAATAGAAGTTCTGACAAGATTACATATTTTCACTGTAAAAAGCCAGGACATATGAAAGGTGAATACCCGGAGCTCATGAAGAAGAATGTCAAAGTGCAGAAGAAAAAGCCGCATGCCATGTTCTACACATGGAGCGACGAAGAAGAAGACCCTGAGAGCGGATCTTCAGAGGAAGAAGAGCAATGACTGTGTCTTATGGCTGACATCAACAATGAGGTAAGCAATCCTTTCGAGAACTATTCGATTGATGAATGGGAGGATGCTTACGTTGACTTGCTAGATAAGTTAAATTGTCAAACCAAAGATTACAAGTCCATGAAAGGAAAACTAAACGACACACTTAGTGATAAAGTTTTCTTGGAAAAAGAAATTGAAGACCTTAAGAAATAACTTGAGAAAATGAATCCACTAAAAATTGAAAACGAAAATCTCAGAACAGAAAAAGAAGAAATCAGGAACAATTTAGATGAATTTAAGATCACACTTCAAGAAACTCAGAAAGAAAAGGAGTTGACAAAAGAAAAATATGAGGCTGTGAAAAATGCAAATTTTGAAATATTGAAATAGTGTGAACAACTTCAGAGAGAATTAGATGATAAACAGAAAATGCTGGAGAATTTTGTGCAAGGAAAGTCTAACCTGGATACCATGCTAGGTGTAAAGGTTAATTTCAACAAGGAGGGTCTCGGGTATGACCCAACGAACAAAAAACCTTTCGAGTTTAAAACCATCACATTCTGTCCAGGAAAAGGGAAAGAGAAACTGGACACCCCATCTAGTTCCAACAGCAACCAGAATGCCCAGCAACCAAAAGTAATGAAATTCATAAAAACAAATTCAACAAACAATGCTGGACAACAAATTAAAATTCATGGGAACTCAGCTGGCAAAGCTGCCATGCTTCGACCCAACTTCATTTATGCATCGAGGCTCTCTGTCTCGGACAGAGCCAATGCTGGCATTCAGGATGCGATGCCTCGATGCAACATCTCTATGCCTCGGCGCAACACCCCCATGCCTCAGAGCAAAACAATTAACAGGTCGAGGCAAGTGACCCAAAATAGAAAACCTTCGATACAAAGAAACTTGAACAAAAGTAGGGCACACTGGTCAAATTCTATCTACTCTCAAAGATATTTTAACAATTATGTTTTTCCAAGATAGAATGAGTTTATGAAATCTTCAAGAAAGAATCAGTCAACCAACTAGAACAAATCCCCTCCCAATAAAGTCCAAAGTAAACAAAAGGTTGTGAATGATTTCACCAAAACTATCAACAATAAACAGAATAATAAAAATGTTCTTAAACAGTTTTGGATTCCAAGAACCTTGCTGAAGGATTTGAATGATGTCTTTGGACCCAATCTTTCTTGGGTTCCAAATTTTTCTGCTTGATTTGATTTCTGGTTAGTCTGGCAGCCTTGAACATCATGTGGTATTTAGACAGTGGTGGTTCCAGACACATGACAGGAGACTGGAGTAAATTCAGTAAGCTACAGCTGAAGGTAGGAGGACTTGTCAAATTTGGAAGAAAAAATAAAGGTAGAATAATCGGCTCAGGAACAATTAGTAAGCTCCCTTCAAACAGTGTTGAAAAGATTCTATTGGTAGAATGTCTTGAACATAATTTACTGAGCATCAGTCAGTTGTGTGACAAAGGTCACCAAGTCATCTTTGATAATCATGTTTGCAAAATTCTTGAAACAAATTCTGACCAAGTTAAATTTGTAGGACATACGGTGAATAATGTCTACATAGTAGACTTGAATGAGTCTTATGCATCAAATCTCTACTTGTCTGCTAGTTTAGAAAATAATGCTTTTAATTGGCATAGGAGACTAGGGCATGCTAGTTATAGCACCCTCAATAAATTGGTTAAGCATGATCTGGTCAGAGGATTGCCCAAAATAAAATTCTTTAAGAATTCTAAAATGTGTGATGCATGTGCATTAGGCAAACAAACCAAAACTTCTTTTAAACTGAGGACAAGACCCCTATCTTCTAGGCCTTTGGAGCTTTTGCACATGGATCTTTCTGGACCCTCTCGTTCACTGAGCTTCAATGGTAAGAGATTTGGATTTGTGATTGTAGATGACTTCACCCGTTTTGCATGGATTTTCTTTCTTGCCCATAAAAATGATGCATTCCATAAATTCAAACTATTTTTCAATAAAATAAAGCAAGAGGGTAAGCATAAGATATGCATTTCCAATCTGATCATGGAGCAGAGTTTGAGAACTCTATGTTTTCTGATTTATGTGATAGTGAAGGACTAACTCACAGGTTTTCTTCTCCCAAGATTCCAGAGCAGAATGGCACAGTGGAAAGAATAAACTAGACCATTGTTGAAATGGATAGAACCATGCTCATGGAGAGTCAGCTACCAAGAAGATTTTGGGTAGAGGCGGCCAACATTGCATGCTATACTATCAACAGGGCCATGGTAAGACCCATCCATAAGAAAACCCCCTATGAGCTTTTAAGAGGTAAGAAGCCAAATGTGGCTTACTTTAGGATTTTCAGTTCTAAATGCTTCATTCATAATAACAATAAAAAGGACCTTGATAAGTTTGAAGCCAAGAGTAGCCCAGGAATTTTTCTAGGATACTCTGAAACATCTAGGGCATACAGAGTTTTCAATATAACTGATCAAATTGTAGAGGAGTCACCTCATGTTGTTTTTCATGAAACCATCTATTCTTCTAACTTGGATGATGATGACAGGAATTTAAGACATGATGGAGAGTTTCTGGAAGAAAAATTGAATGAAGAACCAAAGGTACCTAAACCTGTTGCATAAGATGAACCAGTTCAGGGTGAGTCAGTCGAGCAAGGTGAGTCTTCAACAATCTTGGATTTCTGAAAGATCACCCTGCACATAATATCATAGGTAATTTGCAAGATCCCCCTCGAACTAGGTCTTATCATCAGGCTGTAAATAATGAAGACTAAATAGCTCTAGTGTCCCAAATTGAACCCAAAATAGTAGAAGAAGCTTTAAATGATGAATCTTGGGTAAATGCAATGAACGAAGAATTGGGTCAGTTTGAAAGAAATAAAGTCTGGAATCTTGTTCCAAGACCTAAAAATATGTCAGTCATAGGAACCAGGTGGGTCTTTAGGAACAAAATAAATGAAGATGGTGTCATTTCTAGAAATAAGGCAAGGTTGGTAGCCAAAGGTTACTGTCAAGAGTTTGGGGTGGACTTTGATGAATCTTATGCCCCAGTGGCTAGGATCGAAGTAATTAGAATATTGCTAGCTTTTGCTTGCTCTAAAAATATTAAACTTCATCAGATGGATGTTTAAAGTGCATTCTTAAATGAGTATATAAAAGAGGAAGTTTATGTTGAGCAACCCCCTGGATTTGAACTGTTTGTACAACCTAACCATGTGTTTAGGTTAAATAAGGCATTGTATGGCTTGAAGTATGCACCTCAGGCCTGGTATGACAGATTAACTGAATTCTTGATCAGCCATGGGTACAGTCAAGGTAAGGTGGATCAAACCTTTTTTACTGAGAATCTAAGTGACCACCTAATTATAGTTCAGGTATATGTGGATGACATTGTATTTGGCTCAACATGTCCTGAACTGTGTAATGAATTTGTTGGACAGATGTCAAGTGAGTTTGAAATGAGCTTGGTAGGAGAGCTGAAATTTTTTCTTGGATTACAAGTTCAGCAGCTGAAGGATGAATGCTTCATCAGCTAGACAAAGTACACCTTGGAGATTCTCAAGAGGTTTGGCATGGACAAGGTGAAACACATAGCCACTCCCATGAGTACTAACACTTCCTTAAATGCTGATTTGCCAGGTAAAGAAGTAGATGCAAAATTATACCGAGGTATGATTGGTTCTCTCTTATATTTAACTGCCTCAAGACCTGACCTACAATTTAGTGTGTGTATGTTCGGTAGATTTCAGTCTAGACCCACTGAATTGCATTTAGGTGATGTTAAGAGAATTTTTAGATATGTCTCAAGCTCACACAATTTGGGTCTTTGGTATCCTGCGGCACACACTTTAGATCTAATTTCATACACGTATGCAAACTATGCTGGTTGCAAATTAGATAGGAAAAGCACTAGGGGCTTCTGCCAATTCTTAGGTGGGTGCTTAGTCTCTTGGGCCTCCAAGAAGTAGCACTATGTGGCCCTCTCCACAGCAGAAGCTGAATATGTAGCTGTAGGGAGTTGTGGTATATAGGTTATTTGGATTAAGCACTGGCTCAAGGACTACAATGTAGACCTTGGCTGCACACCCATATACTGTGACAATACCAGTGCTATAAACCTGTCAAAAAATCCTGTCTTGCATTTACGCACCAAACACATAGAGATCATACATCACTTCATAAGAGATGAAGTTTCCAAAGGAAGGATTAATCCATGTAGGCACAGCATAACAAATTACAGATATTTTCACTAAGCCCTTGGATAATGAAAAGTTTTCTACATTAAGAAGAGAATTAGGCATTTTCAAACCCCCTTGATCTCTGAATTCCATGACAGAGCCAACGCTAGCATTCAGGATGCGATGCCTCGACGCACCATCTCTATGCCTCGATGCATAAACGAAGTTGGGTCGAAGCATGGCAGCTTTGCCAGCTGAGTTTTCTTGAATTTTAATTTGTTGTCCAGCATGGTTTGTTGAATTTGTTTTTATGAATTTCATTACTTTTGGTTGCGGGGCATTCTGGTTGCTGTTGGAACTGGATGGAGTGTCCAGTTTCTCTTTCCCTTTTACTGGGCAGAATGTGATGGTTTTAAACTTGAAAGGTTTTTTGTTCATTGGGTCATACCCGAGACCCTCCTTGTTGAAATTAACATTTACACCTAGCATGGTATCCAGGTTAGACTTTCCTTGCACAAAATTCTCCAGCATTTTATTTTTATCATCTAATTCTCTCAAAAGTTGTTCACACTGTTTCAATATTTTAGAATTTGCATTTTTCATAGCCTCATATTTTTCTTTTGTCAACACCTTTTCTTTCTGAATTTCTTGAAGTGTGATCTTAAATTCATCTAAATTATTCTTGATTTCTTCATTTTCTGTTCTGAGATTTTCATTTTCAATTTTTAGTGGATTCATTTTCTCAAGATATTTCTTAAGGTCTTCAATTTCTTTTTCCAAGAAACATTTATCAATAAGTGTGTCGTTCAGTTTTCTTTTCATAGACTTGTAATCTTTGGTTTGACAATTTAACTTATCTAGCAAGTCAGCGTAAGCATCCTCCCATTCATCAATCGAATAGTTCTCGAAAGGATTGCTTACCTAATTGTCGCTGTCAGCCATAAGACACAGTCCTTGCTCTTCTTCCTCTGAAGATCCGCTCTCATGGTCTTCTTCATCATCGCTCCATGTGTAGACCATGGCCTGAGGCTTTTTCTTCTGCACTTTGACATTCTTCTTCATGAGCTCTGGACATTCACCTTTCATATGTCCTAGCTTTTTACAGTGAAAACATGTAATCTTGTCAGAACTTCTATTCTTATCAACTTTAAATTTGGAGTTCTTACCAACCTATTGCGGCCTTCTTCTCCTGAGGGTTTTACCCCTGGTCCTCAGAAATTTCTGGAATTGCCGGGTTAGCATAACCTACTGCTCATCATCGAGGTCTGAGAAATTTTCATATTCCTCACTACTCTCACCACTTCTTCTAGATACCTTAAGGGCTATGGTTTTTTCTTTCTTGTTCTCTTCTGTATTCCTCTTAAGATTAATCTCGTAAGCCATCTGAGATCGTATCAGCTCTGTGACAGTCATGGTGGATAGGTCCTTAGATTCTTCTAATACAATGGCTTTTGTGTGCCACACCGGGGTTATGGACCTTAGGACCTTCCTAACTAAGTCACTTTCCTGAATTTATTTACCCAGAGCCTTCAGACTATTCGTAACCAGTGAGAGCCTAGCATACATTTCTGATATGGTTTCATCGGGCTTCATTTTAAATAATTCATAATCAGAGGTTAGCATATTTACCTTGGTGGATCGCACTTGTGATGTTCCTTTATAGATCAACTGAAGTTCATCCCACATTTTCTTGGCTGCCTTGCATGCAGAAATCTTGGAATACTCTTCTGGATGCACAACACACTACATGATGTTCATTGCTGTCCAATTCACAGTTGATATACGAATCTGCTCCCTGGACAAAGTGCCTTCATCTTCAGGAAGTTTGAATGGTCCGGTGGTGATGACCCTCCAAAGTTCATGACTCTACGCGTGCAGAAATACTTCCATCTTGTTCTTCCAATATAAGTAGTTAGTCCCATTAAAGAAAGGATGGTGCGGACACCAGAGCGAGCGAGAAGCACGAACCGGCGAGCCGTCGGTACCGTATGCGGAGCACCACTCGGGCTACATCGGCTTCCATCTGGCTCGGAGACAGTCTGGAGACTCCCCCTTGAGTCTTAGTATTTATCATATTTACTAGGATTTTATTTGTGTGTTATGTGTGTTTATTTGGCTTTATTCGGATTATAATTCAGATTGTAAAATGGGTTTATTTGTAATTTGGGACCATCTGGGTCCCGCGGGCCCCCCATCCCTTCTACCATTGGTCAACCTCAGGTCTTGGGCCCATGTGGGGTCAGTCAACCCTCCAAGGTGGGCTTCTATAAGGGTTGGACCAAGGGGGGGACAAAGGGTAGCAAAATTCAAAAATGAGAGCATATAAGTCAAGGGGGCGCCCCATTCTATTATAGTTTAATAGGTTTTGTAATTTTATTTTATTTGTTCCAAACCACATGGGAGAAATAAATTGTGGACTCCCTCTTCTACCCCCCCACCAATCCTAGATCTTGGGATAGAACTAGTCTTTTTATATTTTCTATAAGAACCTTCTATTTCTATTTTGAGTGGAGTTAATGCAAAGAAAATTGGAATTTCTTCCACAAGGCAAGGGCCGCCCCTCTCTCTCTCTCCTCTCCTCCCCTCAGTAGCTGTGAAGGTTGTGATTCAGAGGTGTGAAGCCTCATCTATCTGGTGTGAAGATCATCGTCGTCGTCGCCGCCGCCGCCGCCGCCGCCGCCATCGTGCCGCCATCGCACCACCACCCAGGACAGCCCCCTGATCTCGGAATTTTTGCTCTCAACCTCGAGATCTTTTGGAGCCCAAACTTTCAGGATGAGTATTAGAGGTTCAACCCACGTCCCAGAAAAATTGGTGGAGGTTCTAGCTTTTATTTTCCATTTTTTCATTTTCATTCTCCACCTTCTTCCAGATCTGTCTGCAATCTGTCCAGTTTTTCAGAAACCAAATAGAACGTTCATGAACCAACCTTCCCCTGATCTAAATGACTTGATAGTTTTATTGGAGGTTCTGTCCACCACCCCCATCACCCACAAATTTTTGTGGAATTTCTGGAATCTTCTACCTATTTTTAAAAATCATTGTTAGATCCAAGACTCAGATTTGTCTCTATTGTTCAGATCCGACCACCCGGTGCTAATAAATATTATTCCCCATCCAAGTCTCCACCAAATCCTTCATAAAAATTATCCCCGTTTTCCTCTCCCTCTCCTCTACAAGTTTCATGAAGAGCTCAACATCTAATTCGGAGGTCTACATCACGGTCAACACTGGCTCTTAGTCAGATCTCAGTCTGCCTGACCAGATCTGAGACTGAGCACATTCCTATTGTAAAATCGGCCATCAAAATTACGGCCGCGACAAAATTCCAGGAACCACAGAGGGTTGAAGGATTTCGAGTTAGCATCCGAACGCCGCTAGTTTCGTGCTGATCCGACGTCGGTGCTGATCGCAGCAATAGATCTCGTCGGGTCGCGCGCTGTAAAACAACAGCATCAGATCCGTGGGCAGCAACTCCAACACTTGGAGATCGGAGCCGATCGACCACAGCCGGGTGTTCCAGTCCGGTCGCTGTCCATGGGAGCGCGCCACCAGGTGTCACCATCACAGCGGGACCCACCCCGTCAGACTTGGAGGACTGAGCAGCACGTGGCCCCCACGAACCCCCAGATCGCGCCGTCCGGACAGCACCAAAACGCGGGTTTCGGCACCGTCGGAGCGACATCAAGATGCTGCCCGTCAACCCAATTATCGAGACTCTCGGTCCCCACATGTGACCTGTTACCTCCCTGCGTGGAGTGGGTCGAAACATTTGTACTACAGTAAACTTTGTTAATCGGATGTATAGATTTGGCCGGGGTTGTCTTCCCCACGCCGGGAGCGTGGAGGTACGGTCTTAACTTCATGGCATTATGCTTGCTTAGCTAGTATATGGTCGTATGCCGCTATGAGTGCGTAGGAATCTAGCTCGTGAGTTCATGTCACCGTTGTGAGCGAGAGAGTGATCCGTCCCGTGGCTCGATCCGAGCACGGAAGTGAGTCGACCACCCTTGACTCTGCCGGTTTCTCAACCGCGCGGATCCACGTTTCCCCTCGCTTGGGATGACGAGTGAGCTTACGTTGCTATTAGCGACGTATATCCCATAGAAACTCTTAGTGTCAGGCCGAAGTGTCTCTCCTATTCGTATGTTACTGGTCACGTCTACATTTAGAGTCCGAGGTCCGCATCACTTAGAGTCGGTCCCTGTGTCCGTCCTACATCAGTTTGGTATCAGAGCGAGTCGAATCTAGGGTAGTCGTTGCATAAGTCTTGCACGGTCTAAGTACAGTCTAGGATCATCATTGTTTTAAAACAAAAAAAAAGTGTTTTTGGGTTGCATTTCATCCCGATAACCCGATATATTAAAAGGTGTCACCCGAACGTTAGGTTACGCCTATCGGGAAGGCCGCACATTCGCGTAGAGGAGATCTTCGGGTCGACCCTCCGCCATGTACCGGATATTGGCTAGGTCTAGGTGCATCATCTTTGCATTAGTCTGTGTTTGCATTAGTCTGTGTCACCTAGTCTGTGTGTCTTTGCATGCCCACCCACCGAGGCACCCAATACTCGCCACCACCACCTTTGGCGGATTCCCAAGCCCGTAGTTCCGATGAGCCCTCGACGGTCGAGATGTTCCGAGCCCTCATGGATTGTCTCGATACGCGTATGGATGGCCTTAGTACCCATCTAGATGGCATAGGAATGTGTCTAGAAGGGAGGATGAAAGCCCTAGAGGATCGGGCCGAAGCATCAGACCAGTCCATTCAGGGTCTTGTGGGGAGAATAGCTATCCTTGAGAGGGCCCCAGTGGCGGCGCAACCCACGCCAACGAATGGCCAACACGAGCCAGTTCAGCAACCTGTTGCTCCAGGGGCTCAAGGGGCAAATGATAGGAGGCAACAAGTGCCCGAGGTGGATGACTATGCATCTGACAATGAACAAGGGGGGTATGGTCGTCGAAACCAATGACGGAATCGTGATGATGACGACGACCGCGTTCTTAGGGGCGTGCGTGCGGACCCTCCCCTATTTGACGGGTCTCTGAACCCGAAGGTCTATTTAGATTGGGAGGCTGGTATGGACCAGTACTTCGAGTGGTTTGAGATGATGGACCACCAAAGAGTTTGGTATGCGAATATGAAGTTGCATGGGCAGGCCCAAACTTATTGGATACATATGGAGAGCCTGTTAATGCAGTGACATCAACCCCCGATCGATACTTGGGATGACATGAAAATCAAGTTTGATGAGTATTATAGACAAAGTACACCGTCGAGTTTGATGAGTATTATTTGCGGTGTGGAGTTACGGAAGAGAGCACCATGACTATCTCGCACTTTCGAAGAGGTCTACGGCCGAACTACCAATATGAACTTTTCCATCGCAATGTGACCACTTTGGAACAGGCGTATCAGGTTGCTCTCGAATTGGAGCAATTCGAGCTCGAGTTTGAGCCTACCCATCGGGTGGGCCCCTTTCCCATTCGTAGTGTCGAGCCCCGTGGCTCTTCAGGCACGTATCCGAGGGCCCCCATGGCTCGACCTCAGGAGCCCACTCGTCCTGAGACATTCACTCCTAGGCCTCGCCCTCCACCTCTGAGGGATATCCCTCCTCGTCCCCAGCCCACGGCACCCACGGCCAGTCCACCGGCACCCGCACCCACGGCCCATCCACCGGCACCCGCACCCGTTGCTCATCCTTTGTTGCCTACACCTCCTATCTGTCAGGAGGATAAGGGGAAAGGACCTTTGATTGGGGAACCTAGTGGATCACGGCAGTAGTGTTATCGCTGCAATGGGTTTGGCCATTTCACCAACCAGTGTCCCACTCGTCAGTCTCTTGTCATTAGGGACATACATGCCGGGGACACCACCTCCTCAGATCTTGTGTTAGTCAGCTATGAAGCAGATCCGGAGCTAGCTGACGAGTTCTATGAGATTAAAGGTGATGGCCAGGATGCCCAGCATTCGGACGATACCCACTCGGGGGGTCGTCAGGTGTATTCTCACCCAGCCACAGGCCAGTGATGACTGGCATCGGACCACTATTTTTCATACATATTGTAGGTTGGGCGGGCAAGTGTGTAAGGTGATCATCGATAGTGGGAGTTGTATCAATGCAATCTTCACGGGCGCTATCTCACGTCTTGGTCTTACACCCGTGGACCATCCTTGCCCCTATCGAGTATCATGGGTTGATTCCACCTCCATTCCGATCAGGCTGCGGTGTTTGGTCCCACTGCAGTTCCATGCCTACCGTGATGAGATCTGGTGTGATGTCCTCCCCATGGAGGTGGGTAGTATTATTCTTGGTAGGCCGTGGTTATTTGATCAGGATGTCACACTCCATGGCCGGTCGAACACCTGTACCTTCGACCATGGTGGCCAGCGGATTACCCTTCACACCTCTCAGCCCAAGAAGCCTTCAGTTAGGGGTCCTACTGGTCCTAGTACTCCGGAGCCTTCCGTCCCGGGACCCAATACCCCATCCCCAGCTAGGGCCATGACCATTACATCGGGCACATGCGAACCCTCTTCTAGGAGGTTGATGATGATTAGCCCCCGAGAAATGGAGCGGGAGGCTAGTAGGGGTAGCCATATATTTGCTATTACGGTCCGAGAGGTGGAGCCAAAGTCTGGG
Source organism: Amorphophallus konjac (assembly GCA_022559845.1). Lineage (NCBI taxonomy): Eukaryota > Viridiplantae > Streptophyta > Magnoliopsida > Alismatales > Araceae > Amorphophallus > Amorphophallus konjac. The sequence continues at coordinate 214,983,690 of CM040120.1, forward strand.
GGTGAACTCCCACCCGATGTCATTCCTATTCTGTAGGAGTTCGCTGATATTTTTCTCGAGGAGCTTCCCAAGGGACTCCCACCCATGCGGGATATTCAGCATGCTATCGACTTGATTCTGGGCTCCTCATTGCCCAATCTTTCTCATTATCGCATGAGTCCCACACAACATGCCGAGCTAAAGCGGCAGGTCGATGAGCTGATGCAGAGAGGGTCTGTTCGGGACAGCATGAGTCCGTGTGTTGTTCCCGCATTACTCGCCCTAAAGAAGATGGCACGTGGAGAATGTGCATTGATAGCCGTGCCATCAACAAAATCACTGTGAAGTATATATTCTCTATTCCCCGCCTAGATGATATGCTAGACATGATGGCCGGTGCCACTATCTTATCGAAGATCGATCTTAAGAGTGGCTACCACCAGGTGAGGATTAGGCCAGGTGATGAGTGGAAGACCACATTTAAGACCAAGGATGGTGTATATGAGTGGTTGGTTATGCCCTTTGGGTTGACCAATGCCCCTAGCACCTTCATGCGACTCATGACTCAGGTCCTTCGACCATTCATTGGAGTCTTTGTCGTTGTGTATTTTGATGATATCCTTATATATAGTCGCACTAAAGGGGACCACTTGGACCATCTATGACAGGTCTGTCTTCTTTTAAGGCAAGAGCAATTGTTTGCGAACCCACAGAAGTGTGCCTTCATGACACCTCAGCTTACCTTCTTGGGTTTTATTGTGTCTAGTACTGGCATCTTCGCTGAAACGGAGAAGGTTCGAGCCATTGTTGAGTAGTCGGAACCCCGTACGGTTCATGATGTCTGCAGCTTCCATGGCCTAGCGACGTTCTATCGTCATTTCATTCACGGATTTAGCTCCGTTACTGCCCCGATCACGGACTGTATTCGGAAGGGCACGTTTGTATGGACGAAGGCCGCTGCTGCTACCTTCAAGGACATCAAGGAGCGCATGACCCAGACACCGATCCATCGATTGCCAGATTTCTTGAAGGTGTTTGAGGTCTCATGTGATACATCGGGTGTGGGGATTGGAGGAGTGTTGAGTCAGGAGACCCACCCGGTTGCATATTTTAGTGAGAAGCTGAATGACGTAAAACTGCGATACTCCACTTATGATAAAGAATTCTATGCAGTTGTTCAGGCTCTTAGGCATTGGAGGCACTATCTTTTACATTAGGAGTTTGTCTTGTACTCCGATCATGAGGCTTTGAGGTTCCTCCATTCCAAAAAGAAGCTTAATGCGCGTCACAGCAGATGGGTTGAGTATCTCCAACAGTATACATTTATGCTTAAACATAAGACTGGAGTGGAAAAAAAGGTGGCTGATGCCTTGAGTCGGCGTGCATGTCTGCTGACTACCATGAGTGCCGAGGTCATAGGGTTAGAGAAGATAAGTGAGGCCTATGTTGACTATCCTGATTTCGATTAGATTTATACCACTCTCCAGGAGATACCAAATCATTTGTATTGAAACATGGTGAGAAAGCATGCTGGTTTGATTACCATCGGCGGTTGCTACCAAGTGACCATCCTTGGCGAAGGCAAAAAGACTCGTTTAAAAAAATACAGTTGAAATGGATGAAGCAGACTTGCAAAGGGTGTCGGGTCGACATATGGCGACACGGGTGCAAAATTTACCGGATGTAGTACAATTGTTTAGTAGCACACGCCAACTCTCTGGCTTTGGAAAGGATCACAACTGGAACAAGAAAATTATTTTCTAGGAATTGTCTTATTGGTCAACTCTTCTTGTACGACACAATCTGGATGTTACGTATACCGAGAAGAATTTTTTTGATAATGTGTTCAATAAGATCATGAATGTTAAAGGCAAAAAAAAGGACAACGCCAAAGTGCGTATGGACTGAAAAGATGCTTTGTAAACGTCCAGAACTGGAATTACAAAATGTAAATGGAAAAACTGTGCAGCCTAAAGCAACTTACGTGCTTAATGGTACACAGATCAAGGAAGTGTGCCAGTGGTTGAAACAGTTGAGATTCCCAGATGGATATGCATCCAACATAGCCCGTTGTGTGAATGTTAATGAGGGGAAAATATATGGTCTAAAAAGTCACGACTATCATGTGCTCTGGGAGAGGCTAGTGCCCATTGCATTTCATGATTTGTTGCCAAAGCCTATATGGGGAGCACTGACCGAGCTGAGTCAGTTTTTCAAGATTTTATGTGCATCAGAACTCAGACTGAGGGATGTACAAACTATCGAAAAAAATGTGGTCACAGCCATTTGCAAGCTCGAGAAGATATTTCCTCCGGCATTCTTTGATTCGATGGAGCACCTGGTCGTCCATTTGCCATATGAGGCTATTATCGGAGGCCCAGTACAATTTCGATGGATGTATCCATTTGAGAGGTATGTTAGAATTTTTGTTAAGTTACATGTCGTCCATGGTTGGTACATTTCATTGCCATCTAACTTGTTCTTGTAGGTGCATGCATGAATTAAAAATGAAAGTTCGCAACAAGGCGAAGGTGGAGGGTTCGATTACTGAGACATATATTCTTGAAGAAATATCAAACTTCTGTTCCATGTACTTTGAGCCAGAGATTCTAACTTATCATACTCGAGCTCCACATAATGATGATGGGGGACTTGATGATTCATCCAATTGGCTCTCTATATTTAAGCATCCTGAACGTGCGTTCAGACGTTGATCGACGCACACGCTCGAAGATAGAGAGTTGTATGCCGTTGAGATATATATTCTTCTAAATTGTATCGAGATTGAACCTTATGTTGAGTAAGTTCTTAACTCACATTTCCAGCGATGTCCATAAGTTGTTCATTCTTGTTCTGTAGTTCATTTAAAGTAGTAGTGTATTTATATTATAGACAATTTGATTCAGAATTAGGACAAAAATGTCCAAATATCCAGGATGTGTAGATTGAAAAAGAACGCGAGAAGTTTTTTGCCAAATGGCTGAGACATCGGGTTAGTGTCGACCGTTGAATATATATGTTTGTATTTATGTATGTTGAGGAGATTGAACCTTATTATAACTAATCAGAATTTACATATAGGTTGAACAAGGTCTCATTATTGATCAAAGAGTACAACAGATAAGTTATGGCCCCTCAACGATTGCACGTGCCTATCCAAGATATATTGTGAATGGATACAGATTTCATACGAGGGATTATGGACGAAGTAAGTCTACGATGAACAGTGGCGTATCTGTTAAGGGAAGTTTATACAATGAAGTGGAATTGGACTACTACGGTCTTCTTGACGAAGTCTTAGAACTTCAGTATTTGGGACGAGACAATCACGTATACATATTTAAGTGTCATTGGTTTGATCCTAATTCTGTCCGACATGACACAACTTATGGGATTGTCGATGTCAAACATAGGTCTAAACTTAATACCTATGAACTGTTCATTTTAGCCGCACAAGCCCAGCAAGTGTATTATTCAAGCTACCCATCATCCAAGAATAAAGATTGGTGGGCAGTTTACAGGGTTAAATCAAAACTCTTTCCCACTTATGAGTTAAATATGAGTGAAAACCCCTCAGAAGTTGCCAGTGTTGAATATTTTCAATCAGACGAAGTTGGTGTTGTCGGTCGCATGCATATTAATCTGGACGAATCTGATGAGCCACTATCATTACGTAACAGAGAAGAAGTGGAAGAAGTCGATCCGACGGAGCTAAATGTTGATGTTAGAGGGGAGGAGGAATCGGATGAAGAGGAAGAGTTCGAATCTGATGAGGCTACTATGTATGATGAAAATGATGATGAGTACGATATATCATCAACATGATCGAGAGAGGCACATTTTGATAATTCTGTAAGATAACTGTTCATTTTTGCATAATTTTTAATAACATTGGTCTAGCCGTATCTAATTGAGCATTAATATGTATTAATTGTTTTGTTAGTAATAAAGAAATGGTCCGAGGAGGTCGTACTAGGAGTGGGAGGAGACAAGGCAGTGATAGGGGCTCTACTCTCTCCTCTTTGGCGTCTTCTTCGGGTACATGTATATCTATTAAAATATTTCGCTATATAAATTTTATAATCATTTACTAGCTTCAAAGAATGTTCTTATAGGTCCAAGTGTCGGCTCACGACCACCTGTTGTACAGACGCCATCCCCACCACCTCCCGCTACAGGTATGTATGTTTTAATTTTCAGCAAAATATTCATTTTACTTATGTTTATTAATTCTTACAGGTCCCAATACCCTCCCAGTTGTTTTACAGACGCCATCCCCACCACCTCCCGCTACAGGTATGTATGTTTTAATTTTCAGCAAAATATTCAATTTTCTTATGTTTATTAATTCTTACAGGTCCCAATAACCGCCCACCTGTTGTACAGATGCCATCCCCACCAGCTCCCGCTACAGGTATGTATGTTTTAATTTTGAGCAGAATATTTTATTTTTTTTAGAAAGCCCTACTATAATTCATAACCATATTTGATTTTCAGAAAAATATATGTCTGGTATGATTTTAATAAAGCTTCTAATATGATTTGTGAATTCATGTCTGTCTACCTTGAAATAAATCTACTGATCTGACTGAAATTGGCTCATGATTTGTCTGTCTGAAAATCCAAGTTTGAACAATTTCTCTGAATTGCCTTATTATTTTCAATTCACTGAACTAAATAAATTACCTGATATGGTTAAGAATGATTTTATGATTGACTGTTCCTTGCTTCTGAATAAAGATTCAGACCTTGTCTTGTGAATACTTGATTGACATCATACATTTGTTATCTTGATTTCAGAGGTATATCAAATGATATGAGATGGAAGGACAAATTCTGTTTGTCTGAAAGTCCATATCATGTGTTGAGGATTAACCTTCACCTAGTACCCTGAATCAATCGGTTGTCTCAGTACTACATTTCATCTCATATCACATTATTGTGTCTAGAGTCTCATTTCTGATTGGACTTCACTACATGTCATGCATAATCGCATCTGAATTTCTGTACAATCATGCATGTAGGATAGGTGATTGCACTGCATTCTACTTCATGATAGTATGTCTAGAAATGCATGCATAACTAAAGATGCATATGGACAGGGGGAGCTTTCTAAGAATAAGAGAATTTCTATGCATGCTGCAAAGTGTCAGGGGGAGTATTGAGCATGTCTATCTGTCTGTCACTCAGATCGCTTCCACTCCAACCCCTTTGGAGTTTAGACTTTATTTTTCTCTCATACAACTTGCTGGTTCTGATACAAAAATTGTGAGCTCTCATATCATCATTCCATAACTTGAGTTCTGACATAATGGCAGTCTGATAACACGTTCAAAATGCAGTTAAAATCACCCGCCAGAAGCTAGGGGCCATTGATTTGAGAATGCACATTTTTTAAAGCTACCCACAGATTGTGTCTCTCAGTTACTGAGCACTAAGCATACACAAAAGAATAGTAGAAGGAAGGCATTATTGAGTTTGTTTGAATAAGAGAAATATGCTGCTCATCCTGACATAACACAGAGAAATCCAATGATCCTTTCCAAAAAACCCAAATATGGGCCATATAATCATTTATATCATTTTACCTATGTTTATTAATTCTTACAGGTCCCAGTGACCTCCCATATGTTGTTTTACATATGCCATCCCCACCAGCTCCCGCTACAGGTATGTATGATTTAATTTTCAGCAAAATATTCATTTTACTTATGTTTATTAATTCTTACATGTCCCAGTGCCATCCCACCTGTTGTATAAACGCCACCCCCACCACCTCCCGCCGTAGGTATGTATGTTTCAATTTTCTGCAATATATTCGTTTTACTTATATTTATTAATTCTTACAGTTCCCAGTATTTTCCTAATTATGTATATTTTAATTTTTAGCAAAATATTCATTTTACTTATGATATTTAATTCTTATAGTTCACAGTCCCCTCCCACTTATACAGGGCAAACCCCCACCCTTTAGCCACTTGACGATGCCAGCAGTCGTCACGAGGGAGGCACGGCCCACGATGGACGTCGCCCATGCTGGATCTCCGGGTAAATTTATATGTTTATTACTATAGCAACCCTGATAAAAACAAGATTTTTTAAATAAATTAAAGTAAAATAAAAGATAAGTAAATAGATGACAAAGAGTCTAAATGGGTAAATCATTAATCAAGAAGAAATAACGCCTTTTATCAAGGCGCTGATTCAAAAGGAAACGCCTCTGGATAAGGCGTTAATTTAAAAGGGACGCCTAGACAATAGGGCGTCAAATTTCAAACGACGGGAAAATAAAACTAAGAAAAGGAAATGAAACGCCCTCTACCTGGGCACGTTTTACATAAGTAACGACGCTCGCCCAGGCATCAATTTAAATTTGACGCCCTCACTTAAGACGTTAATTCAGTTCGAGTTTCGTTCGACCCAGGAGTTTATCCAGGGCAAGTTCTGGATAACTACGTCGAAGGTGGAATACGGTAAGGACTCTATCATGGAAGTATTACTTCCAATACAACTCTAACCGTATTAGGATCCCCAAAATCCTATAAATATACTCCCTAATCAAGCCCTGATCGCTATTTTGGCGTTCGTCTGCTGCTGCCGTATACGAAGAACAGGTAGTGTTCTTCTTTTCCTTCAGTCACGGTTTAAGGAAGATAATGATCGTTCGTCTTTCCTTCTTCCTCTGCAGGTTGCCTGCAACGTGAAGAAACTCTCATATAGTTGAAGGACGAGAAGTTCTTCATCTTGTTTTCTTCTTCCGGCGATCAGGAAACTCTGTTGCAAACAGAGTATCATCTCTTCACATCTTTTACGTATCTTCCTCTAAACCAGGTAGGTTTTCTCAAGAACGTAGCCCAAACCAACTCCAGTTGCTAGTAATACTTTCTGTCATACATGCATATAGTTTGATTATGGTTTCATATGTTTTTCCATGAAATTTTAAAAAGAAACGCCCTTGACAAGGACGCTAATTTAAATAAGCGACCCACACTAGGGCGCTAATTATTATTTTGACGCCATGCCCATAAGTCGTCAATTACATGTAATTAACAAATACCCACATATAAAATTTAATATCTATGTAACTATGAACCTAATATATTGCATGAGTATACCTGTGCAATCCTGCTATTTTTACTGTCATGATCATGTACCCTCTTTCCTGAAATTTTATAAAAATTGGTAAATTCTTGAATTCACGACCTTGTCTAGGTCGTCTCTTATTGAACTGACGCCCCAGACCAGGGCGCTAGTTGACAAGTAACGCCCCTGTCCAGGGCGCGTTTTTGTTAAAATTCCAGAATATTGATTTCCTGCAGAATAGAAATATTGAAGGGACGGCTAATGTATACGTCGTCAAATTGTGAATAAACGCCCTTGAGTAAGGCGTTAATTGGATAATTAATGACTTAGCGTAAGTCGCTATTTTCTGTATTACTGTTTTGTACTGGTTACTGTCAACCGAAGGGTTTTATATATATCTATATCTCTATATCGGCACTATATCTCCACTCCGTGAGTGTAGTCCCACGTTTCTACGACGATTTATCGCATTACCCTCTCAATTCTCATTGACATACAAGCTCTCCATTGGACATTCCGTTCCTTTGGACTAGCGAGTTAGTCATAGAGACCTCCGTAAGTCTCCTCGCAGCCTTGGATTCCCTCAAGGCCGACTGAGCTGGTTGTACCATAAAAACTCATTACACTATGTTACCATGTCACTCTATAGAAACATGGTATACCGGCCCTCATGTTATGCAAAGTGTGTATCATGAGAATTCTCTTAATGGGATGAGGTTATCATGCCATTTGATGCTGTTCTTGTAAACCCCAATTCTATATCAACATTGTCATGATGTTCTTGTAAACCCCAACTCTATATCAACATTGTTATGCTGTTCTTGTAAACCCCAATTCTATATTCAACATGATGTTCTTGTGGACCTCAATTCTATATTAAGAATGAGGACGTCTTACCATTGATGTACTGTTCATGTGGACCTCAATTCTATATAAAGAGTGTCCATACTTGTTTGTCATGGTACCCAAGCTAGGGGAACCAATTCCACCTAATTTTATCTATAATCGTGATTGTACCGTTATTATCGTCATTCTATGTCAAGTGTCATATTTTTGGACTCTATTCTATCCAAGTTTATCCTACGTATCTACAAGATTTATTCTTGAAATTCCATATTGGCTATACACAAAAGTGGATGTTAAAATACATGATTAATGCCTGCGCATATAGGGCCCGATCTGGTCCTGGGAGGAGCACCCGAAAGTACTTGTGCCCATGGGAGTTGATTGATCACGGTATTGGCATTATACCGAAGTGCATGACTAACTTGATTGAACATTCCACAAATCTTGTACTTGTACTTGACTTGATATTACATGACTTGCATGGCCCGAGAAAGGGTAATTGCATACTTGCTTGACTTGAAACAAAATAGTCAAATTCCAACATAACATGATAAGTTTACTTGCTTGAATATCTTGATATCTGTTGATATAAGTTCTTGAAAGTTCATGACTAGTTCTTCTTGCCATCTTATTGTTATACACTCTCTCTATCTTGTCGTTTTATGCGAGCATGCATAGCTATAGTGCATTCATGCAAGATGTAATTACTTAAACCCATTGCTAGTTCTTGAGATATAATTTCCTACTGAGCGTTCACTCACTCAGTGTTTCCCTACGTTTCAGGTAAGTCCGACGATGAGGGAACTCAATCTGAAGGGGATAGTCAAGAGTGAAAGAGTTAGAGCTACTCAAGCATCCATTTTGTCCTGTCTTTTCTCTATTTTTGTTGAGTCAAGTGTTGTATTTTATTTTATTGAGTCTAGTATTTGCAAGGGTTTGTAATAGATATATTCTTATTAAAGGAATTAATGGATTGGGTTATCTTTACTTTTACGCATCTCTGATTTTGGTGTCGAATACACTAATCCTCTGATTGACATGATTGATATAAACTCGTCACGCGTCTCCGGGTATCTTCCGCTCTCGGGGCGTGACAGTTTTTGTGGTATCAGAGCCTAGGGTATTCAATTCCTAGGAAAACCCAAGTCCAAGGATAGGTTTAACCTTTAACCGGTGAGATTGGGTAGAACCAAGGGTTGAGTGAACATAAAAACTTAAAAGCCCTTAACGCGAGTATATACTAATATAGTTATTGTAATTGTAGGATAATGGCTGTCGAACGTGCTCAGTGGCGCAACATGCAGCGTACACTCCAAGGCATGACCCAAGTGCTGCAACAAGTAGCACAGGGAGGTGCACAACGAGCCGGAAGTCTCCACCAAGTCTTCAAGAACATGAACCCTCCCAAATTCATGGGTTCTACTGATCCGGATGACGCAGAGCACTGGATCAGGGAGACGGAGCGTATATTCCGTGTTATGCAATGCACGGATCAAGATAAAGTCTTATTAGCTACTTTCCAACTAGAAAGGGATGCCTGATGCTGGTGGGAGTCACTCGAAGCTACTATAAATCAAGACCAAATTACTTGGGAAGAATTTGTTGAACATTTCAACAATAAATATTTTTCAGACCGAGTCCAAGAAAAGAAAGCTACCGAATTTGCCGCACTCAAGCAACGGTTATTATCGGTGGCGGAGTACGAGGCACAATTCTCTAGATTGTCTCGATATGCTAAGCACTTAGTTAGCACCGAGAAGATGAAAGCTAGGAGGTTCCTTAATGGGCTCAGGCCCCAATATATCACCCAGCTGGCACCAATGGATCTTCAGGTCTACTCAGAGATAGTACGCCAAGCTCAATTGTTAGAAGATGCCACGGAGCTATCAGATAGAATCCGTGGGAAGGATAAGAAGGAACAAGTTACAAGTTCGGGTTCCTTTAAACCCAACTTCAAGAAGAGGCCTAGTACTGGAGGTACTTCTTCTCAAGACCAAAAATTTAAGAAGACCAAGCCCTTCTCTATCACTACTACACCTTCGAATATAATATGCAAGCATTGTGACAAGGCTGGTCATAAAGCCGAAGAGTGCTGGAGGAAACTTGGAGCATGTCTCCGTTGTGGGAGCCGTGAGCATCGGATTCCCGATTGCCCATTACTTAATGATCAAACCGGTGACGGAAAGCGCCCAGTAACCCAGAATGCTCGTCTTCACGCAATTAAGGAGACAGAACAACAAGAAGAAGGCGGACTAGTAGAAGGTACACTGAAAGTTTGTTCCAAGAATGCACATGTCTTATTTGATACGGGTGCATCACATTCTTTTATTTCCAAGAAGTTTGCTAACCCACTACCTATGGAACCGGAATGGATGAAAATAATTTTATCTACTCCTCTCGGAAATGAAACCGATATTACTCACCATTATCAAAACTGGGAAGTCTTGGTAAAAGGAAGAAATCTTCCTATCGATCTCATATGTTTAGATCTAAAGGAGTATGATGTCGTACTGGGAGCGGATTGGTTATCCAAATACCAGGCAACAGTCGATTGCCATAACAGCAAAGTTACCCTCAGAAATTTTCTAGAACTAGTCTATTCTAGCCCCAAGAGTCGGAGCGAGTCACCTCTTATTTCGGCTCTCCGAGCTAGCAAGCTAATAAAGAAAGGATGTGTATCTTTCCTTGCATTTGTCACGATTAAGGAGAATAAGGAAACTAAGATAGAAGATATCCCAGTTGTGCAAGAATTTCCAGATGTGTTTCCGGAAGATCTGCCTGGATTACCCCCACAAAGAAAAGTGGCCTTCACCATCGACTTAGTCCCTGGTGCTGGTCCAGTTTCTAAGGCACCTTATAGAATGTCCCCTGCCGAACTCAAGGAGTTAAAGGAGCAATTGATGGAACTTCTTAAGAAAGGATTCATTAGATCGAGTACTTCCCCGTGGGGAGCGCCTGTATTATTTGTAAAGAAGAAGGATGGATCCATGAGACTATGCATCGACTATCGACAGTTGAATCATCTCACTATCAAGAACAAGTATCCACTGCCGAGAATCGATGAGTTATTTGATCAAATATCTGGATCCAAGTACTTTTCCAAGATTGATCTCAGGTCAGGATATCACCAACTAAGGATCAAGGATGATGACATTCATAAGACTGCATTCAGAAGCAGGTATGGCCATTATGAGTTTGTTGTTATGCCTTTTTGGACTAACGAATGCCCCTGCTGCCTTTATGCAGTTAATGAATAGTATATTCAGGCCTTATTTGGATCAATTCGTGGTGGTCTTTATTGATGATATATTAATTTATTCCAAGACTAAGGAAGAGCATGAGGAGCAATTGAGGATTGCGTTACAAATATTGAGGACAAACCAATTATATGCAAAACTCAGCAAGTGTGAATTCTGGCTTGAGGAAGTGACTTTTCTCGGACATATTATATCAAAGGATGGCTTATCAGTAGATCCATCAAAAGTTGAAGCTGTAAGAAATTGGGAAAGACCGACCAACGCTAGCGAGATCCGAAGTTTCTTAGGTCTTGCTGGCTATTACAGGCAATTCATCAAAGATTTCTCTAAGATCGCCGTGCCACTTACGAGGTTAACTCGCAAGGAGATCCGTTATGAATGGAGTGAGGAATGTGAAAGAAGCTTCCAAACTCTCAAGGATCATCTTACTACAGCTCCTGTCTTAGCTTTACCAGTGGAAGGAGAGAAATTCGAGGTATACACTGATGCTTCTGGCATTGGCCTCGGATGTGTTCTAATGCAACAAGGAAAGGTTATAGCTTACTCTTCTCGTCAATTAAAGAAGCATGAAGAGAACTACCCCGTCCAGGACTTAGAATTAGCCGCGGTAGTATTTGCACTAAAGATCTGGAGACATTATCTATATGGAGTGCAGTTTACTGTATACTCCGATCACAAGAGTCTCAAGTATCTTTTCTCTCAAAAGGAACTAAATATGAGGCAAAGGCGTTGGCTAGAATATCTCAAGGACTTCGACTTCAATATACAATATCATCCCGGAAAGGGTAACCATGTAGCAGATGCCCTTAGTCGAAAGCCGAGAGCACTGTTAGCCAATTGTATGATTCAAGAATGGAAATTACTGAAGCAATTCTCCGAACTCAATATAAGCATAGACACAGACTTTCAATGTCTCACATTATCTCTTATAAGCATTCGTCCAGACCTATTAACTGAAACACAAGCACTTCAGGATGATGACCCAATATTAGTAGAAATCAAGGGCAGATTGGAAGGACAATCTGATTTCCAAATAACTTGTGAAGGAAGATTAGTGTTCAGGAATAGAACTTGCATACCGGATTGTCCCGAGTTAAAGAAGAAGATCTTAGATGAAGCTCATAGATCAAGGTACACAATTCATCCAGGATCAACCAAAATGTACCAAGATGTGAAGAGGAATTTTTGGTGGCCCAACATGAAAAGGGAAATAGCAGACTATGTATCATGCTGTCTCACTTGCCAAAAGGTCAAGCCGGAACACCAAAAGCCTACTGGAAAATTACATCCTCTAGATATTCCCAAATGGAAGTGGGAGAATATTAGTATGGATTTCATCATGGGTCTATCTAAATCAAAAGGAGGACATGATGGAATATGGGTTATTATTGACCGATTGACTAAATCGGCGCATTTCTTGCCAATAAAGAGCCGATGGTCAGTTGACGTTTTGGCTGCATTATACATCAAGGAAATAGTCAGATTACATGGTATTCATGTTTCAATCGTGTCTGACAGAGATCCCCGTTTTACTTCTCATTTTTGGAAAGGACTACAACATTCGTTGGGAACAAGGCTTAACTTTAGTACATCTTTTCATCCTCAAACGGATGGTCAGACCGAGAGAACTAACCAGGTGGTTGAAGATATGCTCAGAGCTTGCATCATTGATTTCGCTGGAAGCTGGCATGATCACTTGTCGTTGGTGGAATTTGCATACAATAATAGCTACCTGGCAAGTATACAAATGGCACCTTTCGAAGCCTTATACGGAAGGAGTTGCCGATCACCCTTATACTGGGACGGAGTTGGAGAAAAATAACTATTAGGTCCAGACATGGTAAGGGATACCACTGAGAAGATACAATTGATTAGAGAAAGACTGCAAGTTGCTCAGTCTAGGCAAAAGGCTTATGCCGACACGAGAAGGAGAGATCTTGAATTCCAAGTTGGAGACCATGTATTTCTCAAGATATCGCCTGGACGTGGCATACAGAGATTTGGTGTTAAGGGTAAGCTTACACCAAGATTCATCGGACCCTTTGAGATATTGGAACGAGTTGGCGAGGTTGCTTATCGCATCGCATTGCCTCCTCAACTGTCCGATGTACATAATGTATTCCACATATCTATGTTGAAGAAGTATGTGCACGATCCATCACATATTATTGAACATGGAGACTTAGTTATCCAGAAGGATCTCACATATGAACAGGAGCCCATAAGGATACTAGATCGTGAAGTCCGTACTCTAAGGAATAAGGTTATTCCCATGATAAAAGTACAATGGAATAAGAGTTCCGATCATGAAGCTACATGGGAGACCGAGGAATCCATGAGGAAGCGATTTCCAGAATTATTTTAAGGTATATACTCTATACTCTCCACACACACATATATATATACTATTGAATTTGGAGACCAAATTCCTTTAAGTGGGGGAGGGTGTAGCAACCCTAATAAAAATAAGATTTTTTAATTAAATTAAATTAAAATAAAAGATAAGTAAATAGATGACAAAGAGTCTAAATGGGTAAATCATTAATCAAGAAGAAATAACGCCTTTTATCAAGGCGCTGATTCAAAAGGAAACGCCTCTGGATAAGGCGTTAATTTAAAAGGGACGCCTAGACAATAGGGCGTCAAATTTCAAACGACGGGAAAATAAAACTAAGGAAAGGAAATGAAACGCCCTCTACCTGGGCGCGTTTTACATAAGTAACGACGCTCGCCCAGGCGTCAATTTAAATTCGACGCCCTCACTTAAGACGTTAATTCAGTTCGAGTTTCGTTCGACCCAGGAGTTTATCTAGGGCAAGTTCTGGATAACTACGTCGAAGGTGGAATACGGTAAGGACTCTATCATGGAAGTATTACTTCCAATACAACTCTAACCCTATTAGGATCCCCAAAATCCTATAAATATACTCCCTAATCAAGCCCTGATCGCTATTTTGGGGTTCGTCTGCTGCTGCCGTATACGAAGAACAGGTAGTGTTCTTCTTTTCCTTCAGTCACGGTTTAAGGAAGATAATGATCGTTCGTCTTTCCTTCTTCCTCTGCAGGTTGCCTGCAACATGAAGAAACTCTCATATAGTTGAAGGACGAGAAGTTCTTCATCTTGTTTTCTTCTTCCGACGATCAGGAAACTCTGTTGCAAACAGAGTATCATCTCTTCACATCTTTTACGTATCTTCCTCTAAACCAGGTAGGTTTTCTCAAGAACGTAGCCCAAACCAACTCCAGTTGCTAGTAATACTTTCTGTCATACATGCATATAGTTTGATTATGGTTTCATATGTTTTTCCATGAAATTTTAAAAAGAAACGCCCTTGACAAGGACGCTAATTTAAATAAGCGACCCACACTAGGGCGCTAATTATTATTTTGACGCCATGCCCATAAGTCGTCAATTACATGTAATTAACAAATAACCACGTATAAAATTTAATATCTATGTAACTATGAACCTAATATATTGCATGAGTATACCTGTGCAATCCTGCTATTTTTCCTGTCATGATCATGTACCCTCTTTCCTGAAATTTTATAAAAATTGGTAAATTCTTGAATTCACGACCTTGTCTAGGTCGTCTATTATTGAACTGACGCCCCAGACCAGGGCGCTAGTTGACAAGTAACGCCCCTGTCCAGGGCGCGTTTTTGTTAAAATTCCAGAATATTGATTTCCTGCAGAATAGAAATATTGAAGGGATGGCTAATGTATACGTCGTCAAATTGTGAATAAACGCCCCTGAGTAAGGCGTTAATTGGATAATTAATGACTTAGCGTAAGTCGCTATTTTCTGTATTACTGTTTTGTACTGGTTACTGTCAACCGAAGGGTTTTATATATATCTATATTTCTATAACGACACTATATCTCCACTCCGTGAGTGTAGTCCCACGTTTCTACGACGATTTATCGCATTACCCTCTCAATTCTCATTGACATACAAGCTCTCCATTAGACATTCCATTCCTTTGGACTAGCGAGTTAGTCATAGAGACCTCCGTAAGTCTCCTCGCAGCCTTGGATTCCCTCAAGGCCGACTGAGCTGGTTGTACCATAAAAACCCATTACACTATTTTACCATGTCACTCTATAGAAACATGGTATACCGGCCCTCATGTTATGCAAAGTGTGTATCATGAGAATTCTCTTAATGGGATGAGGTTATCATGCCATTTGATGTTGTTCTTGTAAACCCCAATTCTATATCAACATTGTCATGATGTTCTTGTAAACCCCAACTCTATATCAACATTGTTATGCTGTTCTTGTAAACCCCAATTCTATATTCAACATGATGTTCTTGTGGACCTCAATTCTATATTAAGAATGAGGACGTCTTGCCATTGATGTGCTGTTCATGTGGACCTCAATTCTATATAAAGAGTGTACATACTTGTTTGTCATGGTACCCAAGCTAGGGGAACCAATTCCACCTAGTTTTATCGATAATCGTGATTGTACCGTTATTATCGTCATTCTATGTCAAGTGTCATATTTTTGGACTCTATTCTATCCAAGTTTATCCTACGTATCTACAAGCTTTATTCTTAAAATTCCATATTGGCTATACACAAAAGTGGATGTTAAAATACATGATTAATGTATGCGCATATAGGGCCCGATCTGGTCCTGGGAGGAGCACCCGAAAGTACTTGTGCCCATGGGAGTTGATTGATCACGGTATTGGCATTATACCGAAGTGCATGACTAGCTTGATTGAACATTCCACAAATCTTGTACTTGTACTTGACTTGATATTACATGACTTGCATGGCTCGAGAAAGGGTAATTGCATACTTGCTTGACTTGAAACAAAATAGCCAAATTCCAACATAACATGATAAGTTTACTTGCTTGAATATCTTGATATCTGTTGATATAAGTTCTTGAAAGTTCATGACTAGTTCTTCTTGCCATCTTATTGTTATACACTCTCTCTATCTTGTCATTTTATGCGAGCATGCATAGCTATAGTGCATTCATGCAAGATGTAATTACTTAAACCCATTGCTAGTTCTTGAGATATAATTTCCTACTGAGCGTTCGCTCACTCAGTGTTTCCCTACGTTTCAGGTAAGTCTGATGATGAGGGAACTCAATCTGAAGGGGATAGTCAAGAGTGAAAGAGTTAGAGCTACTCAAGCATCCATTTAGTCATGTCTTTTCTCTATTTTTGTTGAGTCAAGCGTTGTATTTTATTTTATTGAGTCTAGTATTTGCAAGGGTTTGTAATAGATATATTCTTATTAAAGGAATTAATGGATTGGGTTATCTTTACTTTTGCGCATCTCTGATTTTGGTGTCGAATACACTAATCCTCTGATTGACATGATTGATATAAACTCGTCACGCGTCTCCGGGTATCTTCCGCTCTCGGGGCGTGACAATTACATTCATTATTTTGCCTTCAACTGTGTAATATGAATATTTTGACATTTGCAATTGCAGTAAGAAATTTGAACCCTACGAGGCTATCCACCATTCCAACTCTCTAGTAATGGCACATGTGCCCGGCCCAGTAACGTCTTTCAAAGAATTTATAGTGGAAGTCCGTGACAACTTATGGGACATGTTCTCAGTACGTAATTACATCATTTTATTCAAGTATTTTCCAAACTCAATTCCCAACAGTATACTAAGTGTGAAACTTTATTTATTTACAGCGGACTTATCAATTCACGTGTGGACATGACGCGACGAGATGTCGGAGGGCCTGGGAGAAGACTATGAAGGATACTTTCCGAAGGAAAGTACATGAGTCCCGATGCCCACGCTAAAAATAAGGCTAGTGGGAGTGAAGACCGACAGCTGTGGAAGGAGGATTGGGAGATAGCATGTGACAAATTTGCCGATCCCAGCTGGATAGAAGAGTCCCAAAAAGCCAAAGCAAACAGGGCGTCAAAACCGGGTGCAAATTTGCATACGAGTGGGTGCATCTCTTTCGCGGCTCATAAACAAAAAATGGTAAGTAATGTTTCAATTTATCTTCTTACATTTTGTTAATATATATGACATTTTTTTACTATGAATTGCATAACAGGCTGTGGAGCTTAATCGAGCTCCGTCATTCCTCGAGGTGTTCGATAGAACACACAAAAAGAAGGGGATAGATCAATTTGTGAGTGAGAGAGCTCACTTAGTAGCGCTAAGTTTATCTACATATGCAACTTCTACCGTTCATTAAAATCGGATTGATTCATATGAAATTGACTAGTCAAGCTATTCAATTTGTAGGAAACATATAGCAGAGCTGTGACAGAGAAGTACGGGGAGGGAGACACGTAGCAGTCGGAGTTCGATCCGGCAGAATGGGTGGCAACAACTGGCGTACCGAAGAAAGGCCCGCTATATGGTTTTGGGGAGAGCCTGGACTCTAGTGCGGTGATATCATCGTGTGCGAGTTTAGGCTCTTCCCAAACCAGTAGCAGTGCATTCAGTATACCTCCACCTGCCCCAGTTCCCAAGCCAGCGACGTCATCAACATCGTCCGATCGTAGATTGCAGCAGCAGATGTTGCGGCAGATCCGAGAGGAGATATCTAGCTAGCAGGCAACCATGTTGCAGGCAATCAGTGGCCTCTTCTCCCAGGCGGGAATTATCCGTCATGGATCCACCACCACCACGGCACAGGCCCATCAGGTTTGTGTTTATTATGTTTTTATTTTGACATAATTACTCAATTATATTCATAATTAATTTAAAAACTAAGTTAGTTTTCAAAAGTAACCTAGTTTAGAAGAATTTGGAAAATTCAGGGTTCAGGGGTCCAAAATGTAAAATACTGGCCTGATCGGTGTGCCGATCGTTCCAACACGACTTGCGAGGTAGACGTGAGTTGTGAGAGTTGAGTCAGCTGACGGATTACAAATCGGATATCAACTTTGACCCTGACGCTCAAATAACTCAATTCAAAACTAAGTGTGTTTTCAAAACTAACTTAGTTTAGAAGAATTCATTTAATTCGGGGGTTTTGGGATCTAAAATCTAAAATACCTATCTGATCGGCGTATCGATGGTTCCAACAGGACCTGGGAGATGAAAGTGACTTGTCAGAATTGACGGAATCCAAATCGGATATCTGGCTAAAATCTGAAATACAGGTCTGATCGACGTGCCGATCATTCCAACAAGACCTGAGAGATGAAAGTGACTTGTGAGAACTTACGAAATCCAAATCGGATATCTGGTTTGGACCCGACGCTCAAAAGTGCATTTTGAACGTATACACTTAGTTTAAAATTAAAGACGTTGGGTCCGAGGGTCTAAATTCTGAAATACCGATCTGATCGGCGTGCCGATTGTTCTAACAGGACTTGCGAGATAAAAGAGACTTGTGAGAACTGGCGGAATCCAAATCGAATATCTAGTTTGGGGCTAAAAAGATGCTCAAAAGTGCATTTTGTAAATACACGTAGTTTAAAATTAAAGACATCGAGTCCAAGGGTGTAAAATCTGAAATACCGGTCTGATCGGTATGCCGATTATTCCAACAGGACCTGGGAGATAAAAGTGACTTGTGAGAACTGGCGAAATCCAAATCGGATACTCGGTTTGGCCCCAACGCTCAAAAGTGTATTTTATAAATACACTTAGTTTAAAATTAAAGACGTCGGGTCCGGGGCTCTAAAATCTGAAATACCAATCTGATCGGCATGTCGATCCTTCCAACAGGACCTGGGAGATGAAAGTGACTTGTCAGAAGTGACGGAATCTAAATCGGATGTCTGGTTTGGGGCCGACACTCAAAAGTGCATTTTGTAAATAAACTTAGTTTAAAATTAAAGAAGTCAGGGTCTGAGGGTCTAAAATCTAAAATACCGGTCTAATCAGCATGTCGATTATTCCAACAGGACCTGGAAGATAAAAGAGACTTGTGAGAACTGGCGGAATCCAAATTGAATATCTAGTTTGGGGCCGACACTCAAAAGTGCATTTTGTAAATACATAGTTTAAAATTAAAGACGTCGGGTCTGGGGGTCTACAATCTGAAATCCCAATCTGATTGATATGTCGATTGTTCCAACTAGACTTGGGAGATAAAAGTGACTTGTGAGAACTGGTGGAATCCAAATCGGATACCCGATTTGGCCCCAACGCTCAAAAGTGTATTTTGTAAATACACTTAGTTTAAAATTAAAGACGTCGGGTCTGGGGCTCTAAAATTTGACATACCGGCCGGATCGGCCTGTCGATCCTTCCAACAGGACCTGGGAGATGAAAGTGACTTGTCAGAACTGACGGAATCTAAATTGGATATCTGGTTTGGGGCCGACGCTCAAAAGTGCATTTTGTAAATACACTTAGTTTAAAATTAAAGAAGTCGGGGTCGAGGGGTCTAAAATCTGAAATACTGATCTGATCGGCTTGCCGATTGTTCTAACAAGACTTGGAAGATAAAAGAGACTTATGAGAACTGGCCGAATCCAAATCGAATATCTGGTTTGGGGCCGATGCTCAAAATTGCATTTTGTAAATACACCTACTTCAAAATTAAAGACGTCGGGTCCGGGGCTCTAAAATCTTAAATATCGGTCTGATCGGCGTGTCGATAGTTCCAATAGGACCTGGGAGATTAAAGTGATTTGTCAGAACTGACAGAATCCAAATCGGATACCCGGTTTGGCCCCAGCGCTTAAAAGTGTATTTTGTAAATACACTTAGTTTAAAATTAAAGACGTCTGGTCCGAGGCTCTAAAATCTGAAATACCGATCTGATCGGCGTGCCGATCATTTCATCAGGACCTGGGAGATGAAAGTGACTTGTCAGAACTGACGGAATCCAAATCGGATATCTGGTTTGGGGCCGACGCTCAAAAGTGCATTTTGTAAATACACTTAGTTTAAAATTAAAGAAGTCGGGGTGCGGGGGTCTAAATTATGAAATACCAGTCAGATCGGGGTGCCGATTGTTCCAACATGACCTGAGAGAAAAAAGTGACTTGTGAGAACTGACGGAATCAAAATCGGATATCCGGTTTGGGCCCAACGCTCAAAAGTGTAGTCTCTAAATGTAATTAATTTAAATTACTGATGACAACTACGTTAGTTGGGGTCTATAAAATCTATACAGTTATCGATTTGATAATGTTTGATTTCAATTTATCTAATGTAATAAAATATTTAATTTATCTTCGCACTAATTTTTTTATCTATGAATGAATGTTATTATTTTGTTAATGTAGGAGGATCCTTCTGTGGGTGGCGACAGAGGAGATGAGCAGGGCAGGGACGAGGATATGCACGATGTGGAGGATTATATTTGATCAGCATATTTTTTTATCTATGAATGTTGAGTTTCTTATTTATGTGTTTTGTTTTTAGTATATTAGTTTGAATTGTAACATGTTTTTTAAAATAATTTTGTATTTTTTAAAAAATTTAATGGAAGTAATTTCGGACAGATTTTCAGACGGATATGTCTGAAATTTCAGACGGTATTTCAGACGACACTTATTCGTCTGAACGTACTTGTGCATCTGCGTCTGAAATTTCAGACGGATTTCAGCCGCATACGTTTGAAATGAACATCTGAAATTTCAGACGGATATTGGAACGGTATTTGGGACGGATAATTTCAGACGGTATTTCACACGGAATAGTTTCTGTGTGAAATTTCAGACGGAATAAATTTCAGACGGTATTTCAAATGGAAAATTTTTCGTGTTAAATTTTAGATGGTATTTGTGACTGATATTAATCTATCCGAAAGTTGTATTTACAGACGGGATTTCACACGAAATATTTTCGTTTGAAATTTCAGACGAAATTTGTGACATATAATAAATCTGTTTGAAATTTGTAACCAAGAATATGAGATGGCCTTATTCCGTCCGAAATTCGTCTGAAATCTGTTACATAAGTGTCTTCCCACGAAATTTCAGACGGAAGGTGGCCGTCTGAAATCCTGCCTTTTCTGGTAGTGTTTTCTTTGATCACGTACCACTATATTACTGAATCAACCTTTCTAATCGGGTTCGAATTCAAGTTAAGAATCTAGAGTTCGGATCTTTAAACCTGTTAACGTATAACCATCTGCATTGACCTGATCTTGTATGGTTGACTTGTAGCATCGACCTCATCACTAAAACTTTGACTTTACAAATGAAAAAAAATGCTGCTGCATCGACCTTATTAATAAAACCAATGCTACAGCATCGACCTTACTAATAAAATCAATGTTGTTGCATTGACCTTCCTAATAAAATCAATGTTGTTGCATCAACCTCATAAGAGTAAAGGCTCCAGATGCATCAACCTGATAAGATGAAAACTTCAGCTGCATCGACCTGATCAAAGTGAATTTGCTTGCACGCATTGACCTATCTTTAATAACTGCTGCTTCGACTTTGTTGATTTCATCATAGTGACTTGGACTAAGAGAATTGAGGAAGCTTTCCGAAGCTTTGAAAAAAGTTGACGTTTAGTTGATCTATGAAGATTGTGTGCATCAACCTGATTTGGTCTGGAGGCCAGTTTTCTGCTAGATGTGTCGGTGCATCTCTTCTTCATTCTGCTGGTTGCGTCGATGCATCATACCAAATTTGCTCGAAGGTTTGTGGCTACATTGAGGTATCTGATAGATGCGCCGATGCATCTGTCTGACATTTCCTCATCATATCAACTTCTCCATGCTCTTTGAGATTCTTTCCTTGGATTATTTTGACTCATATTTTCTACAGGGATAGAGTTAGTGTCAGCACCAAGAAAAGCATATCATATTGATATCATCAAAACATAAAATTCAATAGGTTGTTGAAGTATGGACGCATCATCGTAACACCATGAGTTCTCATAGACATGGCTAGGGATAGTGGCTAATTCATGTTGCATTGATGCAGGTTGCTAGAGTATTGACCCATCATCGTAACACCATGATGTCTCATAGACAGGGGTAGGGATAGTGGCTTCGCCCTGAGCAGGGGGTTCTTGTGGAAGCAGTGGAAGAGGGAAACGAAGAAAACTTGGAGTGGGTACAACTCGAAGATCTTCAAAATCTTCATAATGTGCCATCTCCAATTCTTGATAATCATCAAGTTAAAATGGACGCCGTGGTGGAGGCGTGTTGATGAGTGGAGGTGGTGTATATTGACATGGAGGATTTTGTAGATGTGAATGCGGAGGCGGAGGGTCATGTGAATGAGTGTGATGAATGGGTGGCGGGCGTACGGCGTCCACTGGATCGTTAAAACTTGGAAGAACATCTTGCTCACTCATATTCTTAATGCCATGCTCATTTCTTCTCTCCTTCCAATCTTTCTCCATTTTAGTAATGTTATTCATGAAATCGTGAAGGGGATTGACTTGAGGAGGAGGAGGAGGCAGTCGCGGACTTGTGACCCTCTTTAATCATTCCTCCATTTGATCAATTTTGTCAATGAGAGCTTGTTGGAGGGGTGTGGCTTGTGAAGTAGAGAGTCGGCCTTGAGACCTTGGAGGGGTGGCTTGACATGGAGGGCTTGAAGGAGAAGAGGAGTGAGGCTTGCCCATAGAATGACCAGGTCAGACCAGGGTACGAGGGACAACCATATTTTGGGGCCGTGAGGGATGTTGAAATGAGGGTGGTGGTTGGCCCACGTGGTCCTTAAAAGGAGAAGCATGATGAGCACCTATGGCGCAAGGATGACCCTGGGGAGAAGGAGAAGTAGATCCCCTCTTAATGACAGCCTGGATGGCTTCAAGTTGTTGAGGGCTGAGGGAGTCGATGTGAGAAGCTAGGACATCCAAGGCATAGGGGACGCTAGTAGAGGGGGAAGCTCCCAAGGCAGTCGCCTGCACTTCGTGTGAGAACTCACGGATTTGATCATGGTCTAGAGTGTGGATATGACCATAGGACGTAGAAATAGGGTGAGACTCCTCATAGAAGTCGCGATGAGAGTGACGGACATGAGGGGTATGTGATGAATCAGAGCGACCATCCTCATGGTCATAAAAAGTGTAACGAGGCATGCTAGACACTTTACCAGAATGGAACATCATGATGAAATCAAACAATGTGCTCACAAATAATTTTATAGAGATTATCAAACAAATAGATGTTTACGTTCAATTTAGAGTTTCCTTGTATGAGTTAGGTGATTTTCAGAAAATTCACAAATTCACTCAACAAGGTAGGATCCTAGTTCTAGTTTTGATTTGACTTCGTGCCAACTAGGATTTCACACTCTCCCCACGTGTAGGTCAATTATCTTCGGGGAACTTCAGTGGTACAACCAGCCCAGTGAACGAAGAGGGAATCCTTCACTGTCGGGGACTTACAGAGGTCCCGATGGAGGAGATTCTAGTCCGTCGAGAGAAATTCCTGAAAGGAGAGTCCTTCCTTCACCGAGAGAGGGTAATTTCCTAGAAATGAAAAAAAGGGGGGGAGATGCTAATGCATGCAATGCTGCTATATAACATAGATACACAAAAGATATAAACAGAACAGGGAGAACATGAAATATGAAGAACAAAATAAGACTGAACAAATTTCACAAAAATGCAAAAAACACACCCACCAACCCAAACGCCTTTATAATAGCTCGTCCACTTACCAAGACGCCTCTAAACAAGGGATATGAGAGATAATTAGGTGATGCTGCTAAATACGTGTCTGTCCATAAGGACGGGTATAAAAATACGCGTCTTGGGTTGCAGACGCGTTCTTAGACAAAAAAGTGCTCTTCCAGGGACGACAGAAGGAAGAATAAAGAAGGACTTCAACAACTTCAACACATTCAAATATGGCAATCAACTAAAAAATGAATTACTTAGAACCCATTCCTTTTTCCGAAACAACGCAAACTTCTTAGGAAATCACAAGGGACTATGGGGGAGTGCACATGGTGCATGAGGGATTAAAAGAAAAGGTGATGCTTGGAGCACAACTGTAGCGTGCACATGCACAATAAGGAGGGGCACGTGCTGGTGCCAAAATGAGGGGCACACGTGGGTGCCGAAAACACATGGAGAGGCACACGTGGGTGCCAAAAACACACGGGTAACCAAAAGAAAACAAAAAGAAAGTCCCACTGTGATCGCCAAAAGATGTGAACGACGTCACGAGAAAGGAATAAAAACACACGACGCGGAAAAGATACCGCGCGGGAAGTTGCTCACGTGGGTTTTAACGAAAAGGAAATATGCGGAATTAAAATGGAATAAGGGACCGCTGCGGGAAATGAAGTATAAGAAATGGAACCGCTGCGGGAAGTTACTCTCCGCGGGTTTTAACGGGAATGGAAGTACAGGAAATGGGACCACTGCGGGAAGTTACTCTCCGCAGGTTTTAACAGGAATGAAAATAAAGAAAATGGAAGCGCTGCGGGAAGTTACTCTCAACGAGTTTTAACGAGAATGAAAATAAAAGAAATAGAAAATCACGCATGAGTGCGTGTGTGTTGATTGTGGGATTGACAGAGGTCAAAGACCCCAAAATGAAGAAGTATGTCATCGCGTTTATACCTCAGAAGCGGGAGGTTGTTGTGGATTCCTTCTTCCTCTTCCTTTGGCCGGCCGATAAAGAGGGTTTTCTTTAGGTACCCTTGCATGAAAATGAACAAACACAAAGTGGATTAGATCAAAAGTAGTGTAGTATCAATCCCTTGTGATGAAGACAATGAAATCATGAACAACTACACACCTGGTTGGTGTTGTTTAAACCCCTTTTGGATGCAAAGGGTGGAAAAATGATATGATGAATGAAGATATGTGCATGAGTTACACTTAGAGGATAATAACAAACAATGATAGATGATGCATGCAAGACAACAAGAATAACGAGAAAGAAAGATAGGGTGAGAAAAAGCTTATTGGCGGCGCTGATGGCGGGCTTCGAGGAGGGCTTCGGCAGCGTGAGGATGGCGTGCACGTGCAGGGGATGAAGAGATCACCTTCTCTCAAAAGATCAAAGATTCAGAATTTTGACAGAGTGACCCCTTAACCCAAAATGGAACCTCACAAACTCGGAGTGATTTCTCCAGAGTTTACCCCTCCCCATAATGAGGATTTGAAGCCCTTGATTTCGTGGGAGGGGTTCCTCTATTTATAAGAAAAATTGAGAAGAACGCGTCCACCATAGGGGAAGTGTTCATGTGAATGCGTCCCGATGACCAAGCGCGTTCTACATTTTAAAATTAATTTTGTCAAGGAAGGCGATGTAGATATGTTTTCTCCTGTTACTTAAAGGAAGATGGTGTTATGAATAAATAGATATGCAATGAGTAAGTGAAAAATAGTAAAAGGAGAACAGAAAATGAAAATGACCGTGATCGCCACCAAAGCACCGAACGTGATGAACACGCCGTGCTTTGGAAAGGAAGGGGAGACACTCGCCTAGCTGCAGCACAGGGAAGATGAGCGGTTGATGAAGAACCGCCTATGGACGCACGGTCTTACGATAGACCACCTAAGGGTGTTGTAGAAGATGCGAGAGGAAGCGCTCCTGGATGTTGAACGGCTCTGTAACGACCGCCGGACGAAGAAGAACGGCCGAAGATGCACCGCACGTCTCCTTGCACGGACAGAAGAGAACCGCTCGAGACCACCGAGCCAGAAGTCACAAAGGGGGTCCAACCTCCACCCTCTCCAGCCGGTCAGAGGGGATGGGCCTCGTGCTGATGAAGTGCTAACCTGCAAAACAACGTAAAGAAACAAAGCAACAACCTAGATTTGAACTGAATGGTGTAGTAAATGTCAAGATAGTAAGAGATGAACATAAATAAGTGGAGAGAGGGATACCTGGGGGGTTTTAAACCCCTAGGGTGTCAAAAACGTGGGTGGATGTGTGCATGATGATGAAGGTGAAGAGGAGTGTAGGAAGAAAGTAATGCATGCAATGAACAGTGACGAAAGCTATAAAACACAGAGGACTCAAAACATCGACTACTCCCTGAATCGGAGGCTTGTATGGACGTAGAAAGCCTCCCTCCTTGGTGCTAGGTCGCTTAAGAATGCGACAGGGCTTCGTCGTCGACCAAAATCTCCCCCCCCCCCTTTTCAAGCTTGGCCTTTAGGGTCTATTTATAGAGCCTAGAAAGCCAGCCCCGAAATCAGGGTTTAGAGGCATTTTCAGGTCGAGATAATCAAAGGAAAATCGTAAATAACTGAATTATCTTTTACCCAGTCAAAACGGTAGCTAAAATAGTTGATTATCAGTGGAGAAAATGTTGAAAGAAGTTGGGGATAAAATCACGGATAAAAGGGATAAAATCAGTTGAAATTCAGGAATCGAACAGATGAACGGTCTTACGATAGACCGCTCAACGGGATGTGCGGCCATGTCCAGACCGTCCAACCCTGTCGGTGGAAATTCAAAAAAAATCTGAAATAATCCAGATTATCCCTCGAACTGACCGAAACGTTGGCCGTTGGACTCTCATAGATGAACGGCTCAGATAAGACCGTCCCAAAGTAGAGCGGCCAAGGAAAAATGGTTCTATCCTTGTTGGTGATAATTTAATTATTTGGATAATTATCTGAGAAAATCATCGAGCGTAGGACTCTGAGATATGGGCAGTTACCATCCATCCGTCCATTATGTTGAATGGCTAGATTAGGACATCATAAATTCTTGTCGGTGGAAATTCAAAAAATTAACCAAAATGTTCCAAAATATATGGACGGCCCATAGTCAACCGCACACGGATTGAGCAGTCATGGGTGAACCGCGCATGCACATGGACGTTGAAACTCATAACAAGACCCAATCAACCAAAACCAAGGCCCATTAAGCCCTGAAATGAAACAATCCTAGCCAAGGAGGGAGGCAACCCATAAAATTGGCCCAAAACGTGCCTGAAAATAGCCCCGATGAGTGATGGACAACTCGAGGCATCAACAAATGGGAGTAAGCAGAACGACTCAACTTATCAACAAAAAATGGGTGTCAACAGATGCCCCTTCTTAACGTCCTCTTTGCAGGGGAGCGAGCGAAGGTGAAGTAAGAGTGACATGGAACATGGAGGTGAAGCGGAGATGCAGCGGAGTGGACCGGAAAAGCGGGCATTAAGGTAAAACAACACCCGTTTTTACCAACAAGTGACAGGAATCTTCCGGAAAACTCTGAGCCAAACGCAAGGAATGATTAAAGCAAAAGCGCCACCAGTCTGGAGGAACTAAACTAAATGAAATAAATCGACAAGACCAACCTCATGGGGGACATAATCCCACGGTCCAATGAGGAGGCCAAAAGCAGGCAGTAAAAGTAAAGGGAACAGTCTAAAGCTCCAGATGGGGACCTCTCAATCAACCAAACCAACCGAATCGATCAAAGAGAACCTTCCAACTCAGAGTGGAATTAGTTCCTCTTACTTAAACACTGAACGCACAGCTAACCATCACTGACGGGACATTCTTCAAGCAAATCATGGGTCATGAAAGCTCAAAAGATGCGTATGATGCATGCTGGGCTAAAATAAAGGAAATCGTTAAAATAAATGTAAAAAAAGATTAAAATATAAAATACTCGAGAATAATATTGCTAAGCTGGGAACATCAGAGTCAAGATACCATCCGCAACCACAGCGTGCAGGACAGAACCATCCTCCCCTTGACATCCCAACCTAACGGCCTATCCGAAGATTAAACATGCGAACCTGGATCATCATCGTTTTTGTTGAAGGGGAACATCAGATCCTGGAACGCGTGAGCAACCAACTGGTTCTCGAGATAATATAACATAATACCATATAGTAATGCAATAAGGGATGTAAGGATAGAAGGCCATACCTGACTTACCTGTGCAGGTGAAACGGCGAGCTTTTTTTTGGATTTTCTTTTTCGGATTTTTATGGATTTTCATGAATAAGACAAACAAGTTAAGCATAGCGATTAACCTAACGACAAACAACATGACATAACATGACGAATGGAAATAACACAACAAAACAAAGAAGCACATAAGCAAAGGCATAAACAGACAATACGTATGCATGAACATGGAGTGACATGACAACAATCGGCGGGACAACACATGGTTGGGATAAGAATATGACGGATCACACAGTCGGGACAACACACGGAACATGGAAGGACGACTGTCAACATGTGCAAGACAACTAACAACATGAGGTGAGGAACAAAACAACAAGCGTGTGGGACAATATGGTGGGACATGGACACGAGACAAAGATACAGTGGGACAAAAGAGACATAAACAAAACACTCTCTTCAATCAAAATCCAAGATCAAAATGATGCAGAACCACCAGGTTCATAATCGTGAGGCAAAGCCCTCTCATAAAGATATGATCATTGCAAAAAAGTTGAAAATGTCATAATCTTCAGAACAGATCGAGAGATAAGATTGAGGAAGGAAAGAACAGATCAAAAATGTGGACGGGAGGCAGAGCAAAAAGATATAGCAAGGAATGCCTGAGTATTTGCAACATGCACACTTAGCAAACAGATTACGTATCTGTCCTCAAGATAAAATATAAAAGATAAATATTTTTAGATTTTTCAATTTTCTTGATTTTTTTTAGATTTTGAAAATATTTAATTTTTTTGGATTTGAATAATATTTCATCATTTTTTTTAGAATTTTGATAATATCTCATTTTTTTGGTATTTTTGAATAGTAATCCGCAGCACCCAAAGATAGGCTCGAACTACGGGCCAGGGATCGCCGTCCCTCCCCTCTTGTTAAAGACTTCCCTTGAGTATGGTGTGCATGTGAGGGTGGCTTACCACAACCAACCGCCTCTAAAGAATGGTGCCCCTACTAAGGCCATACCCGGGATACAACCTAGTCTAAGAGGGAGAAACAAAAGAAAAAATGGAGACAAGCTTCGTGCAGGATGAGAGATATCAAGGCTCGAATTCCTTCCAGGGCACTACCCTTCGAAGAGATAGTCTGTTGCGCTGGAGCTTTGTGTCTTTGATTTTTAAACCCATATTTATCAGGCACGCATGCGACTGGGCTCATGTCGTCCCGCGGGGAACTGTACTGCCACTCTTGCCATGCCTTTGATTGTATTCATTGATCTTCTCATTCATAGCCTTTACTGGCTAGATTTAGCGTGAAAGCTCATTTTTGAGGGTCAAGACTGCCCCTATTTGAGACCTCTCTCGTATTGGGGAGTGCCTAAGTTGATCATCTTATCCATCCATCTCTTACCCCTGCACTTGGCCGAGCAGAGAAAAGAAAAGACCTTTGTGCATACCCAAAGTATGGCCAAAGCAGTAACGTTGTTGCACTAGAGAGATCGGCTATGGCTTGCCGTGAAGTGTGTGAAAAACTCAAACTCATAGGTCACCCTCAACAATCGAGGAAAGAAACTAGACTCCCAGCGCGGAACTATCACCAGCCTAAGGATGCTGCAAAAGCTAACTTTTTTATTTGACACAAAGTTAAGATCTAATTAAACAAAGACTCCTAAAGCCACTTAATCATGTGCATAAAAAATAGAAATAATGGAAATGAAAGCACGTTTCTTGCCCAAAATAAAGATACCTTTGCAAATCTATGGCGTGGAAACCAGCATCCTGAAGCGATCTCGATCATCGAGCTTTGAGGAGCACGAACTTTATTTTCCTTGCTTGTCAGGATAAAGGATGAAAGGAGAGCAAAGGATTCGATTCCTCGATATAGAGCAGTGGCAGACATCATACTGGATGAAGGAGGGATAAAAAAGGAAGAGAGACGAGGGCTAGAACTCCCTCGTTAAGACACCGAGGCCCTGATAACAAGGAACCAAGTACAGAATAATCAGGGATTAACTAAGATCAAGGTGGGCTAAAGCCTCGAAAACAACATGAAAAAGGGCAATGACCCCGAAAGGGAGAAGAGGAGAGACCAGAAAGACGATGAAAAGATAACTGTGAAGACAAGGTAGAAAGAGAAGGATCATCCGACATGGTCGGAGAAGAAGAGTAGCGATCACCCGATAGAGGCGGGGAAGAAAATGCATGAACACACCCGAGAAGGTCAGGGAAAAGAAATGGAAACCACCCGACAAAGTCGGGGAAGGATCATAAAAACCACCCGACAAGGTCGGGGAATGAGCACAAGGAATCCCCAACAGGGTCGGGGGAAAAGGATGAGAAGCAAAATTCGGGCGTACTCGGGGAGGAAAATTACAAGAGGATGCCCATGGCTCAAGGGAAGAGGAGGACATAGACCGACGCCTAGGATGGTAAGGATAGGAGAAGATGTTGGAAACATGGTCAGGTGGTGGAAGGTACACCACCCAAGGATAAGAACTGAGCAGAAGAAAAGACGAATGGACAGAAGGAGAGAAGGAAGGGGACCCCAAAATGCACAACTGACGGCCCTTGAACTTATGTCGCCTCTTCTTAGCAGAAATCTTCTCGAAATAACTCCGCCTGGCATGGGCTCGGGCCTTCGTGCTTCTTGTCTTGCAATACTTTCTCAAATAATGGGCCCATCTGATAGACGGCCTGGCCCAATGATGAACATGCAGCTTCATCGAGACGGTTGCCCCTAGCTGCACGGTGTTGACCTCAGAAGGACATTCCATAACAGTTAACTCCTTGGGATGAGCATCAGGAAACAGTGGAGTTTTGTCATTCGGCACTAGATGTTGTGACTCCTCTGTGTTGATGATGTTGACAATATGCTTTACTTCATTGGCAACACCTTGTTTTGATTGATTGACAACTGTTTATATGTTTTGATGAGATTGTTTTTATCAGATTGTCTGTGTGTTCTATGTATTTTCACAAGTCTACACAATGCACACACACACAAGTCTTCACACTCAGCATAGTCTATACATCGTGTCGTGTTTGTGTTGTGTTTGTGTATTATTGAGAACGTAAGTCTATACATCCATGCATAGTCTGGACAGTAGTGGGTCGACCTCCTTCTTAGATGGGTCGACTCCCTCAGAACATCCAAGTCTATACACTGTCCATCTTCTTAGTGTCTCATGCATTAACTAAGTCTGTACACTGTCCGTATGACTTAGCGTCTTTGTGCATTGGGCAAAGTCCATACATTGGAGCTCACTTAACTAGTAAGTCTATACATTGCATCGGTGCATTGCTTCCTCTGTGCATGTACTGCATCAGTGCATCACAAGTCTATACATCCATTGCTTCAGTTCAATATCTGATATGTGCATGTATTGCATCGGTGCATTGCTTCCTCTGTGTATATACTGCATCAGTGCATCCATTAGGCATACAGTCTATACACTAATGCATGTGAGGTACTGTCTGCACGATAATGTCTATACATTGCTCCATTGTTCACACAAGCTAAGTCCATACATTAGTCAAGTCTGTATAGCGTCATGCATCATTCTTCAAAGTCCATACACTGCACTGTTGCATGCTTGAGATGAAGTCTGTACATCCGTCAGTGAACATCGAAGTCTATACACTGGGATCTTTACCTACGTTCAGTCTTGCAAGTCTGTACATTGGGCTTTCAGATAAAGTCTATACATCCTTGAACTGTGCAAGTCTGTACATCGTTGCTTTGCCAAAGTCTACACATTGTGAACCTTCAAGTCTGTACAGACTTTGCTTCGCTCAAGTCTGTACATCGTCTAGTTGTCTTTGGCAAGTCTTCACATCATGAAGTCTATACACTCGATTGTCATGCATTGCATCAAGTATGTACAGCCTTTCCTTTGGCAAGTCTGTACATCGTTCATGAAGTCTGAACAATGAGCAAGTCTGTACATCGGACTAGTCTGCATCGGCTAAGTCCATACATTGTCCAGTGCATTGCATGCATCATTCATGAAGTCTATACATCGAGTTGAATGCTGGCTAAGTCTGCACATCGTCTGTCTTACTTAGAGTCTCATGCATAACATGAAGTCTGTACATCGCACAGCATTCGAGTCTACACATTGTGCATCATTTTAGTTGAAGCCTGTACATCGTGCATCTAGTGTTTCAAGTCTATACATTGTTGCACGTTGTGTTTGTCTAAGTCTTCATAGTGCTTCTTCATGCATTGAAGTCTGCACATTGCTGCACGCTCATCAAGCCCATACACGGGCATGTCTTTACATTGCCTAGTCTATACATTGGCTGCTGAATGTTCTTCAAAGTCTACACATTGCATTACACTTCAGCAAGTCTGTACAACGGTTGCCTTCATATGGGAAGTCTGCACATGCCTTAGCTCTAGATATACAGAGTCTATACATTGCATAGCATTATTTTCTCAAAGTCTGAACATGGCATAAGCCCTGCATGCGTAGAGTCTGTATAGGCCATAGCATTGTATTCACATAGTCTGTATAATGCCATAGCCACGCATTCACAAAGTCTATACACTGCATTCGAGTTCATAAAGTCTATACAGTGAAGTCTATACAATGCATTACACTCTACAAAGTATGTATAGGGTTTATACTTAAACTTATAATTCTATTTCGTCTATCTGACAGGGATTCTTTGCAGGGATTGATGACTTGGCTCGTGATCCAAGGAAGGACGAGGTGATCAGATGGTGACACGTGGAAGTAGCCCATCATAGGATGCTGCCATGTGGAATGAAATTGCCTCGGATCTGGAGAGTTTATTGGGC
Organism: Amorphophallus konjac; assembly: GCA_022559845.1. NCBI lineage: Eukaryota > Viridiplantae > Streptophyta > Magnoliopsida > Alismatales > Araceae > Amorphophallus > Amorphophallus konjac. Next base: position 215,016,357 of record CM040120.1, read on the forward strand.
GGGAAATGTGAAAGCCACAAGCCCTTATCCAATCTGCTGCTGGTATATATATGATTCTTCTTCTTCAGGACGAGGCAGATCGAACAGTGGCAAAGTCTATACAGTGAGAGTAAAAGCCTGAAGCAGCAAAGAGAAGAAAAGCAGAGAAGAAGAAAAAGAGAGAAGAGAAGATTGAGAGAGATGTGTTGAGAGAGTGAGATTGAGAGAGTTTGATTGAGACATTGTTCCTCAGACTCTTGGTTCAGATACCAGAGCTGAGCTTTGCTCATTCCGAGCTACATTCCCATTTGGGTTTTCTATTTTCGTTTGCTTCTGTCTTTTATTTCCGAGATTGTTTCTTCAAGCTGTGAGTCAGCTGTTAGTAGAGGTGCTGCCTCTGGACGAGTAAGCTATAAACCCCAGCGGTTGCAGTGGAGGTCTCCACTGGACAGGTGAAGCTGTAATCCTCAGCAGGCAAGACTTGTCTCGGACAGCAAGCTATGTTGCTCAGCGGTTTGTAGGCCAAGCTGTATTGCCCAACAGACGCAAGCTGTACTGCGCAGCAGTAAGCCATACTCGGTTGAGTGTGGGGTGGACATAGGTCTCTAACCGAACCACCTAAAAATCTTGTGTGCCTTGTGTTTGTGTGATTGTCCATGAACTGTGTGCGACTGGATTTCATGTTTATCTTCACAGCTTGATTCGATTCTGTTCAAGTCTAGTATTCGGGTTAGTGATTCAGTAAATTTGCCTATATTCCGCATTAGAGCCTTATCCTGCTTTTAAAGTAGGCAATAGATCTATTCACCCCCCTCTAGATCCACACTTCGTGGAGATAGACTGCGTCCATCTAACATAACAGTTGGTATTAGAGCCATACTCTTCTACAGGGACTCATCGCCCGAAGAGGAAAGGCAAAGATGGATGCTCGAGGGAGGATAGCTGAAAGACACTCAACCACAAAACCCCCATTCTTCGATGGATCTAACTATGCATATTGGAAGAATCGTATGCAAGTATTTCTGAGGGCTAAGGTGTCACGCCCCGAGCGCGGAAGGAACCCGGGAGAACGCGACGAGTTTATATCAATCATGTCAATCAGAGCAAGTAGAATTTTGACATCAAAATAGAGTGCGCAATAAGATGAGATTTGAAACATAATCAAACACTGATACCAGTGATAATAACAACCCATAGATAAAGTCACATACTCCAAGACTTAACAATTCGAACACATTGACATAACATATCATCCAATGACAAGACTCCAAGAATGAACTAAGGACGACAAGACACGATAAATGATAGTAGCAGCATGACGCTTGCAGGTTCTACGCTCGTCACTCTTGCTCCTGCCCATCCGAGTCCGAGTCATGGTCCGTATTACCTGAAAAGTTTGGGGACAAGAACTTGATGAGCGAACGCTCAGTAGGAATTATATCTCAAGAACTAGCAATTTGTTTAAGTAATTACCTTTTTCAAATGAAAATGCAAGTCTAATCATGTAAAACATGTAAAACGAAACGCTATAGAATTAAACATGATAACAAAAGGAAATAACATGTATTATTGATCCAAGATAGGGAATTTCAAGTAATCAAGATTTCAAGAATGAGTACCAAGTATATCAATAAAGTCATTTATGTCATGAGATAATGGCTATTAACAAGCAAATACTTTGCCCATTCTGGGCCACGAAGTCATGTCAAGTCAAGCACGCGCGAGAGAGATAGATAGTGGATTGTCGTAGATTCAAGCAAGTACTTCGGTGCAATGTCGCACCGTGATCAATATAACTCCCATGGGCACAAGTACTTTCGGGTGCTCCTCCCAGGACCAGATCGGGCCCTATATGCGCAGACATTGTTACAAGTAATTATCTAGACAACCACTTTAGTGATAGCCATTGAATTCCAAGAACAAACTCATGTAGGATATCAAGGTAGATTCGTGGATAGGTTCCACGGAATTCCAAGGAAGAATATTAGATAGTCAATGATAAAACTAACGAGAAACATGATATGTCGATAACCTAGGTAGATTCGGTACCTTAATTAGGTAGCCGTGATAACTTGAATGGATGACTAAACCTGTCACCAATCAAGGGATATGTATCAAGCTGAGAGATTGACCCTATCTATAAGGGACTCAATCCAAGATACCGCTTAGTGGAATATCATCATTCCAATGGCAAAGATTATTCTCTCATGGACCAAAATGGCGACATGAGAGGGCCGGTTTACCACAAGACGTGGCAATCAAAAGGTACTAGGTGTTTAAGGTACAACCAGGTCAGTCGGCCTTGAGGGAATCCAAGGCTACGAGGAGACTTACGGAGGTCCCGATGACTAACTTGCCAGTCCGAAGGAACGGAATGTCCAACGGAGGGCTCGTATGTCACCAAGAGTTGAGGTGTATACGTGAAACAATCATGAAACAGGGACTCCATCTACGGACGTGAGATGAGAGTGCCAAAGGACCCGCGGTGTGGGTCAAAAACGGAAGGAAACGGTGAGAATAAGAATGCGTTAATCATAGAGTTCATGTCCATCCTACCTTATAATTAACTATAATTAAATAAACTTATATTATTTAACGCCCGGGGGTGCCGTCATTTATTGATTAGCATCCTTTTGGGGAACGTTAATTTCCATGAATTTAACTCAATTTATTTAGCAAGAATTTTCATTTATACCTATTTAATTGAATAAATTCAAAAACACACATTAAAAGGCACATTGATTGATTTAAAATAATTTAAGAAATTAGAATATATGATAATTAGGAGAAAAATACCAGGATTCTAAATATATATTTTTCATAATTTTCTGTTACATATTCTAATTAATATGAATTTTCAAAGATGCATGTACATGATATATATATATGTATATATATATATATGTATAATATTCAAAAGTGACGCCTTGCTACAAGGTCGTCCACTTTTCTTTTAACGACCAAATGTGGGTCGTTTCTTTTCAAACAAATTTTATAATTTTTTTTTCAACCCTCTCGTCTCTATATTAATTGATGTCGGAATCTGGCTTATAATATACCGAAATGACCGGCTCGAAAAATTCTACATAACCATGTGTTCAAAAAAAAATTTCGATGAGAGACGGGGGAACTTGTAATAGGGGGCACGAAAAACGGTGCAACCACTTCTAGTACCTCCGTCTCTACCCCAATAGTATGCCAGTAAATTTTCATGGCCAAAGGGTACTTCTATAACCATTAACGACTATGAATGCGAAAATCTCATAAACCATATATATATAAAATTGACGACTATTGGTTAGTCGTTCCTTTTTTTTTATTATTTCAATTAACTAACGACGATGTAGCTGCCGTCTCATTTTATTAACACGCCTTTATCAAAGGCGTCAATTCCAGAACACACGGCAGATGTGAAGATGTTAATTTCAAATGGGAAATTGACGACCTTTTCGATGGGCGTCAAAATAAAATAGCGCCCTAAAAAAGGCGTTATTTACTGAAAAATTTCTAATTTCAACTGAACGCAACGATAAGCATAGATATGATATATATGATATAAATGCATGAAATAAGATGATTATTGTCCATCATATTGACCCTAAATCATGGTTTAACTTTGTTTGGGCTACGAAACTTGAGAAAACCTACCTTTTTTGGATGATTAGACGATGTACTGGATGAAGAACGATACTCTGGTTCGAACAGAGTATCCTGATCGCCTGAGGATGAAGATGGAGATGTCTGCTTGTAGACGCAATAAACTTGTAGGAAGAAGAGGAAGCCTCTGCAAGATGTGATGAAGGAAGCAGAGGACGACACTCCCCCCCCCCCTTCACACGTTGGCAACCGGATGAAGAAGAACGTGAAGAACTCTCTTCACGTTGCACCCAACAGGAAGAAGATGGAAACGCGGAGGAACAGGACGACGACCAGCGAGCAGCAGTGCAACAAGGGCTGCTTCATTTGCTGGAATGATGGTTTTATAAGGTTGCTCTGTTATGGAAGATTCGAAGGCTTGCAAAATGGAAGGGTTTTAAAAACCTTCCACGCGCGGCCATTGCCTTGCTATATAAACAGCCGCATGCTAACACTCTCTCGGAGAAAACCCTAAAATCTTAACTCACGCATGTTCGGGCATGTATGCATGGGTGGTTTGGTTCATGCATGTGTAGGCATGCGGGAGGAGGTTCGGTTGGCTTGGTGAGGCTCTCGTGGGCGCATGTATATTGGCCTTGCAGTGAGTGGTTTGGGTTTGAGTTTATGGCTTTGTGTTGGCCCTTGAGGGAACTCACGTGGGTATGTGGTTGGGCCTTGCTGTGAGGTTAACCGAATGGCTTTGTGGGCTGCATACACGTGGTTACATTTATATAGTTAAAAGGGTTTATATATATGGTTTTGGGTTGGGCTTTTGGTTAACTTGGCTTGCTCGTGGGTTTCAAAGGAGAGGTGGGCTATAGTGGGATTTAGTAAAAGCCCATTTGTATTGTATTTTGGCCTAGACTTGACAATTAGCTAGTGGGCCAGCTTATAACGCTGCTCATTTATTATTTGGCCATCATAATAAACTGAAGCTTGTGGGTCGAGGCCCAATAAGCGTATAATTGGTTATTTCTATGAAAGTTTTTTAATTTATTTAGGAAAAAATTTTATTCCTCTAATTGTCAGGGGTGCTACACCCTCTCCCACTTAAAAGAATTTGGTCCCCAAATTCAACTGCATGAATAGAGGCATGGAGGGTACTTACAGTTCTAGAATAGCTCCGGATATCTCCTTCGTATAGATTCCTCAGTTTCCCATGTAGCTTCTTGCTCTAAGCATTTGTTCCATTGTATCTTCACCATGGGAATCGTCTTGTTTCTTAAGACTCGGACCTCTCGATCAAGAATCTTCATTGGCTTTTGTTCATAAGTGAGGTCCTTTTGAATCACTAAGTTACTATGATCAATGACGTGGAAATGGTCGTGCACATATTTCTTCAGCATGGAAATGTGGAACACGTTGTGCACTTCCGACAGTTGTGGAGGTAAAGCAAGACGATAGGCTACCTCGCCAACTCTTTCCAATATTTCGAATGGACCAATGAATCTCGGTGTAAGCTTACCCTTAACTCCAAACCTTCTTATTCCTCGACCAGGTGAGACCTTGAGGTAAACATGGTCTCCAACTTGGAACTCTAATTCCCTTCTTCTATTATCTGCATAAGATTTACGTCTGGATTGTGCGACTTTGAGTCTTTCTCGAATAAGTTCGACCTTTTCTGTTGTATTTCTTACCATATCAGGCCCTAGTAGTTGCTTCTCGCCAACTTCATCCCAGCATATAGGAGATCGGCAACTCCTACCGTATAAGGCTTCAAATGGAGCCATCTGTATACTAGCTTGATAGCTATTGTTGTATGCAAACTCGGCTAGGGGCAAATGATCATGCCAACCTCCGCCAAAGTCAATAATGCAAGCCCGTAACATGTCTTCAACTATTTGGTTTGTTCTCTCGGTCTGACCATCAGTCTGGGGGTGGAAAGCAGTGCTGAAATTGAGCTTCGTCCCCAACGAGTGTTGTAGACCCCTCTAGAAATGAGAAGTGAAGCGAGGGTCTCGGTCAGACACGATTGATGTTGGAACTCCATGCAATCTCACGATCTCCTTAATATATAGTGCGGCCAAAACATCAACCGACCATCGACTTTTAATTGGCAAGAAATGCGCCGACTTGGTCAGTCGATCGATGATTACCCAAATACCATCATGTCCGCCTCTAGACTTAGGCAATCCCATGATGAAATCCATACCAATTCCTTCCCATTTCCATTTGGGAATATCAAGGGGGTGTAACTTTCCGGCGGGCCTTTGGTGTTCCGCTTTCACTTGTTGGCACGTGAGACAGCGAGACACAAAGTCTACTACCTCCCTCTTCATGTTCGGCCACCAGAAAGTTCTCTTTAGATCTTTGTACATCTTAGTTGCTTCAGGATGAATGGTATACCTAGAGCGGTGAGCTTCCTCTAAAATCTTCCTTTTCAACTCAGGACAGTCCGGAACACATGTCCTTTCCTGAAACATTAGACTTCCATCAATTGCTATCTTGAATCCGGTTCTTTGATCCAGTTTCTCCCTGATTTTAATCATTCCAGGATCTTCATCTTGTATCTTCTTGATTTCGGATAGTAAGTCCGGATGCACACTCATGTGAGAGAGAGTAATACACCCGTCTTTCTGGTCCGTGCTTATATTTAGTCTAGAGAATTCCTCTAATAGTTTCCATTCCCGTATCATACAGCTGGCTATAAGGGCTCTCGGCTTTCGACTTAAGGCATCGGCTACCGAATTCCCTTTACCGGGGTGATACTGAATAGTGAAATCAAAGTCTTTTAAATATTCCAGCCATCGACGTTGCCTCATATTAAGCTCCTTCTGAGAGAACAGATATTTGAGGCTCTTATGATCGGAGAATACTGTGAATTGTTCTCCGTAGAGGTAGTGTCTCCAGATCTTTAGTGCAAATACTACCGCGGCCAACTCCAAGTCATGCACCGGGTAGTTTTCTTCATGCTTCTTTAACTGTCTAGAAGAGTATGCAATAACTCTCCCCTGTTGCATTAATACACAACCGAGGCCAATACCGGAAGCATCGGTATATACCTCGTACTTCTCTCCTTCAATAGGAAGGGACAAGACTGGAGCAGTGGTCAAACGGTCCTTCAATGTTTTGAAGCTTTGTTCACATTCCTCATTAAATTCATATGGTACTTCCTTACGGGTCAGTCTGGTGAGGGGTACTGCAATTCTTGAGAAGTTTTTAATAAAGCGCCGGTAATAACCAGCAAGACCAAGGAAACTCCTAATTTCTGTTGCATTTGTCGGTTGTCCCCAGTTCTTTACTGCATCAACCTTTGCGGGATCCACCGAGATTCCGTCTTTTGAAATCACATGTCCTAAGAAGGACACTTCTTCCAACCAAAACTCGCATTTGCTAAATTTTGCATATAATTGATTATCCCTCAATATTTGCAATGCCATCCTTAAATGCTCTTCATGCTCCTCTTTAGACTTTGAATATATCAAGATATCATCGATAAAAACAACAATGAATTTGTCCAGATGTGGTCTAAAGCTGCTATTCATAAGCTGCATAAAAGCTGCAGGGGCATTTGTTAGTCCAAAAGGCATAACAGTAAATTCATAATGCCCGTACCTGCTTCGGAATGCAGTTTTGTAAATATCCTCGTCCTTGATTCTCAATTGGTGATAACCTGATCAAAGATCAATTTTTGAGAAATACTTTGCTCCAGAAATCTGATCAAAGAGTTCATCAATCCTCGGCAGTGGATATTTATTCTTAATAGTGAGGTGGTTCAGCTGCCGATAATCAATACACAACCTCATTGACCCATCCTTCTTCTTGACGAACAACACAGGTGCTCCCCATGAGGAAGTACTTGGTCTAATAAATCCTTTCTTCAATAGCTCCATAAACTGTTACTTCAATTCTTTCAATTCCGCGGGGGACATTCTATAAGGTGCTTTAGAAACAGGTCCAGCACCCGGAACAAGGTCTATAGTGAATGAGACCTCTCTCTCTGGTGACAAACCAGGCAAGTCTTCAGGGAAAACATCGGGAAACTCCCGAACCACTTGAATGTCTTCTAGTCTAGCTACCTTAGCCTCCGTGGCAGTTACAAATGCTAAGAATGCCTTGCATCCCTTGTTGATAAGTTTATGGGCTCGAAGAGCAGAGATGACTGGTGATCTCTTCCGGGGAGTAACATAAGTTAGCTCAGGGAAATCCATAAAAGTTACTTTCCCATTTCGGCAGTCTACAGTTGCCCGATGGGTGGATAGCCAATCGGCCCCTAAAATTACATCATACTCTTTCAAATCTAAGCATATTAGATCTGCAGGTAAGTTGTGACCTCTAACCATAACCTTGCATCTTGGGTAATGGAAAGTGACATCAGACTCCTTCCCTATTGGGGTTGAAATTACCAAGTCTATCCATTCAGGTTCCATAGAAAATGAAGCAGCAAATTTCTTGGAAACAAAAGAATGTGTGGTGCCAGTATCAAACAGTACTTGAGCAGATTTAGAGCAAACAGTCAAAATACCTTCCACCAACCCACCCTCGGTTGGTTCTGTCTCTTGGAGAGCTTGTAAACGTCCTTGCTTCTTTGCCGGATGCTTTTCTTCCTTTGTCTCCGGCTCACTTTGCTCGTTCATCATCGGACAATCGGGAATACGGTGTTCTTTACTTTCACATCGAAGGCATGCTCCGAGCCTTCTCCAGCATTCCGCAGCCTGATGACCCGGCTTATCACAATATTTACAATTCTCCTTTGGCGGTGCCGTGATGGAGAAAGGTTTGTTGTTGCCCTTCTTGAATTTCTTCTCCTTGGAGGGTTCGCCTCCATTATTGGTCCGCTTTTTGAAAGACGATTTAAAAGTGTTGGGGCTTGTGACATTCTCCCTTCTATCCTTACCACGGATTTTGTCGGACAATTCCGTGGCGTCTTCTAGCAGCTGAGTACGACGTACCATCTCTGAGTACACTTGAATATCTAAGGGAGCGAGCTGGGTGATATATTGAGGTCGTAACCCGTTCAAGAACCTTCTTGCCTTCATCTTTTCAGTGCACACTAAGTGTGGTGCATATCTAGATAATCGGGAGAACTGGGCTTCATAATCAGCTACCGAGAGAGATCGTTGCTTCAAGGCGGCAAATTCTGCGGCCTTTTTCTCCTGAACACGGTCGGAGAAATACTTGCCATTGAAGTGCTCGACAAATTCGGCCCATGTAATGTGATTTTCAGGCAAGGTGGCCTCGACGGACTCCCACCAAGCACGGGCGTCCCGTTCCAGTTGGAATGTGGCCAGAAGCACCTTATCGCCATCCGCGCATTGCATGACGCGGAAGATGCGTTCAATCTCCTTAATCCAATTCTCCGCATCCTCGGGGTTTGTTGAACCAGAGAATCTCGGAGGGTTGAGATTTCTAAAGTTTCGATGGAGGTCATCGGCTCCATGGTGTGCCCCACCCTGAGCCACCTATTGTAAAGCCTGGGTCAAGCCCTGAACAGTTCGTTGCATCTCACGCCATTGTGCGCGTTCAGCAGCCATAGTCCTGCAAGGATTTTACCTTAATTAGTTTTCAAGTTGGATTTGTAGTCAGATGCCCTACAAGGACTTATACCCACGGCACTACCCATCCTCACGTGTTGGGATAGACTTACCCTTGGACTTGGGTTTCCTAGGACTTGAAATCCTAGGCTCTGATACCACAAAAACTGTCACGCCCCGAGCGCGGAAGGAACCGGGGAGAGAACGGACGAGTTTATATCAATCATGTCAATCAGAGCAAGTAGAATTTCGACATCAAAATAGAGTGCGCAATAAGATGAGATTTGAAACATAATCAAACACTGATACCAGTGATAATAACAACCCATAGATAAAGTCACATACTCCAAGACTTAACAATTCGAACACATTAACATAACATATCATCCAATGACAAGACTCCAAGAATGAACTAAGGATGACAAGACACGATAAATGATAGTAGCAGCATGATGCTTGCAGGTTCTACACTCGTCACTCTTGCTCCTGCCCATCCGAGTCCGAGTCATGGTCCGTATTACCTGAAAAGTTTGGGGACAAGAACTTGATGAGCGAACGCTCAGTAGGAATTATATCTCAAGAACTAGCAATTTGTTTAAGTAATTACCTTTTTCAAATGAAAATGCAAGTCTAATCATGTAAAACGAAACGCTATAGAATTGAACATGATAACGAAAGGAAATAACATGTATTATTGATCCAAGATAGGGAATTTCAAGTAATCAAGATTTCAAGAATGAGTACCAAGTATATCAATAAAGTCATTTATGTCATGAGATAATGGCTATTAACAAGCAAGTACTTTGCCCATTCCGGGCCACGCAAGTCATGTCAAGTCAAGCACGCGCGAGAGAGATAGATAGTGGATTGTCGTAGATTCAAGCAAGTACTTCGGTGCAATGTCACACCGTGATCAATATAACTCCCATGGGCACAAGTATTTTCGGGTGCTCCTCCCAGGACCAGATCGGGCCCTATATGCGCAGACTTTGTTACAAGTAATTATCTAGACAACCACTTTAGTGATAGCCATTGAATTCCAAGAACAAACTCATGTAGGATATCAAGGTAGATTCGTGGATAGGTTCCACGGAATTCCAAGGAAGAATATTAGATAGTCAATGATAAAACTAACGAGAAACATGATATGTCGATAACCTAGGTAGATTCGGTACCTTAATTAGGTAGCCGTGATAACTTGAATGGATGACTAAACCTGTCACCAATCAAGGGATATGTATCAGGCTGAGAGATTGACCCTATCTATAAGGGACTCAATCCAAGATACCGCTTAGTGGAATATCATCATTCCAATGGCAAAGATTATTCTCTCATGGACCAAAATGGCGACATGAGAGGGCCGGTTTACCACAAGACGTGGCAATCAAAAGGTACTAGGTGTTTAAGGTACAACCATCTCAGTCGGCCTTGAGGGAATCCAAGGCTACGAGGAGACTTACGGAGGTCCCGATGACTAACTTGCCAGTCCGAAGGAACGGAATGTTCAACGGAGGGCTCGTATGTCACCAAGAGTTGAGGTGTATACGTGAAACAATCATGAAACAGGGACTCCATCTACGGACGTGAGATGAGAGTGCCAAAGGACCCGCGGTGTGGGTCAAAAACGGAAGGAAACGGTGAGAATAAGAATGCGTTAATCATAGAGTTCATGTCCATCCTACCTTATAATTAACTATAATTAAATAAACTTATATTATTTAACGCCCGGGGGTGCCGTCATTTATTGATTAGCATCCTTTTGGGGAACGTTAATTTCCATGAATTTAACTCAATTTATTTAGCAAGAATTTTCATTTATACCTATTTAATTGAATAAATTCAAAAACACACATTAAAAGGCACATTGATTGATTTAAAATAATTTAAGAAATTAGAACATATGATAATTAGGAGAAAAATACCAGGATTCTAAATATATATTTTTCATAATTTTCTGTTACATATTCTAATTAATATGAATTTTCAAAGATGCATGTACATGATATATATATATATATATATATATATAAATTCAAAAGTGACGCCTTGCTACAAGGTCGTCCACTTTTCTTTTAACGACCAAATGTGGGTCGTTTCTTTTCAAACAAATTTTATAATTTTTTTTTCAACCCTCTCGTCTCTATACTAATAGATGTCGGAATCTGGCTTATAATATACCGAAATGACCGGCTCGAAAAACTCTACATAACTATGTGTTCAAAAAAAAATTTCGATGAGAGACGGGGGAACTTGCAATAGGGGGCACGAAAAACGGTGCAACCACTTCCAGTACCTCCGTCTCTACCCCAATAGTATGCCAGTAAATTTTCATGGCCAAAGGGTACTTCTATAACCATTAACGACTATGAATGCGAAAATCTCATAAACCATATATATATAAAATTGACGACTATTGGTTAGTCGTTCCTTTTTTTTTATTTATTTCAATTAACTAACGACGATGTAGCTGCCGTCTCATTTTATTAACACGCCTTTAGCAAAGGCGTCAATTTCAGAACACACGGCAGATGTGAAGACGTTAATTTCAAATGGGAAATTGACGACCTTTTCGATGGGCGTCAAAATAAAATAGCGCCCTAAAAAAAGGCGTTATTTACTGAAAAATTTCTAATTTCAACTGAACGCAACGATAAGCATAGATATGATATATAATATATAAATGCATGAAATAAGATGATTATTGTCCATCATATTGACCCTAAATCATGGTTTAACTTTGTTTGGGCTACGAAACTTGAGAAAACCTACCTTTTTTGGATGATTAGACAATGTACTGGATGAAGAACGATACTCTGGTTCGAACAGAGTATCCTGATCGCCTGAGGATGAAGATGGAGATGTCTGCTTGTAGACGCAATAAACTTGTAGGAAGAAGAGGAAGCCTCTGCAAGATGCGATGAAGGAAGCAGAGGATGACACTCCCCCCCCCTTCACACGTTGGCAACCGGATGAAGAAGAACGTGAAGAACTCTCTTCACGTTGCACCCAACAGGGAGAAGATGGAAACACGGAGGAACAGGACGACGACCAGCGAGCAGCAGTGCAACAAGGGCTGCTTCATTTGCTGGAGTGGTGGTTTTATAAGGTTGCTCTGTTATGGAAGATTCGAAGGCTTGCAAAATGGAAGGGTTTTAAAAACCTTCCACGCGCGGCCATTGCCTTGCTATATAAACAGCCGCATGCTAACACTCTCTCGGAGAAAACCCTAAAATCTTAACTCACGCATGTTCGGGCATGTATGCATGGGTGGTTTGGTTCATGCATGTGTAGGCATGCGGGAGGAGGTTCGGTTGGCTTGGTGAGGCTCTCGTGGGCGCATGTATATTGGCCTTGCAGTGAGTGGTTTGGGTTTGAGTTTATGGCTTTGTGTTGGCCCTTGAGGGAACTCACGTGGGTATGTGGTTGGGCCTTGCTGTGAGGTTAACCGAATGGCTTTGTGGGCTGCATACACGTGGTCACATTTATATAGTTAAAAGGGTTTGTATATATGGTTTTGGGTTAGGCTTTTGGTTAACTTGGCTTGCTCGTGGGTTTCAAAGGAGAGGTGGGCTATAGTGGGATTTAGTAAAAGCCCATTTGTATTGTATTTTGGCCTAGACTTGACAATTAGCTAGTGGGCCAGCTTATAATGCTGCTCATTTATTATTTGGCCGTCATAATAAACTGAAGCTTGTGGGTCAAGGCCCAATAAGCGTATAATTGGTTATTTCTATGAAAGTTTTTTAATTTATTTAGGAAAAAATTTTATTCCTCTAATTGTCAGGGGTGCTACATAAGGATTACGAGATCTAGAAGGTAGTCAGCAAAGGACCTTATGAGATGTCCCCAAATGAGGAAGTCTGGACCAAGGAGGAGATCAGAAGGTCTACTCTAAACTGGAGAGCCATAAATGCTATCCAGTGCTCTCTGCACCCCACCGAATTTTCTCAAGTATCTGCTTACAGTTCAGCTAAGGAGATGTGGGATGCACTGGAAGTGATTCATGAAGGGACTTCTCAAGTTAGGGAGACGAAGGCTAATTTCCTAGTGTCTGAATATGAGGCATTCAAGATGAAGCCCAATGAGACCATCAAAGAAATGTATGCTTGGTTGACAATCATTACCAATGGTCTTAGAGGTCTCGGGAAACCTCTGACAGAGTATGATCTAGTGAGGAAGATATTGTGTTCCCTGACTCATGCTTGGCATACTAAGGCTACAGTTATGGAGGAGTCAAGGGATTTGCGAAATACAAGGGTTGATGAGCTAATTGGCTCGCTGATGGCATATGAGATTAATATGCCAAGGATAGAAGAAGCTGAGAGGAAGAAGAAGCAAATCGCTCTGAAAGCTGGTACCAGCAAGTCCAGCAGATCCAGCTCTAGCAGTTCATCATCAGAGGAGTGCCTGAATGAAGAAGACATAACCCGTACTGAAATGGCAATGATGACCAGAGAGTTCAGGAGATTCCTCAGAAAAGGAGCAGGACGATTCAGCCAAAAGAAGTATGGTGGCAGCCGAAGGGATAAAAGGTATAAACACAACCCTGCTAAGAAAATTGAAACTAATACTTGTTATCAATGCAGAAAACCAGGCCATATGAAAGCTGACTGTCCAGAGAATCAGAAATACAAGGACAAGTCAAAGAAGAAGAACACGAAAGGGGGAGCTATGGTTAGCACCTGGAGTGATGAAGATGAAGGCTCCCTGAGCAATACCTCTGAGAGTGAAGCTGAATCTGAGAAGCCCATTTGCCTTATGGCAACAAGCTCTGAAGACAGAGAGGAGGACTCAGATGTGGTAATCACTAGATTCGATAACTTTACTATTGCTGATTGGGTAGATGCCTACCATGAAATAGCTGATAAAGCAGATGATATCAGTAAGGAAAATAGGCATCTAAGACGAAAGATAAATTCCATGCAAAATAACACAACTCTAACTGATAAAATTGCATGTCTAGAATCTGAGAATAGTAGATTGAAACTCACATGTTCTGAATTAGAAGAAATCAAGAATGAGTCAAAAGCCTCTAAAGAAGAAAATGAGAGGTTAGAAAAAGAAACTGATGAACTAAAATTGAAAATTCAGAAATGTGAGAGTGAGATAAAAATAGTGAATGAAAAATATCAAGCTGTCCTGAGTGTGAACACAGAACTGAAAAAATCCATTGAAGAAATTCAAAAGGATAATGAGGACAAGCTTAAAACCATTGAGAAAATGACCCAAGGTACAGATAATCTAAATGCTCTGTTAGGGTCAAAGGTCAACTTCAGAAAAGAGGGCCTTGGATTTAATTCTAGTGCAACAAAAACCTTTGGAATGAAAACTATTTCATTTGTTGCACAAAAAGAAAAAGGACCTCTAATTAGCATGAATTCAAACATGTCAATGAACAAAACTGCTAATCTAAAAAAGTCCAGTGCTGAGGAGAAGGGCAAACAAAAACTGAGTGAGCCTAGTAGAGCTAGCACATCCATGCAAAATCCCAAAGCTCAGTCTCAGGTTAGGGGTCAACCTAAACAGTCTTATAAACCCCATGTTAAGGTCACCAAGTCTCCACCATCACCACCACCTCTGAAGAAGACCCAATACAAACCTATGAATAGGTCAGCAGGGTCCAAGGTGCAGGGGAGACAGAATGCTGTTAGAGCTCAACCCAAACATTTATACCAACCTAGAGCCCAGTCCCACTTCTTTGCACAATCAACCTATCCAAATAGGTCAGGATGGACTAGGACTCAAGGAAGGTTTACAGGTCTTGCATATCAGGGTACACAGTCTTATAGACCTTACACTAGAAATTGGGTTGATGGGTATGGCAATTTAACACCTAGGAATCTGAATTTTTTCAGCCAACCCAGGAACTACTATGGCCACAATTTCATGAATGCACCCTAGCCAAGGTACTGGCACAGAAGTAACAACACTGTCAACAATCATGCTGGTGCAAACAACAAGAAGAAAAGGAACAATAACAGAAAGAAATTTGAAAAATCCACTGAACAGAATTCATTTAAACAAATGTGGATTCCGAAAAGTCTGCTTTCTTGCTTTGCTTCTACTTCAACTGTTCTGGAGCCCAATCAGTCTTGGGTTCCAAACTTCTCTACCTAATTGTGTATGTAGGTATGCCTGGCAGCCAAGAACAACTTGTGGTACTTGGATAGTGGCTGCTCCAGGCATATGACAGGGGATAAGGTCAAGTTTTGCATGCTGACAGATAAACATGGAGGCCTTGTCACCTTTGGTAGCAACACAAAGGGTAAGATTGTTGGAACAAGTAAGGTAGGTAAGTGTACTACTTGCTACATTGAGGATGTTATGTTGGTTGAGGGTTTATCTTATAACTTACTTAGCATCAGCCAACTATGTGATAAAGGATGCAAAGTGCTTTTTGATTCTCAATGTTGCAAAGTTTTTGAACCTGATTCCGAAACTGTTAAATTTTCTGGTAAGAGGATAAATAACACTTACATGATAGATTTAGATGATATTCAACATTCTAACCTATGCCTTACTGCTACTAGAGAAGACTTAACATTTTTATGACATCGTAGGTTAGGTCATGCTAGTTACACTGTTTTGCATAAACTGAATAAGCATAGCATGGTTAGAGGACTTCCTGAAGTTTCCTTTAGAAAAGAAAATAAAATATGTGATGCATGCACTCAATCAAAGTTAACTAGAAAGTCATTTAAATCTAGAACATAAAATCTATCTTCTAAACCCTATGAGCTGATACACATGGACCTTTTTGGGCCAACCAGGTCTGTCAGCTTATCAGGGAGGAAGTATGGGTTTGTCATGGTAGATGACTTCTCTAGGTATACTTGGGTATATTTCTTATCACATAAAAGTGATGCATTCTCAGAATTTCAGGAGTTCTGTCTTAAGAAAAACCAGAAAATTGAAAATATTTTGACTGATCATAGAGGTGAGTTTGAAAACTCACAGTTTGATGAATTCTGCAGGTCAAATGGAATTAACCACAGGTTCTCCTCACCAAGGACACTTGAGCAGAATGGAGTTGTGGAGAGAAGGAACATAACCCTAGTGGAGATGGGTCGTACACTCTTGGTTGAAGGTGGTCTACCATGGAAGTTTTGGGCTGAAGCAGTAAATACTGCATGTTATGTAATGAACAGAGCCATGGTAAGACCTTCTACTCAGAAAACACCATATGAGATCTTAAAGGGTAAGAAACCTTCTATTGCTCATTTCAAGGTTTTTGGTTGTAAATGTTTCATTCATATAAATGATAAAAGAGACCTTGATAAATTTGAACCTAAAGGTGAACCAGGAATTTTTCTTGGTTATTCTGAAAACACCCGAGCATATAGAGTGTACAATCTGAATTCCAAAACTGTTGAAGAATCTCCACACATAGTTTTTGATGAATCCTTATTAAAGACTAACATTGGTCAGTGCAGGATTGAAGACATTGGTGAAACTCTGAAAGAAGGAAATCCTACAGACCAATCCGAAAATGAGGAAGGAAATGAAGAGCCTAATGAAGAAGAGCCTACAGCTCAGGGGGAGGTAAATGAAAATCATGACAATCCAATTGTTAACATTAGATATCTTAAAGATCATCCAGTAGATAATGTGATTGGAAATCTGCATGATCCCCCTAGGACTAGAGGTCACTTAAGAATTCAAAATGAGTTGAATGCATATGCGTTTGTTTCAAATGTAGAACCCAAGTCCATTGACTGTGCTCTCAAAGATGTGCATTGGATTAATGCCATGCATGAGGAGCTCAATCAATTTGACAGGAATAAGGTGTGACATTTGGTTCCAGCTCCTGATCATGAAACAGTCATAGGGACTAAATGGGTGTTCAGAAATAAAACTGATGAATCAGGGAATGTCATTAAAAATAAGGCCAGACTTGTAGCTCAGGGGTATAATCAGGAATTTTAAATAGACTTTGAAGAGTCTTTTGCCCCTATAGCCAGGTTAGAAGCAATCAGAATATTATTGGCTTATGCATGTTCCCTAGGAATAAATCTTCAGCAGATGGATGTAAAATCTACATTTCTGAATGGGGAAATCAGTGAGGATGTCTATGTGAGATAACCTCCTAGATTTGAATGCTTAGATTTCCCTAATCATGTCTATAAACTCAAAAAGGCTCTCTATGGTTTAAAGCAAGCTCCTAGAGTTTGGTATGACAGGTTGAGCAAATTCCTCACTGAAAAGAACTTCATAAGAGGTGTAGTTGATCAAACATTGTTCACGAAGGTGAGTCATTCAGATATTCTTATCATTCAAATTTATGTGGATGACATTGTCTTTGGGTCAACTAATCCCAAATTGTGTGAGGAATTCTCTCAAATTATGACTAATGAGTTTGAAATGAGCTCAATGGGTGAGCTCAAACTATTTCTTGGACTGTAGGTTACACAATCAAAGGATGGTACTTTCATCTCTCAGTCCAAGTACATAAAGAATTTATTGAAGAAGTACAAAATGGACAACCTCAAGGAAATTGCTGCTCCAATGGGTACCTCAACCAGTTTGGATGAAGATCCTCAAGGTAAACTAGTGGACCAAAGGCTATATAGAGGTATGATCGGATCTCTTCTATATCTTACAGCATCTAGGCCTGACATTCAATGTTCATTGTGTTTATGCTCTAGATTTCAGGCTAGTCCTAAAGAATCACATCTTAAATTTGTGAAGAGGATTTTTAGGTATTTACTAGGCACCAAAGAGCTAGGTCTTTGGTATCCTGCTAAGTGTGCGTTAGAACTTCTAGCCTACATTGATGTAGACTATGATGGGTGTCGAGTAGATAGAAAAAGTACTAGTGGCTATTGTCAATTCCTTGGTGGCTGTCTAGTATCTTGGGCATCTAAGAAGTAACATACTGTAGCCTTGTCTACAGTTGAGGCTGAATATGTTGTAGCAGGTAATTGTCCTGCCCAAGTACTTTGGATCAAGCACCAACTAGATGATTATCAGATAAAATTGGAATGTATTCCAATCTTGTGTGATAATACTAGTGCTATATGCCTTGCTAAAAATCCTGTTCATCATTCTAGGACTAAGCATATAGAGATAAAACACCATTTTCTTAGAGATGTTGTAAATAAAAAGGAAATTGAAATGAACTTCATTGAAACTGAAAAATAAATTGCTGATATCTTTACTAAGCCTCTTGGGAATGAAAGGTTTAAATTTCTTAGAAGAGAACTTGGCTTGTGTAAATTTCAGCATAATGAATAAATTCTCTGATGGCTTGAATAAAATATGTGAATGTTGAATGTAGCAACAGACTCATGATCATGCATGTCACTCATTTTTTTTTTTACACTCATGATCATCACTGCATATCATTTAGTCATGAATGTGTCTAAAACCACATGCATATCATTCATAATTTTTTATGACATAGTTTTCATTGCATATCATTCATCCATAATCTATGTCGAAGCTCTCTCTCATTTAATTCTTGCCATTCATTTGCAAAACTGCATGCATATAGACAGGGGGAGTCTTGTCAGAAATTCAGGGTGAACTGCTGCGTCGACGCTATCACGCTGTAGCGTTGACGCACTAGTGTATTCCAGTGAACCATTAACTCTGCACTTTTTTTAACTGCTGCGTCGACGCTGTTCTACTGTGGCGTTGACGCAGTGAACTAGATCTGTGAATGCCTCTGCTTCTTATTCTGATGAGTTGACGCTGCAATAGCGTGGAGTCGACGCACTGATATTATCTTCGTGTTTTATATTGTTGCCTCTTCAACTGATGCGTGGACGCCTTGAACTCCAAGCGTCGACCCTGTTCATTCATCCTTTGACTCTGAATGATTGAGTCTGACAATATGGCAATCTGTTAGTCAGTTCTCATTTCTAAGCAATAGAAAACATACTTCTTCTCTTATATAAATTTTAATTGCTTATAGACTGACTTAATGGTTTGAATTTTATAATTTTTGGAGTTTAAAGATTGCAATCAGTACATAAGAAAGCTGAAAATTGATAAAGCTCTCAACCCTTATCTTATCTCATGTCAGACAAAGTTAATCATATCTGAAATATGAAAACTCACCTGAAATCATGTTAGAGAAGCTAAGTATGTGTATTGTTCATAACCAAGTCATTCTGAAACAAATAAAGGACAGCTAAGAAAGATATTAAAAAATATTAAAAATTAATTAAAAAATAACATTGGCAGAGCAATGACTGGTAAAATACTGAGAAACTAAGTGATCCATCAAAGAAATGGACAACACTTCAGTCATGAGGTGTATCAGTTATCTCTGTATAAAATGATCAAAATAGTAGGGTGGTTTCACTGAGTACCTGGGGTAATTGGCTTCTGATAAACGTGTACCCTCACACAAAAAAGTGTAAATCAGTCTACTGCATTTGATCATGGCAGAATGGTCCACCATGTTGAGTATCTAGGGGTATTGGCGTCTGATAAATGTATACCCTTACGTAGAAAGACAAATGGCACCTTAATGCCCTTAATGAAATACAATGAAAAATGCTATTCCTTCAAAATAAATTTCATGGATGTCAATTTGTTTAATCTCAATACATGACTTGGTATCTCTTAATCATTCTTTTCTGAGTCTATGAAAGTAAGATATTTTGAAACTGAATCTCTCATGCAAATGTGATTCTGGTTTATTGTTTTATCATGCACAGAAAACTTATCCATTGATTGTAGTGCATGAACTCAAAATTTTTAACCTTTAAATAAGAATTCTATCTGAAAGTAGTTTCTAAATTCATATGACTGAAGACTCTGTGCTTTAGAATGCTTATTCCTGAACTGCTTGTTCAGAATGCCAGTCAGATGATCTCTCTTGTTCCTTCCCTTATAATCACTTTCCCTCCTCTTTGTTGATGGCAAAGGGGGAGAATATTATCTTGTTTGATGAATTCTGAATTCATTCCAGGGGAAGTGTATGCATCATGCTATGACAAAGGGGGAGATTTTGTTAGCAGGGAGTTGCTTACATTTCTAGTATGCATTCATAGCATCTGCATGACAAATCTGAATAACAATTCATATCTTTCATCAAAAATTCATCTGTATGACAGGTTGTTGCTATTCTATATGATAGGGGGTTGCCATCATCAAAAAGCGGGAGATTGTTGTGACTCCTCTGTGTTGATGATGTTGACAATATGCTTTACTTCATTGGCAACACCTTGTTTTGATTGATTGGTAACTGTTTATATGTTTTGATGAGATTGCTTTTATCAGATTGTCTGTGTGTTCTATGCATTTTCACAAGTCTACACACTACACACACACACAAGTCTTCACACTCAGCATAGTCTATACATCGTGTTGTGTTTGTGTATTGTTGAGAACGTAAGTCTATACATCCATGCATAGTCTGGAAATTAGTGGGTCGACCTCCTTCTTAGATGGGTCGACTCCCTCAGAACATCCAAGTCTATACACTGTCCATCTTCTTAGTGTCTCATGCATTAACTAAGTCTGTACACTGTCCGTATGACTTAGCGTCTTTGTGCATTGGGCGAAGTCCATACATTGCAGCTCACTTAACTAGTAAGTCTATACATTGCATCGGTGCATTGCTTCCTCTGTGCATGTACTGCATCAATGCATCACAAGTCTATACATCCATTGCTTCAGTTCAATATCTGATATGTGCATGTATTGCATCGGTGCATTGCTTCCTCTGTGTATATACTGCATCAGTGCATCCATTAGGCATACAGTCTATTCACTAATGCATGTGACGTACTGTCTGCACGATAATGTTTATACATTGCTGCATTGTTCGCACTGGCTAAGTGCATACATTAGTCAAGTCTGTACAGCGTCATGCATCATTCTTCAAAGTTCATACACTGCACTGTTGCTTGCTCGAGGTGAAGTCTGTACATTCGTCAATGAACATCGAAGTCTATACACTGGGATCTTTACCTACGTTCAGTCTTGCAAGTCTGTACATTGGGCTTTCAGATAAAGTCTATACATCCTTGAACTGTGCAAGTCTGTACATCGTTACTTTGCCAAAGTCTACACATTGTGAACCTCCAAGTCTGTACAGACTTTGCTTCGCTCAAGTCTGTACATCGTCCAGTTGTCTTTGGCAAGTCTTCACATCGTGAAGTCTATACACTCGATTGTCATGCATTGCATCAAGTCTGTACAGCCTTTCCTTTGGCAAGTCTGTACATCGTTCATGAAGTCTAAACAATGAGCAAGTCTGTACATCGGACTAGTCTACATCGGTTAAGTCCATAAATTGTCCAGTGCATTGCATGCATCATTCATGAAGTCTATACATCGAGTTGAATGCTGGCTAAGTCTGCACATCGTTTGTCTTACTTAGAGTCTAATGCATAACATGAAGTCTGTACATCGCACAGCATTCAAGTCTACACATTGTGCATCATTTTAGTTGAAGCATGTACATCGTGCATCTAGTGTTTCAAGTCTATACATTGTTGCACGTTGTGTCTGTCTAAGTCTTCACAGTGCTTCTTCATGCATTAAAGTCTGCACATTACTGCACGCTCATCAAGCCCATACACTGGCATGTCTTTACATTGCCTAGTCTATACATTGGCTGCTGAATGTTCTTCAAAGTCTGCACATTGCATTACACTTCAGCAAGTCTGTACAGTGGTTGCCTTCATATGGGAAGTCTGCACATGCCTTAGCTCTGCATATACATAGTCTATACATTGCATAGCATTGTTTTCTCAAAGTCTGAACATGGCATAAGCCCTGCATGCGTAGAGTCTGTACAGGCCATAGCATTGTATTCACATAGTCTGTACAATGCCATAGCCACACATTCACAAAGTCTATACACTGCATTCGAGTTCACAAAGTCTATACAGTGAAGTCTATACAATGCATTACACTCTACAAAGTCTGTACAGGGTTTATACTTAAATTGATAATTCTATTTCATCTGTCTGACAGGGATTCTTTGCAGGGATTGATGACTTGGCTCGTGATCCAAGGAAGGACGAGGTGATCAGATGGTGACACGTGCAAGCAGCCCATCACAAGATGCTGCCATGTGGAATGAAATTGCCTCGGATCTGGAGAATTCTTTGGGTGGGAAATGTGGAAGCCACACGCCCTTATCCAATCTACTGCTGGTATATATATGAGTCTTCTTCTTCAGGAGGAGGCAGATTAAACAGTGGCAAAGTCTATACAGTGAGAGTAAAAGCCTGAAGCAGCAGAGAGCCACCGATCCACAGAGAGAAGAAAAGCAGAGAAGAAGAAAAAGAGAGAAGAGAAGATTGAGAGAGATGTGTTGAGAGAGTGAGATTGAGAGAGTTTGATTGAGAGATTGTTCCTCAGACTCTTGGTTCAGATACCAGAGCTAAGCTTTGCTCATTCCGAGCTACATTCCTATTTGGGTTTTCTATTTTCATTTGCTTCTGTCTTTTATTTCTGAGATTGTTTCTTCAAGCTGTGAGTCAGCTGTTAGCAGAGGTGCTACCTCTAGACGGGTAAGCTGTAAACCCCAGCGGTTGCAGTGGAGGTATGCACTGGACAGGTGAAGCTGTAATCCTCAACAGGCGAGACTTGTCTCGGACAGCAAGCTGTGTTGCTCAGCGATTTGTAGGCCAAGCTGTATTGCCCAACAGACGCAAGCTATACTGCGCAGCAATAAGCCATACTCAGTTGAGTGTGGGGTGGACGTAGGTCTCTGACCGAACCACCTAAAAATCTTGTGTGCCTTGTGTTTGTGTGATTGTCCATGAACTATGTGTGACTGGATTTCATGTTTATCTTCACAGCTTGATTCGCTTCTGTCCAAGTCTAGTATTCAGGTTAGTGATTCAGTAAATTTGCCTATATTCCGCATTAGAGCCTTATACTGGTTTTAAAGTAGGCAATAGATCTATTCACCCCCCTCTAGATCCACACTTCGTGGAGATAGACTGCGTCCATCTAACATAACACTAGAAACATAAGATTCGGCAACTCCACTCGGCAATCGGGCTTGAAGCACAACT
The DNA here is from genome assembly GCA_022559845.1 of Amorphophallus konjac. Taxonomy (NCBI): domain Eukaryota; kingdom Viridiplantae; phylum Streptophyta; class Magnoliopsida; order Alismatales; family Araceae; genus Amorphophallus; species Amorphophallus konjac. The sequence continues at coordinate 215,039,434 of CM040120.1, forward strand.
CCCTTGCTAAAAGCGCAAGACGGAACTGAAGGAGGGTGATGCGCGGCGTTGACGTGGCCGCCTCACAAATAAACTGAGGGAAATGAGATAGACATTGTAGAATGCCCCTGGTCAATCTCGAGGACACGGCCAATTGCCTTTTGAATGCTAGATTCATTAGATTTCTGGCGACCGTGTGGGTTAGCATGATCCGAGTAAAGAACCCCTCTCGGCCAGTGAACTGAATAGCAATTGAGCGCGAGGTGATAACAACATCGACAGTGAGTTCTCCAGCGAGCAAAGAGATTGCCACCGGCCTCTCTTTTGAAGAAACCGACACCAGTGCACAGGAACTCTTCTTGGCAACTGTCTTCATAGCAAATGTGGGCTCATTCCCCCTAGAATAGCGAAGAACCAGGACTCGAACCGGCATGCGGGAAATGTAATCTTGAAGCTTGTAATGGATAATCAAAGCCTGGCTCGGCACTTTTTCTTCCTGGGGACTAGACCCGAGGGGCACCAAAGGTAGCGGGTGCCTGCTCTACGAAGTGGGAAGTGGTAGAGGGAGGTTAGAAGGAAGAGGTTTGAAGGGCGCGGGTGGCGATGGTGCAATAGATGATGGAATAATGATGATGATGGGCATGGGTGGAGGTAAAGGCAAAAGTGGGGGTATGGGTTTAGGGTCGGCCCGCTCGGGCTCAGAGGATGATGGCGAAAGAAGTGGCATCGGTCGCGGGGATGGTTGTGAAGGTGACGGTGATAGCAAAGGTGATGAGGGTGGTAAAGGGGGTGATGGGGTTGATGGGGATGGTGAAGATAATGGGGATGATGGAGATGACGGTAGGGGTGGGTAACAAGGAGGAGAGGAAGGTGGTGGCGTATTGGGGGAAGTGGCGGGTGATGGCGCTCTTCGGCGTATCTTTACAACACGTCGAGAGGCGTTGGGAACAGGTGTGGTGGTGGAAACGGAGGGTGAAAGAGAGGTTGCCCGAGCGGAAGCTAGGGTAGGTAAAGATGGTGGAGGAGATGGGATAGAGGAGGAAGTGGGTAATGGAGCAGATGTCTTATCAACTGGAGAAACACCAAGGTGCCCCTGGTCTTGACGCGGAGATGGCTGCCTAGGCGGCACGGCTCGCTGCTGCTGCGGCTTGCTGCTGAGATCTGAAATAACTTGGCGCACGATAGCCCAGTCAATCAACTTCTTGTCTTCCAAGCTGTAAACAAGTTCCCGGAACTCAGGGCAATTCTCAACCACATGCCCCTGTTGACGATGGAATTCACAGAAATGGAGCAAGTTCTCGATCGCGGTTCGGCAAGGCACAACCGGAGGGAGTTGCAACGCATGGGTGGCCATCAGAGTCCTGAAATTACTGAAAAATACTCCGGCAACGGAGGACGATGAGGAGCCTGCTTCGGGCAAGGTGGATGTCGAGGGGTATGGGAAGGTAATGGAGATGGAAGTGGAGAAGGAAGTGGGGGTTGCATAGGTAATGGTGCGTGGTTAGGTGAAGGATTTGGTGGAGGCACGTGTGGAGCGAAAAGTGAGGTGGGAGGTATGTGGATGGCATCTACCTGCTCGGGGTGTGATGTTCCCTTGATCGGAGGTGGAGGTTCATGTGGGTATAAAGAGGTGGAAGGCTGACTCGTGAAGGTTTGATATGTGGAGGGATATGTGGGGGTATATGGGTGTGGGGGAGCGGAAGGCTGACTCGCGGAAGGATATGTAGTGGAGGGCTGACTCATGGAAGGCGATGGATAGGAGGCGTATGTGGGCGTAGAAGGTGGAGGAGACTCTGGGTCAAGGGAAACTAGGAGTTGTTGGTGGATAAAGTGGGCTCGGCTATACAATTGTTGCCAGGAGGTGATATCATTCAAGGGTAAGATAAAGCACTACTTGGGCGTTGCATTAGAAATGATCATTTTGATCTGCTCTCCCTCCGGAATATGCCCCGGGACTTGTGCGGCCAAGTGACGCCAGCGATCAGCAAAGGTAGAGAACTCCTCATCGGGCTTCATCTTCTCATGAGCCAGATCAACCATAGAATACTTGGGCCCAACCTGGTCTCGGTACTGCTGAATAAACCTTGCTTGGACGGCTTGAAAATTCATCAGTTGCTCCTGCGGTAACATGAAAAACCAATCTTTGGCCGAGCCCTCTAAAGATAGGCCAAACAAATAGGCCATCAAGCGTTGATCATGCTGGAACCGGGCCGACTCATAAAGGAAATCCTTCAAATGGACATAGGGGTCACCAACTCCACCATAGTGACGATAAGCCGGAATCTGTTGACGTGGTAGAAGCTGAAGACCTCGGAATGCAAATGGGATGTCCAAAGAAGTTTAGGGACTGATTTGTCGTTACAATTCATCAAGCTGGCGTTGGGCCTGAGCGATCATTTCCTCGGTAGGAAGAGTTCGAGAAGGATATGGGCCAGCTTGAGCAAGGGATGATGAATTTAGACCAAGATAATATTGATGGGCCGGATAAGGGGATCCGGCCTGAGACGAAGGAAAGCCCATTCCAGGAATGAGGGGATGCATGGGCCTGGAAGAATTATGTATGTGGGAATGAGGATTGATTGGGCCAACAGCAGCACAGGCGGGATAAGAAGGCCCGTTTAGAGAATAGGGTCCAACAGAGGAATAAGGAGATGGGCCCGCATGTGAAGAGGAATCCACGCGGGGGTAAGAAGATAGAGAAGTATAGGAATAAGGTACAGGGGAGAAGTGCTCCATGGGGAGAATGGAGACTCTATACAGTGAATTTCAAATGAATACAAGGAGGGGAATGAACCTAAGACAAATGCAGCTAAATGGAGACACACGAAGACGAGCCAGACCTAATGAGCCTAATCTGACAAAAAAGATGCAAATGATGACACTATGCAACATACAATGGAGGAGAGAGATGAGAAAAGAATCAACCAATTACCCAAACAGATTCCAAATGACGCGCGGAGATTTCTTATAAGTTCTCTTTTAGGACCTTAGTGGATTAATTAAAAATGTGAGTTCACTCAACCATGAGGTACCTAAATAGGGTGAGAATGGAGAACTGGCAGACTCTAAAGGGCTCTCTCTCGCACGAATGCAGACCCTAGGCTAGGAGGTGGTATGGTACAACCTTCTCGGTGTCCGTGTGGGAATCCACGGCTCACGGGGGCTTACGGAGGTCCTCGGCAAGGTCCCCTAGTCGGCTCCAAGGAGTATGGAGACAAGAGGAAACCATGCCTCGGTAGGAATGCGACTAACTACGAATGAAATGCATGAATCCTATGTGCACCGGAGTGCATGCAAGATCTAGCCTAGAAACTAGCAAGCAATGACCAAAATAAACATGCGAGGATGAAAGCAAGTAGGCAGCAACAACATGTAACCAGGGGAAGATCAATAAATGGCACCAAGGAGAACAAAGACAATATAGATATGGCAATCAAAGCAACCTCGGGTGCACTGTGGCATCAGAAGGATGGTCTGTGGGAGACCGCACGACAAGATAGACAGCCTGTGGTGGACCGTATAATCCAGGGAGTGACGACAAAGTAACAAAAGAATCAGAAAATGATAGAATGAAAGAGACAAAGATCAGAAGCGTACTAGGATGGGCGGTTTCTTGACAGCCGCGTAAGCACTAGAACGGACTTGAAGCAACCGCGTTACAGTAATCCGGCCAACAGTATAAAGGCAGAGGCGTACCTGAGCCAAGAGGATAGACGGCCGAAGGATAACCGCACAAAGCATGAACGCTCTAAGCCAGACCGTCTATACCAGCAGAGTCGCAGGACTCAAGACCCTATCGAAGAGAAGGACGGTGCCTTGATAGCCACCCAATACCTGGAACGGCTCTGTACTAACCGCGCAACATCCAGGAGCAGAGGCCAGCAGAAAACCTGAAACCACTCCCAAAACACAGAACTAACAAAGCAAGGGGGGTCAGCAAACCACCAACAAGATGGGCACTAGGTGTCCCACCGTGACCGCCACAAAAGAAGGGTGTAGATATGTTTTCTACTCTTACTTAAAGGAAGATGGTGTTATGAATAAATCGATATGCAATGAGTAAGTGCAAAATAGTAAAAAGAGAATAGAAAATGAAAATGACCGTGATCGCCACCAAAGCGCCGAACGTGATGAACACGCCATGCTTTGGAAAGGAAGGGGAGAAACTCGCCTAGCTGCAGCACAGGGAAGATGAGCGGTTGACGAAGAACCGCTTATGGACGCACGGTCTTACGATAGACCGCCTAAGGGTGCTGCAGAAGATGCGAGAGGAAGCGCTCCTGGATGTTGAACGGCTCTGTAACGATCGCCGGACGAATAAGAACAGCCGAAGATGCACCGCACGTCTCCTTGCACGGACAGAAGAGAACCGCTCGAGACCACCAAGCCAGAAGTCGCAAAGGGGGTCCAACCTCCACCCTCTCCAGCCGGCCAGAGGGGATGGGCCTCGTGCTGATGAAGTGCTGACCTGTAAAACAACGTAAAGAAACAAAGCAACAACCTAGATTAGAACTGAATGGTGTAGTAAATGTCAAGATAGTAAGAGATGAACATAAATAAGTGGAGAGGGGGATACCTGGGGGGTTCTAAACCCCTAGGGTGTCAAAAACATGGGTGGATGTGTGCATGATGATGAAGGTGAAGAGGAGCGTAGGGAGAAAGCAATGCATGCAATGAACAGTGACGAAAGCTATAAAACACAAAGGACTCAAAATATCGACTACTCCCTGAACCGGAGGCTTGTATGGACGTAGAAAACCTCCCTCCTTGGTGCTAGGTCGCTTAAGAATGCGGCAGGGCTTTGCTGTCGACCAAAATCTCCCCCCCTTTTCAAGCTTGGCCTTTAGGGTCTATTTATAGAGCCTAGAAAGCCAGCCCCGAAATCAGGGTTTAGAGGCATTTTCAGGTCGAGATAATCAAAGGAAAATCGTAGATAACTGAATTATCTTTTATCCATTCGAAACGGCAGCTAAAATAGTTGATTATCTGTGGAGAAAATGATGAAAGAAGTTGGGGATAAAACCACGGATAAAAGGGATAAAATCAGTTGAAATTCATGAATCGAACAGATGAACGGTCTTACGATAGAGCGCTCAACGGGATGTTCGGCCATGTCCGGACCGTCCAACCCTGTCGGTGGAAATTCAAAATAAATCTAAAATAATCCAGATTATCCCTCGAACTGACCGAAACGTTTGCCGTTGGACTCTCATAGATGAACGGCTCAGATAAGACCGTCCCAAAGTAGAGCGGCCAAGGGTAAACCATTCTATCCTTGTTGGTGATAATTCAATTATTTGGATAATTATCTGAGAAAACCATCGAGCAGGACTCTGAGATATGGGCGGTTACCATCCATCCGTCCATTATGTTGAACGGCTATATTAGGACCTCATAAATTCTTGTCAAGTGGAAATTCAGAAAATTAACCAAAATGTTCCAAAATATATGGACGGCCCATAGTCAACCACACACGGATTGAGCGGTCGTGGGTGAACCACGCGTGCACATGGATGTTGTGTCACGCCCCGAGAGCGGAAGATACCCGGAGACGCGTGACGAGTTTATATCAATCATGTCAATCAGAGTATTAGTGTATTCAACACCAAAATCAGAGATGCGCGAAAGTAAAGATAACCCAGTCCTTTATTCCTTCATAAGAAGATGTCTATTACAAACCTTGAAGTACTAACTAAAATAAAAGAAAATACAAGGTTGACTCAAGAAAATATGAAAAAGACTAGATAACACGGAAGAAGCTCTATGTCTTTCACTCTTGATTTTCCCCATCCGTTTGAGTTCCCTCTTCGTCGGACTTACCTGAAAAGTAGGGAAACGCTAAGTGAGCGAACGCTCAGTAGGAAATTATATCTCAAGAACTAGCAATGGGTTTAAGTAATTATATCTTTCATGAATGCACTATAGCTATGCATGCTCGCATAAAATGACAAGATAGAGAGAGAGTGTATAGCAATAAGATAGCAAAAAGAACTAGTCATGAACTTTCAAGAACTTATATCGAAAGATATCAAGATATTCAAGCAAGTAAACTCATCATGTTATGTTGGAATTTGGCTATTTTGTTTCAAGTCAAGCAAGTATGAAATTACCCTTTCTCGGGCCACGCAAGTCATGTAATATCAAGTCAAGTACAAGTACAAGATTTGTGGAATGTTCAATCAAGCTAGTCATGCACTTCGGTATAATGCAAATACCGTGATCAATCAACTCCCATGGGCACAAGTACTTTCGGGTGCTCCTCCCAGGACCAGATCGGGCCCTATATGCGCAGGCATTAATCATGTATTTTAACATCCACTTTTGTGTATAGCCAATATGGAATTTCAAGAATAAAGCTTGTAGACATGTAGGGTAAACTAGAATAGAGTCCAAAAATATGACACTTGACATAGAATGGCGATAATAACGGTACAATCACGATTATCGATAAAATTAGGTGGAATTGGTTCCCTAACTTGGGTACCATGGCAAGCAAGTATGGACATTCTTTATATAGAATTGAGGTCCACATGAACATCACATCAATGTCAAGACGTCCTCATTCTTACTATAGAATTGAGGTCCACAAGAACATCATGTTGAATATAGAATTGGGGTTTACAAGAACAGCATAACAATGTTGATATAGAATTGAGGTTTACAAGAACAGCATCAAATGGCATGATAACCTCATCCCATTAAGAGAATTCTTATGATACACACTTTGCATAACATGAGGGCCGGTATACCATGTTTCTTCAGAGTGACATGGTAAAATAGTGTAATGGGTTTTTATGGTACAACCCGCTCAGTCGGCCTTGAGGGAATCCAAGGCTGCGAGGAGACTTACGGAGGTCTCTATGACTAACTCGCTAGTCCAAAGGAACGGAATGTCCAATGGAGAGCTTGTATGTCAATGAGAATTGAGGGTAGTGCGATAAAACATCATGAAACATGGGACTATATTCACGGACTGGAATATAGTGCCGATATATATATATATATAATGAAGCTCTCGGTTAACAGTAATCAGTGAAACAGTAATGCAGAAAAATAGCGACTTTGGTAAAGCCGTTTTTCATGAAATTAACACCTTAATTAGGGGCGTTTATATTACATTTGACGACGTACATAGAAGTCGTGCTTTCAATATTTCTAATTTACAGAATATTAATAATCTAGAATTTTTAACAGAAACGCGCCCTGGACAGGGGCGTGTCTCTTCAATATGCGCCCTGGTCTGGGGCGTCAGTTAAACATGAGACGACCTGGACAAGGTCGTGAATTCAGGAATTTACCAATTTTTCAGATAATAAAATTTCAGGAAACAGGGTACATGATCGTGGCAGGAAAAATAGCAGGATTACAAGAGATTGATCATGCATGAATTTAGAATCATGTTTGAATAGATATATAATTTTAAACATGGCATTTATTAATTAAGAGAAAGTGACGTCTGTGTGAAGGGCGTCAAATATGGAGTTGACGACCTAGTCATGGTCGTTTCTTTTAAATTAGCGCCCTTGACAGGGACACTTCCTTCAAAAACTTTACAGAAACGCAAAAAATGTATATGCATGTATTAACGGATGATGTTATAATCATTATTAGGCTAGTTTGGGCTACAGTCCTTGAGAAAACCTACCTTTAAGAAGATTTTGACCGACGAACGGAGGAAGGTTCAATAATAACGATGCTCTGATCTTCCGGAAGCAGAGGAAGATGATAAGGAAAAACTCCTCCGATACTTCGGTAGTTTGAAGAATATGTAGACGATGATGAAGACCCTTCGTTCTTCAGCACGTCAACCTACAGAACACATGAAGAATATTAGCATCCTTCATGACTAAGAATTATGGACAGAGGAAGAAAACGGTACGAAGAACCACCTGTTCTTCACGCAGCAGCAACAGCTTTAGGGTTTGATCGGACAGGGTTATTTATAGGATTTTGGGTATCCTAATAGAGTTAGAATTTGATTAAGGGTAGTATTCCCTTGATAGAGTCCTTACTATATCCTACCCTCGACGTAGTTATCCATAACTTGCCCCGGGATAGACTCCTGGGTCGAACGAAACTCGAACTGAATTAACGTCTTAAGCGAGGGCGTCGAATTTAAATTGACGCCTTGTCTAGCGTCGTTACTTATGTAAAATGCGCCTAGGTAGTGGGCGTTTCATTTCCTTTTTCCTAGATTTTATCTTTCGTCGTTTGAAATTTGACGCCCTATGGTCTAGGCGTCCTTTTTAAATTAACGCCTTAGACAGAGGCGTTTCCTTTTGAATCAGCGCCTTTATAAAAGGCGTTATTTTTTTCCTTTGATTAATGATTTACTTATTTAGGCTCTTTGTCATCTATTCACTTATCTTTTATTTTTAATTTGATTTATTTAAAAATCTTATTTTTATCAGGGTCGCTACACCCTCCCCTACTTAAGAGAATTTGGTCCCCAAATTCAATAGTATATATAAGTGGAGAGTGTAGAGTATATACCTTAAAATAATTCTGGAAATCGCTTCCTCATGGATTCCTCGGTCTCCCATGTAGCTTCATGTTCGGAGTTCTTATTCCATTGTACCTTAAGCATGGGAATAGCCTTATTCCTTAGGGTACGTACTTCACGATCTAGTATCTTCATAGGCTTCTGCTCATATGTGAGATCCTTCTGGATCACTAGGTCTCCATGATCAATAATATGTGATGGATCATGTACATCTTCAACATAGATATGTGGAATACATTATGTACATCGGACAGTTGAGGAGGCAATGCGATGCGATAAGCAACCTCGCCAACTCGTTCCAGTATCTCGAAGGGTCCGATGAATCTTGGTGTAAGCTTGCCTTTAACACCAAATCTCCGTATGCCACGTCCAGGCGATATCTTAAGAAATACATGATCTCCAATTTGGAATTCAAGATCTCTCCTTCTTGTATCGACATAAACCTTTTGCCTAGACTGAGCAACTTACAGTCTTTCTCTAATCATTTGTATCCTTTCAGTGGTAACCCTTACCATGTCTGGACCTAGCAGTTGCTTCTCTCCAACTTCGTCCCAGCATAAGGGTGATCGGCAACTCCTTCCGTATAAAGCTTCGAAAGGTGCCATTTGTATACTTGCCTGGTAGCTATTATTGTATGCAAATTCCACCAACGGCAAGTGATCATGCCAGCTTCCATCGAAATCAATGATGCAAGCTCTGAGCATATCTTCAACCACCTGATTTGTTCTCTCGGTCTGACCATCCGTTTGAGGATGAAAAGCTGTACTAAAGTTAAGCCTTGTTCCCAACGAATGTTGTAATCCCTTCCAAAAATGAGAAGTGAAACGGGGATCTCTGTCAGACACGATTGAAACAGGAATACCATGTAATCTGACTATTTCCTTGATGTATAATGCAGCCAAAACATCAACTGTCCATCGGCTCTTTATTGGCAAGAAATGCGCCGATTTAGTCAATCGGTCAATGATAACCCATATTCCATCATGTCCTCCTTTTGATTTAGATAAACCCATAATGAAATCCATGCTAATATTCTCCCACTTCCATTTGGGAATATCTAGAGGATGTAATTTTTCAGCAGGCTTTTGGTGTTCCGCCTTGACCTGTTGGCATGTGAGACAGCGCGACACGTAGTCCGCTATTTCCCTTTTCATGTTGGGCCACCAGAAATTCCTCTTCACATCTTGGTACATTTTGGTAGATCCAGGATGAATCGTGTACCTTGATCTATGAGCTTCATCTAATATCTTCTTCTTTAACTCGGGACAATCCGGTATGCAAGTTCTATTCCTGAACATTAATCTTCCTTCACAAGTTTTTTTGGAAATCAGATTGTCCTTCCAGTTTGCCCTTGATTTCCACTAATATTGGGTCATTATCCTGAAGTGCTTGTATTTCAGTTAATAGGTCTGGCTGAATGCTTATATGAGACAATGTGACACATTGAAAGTCTGTGTCCACGCTTATATTGAATTCAGAGAATTGCTCCAGCAACTTCCATTCTTGAATCATATAATTGGCTAACAGTGCTCTCGGCTTTCGACTAAGGGCATCTGCTACATGATTACCCTTTCCGGGATGATATTGTATATTGAAGTCGAAGTTCTTGAGATATTCTAGCCAACGTCTTTGCCTCATATTTAGTTCCTTTTGTGAAAAGAGATACTTGAGACTCTTGTGATCAAAGTATACAGTAAACTGTACTCCATAAAGATAATGTCTCCATATTTTGAGTGCAAATACTACCGCGGCTAATTCTAAGTCATGGACGGGGTAGTTCTCTTCATGCCTCTTTAATTGACGAGAAGAGTAAGCTATAACCTTTCCTTGTTGCATTAGAACACATCCGAGGCCAATGCCAGAAGCATCAGTGTATACCTCGAATTTCTCTCCTTCCATCGGTAATGCTAAGACAGGAGCTGTAGTAAGATGATCCTTGAGAGTTTGGAAGCTTCTTTCACATTTCTCACTCCATTCGTAATGGATCTCCTTGCGAGTTAACCTCGTAAGTGGTACGGCGATCTTAGAAAAGTCTTTGATGAATCGCCTGTAATAGCCGACAAGACCTAAGAAGCTTCGGATCTCGCTAGCATTGGTCGGTCTTTCCCAATTCTTCACAGCTTCAACTTTTGATGGATCTACTGATAAGCCATCCTTTAATATAACTTGTCCGAGAAAAGTTACTTCCTCAAGCCAGAATTCACACTTGCTGAGTTTTGCGTATAATTGGTTTGCCCTTAATATTTGTAATGCAATCCTTAAATGCTCCTCATGCTCTTCCTTGGTCTCAGAATAAATTAATATATCATCGATAAAGACCACCACGAATTGATCCAAATAAGGCCTGAATATACTATTCATTAACTGCATAAAGGCAGCAGGGGCATTCGTTAGTCCGAAAGGCATAACAACAAACTCATAATGGCCATACCTGCTTCTGAATGCAGTCTTATGAATGTCCTCATCCTTGATTCTTAACTGATGATATCCCGACCTAAGATCAATTTTGGAAAAGTACTTGGATCCTGAAATTTGATCGAACAACTCATTGATTCTCGGTAGTGGATACTTGTTCTTGATAGTGAGATGATTCAACTGTCGATAGTCGATGCATAACCTCATGGATCCATCTTTCTTCTTTACAAATAGTACAGGTGCTCCCTGTAGACACGCCATTCCTGACGTCTCCTGAGGAAGTCTCATATTACTATACGACGCCCCGCGACGGCTTACGCATTTCGAATCACTTGAGTACTTCCTTTTCTTGAGTCTTCTTCCGCCCTTTTCGGCATCCGGAATCGTCTCATCACGGCATTCGGACGGCATCAACACCACTCAGACGCATCAAAAGGTTCCGGAACCAAGAAGGGTGTCTACCGGGCGGCTGCCGACGCCTAATCCGAGGACCCGGGTGGGTCTTAATGGGGGCGTCCAGGCCCCTGGACGCCCCCATAATTTTAATTTATTTTATTATTTTCTCAGGGGGCCCAAAATTAAATAAAATATATATATATTAATGGAGGCGTCCAGGCCCCTGGACGCCTCCATAAAAAAACAAAAATAAAAAATGTGTAAAATGCCAGTTGGCATAGAAAAAATAAAAAAATAAATAAAAATAAAAATAATTAATGGAGGCGTCCAGGCCTCTGGACGCCTCCATAAAAACATATAGAAAATATATAATGCCAGCCCTGGTATAAAAGACAAAAGAAAAATAATAAATAATATAATTTTGGAGGCGTCCAGGCCCCTGGACGCCTCCATCAACTCCCTCACGGGCGCCGGCCACCGAACGACGGTTTGTCTTGTGTGAAAAAATCCAAAATATAGAGACGTCCGGTCAGCTGGACGCGCCCATTTCTGAATCACGAGGCGCCGCTCACAAAACCACGCGTTGTGCCGAACTGCGTGCGGCCGTCGTCGGTTTTCGGTGGACCTACTTGAGGGGTCCGGGACCCTGGACGCCCCCACAAAAGTATTCCAAAAAAATCAATAAAAATAGAATAAAATATTATTTCTGCCCTGATGGAGGTGTCCAGGGTCCTGGACGCCTCCACCTTCCGGAGCTCTATAAATAGAGGCCCACCCCCTCAGTTCTAGGGGAGCTAAGCAGTGATCCGATAGGCTGCCGGAGCCCAGAGGCTACGGGGTCATTTTTCTAACCCGTGGGGTCTTTTGTAGGTGGAGGTTCTGCCGGCTTCTCGGGTGCCCACGCTCGCGAGAGGAAGGTCGTCTTCATCCACCGCGCTTCTACGTCGTCCCCACGCTGCCGGAGCTCCGCCGAATTTCACCACCGGCACATCCAATAAGCCAACTCTTTCCTTTTCTTCGTAGTTCTTTGCATTCATCATCTCGCATCCGTCATCTCATTTTCCTCCTACTCGAGTCCGAGAGGGGTTTAAAAGATAACACCAACCAGGTGTGTGTCTTCCCGTTATTTCGTCATTTTTATTGCAAGGATATGAATACTACACATTCATCTTTCTAAGCCACTTGTCATTTGTTTGTCGTTGTTTTGCAAGGGTAGCCGAGGAAAGCCCTCTCCGTCGGCCGGCCGGAAGGAGAGGAAGAAGCAACCCGCCATCTCCCGCTCTTGAGGTAGGCGCGATCACTTTCTTATTTTGGGGTCTTTCGGCCCCTGGCGATCACATCTTTTCATCGAGGCCGCGGCGAGTCACTTCCCCAATGGCCGTTTAAATTTCTGTTCTCATATTCTCTTTATATCCTGTTATATTTCGTTCATATCATCGAGGCCGCGGCGAGTCACTTCCCCAATGGCCGTTTAAATTTCTGTTCTCATATTCTCTTTATATCCTGTTATATTCTGCTCATATCATCGAGGCCGCGGCGAGTCACTTCCCCAATGGCCGTTTAAATTTCCGTTCTTACATTCTCTCTATATTCTATTATATTCTGCTCATATCATCGAGGCCGCGGCGAGTCACTTCCCCAATGGCCGTTTAAATTTCCGTTCTTATACTCTCTCTATATTCCGTTATATTCTGCTCATATTCTCGAGGCCGCGGCGAGTCACTTCCCCAATGGCCGTTTAAATCTCTGTTCTTATATTCTCTTTTATATTCTGCTATATTCTGCTCATATTCTCGAGGCCGCGGCGAGTCACTTCCCCAATGGCCGTTTCAATTTTTGTTATTTAATTTCTGCACCATTCCCGTCCCCCCGAGGTCGCGGCGAGTCACTTCCCGCTATGGCCATTTGAACCCCATATCTTGCTATATTATACTTGTCCCGCTCGCCCCGCCGGAGCAATCTCCCGTGGTGGCCCCTTCTCTCTCTTCTCTCATCTCTGTGTTGCAGCAAACAGCAAAACAAACAAAAAGAAGAGCCCGCGCGCTCTCCGCATCATCTTCCCCGCACCATCGAACTCCGAACCGCGTGACGTCGCTCACAGATTGGCGATCAGGGTGGGACCTCTACTGCTTCCTCCCGGCTACCCTTACAAGTTCGGCACCACCCGTGCCTCTCCACCTTGGCGCCCACGCGCGCCCCCGTTGTGCTCACGGCAGCACCGTCAGTTCTGATTGGTTCTTTGTTTATTACATGTTTGTTATTTCTGTTGTTTTCCCACTCCATATATCTGTCAGCATTCCATTGCATACATCCATTCCTCTTTTCTATCCTTTTTTTCATTTTTTTTGAGGATCACCCTTTCCCGGTGAAGGAAGGACTCTCCGTTTGGGAATTCCTCTCAACGGACTAGAATCTCCTACACTGGGACCTCCGTAAGTCCCCGACATCGAAGAATCTCCTCTTCGTTCACTGGGCTGGTTGTACCATTGAAGTTCCCCGAAGTTAGTCATTTCATTCGTGGTGAGACGAGAGACCCTAGCTGACACGGCGGTGAAACAAAAATAAACTAGGGTCCCTATCTTGTGTGAACTTCGGATCTCGCTAAAAACACACAAAAAAAATCATCAAAATCAAAACAAAAAAAAGGGCGTAAAGGCATCCACTTGTTTGATAATCTCTGCTACCTACTTGCTAGTGTATGTTTTTGCGTTCTGGGAGAACTGTGAGCATGTCTCACGAGTCTTCCGAGGAGAACCACCCTAGCCGTGGTTTGACAGCCGACCCGCGAGTCTATGCTATGGACTCGGGTCCTTCTCATGACCCCTCGCATGAGGTGCGGGTTATTGCCGGGGACACGTCCCCGCCACAGGATATCACTTCCTTACTGGGCGTCCTCGCCAACACGGAGCTTACCTCTGAACAGCTCCGGGCCTTCCAGGCCATTCTAAAGGGGAAATCTGTTTCCCCCACGCCCCAGGAGTCAACTCCGACTATCGCACCTCTCCACGAGTCCGTGCAGGCCATTCCATCTCCTTCATTGGCGCAAGCCATCCAGTCTCCCTCGCTTCAAGGACAAGCGAGCCAACAACCTCCCTCATTCCAATTCCCGTCACAATCTCAAACTCCCGGTGTTCCTCACACACCGTTTTAGCCAGGGCCAACTGTCGGTGGTCTGACAGTTCCCTCTCATTCCGGGTTTCCCCCTCAAGTCTCCGGGAGACAGTTTCTCCCCCAATGGCAAGTGCCACCTTCACCCCCAGAGGAGCTCGCCCAATCGCTCCTCAATAGGTTCAATCGCATGGACGAGCAGTTTCAAAATCTGAGAAGAATGGTGGACGTGAAAGCCACCCCGGAGGTTGCTTTGCCAATCCTCCCTGTCATTCATCTTCCTCCCTCCGAAATGCCCACGTACCGCAGATACAATGGTACCGGCAACCCCTTCATTCACCTCAAGGACTTCATGTATGAGTCCTCCTATTGGCAAAACGATCAGAGGTCCCTGGCATACCTCTTTCGGAGATCATTGGATGGTCCCGCGCTTGAGTGGTTCTATTCTCTGGAGCCCCGCGAGGCCGAGAATTTTGAAATAGTGCAGAGAAGGTTCTTACAAAAATATAGGGATAGGGTCGGTCCCTCACTCTCCATTACCGACCTAGTGGCCGAAAAGATGAAACCCGACGAGGATTTTGTCCGATATGCTGATAGATGGAGGTCTCTGGCGGAAAGAATAAGGGATACCCTCTCCGAGCCCGAACAAGTGAAGATGATTGTGTCTAATGCAACCCCGCAGTTCAGACACGTCCTCGCCATGAATAAACTTACTACAATGGAGGAACTCTATGAAAGGGCCCGATACATCCAAACCCAGCTAAAAGACTCCCCCATCATGAACATGTTTGAGTCGCCGAAGCCCAAAGTGGTCAGAAAGACAGGCGCTGGTGTCCCGGGCGGAGCCACAGAAGGGGTCGTGACAAATGAGCAAGTCAGTGCGGTCAACAATGCCAACTATGCAGTCAACCCAAGGCCTCAACAAATGCCCCGACTACCCCTTCAATCAGGTCCTTTCCCTCTCCGTCCTCCACCCCAAAATAATCCACCCCAGGATAATATGCCTCCATTACGCCAACCCCAGCAACAACAACCACAACCTCAGCAACAACAACCACCGCTTCAGTACAACCAAGTTCCACCCCCGGGGAACTATGGTCCCCAACAGCAACAAAGGAGGCCGCTCGGTCCTAAGAGAGCCTACTATCCACCATTGCCAGAAACCTTAGCAGATATTTTTAATGCCCTCATGGCATCAAACCAACTCGCCCTATCCAGAGAAAGGCCCGCCTGGCCCCCCAATGTTGATACCTCCAAATACTGCGTCTACCACAGGCAGCCGGGACACACAGTGGATTACTGCTTCCATTTCAAAGATTACATCCATGATATGAATGATGAACATCAAATAGATTGGGATGAGATGAGACGGTACGTCGCGGCTCTCAAGGCTAGGAGACCTCCTCAGAGGCCACAGCAGCAGTTACAACAGCAGCAGCAGCAGCAACCACAACAACAACAACATCCTCAGCAGGCCCCACAACAACAGCCCGACATGGGCATAATCCAGAATCCACTACCGGAGCACCAACAGCCCAATCATCAGGTTAACCCCATCTCCTCCTTCCCGGAAGTCGGGAGAGAGCAGGTGTGGCACCAGGAAAGTACCTCCATTCTTTATACCTCCAACCCTATCGTCATGCAACCCCCTCACCTTGCCCGGGTAGCACCTCTCTCGCATCAACCCGCATCGGTATCGCCTTCACCATTTCCACTACCATTACGCCCTCTCATCCGCACCCCGACCTCCTATCAACCGACACTTTCTACTACGCCTTCACACCCTCTCACCTTCTCCCACTCCCCCACTTTACCATCCACCTCTACCACATTTACCCCTACGCCTTCTAAACCCCTTATCATCCGTCCACCATACATAACCCCGTCTTTCTCCACCACATCACCACTAATGCCTTCAAAACCACTCATCACCCACCATCCATCTCAAAACCTTTACCCGTTTCAAACCTTACCTCCACCTCCACCTTCCAAACCCCTTATCCTTCATAATCCGCGCGATATCCCCTCTACCTCCGCCATGCCTCCACCTAACAAACCCCTCATCAGAATCCCTGCTCCCGTCATCACCCCTGCTTCATCAACCATTCCTCCACTACTACCCCTCAAACCCCTGTTAAAACCCACTGCTACCCCCACAGAGGTACAAAAGCCGCAGGCAATGGTGCTCCGGAGTGGAAGGATTTTCCACAGGGTTTTCCCCCACAACAGTCAGAATCACGAGCAATCTCAGCCAGAGAAGGATGATGCAGAACAACCAGAAAGAGCTATCCCTGGAACACAGTATGATCTACTGAAACACTTGGACAAGACGCCTGCCCGGATCTCCATCCTAGAGCTACTTCAAAGATCCACATCCCACCAGGCGGCCTTGATGGAATATCTTCAAAAGGTCATGGTTAATGAAGACCTCCCCGTGGAGAAGATTTCGACCGTCCTAACCCCAACAGACATACAACCAGCCATCATGTTTCACAACTACGAGCTCGCTCCCAAGGAATCTCGGAAATATGCATTATGCATTTCAATAAAAATTAATGGGGTATCCATAAACCCGTGTCTTGTCGACACGGGTGCATCCATAAATGTGATCTCCATGAGCACTCTTCAGTTGTGTGGGGTTGGCGAGGAACAAATAAGACCTTCCTCGATCACGGTCACGGCTTATGACAATAGCAAAAGGCCGCCGCAGGGGATGATTATTCTGAAGGCAGAACTAGGCCCCATGGCAATCCCCATGGAATTCCATGTCCTCGACATGGACCCCACATTTAAGGCTATACTGGGTCGCCCTTACATCGAAGCCATGGACGCTGTGCCATCCACCAACCATCAGTGCCTGAAGTTTCCTTACAATGGGAGAATTATTAAAGTGGTCAGTACACCTGTCCTTCACACAGTGGATGCTATCAACACCTCTCTGCCTTCTGTTTGGCCGTCTCATCGGCCCATATGGTCACTGCTGGACGTACGTGATCCATCTCATGTTCCACTAGCACCAAAGGAGCCGGTCAGGGCAACCGCAACATCCTGTCTCCCTTTTCACTCCAAAGGTTGGGAGATTATGAGGAACATCGGCTATCAATAGGGAAAAGGTCTGGGCGCACAGTTACAGGGTATGCTCAAGCCGCCAAAAGAAATTAGGCCGAACCGTAGGTTTGGCCTAGGCTTCAAAGGACCGTTCAAGGCAGATTGGAAGCCCCTCACGTGGACACTATCAAACCACTTCAACAGAGGGCCCGTTGTTCAGATGGGAGATCACCCACGAGAAGCATATGGAGGATCACATGCAGTATATTTGGCTGAAAAATGTCCGAGGATCACCAAAAGAGGCAAGATCAAAGATCCGGAATGCGAGTGGGACAAATGGTTCGACATATGGGACATTTCCGTTGCACTGGAAAGGATGTTCTCATCTCCACAGCTTGAAGGACCACCATTGATCTCCGAAATACCAGAGAATATTACCACTCTTGCCAAGGTTCCAAACTATCCTCGTCCTCGCCAGAAGGACTCTGTCATCGACGGATCTTCATCCGTCCTCAACATTGCCGTCGACGGCTCGTTAGCCGCCATCCTCTCCATCCACTCGTCTCAGCCTTTGCTGATATCTTCTTCCTGGGCCAGACAATTGTCTGATGATCTTCCCAGGTCCCCTTCTTTGCTTACATACCTACGCGGGCTTTTCAACCCGCGCCAGGTCTTCAACCATGATCTGCTCTACGAGTCCCACAATCCTCTAGCCATAACCACTTTCCTCTCTCCTCCAATCTCTTTTCACTGCTTTGTCATTAAAAATGAAAACGAAAAAAAAACGTCAATTTTCAAACTCTCCAACAACACATCTTCGTTGAGGAAACCTCCTACATCTCCCACGGGTGCGTACCGCCTTGCGGACCACCCGTCCAAGGTTCGATGAGCGACCTTTTCTACCCCTCCTCTGAGGGGTCTTCTCCTATACATTCTACACCATCCTCCTCATCTTCCTCTTCGTCTGTAAATATTGTCAGTCAATCTAGGAATGATAGGCCAAGGGTAGTACCTAGGAAGAAATCCAAGGGTAGGCAGATCCCTCGTCGATTCCTTCTGGATTTGGCCGCCAGGTGTCAGGCCCTTCTTGCCATCCCCCAGTTGTTAGAAAATCCCATCCAGCTACCCGAAATAGAATGCGAGGGCGACTGTGCATCTGATGAAGGGTATGGAGTCTACGAGATCACGAATGAAGAATGCCCCACTGAAGATGAGGGTGAAGAATATGAGGATGCGGCGGGCGCATACGCTAGCGGAATGAGGAGATTCGACGAGCCGTCAACCGCCGTAGAAGAATCCACCAAAGAAGTCAACTTGGGGACTGAGGAAGACCCTAGGATCATCCTCATAAGTGACAACCTACCACCCTCTGAAGAAGAGGCATTAATTGAGGTCCTCAAGGAATATAAGGACACGTTTGCATGGAGCTACGAGGATATGCCGGGTTTGGATTCAACCTTGGTCGAACACCGTTTAACACTAAAACCAGGGTCCATCTCGGTAAAACAAAGGTTAAGGCGTTTCCACCCTCAGATGGCTTTGAAAATGAAAGAAGAGGTCGATAAGCTCCACAAAGCCAGGTTCATTAGAGTCGTTCTTTATCCTCAATGGGTGGCGAACATTGTCCCGGTCATGAAGAAAGATGGGAAAGTCAGGATTTGCATCGACTTCCGGGACCTTAACCGCGCGTGTCCAAAGGATGATTTTCCCTTACCTCACATTGATGTGTTGATTGATAACATGGCAGGTTTTGAAACCCTCTCTTTCATGGATGGATTTTCAGGATACAATCAAATTCGTTTGGCAGAAGAGGATCAGGAAAAGACGTCATTCACTACCCCTTGGGGAACATATTGTTAAGTGGTCATGCCGTTTGGGTTAAAGAATGCTGGAGCTACTTACCAAAGAGCGATGATGGCCATATTTCATGACATGATGCACATATATCTGGAAGTGTATGTGGATGACTTATTGGTGAAATCAAGGACCAGGATGGAACATCCAGAAGTTTTGGCTAAGGTCTTGCAAAGGTCAAGAGAATTCCAATTGAAAATGAACCCGAAAAAGTGTGTGTTTGGTGTGTCGTCAGGTAAATTGTTGGGGTTCATTGTGAGTAAAAGAGGGATCGAGATAGATCCCGACAAAGCCAAGGCTATCAGGGATATGCCGCCTCCCAAGAATTTGAGGGAAGTCCGAGGTTTAATCGGCAGGCTGCAGTTTATTCGTCGGTTTGTGTCTCAACATTCACAAAGGTGTAGACCTCTCTACGAGTTGACCAAGCCAGGAGTAGAATTCCACTGGAATTCTAAATGTCAGAAAGCTTTTGAAGGGTTGAAGGAATATCTGGCTAGTCCACCCGTTCTCATTCCACCTAAACCAGAAAAACCTCTGATCCTTTACATCTCAGTCTTGGATGACTCCGTGGGAGCCGTCCTCGCACAAGCTGATGAAGAAGGCAAGGAACGGGCAACCTATTACTTGTCCAAACTTCTCAATCCCTGTGAGCAGAAGTACACCGGCATGGAGAAAACCTGTGCTGCCCTCGTTTGGGTAGTGCAGAAATTGAAGCACTACTTCTTGGCTCACGAAGTCCACTTGATTGCTCGAATGAATCCTATCAAATTCCTTCTGGAGAAAGTCGTCCTTACGGATAGGCTAGCACGCTGGCAAAGTTTTCTCTCTCAGTTCGACATCACCTACATCCAGCAAAAGGCGATTAAAGGTTATGCCATAGCCGAGCATCTCGCTCACCATCCTCTTCCCAAGTTCGATCCCGTCCAATCAGAGTTTCCAGATGAGGAACTAATGTCCATCAACCAATCAGATGAGCCAATGTGGACGCTATATTTTGATGGAGCTCTGAATTCTCAAGGGAGAGGAATCGGCATCGCCCTCCTGTCGTCGGAAGGCCTCACATTCCCATTGGCATACCAGCTCAAATTTCCAGTCACCAACAATATAGCCGAATATGAAGCTCTTCTAGCTGGTCTAGGACTCGCTCATTCTTTTCGTATCACTGAGTTGCGAGTCGTAGGTGATAGTCAACTCATCCTTCGCCAGGTACTCACTAAGTATCGCACTCGCGATCCCAAACTCAAGCCATACCAAGAACTCACTGCTGCCTTTGCCAAACTGTTCACAAAACTGATCTTTGTTCATATCCCTCGTCATCAGAATATTCTCGCCGATGCCCTCGCCTCATTGGCATCATCCATAAGGTTCCCTCTAGGAAGATGGTTTAAGTCCATTTCCATCTACAAACTTCACGCCCCTGCAGTCGATGATGCTTCCTACGTAAACATCAAAGACAGGATAGCAAGGAAGATCCTGCAGGAAGATAACCTTGAGAAGAGGGAGCTCATGTTGGCAGAGGCCGAAGAAGAACTGGCTGATGAAGAGAAACCATGGTTCTATGAAATTGTCAAATATTGCCAAGATCAGTCTTATCCTGAAGGGGCCACCACAGAGGACAAGAAAGCCATAAGAAGGGTGGCTCAGAAATACACATTGATTGGAGGTCTACTCTATAGGAGGAGCCTTACTGGTATTCTGTTAAGATGTCTTGGTGACGATGAGGTTTGGAAATGTGTAGAAGAGACGCACTCGGGTGTGTGCGGTGGCCACGTGAATAGTCAGATGCTCGCCAAGAAGATCATTCGTCAAGGCTTTTATTGGCCCACTATGGAAGAGGATTGTGCTGTCTACGTCCGTAGGTGTGTCAAGTGTCAACTTCACGCCGATAAAATCCATTCACCATCTTCCTCACTTCATCCAATATCCTCCCCATGGCCTTTCTCCATGTGGGCATTCGACATCATTGGTCCCTTAGGTGATCCCAATTCCCTCACCAAGCAGAAATCTTTCATCCTTACTGCGACGGAATACTTCACCAAATGGGCCGAAGCCGAAGCTTACGCGGAAATCAAGGCGTCAACAGTCTGCAAGTTCATCATGAAGAACATTCTCGCCAGATTCGGCGTCCCAAGCACGATCGTCACCGACAATGGGCCACAATTCATTTCTCAGGACCTACAGGACCTCTGCAAAAGGTACGCAATTGCATTGCATCATTCATCGCCTTATTACCCACAAGGTAACGGCCAAGCGGAGGCCACCAATAAAACATTGCTCAAAATCATCAAAAAAACCTGCGAGTCTAGTAAGTTTTCAGACTGGCCAGAAAAGCTTATCGAAGCCCTATGGGCCTATCGCACCTCAATCCGTACCCCCACCGGGCAGACTCCATTTGCCCTCACTTATGGTATGGAAGCGGTAGTCCCGTACGAGACTCTGATCCCTTCTCTCAGGGTACAATTGGATGAGGAATTTCCCCTCGACGATCGTCGTAATTCACTCCTCGCCCAGTTGGAACTCTTGGATGAGAAGCGGCTGGCCGCCGCCGAACACGCGCGTGTGTATCAAAATAGACTCGCTCGCTTTTACCAAAAGAAAGTCGTTGAGAGAAAATTCAAAGTCGGTGAGATGGTCGTAAAAAGAATTTTTGTCAAACCTGGAGGGCCGCGTTCTAAGCTCCAACCCAATTGGGAAGGACCATTTGTAATTCAAGCCGTGTACCCTGGCAACGCCTACAAGCTAGTCAACGCCGAAGGGACCGAGTTATCCCACCCTTGGAATGGGCTTTATCTTAAGAAATACTACCCTTAGCACAAAACAAAAAAAATGATGAAAAGATAAAAAACATCAAAAACAAGGAAATATTGAAAACCACTAAAAATATGGAAAATTCAAAATGCCGATGCCTGGCAGGCACCATGTAGTTAAGTCCCTGCATCTAACCTTCATGTTAGGATAGGGCCCATTAAGGCTTGGTAGGCACCGGGTCTTGGTTTGCCAGAACCGTGGAGACCCTGTCCGGCCACGTCGGCCTATGCTCGCTCGAAGGAAGCTAACATGTGTTCACTTATGTATTTTATTCAAAAAAAAGTTGGTAGCATCACCTACGGTAGGGCCACACCTAGAAGATCTCCGGAAGCTGTAATCTTTATTCTTTTCTCTTCGACCAAATGAGACAGTCGGCGCCCTTAAAACGCTGAGCATGAGAAACCGAAACTCAAACCCCAAGGCAAGAGTAGGACCCATTTCCTCGAGCATCGATCAGAGCACGAGAAGAGGGCAGTGTCCCCGCAGGCATACGAAGAGGGAGCCCACCAACGTCAAACGACTATCTCCCTCACAGAAAGAAATACAAAATCAAAATCAAGAGAAAAGCCTGGTCGTGACCGTGCCTGGTACGATAAACGGAACCCCTCAAAGTAAAAGTCTGAATCCACAAAGGGGGGCCGTGGAATGTAAATGCTCGAGATTTGGTCCGAAGTTGTCCGAAAGGAAAGAGTTAATGGGCCCTTATTCGCTCGCCGGGTTAACGGCTTTGCCGGTCCTCTCAGGAGGTTTATCCCCTACGCTCTTCCTTCTCCCTCTAAAGATGAAGGTTCGATGGAGTTTCTGAAAGGTGAAAACTGCCCAGGGTCTGCGACCTTATTTTAATATACACATTTTGGTTGCCTACTTTGAAAAGCAAAAGCTATCGCTGCGAAGGAGTCTCTGTGTTTCTGGCTGGTCAAGACCCCTGTTTACCACCTTGATGTCTTCTTGTTTAACCTCGGGCTTAGGCCAATGCAAGCGCGTCACCTATGGGTGCGACGGCGTCTGATTCCGGGTCAGCGTCGCGCGGTTGGTCGTTAGGGTTCCAGGGTGTTCCATCTTATACCATCTAGAGTTGTGAGGAAACAGACCCGGGTCGGGCAAATCATCTACCTCAAACACCTTTTGGGTGAATCCCTGTGGTCGGAAGCAACTGGGAGCCTAAGCATGGCATGACGGTATTGTCATCAGGGTAAGTCTTAGCCGGCGGGATCGTCATTCGAGGGGTCTAGAGGCCCAAATCAACCTAGATGTGCACTTAAGATACCTGGGAGGTTAGTAAGAAACCCCTGTCTCACGTAGGTTAGGTGCCATTTGGGTGCTTGCCGGGCGTTAGCAATAAAAAAAATTGAAATGATAAAAGCACAAAAAAATGGAAAAGAGAAATGTACATATTTGCAAACAAAAAAAATCTTTTTATGATAAAACAAAAAAAAATGTCAAATATAAAAAGAAAACAAATCAATTTTGCATGATTACATTTGCGTGCAGCATCTCACTTTTTAATATCGCTTGCATTCGTGTGCTTGCCTGTCGTATTTATCATCACCGCATCTTTCCCTTGCCTTCGTTAAATAAAGGCTTGGCCCCTTGACCAGTTATCAAGGACAGTCACAGTGACCATTTGCTTATTGAGCAAGGGGCCAAGTCAGAACAGAAATTCTGATTTGTTTGTTTCAGTGATATGTGCAGGGATTCAGGTAACTGAAGCAAAGGTGAAAAACAAACAAACCAAACCTTGTGTTTTATTCCAAAAAAACCAAAAAATTTACATCAAGTTCCGCCCTCTCTCTCTGCATTACTCGTCCCACTACTCTCCGGGCAAAACACTCTCAAAGGTGCTACCCAACTACGAAAAGCGGTACTCCTGCCGCTCTGTACTCCTCTTCCTATTCCCACATCCCGGCGTTGATCCACGAAAGCAGCAGAGAAGCTACCAACACGAAAGCCACGCTCTCGTGCTTTTCGGTAGCGCTCCTCACCATCTCTCAGCCACTGTTCAGCAAGACCAAGGCCGATTCGGAGTTCGAATAGTTGGGCCTCCATGGCCCTTCGCTCCTCCCTTTCAGCCAAACTGTTGGCTCTTTCTCTCTCTGCGTTTCTTTCCCTCTCTGCCCGTTCTCTCTCACGGTCTTCCCTCTCTAACTGGAGAGTGATCCTCAGTTCCATAGCATCCCTGGATGAGTCGTCATCAGGATGACGCCGCAGTTCCCTCTCCAGTTCTGCTATCCTAGCCTCCTTATGCGCAGCTTGGGCAAGCGCTTCTTCCGTCTCCTTTTCCTGCCGAGTGTACCATCTCAGATACGCGATAAGGCGTAAACAAAGAGAACTCAACGCTGAAACTTTTACCTGTATACGGAGCATTCCTTCTGCCTCCGCAGCACGCTGCGTGGCGTGAGCAAGTTGCTCATGAAGCGAGTCAAGTTCTGAGGTGGGAATCCACAAGCTGGAAGAGGCACCACCTACTCCCATCGCTGGGGAGGCTGCGCCAATCTGGGCATGCTGCGACCATGTGAATTAGCAGCCAACATCTGGAATCTGGGGTTTTAACTAGGAACGTACTGTACACCTACCAAGGCGCTCGTAGCTCCGCGGGCATCGCCCAACTGTTGTTCCATCTCTGCCAAGCGAGTTCGTAAATTCGCTATCATGGCATCCCGGACATCCTGCAGCCTTACAAGTCAGCATTTTTACCAAAAAAACCAAGAAAAGGAGAAAGAAGAGAAGAGAAAAAGGGGAAACCTACCTCCACAAGTCCCCGGGGTTGGAACCGTTCTGCGTACTTTGTCCTATATAGACGCAAGTAGTCCTCGCTGTCCCGCGCCTGTGATTCTACAATCGTGCCACCCCGTTGCCAGTCCTCATACTGTTCGGGGAATCGCACGCGCCAGTCAATGCAAGTCGCCGGTCCCCGCGTCTTTCTCCCGACACGAGGTGGCGCAGCTGAATCCACCCATTCTTGAGCCAGTCCTAAAGTCCTCATAACTAATCGTAGCCGAAGCGGCTCGATTTCATTCAGGCAGTGCATCCATAGTTCCCGTCCGAACCGGGCACGACTTGCTAGAACCCACGGCTGGTTGGCATCGACCATGTCTGAGTAGGGTCTCCAGTTTACCATCGCCGTAGGGAACTCCTGTAGCTCCCGCCTTAACACCATCAGTTGGTAGGTTAGGGGTGCCGCACTCATGACGGGTTCCCACCGCCTGGCTAGCGGCACCATCACGGGTCGCCAATGTCGAGCTCTCCCCATAGGGAGGTAATAATAGCTCCATAACTGCTCGGCGCAGGTCATCAGCACCTTGCGAAAACAACAAAAAAAATACAAAACAAGCAAAACCAAAAAAATACCTGGATGAATGGTGTGAAACCACTCACAGTCATCTCACGATCCGTTTCTTGGAATAGGCCTGCAAACAAGTGTGCCAGCATGGCGGCTCCCCAGGCATAATACCCTACTCTTTCAAGGTCTGACAGCAGCTCCAGGAAGCAACATTGGATACCATCCCCTTTCGAGCTCAGTACCAATCTCCCCAAAAGGAAGAGGAGAAATCTCCTCAAATCTATGTTACATCTTTCCCAGTTGCCGAAATCTGTGCAGTACACGGCACGGCATCCTATTTCCATCCTTTCCATGAACTCTTCTGAGGATTCGTCGTCCCGCCGACGAGTGTCGGTGAGCCCTAATGCATCCATGAGGGACGCCCTAGCTACCGACCTGTTCTTCCGACCATCTAGGTCCAAACCCAGTAACTTCTGGGCACCTTCTCTGTAGTCCGCGTAAGTGACTCCGGTCACTGCCTCGCCTTCTACCTTCAGGCTTGTGATCCGGACCACATCCTCCAAGCTGGGCACCATGTGCCCCCAGGGCATCAGGAATGCCCGGCTCACTGGGTCCCATCTCTCACACAAGGCTTGGATCAGGACTAGGTCAAGTTGGATCGGCTCGATCCGAAGGAAGGTACCAAATCCCATCACGTCTAGCCTCGCCTTCTGAAAATCTGGGAGGCCCCTGTACGCTGCTACTACCAACTCCCATAAGATTTGTGATTTCATCACAACCTACACATACAAGGAATGGGGGTGAGGTTTGGTCAGAAGAAAGGAAGAAAAAATGAGAAAAGGGCAAGAAAACTTGGCTTACGAGTTGTGATTGGGCCCTTTCGCTGAAGTGCCCTTCAAAGTCTGAAAGCCTCCTGGAACTACTACCACTGGACCTGCTTCTCTTCGAGGAATGGGAAGATTCGCCCTCCATCCAACTCTCAGAATTTTGAACTCCTCCTCTCCCGTAAGAACTTGTGCTCCTCGAGTTATTCCTCGATATACCTGGGAAGATAAAAGGGACAAGAATTTATAGAAATGGAAGGAGTGCGGGCCAAGATTGCCTCCATCACCTGTCGATGATAGCCCTCGCAATAAGACACCGACCAAGCGGCCCCATGTGTCGCTTCACCGCTCGCACAGGGTGATTGACTGGACGAAGAATAGGACGAATAGCCCCTATGTTGTCTAGGGATACCCTATCATGTTTTGGAGGACGCCCGCAAAATTTGGCACAACATCCGGGAAAAGGAACTAGGGCCGTCAGTATTGACTTCGACGGCAGATTCCCGTGGAAAATGGTCACAACAAGACGTGATTCTCCGCTCGAGGCGGAGTCTCGACAGATCCGTCACATGGGAACAGTGCAAAGGAGAAGAAGTGTAGGGAAGAAGGAACGCACAAGAGGACAAACAAGCATCAGAAAATCAAATCACTCCATTCATAATTCTACATAAGCTGTCAAAAACATCATAAACATAAAGAGGTGACGGGTCCACTAGCCCGCCAATCCTCACCATCACTCATCTCTCCGGGCACTCTCCTCCTCTCCCCCGAGGTGAGGGTCCCTCAGAAGCCTCCGGGATCCCCGTGCAGTAGCACCTGCCTCGCCTCTGGGCGCCTGCTCCGCAGCAGTGACTCGCTGCTCCTCCCCTGGCGTGGCGAAGAAGCCACTGGCGGCAAAGCGACCGGACTGGCG
Source organism: Amorphophallus konjac (assembly GCA_022559845.1). NCBI lineage: Eukaryota > Viridiplantae > Streptophyta > Magnoliopsida > Alismatales > Araceae > Amorphophallus > Amorphophallus konjac. The sequence continues at coordinate 215,066,562 of CM040120.1, forward strand.
GAGTCGCTCCCCGAACTCTCGCGCTCTCTCGTAGCGCGTCTCCATCCCTCCTAGCCTCTGCACGACGGCCTGAAGGCCCAGCTGGAGCTCCCTCACTTGGGCCTCCAAGGCCCTCCTCTCGGTCAGATCCCGCTGTCGCTCGGACCTTCTCTCGGCTTTCTCTCTCTCTACCTCTCTCCTCATCATCTGCAGAAGAACCCTTAACTCCAGGATGTCTGGAGAAGGTCTCTCCTCACCACGATGCCGCAGCTCCGCTACAGTCGCCACCCAGGCGTCACGCTCCTCTTCCGCCCGGGTCGCACGGGCCACCGCACCGGCAAGTTGCTCCCGGAGGGAAGCAATCTCGAGAAAAGGGGCCGAGGAACTGGAAGATGTGCCACCAATCATCCCCGCCGTCACTGTCTGCTGGGCACGCTGGAACAAAATAAACAACGGCCGTCAGTGAAACTCCAAAATCTGAAGTTAAAAGGGCGGCACGTAACTTACCAGGAGCGACAGCTCATGTTGAGCGACGGCCAGTTGCCGCCTAGTCTCTGACAGCTGGGCGCGCGAGCCGCCGATGCCACGCGTGTCCCCAGCTTGGGGAAGCCCCGCGTAACTCTCTCTCTGCCGCCGCAGGAAGTCGGCACTGTCCTGCACCAGTACACCCCCTTGCTGTCCAGGGAGACGTACGGGCCAGTCCTCGAGCCTCGCCTTGCCGCGACTCTCCTTCCTGACGCGGCTCGGCTCGTCCGCACTCGCCCACTCATCGGCCAGGCCCAGGGTCCTTGCCATGTCCTGCACCAAGAAAGGGGTCCCATATCAGTCAAAAGGAACGCGTCCCCTGTCTAGGACGCGTCCATCATTTGAGTGCAACACTCGCCGAACCCTTTCCTCCTCGCACGGCTCGCTTCAAAACCCAAAATGAATTAAAAGAGGAAGAGATCGGAGGACCTACCGGACCGTGTTCACCTCCTCCCACGCCATCGGGCCCCTCGGGTCCCTCGGGGGCCCGAAGCGGCCCTTCCTCCTCCATGGACGCCGTTCCGTGCTCGGGCGCGTCCCTCCTTGGGCGAGGATTTCCTCGTCCCTCTCCACCTTCACCACGGTCGGGCCCACCGAACTCCATCGATCAAAAGAGGAGGAAGACGAAAAAGGGGCAAGCGCGTTTCGGCGGAAGGCGGGCTCGTTTGCGGGTAAGGCACGGGAGAAGAAAGGACCACCCGTCGCTTTAAATTTAAAATCAAGGATTAAGACGCGTCCTCGCGCCTGGACGCGCCCAAAAGGGGGAAAAGGAAACAAAATCCCCCCGTGCAAAACATAGTTCCCCGCTGTTCAGGGCAAGGTCTCGCGGAGCGTGCCTCAAGGGACAACTCAGTGCAAAAAAAGAAAGTGTGGGAGAGAGAAAAGTACACACAACACAAAAGCCATTTCCATTTCATATAATAGCCGAAAGTACATCATACAGTGAGAAGGGTGACGTACAAGCAACTCTCTAACTCTCACCATCACCCTCCTGGTCATCTCTCTCCTCCCTCCTCCGCCGGGGATCCCTAGGGGGCCTCTGCGAACCCTGAGAAGCCGTGCTCGCCTCGCCCTGCGGTGGCACTCCAGCCTCGAAGGCGCGACGACGCTCCTCGGCCGAAGAAACCAGGTAGCTGCCCATGGAAAAAGAACCAGACTGACGAAGTCGCGCCCCGCGTTCCTTCGCCCTCTGGTACCGCTCCTCGCTCTCCCGAAGCCTCCCCTCCGCCGTGCCAAGACTCAATCGGAGCTCCAGCAGCTGGGCCTCTAGAGCCCTCCTCTCGGTCTGATCCCGCTGTCGCTCCTCCCTCTCTCTCTCCCTATCCCTCTCCCTCTCTCTCTCCACGCTCTCCCTATCCCTCTCCCTCTCCTCTCTCTCCCTCATCGCCTCTCTCCTCGACAGCTCGAGGGCGATCCGCAGATCCACTACGTCGCGAGGAAGCTCCTCAGCCTCCCGTCGCCGCTCCTCCTCTAGCTCCGCAATCCGGGCGTCACGCTCTGCCACCCGGGCATCGCGCTCCTGCTCAGCACGAACAGCACGCGCCAGGGCCTCTCGGATCTCGGCCACCTGTCAAGGCACGCATGCACCGTAAGAGAACAGTGATAGAAGGAAAGTAGCTAGAAAAGGGTCGCGGCCAAGCAAGCACTCACTCGAGCCTCGCGGTCACGCTCGGCCTCCTCAGCCCGAGCCACCGCGTACGCCAGCTGCTCCTGGAGGGCAGAAACCTCCGGAGGAGGGCCCCGCGAACTGGAACCCGCTCCACCAGCCATCGCGGCTGCCGCTGTCTGGTGGGCCCGCTGAAACACGGGGCAAACGTCAGTCAAAGGCTAAGCATCAAAAATCCAGGTCACAAAAAAATGCATTGCATAAACTCACCAGGATCTCCAACTCCTGTCGGATGGCCACCAACTGTCGCCTGGCGTCCGCCAACTGGGCCCGCAGGTCGGCGATCATGGTATCACGAGCATCCTGCATTACACATAAGTTAGTATCCCATGCATATACATATAGAAAGGTGGAGCAGTTTCATTTCACTTACCCCTGCCATACCACCCAAGGAGAGGCGGTCCCCGTACGTAGCTCGGTACCGTCTCATGTAGTCTGTGCTGTCCTGTACGTGGGACACTACTGGGACCCCGCCCTGCTGCCAGTCCTGGTACTGTGCTGGGAAGCGCGTACGCCAGTCCACGATCTTCGCCTTCCCCTTGGTCTTCCGCCCAATGCGGGCCGGCGCATCTACGTCTACCCACTCCTGGGCCAGCCCCAACGTCCTCATGACCAGTCTAAGCCGCAGCGGCTCAATCTCGTTCAGGCAATGGACCCACACGTCCCGCCTGAAGCGAGGAAGACCCGCTACAACCCAGGGCTGGCCAGCATCGCCCATGCCCAGGTAGGGCCTCCACACCACCTGCATCACCATACATACATCATGTTAGTTACCATTCAGTCACATGCATAAACACAAAAAAAATCATACGCATCATACCATGGCCTCGGGATACTCGCTCAGCTCCCGACGAAGTGACGCCAGCTGGTAGCCGTGGGGTGCTGCAACCACGACCGGCCTCCACTGCCGCGCCAGAGGCACGGCCCTCCTGTTCCCATGCCTAGCCCTCCCCATCGGGAAATAGTAATAGCTCCACACCTGCATCCATCATACATCATTAGTACAATAATTGCATATTTAACTGTGGGAATGCATAAATAAAATGTTTACCTGGAGGAAAGGTGCGAAGCCGCTGACTGTCGTCTCCTTCTCCGAAGTCTGGGAGAGATCGGCAATCAGATGGGCAAGCAGAGCCGCTCCCCACGCATAGTGCCCCACTCTGTCCAGATCCGCCAAGATCCCGAGGAAACGGCAGTGGATGCCATCCCCCTTCGTCCCCAGCAGAAGGCGGCCCAGGAAGAAGAAAAGAAACCTCCGAAGGTCTAGATCCACCAGCTCCCTCTCGCTCGGATCCTGGGTGAAAGCTGCACGAGCATCCCCCTCCAGTCGAGCCAAGAACTCCGCTCCAGTCTCGCTAACCCGCTGGCGCGGGTCGACGAATCCGAGCGCCTCCATGATCTCCACTCGGCCGACTACCCTGCTGTCTCTATCAGTCACGCTCGTCTCTAACCACAGCAGGTCCAGGGCACTCTCTCGGTAGTCGGGGTAGGTCACCCCGCTGACTGCCTCTCCGTCAACTCGTAGCCCGGTGATCCGAGCCACGTCCTCCAGCGTCGGCACCATATGCCCCCAGGGCATCAGAAACGCCCGGCTCGGTGCGTGCCACCGCTCCCTCAGTGCCTGGATAAGAGGAAGGTCGAGCCGGAAGGGCTCGATCCTAAGGAAAGCTCCAAAGCCCATGGCGTCCACACGCGCCCTCTGGAAATCCGGCAGCCCACGGTATGCTGCTACCACCAAGGACCAGCTGATCCGGCCCTTCATCACGCCCTGCAAACCACAAAACCAACAAAGAACACATCAGCATCATGAACAGTCATAAAACAATAACACTGTATATATACTACTTATTCTTTTATTTTATTTTATTTTTATTTTTTTTAAATTTTTAAAATTTTAAAAATATTTATATTTTCTTGTGGAGGCGTCCAGGCCCCTGGACGCCTCCTCTTTTTTTCCCTTTATTTTGTTTTTTTTTAAAAAAAAAACAAAGCCAAAACAAGAAAAATATATTAAAAATATATATATTATCATGGAGGCGTCCTGGAGCCAGGACGCCTCCTTATTATTATTATTATTATTATTATTATATTTATATTTACTTTTCGTAAATAAATAACCAAAAATAAAAAGAAAACGTGGAGGCGTCCAGGCCCCTGGACGCCTCCTTCTCTCACTACCCGGCCTTCTCTCACAGCCTCTCGCACGCCCGTTTTAGCCTATTAAACCACAGAGTGAGGATTCCGAAGTACTTACCGGGTCGTGATCGTCCTCTCCCTCCACACCAGCATCCGCAGCGGCCTCCGCGGCCAGGAGAGGCACCTCCATCCCCTCCTCCGCAACAATCTCCTCTGCTGCAGCCTCCTCGGCATCATCCCTCAACCTCCTCGCACGACGAGCCAGTCGTTTTCGCTTCTCTGGACCCTGGCTCGATCCTCCTCGCTCCATGGGGACTAAGAATGGGTCGTCTAGGGTGACTGGGTCGTCAGATTGAACAGTAAATGAGCAAAAGGGGGGGGGGCAGCCCTTATAAATAGGAGTTACCTTCTTTGGGGCGTCCAGGCGCCTGGACGCCCCCATAATTTTTATTTTTTTCAAAATTCAAAAAATTTTGGGGCGTCCAGGCGCCTGGACGCCCCCAAAACAAAAAAATCAAACAAAATATAAAAATAAAAGTTGGGGCGTCCGGGACCCTGGACGCTCCCAAAACAAAAAATAAAATAAAAATAAAATAAAAATTAGGGGCGTCCAGACCCCTGGACGCCCCCATAATAAAAAATTTTCAAAAAAAATATTATATATAATATTATAAGAATATGTATATAATCCAAACAAAATAAAAAACACAAAGAAAAAGAAAAACCATAAAAAAAGATAATAATTAAGGGGACGGGGGTCCGAAACATCCATGCCAGATTTTATTCCATCAGAAAAACAGAGTGAACTACATCAGGGGCTTAGGCGCTTTAGGCCTTAACTTCCCCAGTTCGGTTACATAAGCCCTCCACGGCTCGCATTCTTCCACCACGTGCGCTGAGGCTTTTCCCGCAACACTTGTCTTCCAGGGAGCTTTAATGGCCTTCGCTTCCTTCGCGTCCGCTTCAGTGCCCAACTCCCTTTTCTTCAAAGGAACAATGTCAGTCGGTGGCGGGAACGAATGGCGTGCGATGCCAATCTGGAGGCAGCACCGATGCGCGTTGTAAAGAACAAACTCGGTCGCGCCGATCAGTTGAAGATCAACTTCGGGAGAAGGCCTCATGAGGAGATCAAGCGAAAGCAAACATGCCGGTGCGCAAGTGAAGAAGCCTTGTGTCACGGTGCGGAAGTGAGACCGCCAGTCTTCACGTTTCTTCAGCCACGGAACGCGGTTCACTACGGTACCACCGAAGCCTAACACGTCGGCTATATGATGAAGAGGGCTTTGTTGGAAGAGCTTCGAAGCGGTTGGCATTCCCTCGCGGTGGTCGAATTTGAAATGCAAATCCAGCCAGCAATTCAAGACAAGTGCACAACCAAATGGAGGCTTACCCATGCTCGAGGCAGTAAGACCGCTGTAAAGATAGGCGAGGACGGCGGGTCCCACCCTCTTTCCACGCCAGATCCCGCAGATAGCACCCAGTTGGTCTTCCTCCACCATGTTGTCGGTATAAGGGAACAAGAGAGCACCCGCCAGACAAATGGTGAACCCCTTCATGATTCCCTCCAAATAGTCATCGTCTGGTGACCCTCTCAGGGCATCCATGACCCACTCCGCAAGCTTTTGGAGATCGATCCCCTTTTGAGTACGGACCTTTCTGGCTGCGTCGGGCGGCATGAAGCTTCCAAGGATGCTTTCAGAAGTCCCCCGTGTCAGCATCCGCATAGCCTTCACCTTCCCGTCACTCTTGAATTTCTTCAATCCGAGCAGAAGTTCCACCTCCTCGAGGAGGATGGTCACCTCGAAGGTCGGGAAGATAAAAGTGTGGGTCTGGGGATGCCAGACCTCCACTAGCGCGCCCATAGCCGCCCAGTCCATACGAATCTTCTCGTAATGCTTGGCGTGAATAAGGAGCCCCTGCAGATGCCACTTCGAGAGTATGGCCCTCATGCCAATGGAGATATTGGAAGTCAGCTTTGAAAGCCATGGCAGCTTGGAAAACTTCCTCGGGCCTGGGAAGAGTGGATATGGCTGGAAAGAAGAAGAAATGAAGGGAGTAAGAAGAAGGTTCACGTGCAGAAATTTGAAAAGAGTCGGCTTACCATATGCGACATGATCGTCCCACTCAGATGACCCTCGAGGTCAGAAAGTCGCCTAATCTCGCTGCTAGGCTTGCTCCTCTTCATAACGCGGGAAGACTCTCCTTCCATCCTGAAATCTCTAAATTTTCCTCTCCTTCCTCTCCTGAGCTTCCAAAACCCACCTTGGTGCATTTGAATGAGCTAGCCTAAGGGGAGTTCTTATAGGAAGGGGAGGGTGCTTCAAGACAGAACATGTCACATCAGTGGTCATTGTCAAGATTTTGTCTAGATCTCCTTTGAACTGTGGTGCGATTCTGCTACCTTTTGATGTTGCTAACCTTTGCTGGCCTGTGCAGGTTTTACTAACGGACGTCTTTGTCCTATCTCCTGTACCACCTTTCATTGGTTGGTCCCACCATGTCATGCATCATAGTATATGATACCTACGCTACTAGAACATGTCAAGGACCTTGCGGCCCGAACGAATCTGGGATTGGAGTTCTCCTTCAACAAAAACGGTGATGATCCCGGAAGAGTTTAGGTTGTACGGATAGGCCGTCAATTTGTGATAGAATGGGGACGACGGTTCCGTTCAGTGAGTTGGTGCGTGGATAAACGGGCCCCAGCCCAGTATCAGCTCACCAGATCGGTGTCCTGACCCGTTCTTCACAAGTTGGCAATATTATCATTGGCTATTTTCTATTTTAGTTTGTTTTGAATTTTTCTTTAAACCCAGCATGCATTCATATAGGACTTTGATTTATTGCGGAAGATCATTCAAGTGATTCGATTGTGAAAGCCATTGTGTTTCAATTCCCACAAATATGAGATATTCCACTCCGAATGAAATACCAAGTTTCCTAGAGACGGCCCCGACGCTGCTCTTCCAAAGGAGACCCTTGTTTGGATAGACCCTCAGATATTCCTTTACCTTTTTTTGACCCACCTTGGCCGCAGCACTTCCACATTGGCTGGTAACCGCTCCCCAAAGGTGAAACCTCCGGTTTTATGACCCAGGTACTTCCACACCGAGAAGTTGGTCCCCTTTTGTTTCGTGCCTGAGCGCACATCTCACCATCCCTTATTTGATCTCCGTCCAAGCAATCGTCAATATTTGAAAGACCTTCTTCAAGGTCGCCTCATTGAAACTCCAGGAAAGATTCCAAACAGTAACGTCAAAAGCGTGTCTCATCACACCTTGGCATCAACTTATCAGTCCGCTCCCACTTCACTCCACTCCATTTCCACTACGTGTCGCTCCCTTGCAAAGCAGACGCCAAGGCGGGGCAGCTGTAGACACGCCATTCCTGACGTCTCCTGAGGAAGTCTCATATTACTATACGACGCCCCGCGACGGCTTACGCATTTCGAATCACTTGAGTACTTCCTTTTCTTGAGTCTTCTTCCGCCCTTTTCGGCATCCGGAATCGTCTCATCACGGCATTCGGACGGCATCAACACCAGTCAGACGCATCAAAAGGTTCCGGAACCAAGAAGGGTGTCTACCGGGCGGCTGCCGACGCCTAATCCGAGGACCCGGGTGGGTCTTAATGGGGGCGTCCAGGCCCCTGGACGCCCCCATAATTTTAATTTATTTTATTATTTTCTCAGGGGGCCCAAAATTAAATAAAATATATATATATTAATGGAGGCGTCCAGGCCCCTGGACGCCTCCATAAAAAAAAAAAATAAAAAAATGTGTAAAATGCCAGTTGGCATAGAAAAAAAAAAATAAAAATAATTAATGGAGGCGTCCAGGTCTCTGGACGCCTCCATAAAAACAAATAGAAAATATATAATGCCAGCCCTGGTATAAAAGATAAAAGAAAAATAATAAATAATATAATTTTGGAGGCGTCCAGGCCCCTGGACGCCTCCATCAACTCCCTCACGGGCGCCGGCCACCGAACGACGGTTTGTCGTGTGTGAAAAAATCCAAAATATATAGACGTCCGGTCAGCTGGACGCGCCCATTTCTGAATCACGAGGCGCCGCTCACAAAACCACGCGTTGTGCCGAACCGCGTGCGGCCGTCGTCGGTTTTCGGTGGACCTGCTTGAGGCGTCCGGGACCCTGGACGCCTCCACAAAAGTATTCCAAAAAAATCAATAAAAATAGAATAAAATATTATTTCGGCCCTGATGGAGGTGTCCAGGGTCCTGGACGCCTCCACCTTCCGGAGCTCTATAAATAGAGGCCCACCCCCTCAGTTCTAGGGGAGCTAAGCAGTGATCCGATAGGCTGCCGGAGCCCAGAGGCTACGGAGTCATTTTTTCTAACCCGTGGGGTCTTTTGTAGGTGGAGGTTCTGCCGGCTTCTCGGGTGCCCACGCTCGCGAGAGGAAGGTCGTCTTCATCCACCGCGCTTCTACGTCGTCCCCACGCTGCCGGAGCTCCGCCGAATTTCACCACCGGCACATCCAATAAGCCAACTCTTTCCTTTTCTTCGTAGTTCTTTGCATTCATCATCTCGTATCCATCATCTCATTTTCCTCCTACTCGAGTCCGAGAGGGGTTTAAAAGATAACACCAACCAGGTGTGTGTCTTCCCGTTATTTCGTCATTTTTATTGCAAGGATATGAATACTACACATTCATCTTTCTAAGCCACTTGTCATTTGTTTGTCGTTGTTTTGCAAGGGTAGCCGAGGAAAGCCCTCTCCGTCGGCCGGCCGGAAGGAGAGGAAGAAGCAACCCGCCATCTCCCGCTCTTGAGGTAGGCGCGATCACTTTCTTATTTTGGGGTCTTTCGGCCCTTGGCGATCACATCTTTTCATCGAGGCCGCGGCGAGTCACTTCCCCAATGGCCGTTTAAATTTCTGTTCTCATATTCTCTTTATATCCTGTTATATTTCGTTCATATCATCGAGGCCGCGGCGAGTCACTTCCCCAATGGCCGTTTAAATTTCTGTTCTCATATTCTCTTTATATCCTGTTATATTCTGCTCATATCATCGAGGCCGCGGCGAGTCACTTCCCCAATGGCCGTTTAAATTTCCGTTCTTACATTCTCTCTATATTCTGTTATATTCTGCTCATATCATCGAGGCCGCGGCGAGTCACTTCCCCAATGGCCGTTTAAATTTCCGTTCTTATACTCTCTCTATATTCCGTTATATTCTGCTCATATTCTCGAGGCCGCGGCGAGTCACTTCCCCAATGGCCGTTTAAATCTCTGTTCTTATATTCTCTTTTATATTCTGCTATATTCTGCTCATATTCTCGAGGCCGCGGCGAGTCACTTCCCCAATGGCCGTTTCAATTTTTGTTATTTAATTTCTGCACCATTCCCGTCCCCCCGAGGTCGCGGCGAGTTACTTCCCGCTATGGCCGTTTGAACCCCATATCTTGCTATATTATACTTGTCCCGCTCGCCCCGCCGGAGCAATCTCCCGTGGTGGCCCCTTCTCTCTCTTCTCTCATCTCTGTGTTGCAGCAAACAGCAAAACAAACAAAAAGAAGAGCCCGCGCGCTCTCCGCATCCTCTTCCCCGCACCATCGAACTCCGAACCGCGTGACGTCGCTCACAACGGCCCCTCGATAGACCGCCACAGGCGTGTGACGTGCCTGGGTTGGGCCGTCAGAGGCGTCCCGACCGTTAGTATGACCGTTGATTTCTGACCGTAGGGGCACAGGCGTGTGACGCGCCAGGCTTGGTGCGTTACATCCTTGTGACGCCCCAGTGTGGGTGCGTCAGAGCTGACGAACCCCACATCATGTAACGCTCCAGCGTTGGACTGTTACATGCTGTGATGCACCGAGTGGCACGCGTCACAGCTGGTTCTTACTGTCTTGTGACGCACCAGGGTAGGCTTGTCACAGACTGTAACGCACCAGGGCAGGTGCGTTACACGTTGTTTTCCACCCAGAGTGTGACGCGCCTGCGTTGGGCCGTCAGGTGGCTGTGACGGTCCAGCCTAGACCGTCAGAGCCTGTGATGCGTCTAGGGTAGACCGTCAGGCTCTGGACTGCACCGGGAGGTTTGCAGTCCAATTTTCTTGTCCGACCGTGGTCGCCGTGCGACGGTACTGGTACGTGGGGCGGTCCCCGTACGTCGTTGGAAGCGGACGTGGTTTTCCGTTGACTTGAGAGTCTACTCCTTCAGTGACCCTCCACTAGTCGTAGCCCACCAGTACGCGGTGCTAGTCTCACCAGGGAGTGGTGTACGGGCCGACCCTTAGAGACGGTTTGTGGACCGGTTACCGTCGGGCCCCGCGTCTAGCAGCCAGAGTCCGGCTGAGGGGAAAATCGGTCAGAGGACCAGACCAGGGACACACGGACTCTGTGTGCACACGTGGTTGGGGGCGGTTGGACCCACGATGACGAGCGTGACCCCAGCTAGTTACTTGTTCGTGGTACTTGTTCGTTGTCCGTGCCTTTGGTAGGCGCTACCACGTCAGGCAGTTCACATGCGGTGCGGTGTAAGACGTCAGGGGATGCTACCGGCTGTGCTTCTAGTGAGAGGTACTCATGTCGAGTCGGGAGTGTCAGACTGTCAGTTGTTACGACTTCGACCTTCGGGTTTTGTCGTGTCAGCCGTGTGTTCCGATTGTTTCACCGTGGCACGTGTGTCGATTTTCGTGCCGTGAGACATGTGATTTGTAGATGGCAGGGTTTCCTTTTCGAGGTACTCGCTTACTGCTAGTGTAGCAGTTTCTTCGTTTGCGAGGTAGGGTTCGGGTGATCCCTACTGAGTCTGTTCTGAGACTCATTCCCTGCGTATTTTCACCGTGTTTCAGGCGAGGCGAGGCTTCAGGGGAGTTCGTCTGAGGCTCAACGTGATTCAGGTGCCCAACGTTAGTGCCAGAGGTCAGAGCCGGGGTATGCCCCGTGTAGCTGTACTTTTCTTTCTTGTCTCTGTACTAGTTGTGGACTACTGTTGTTATTTTGTTGTTATCTTGTGGACCTTGTAAAATGTTAATTCATTTCCTGCTTAATTATATAAACTGTTTAATTTCTACAATTATTTATGATACTTGAGTAGTTTTCACACCATCCTTCTAACCCTTCCGAGTCTTCGGGCTCGTGGGTGGCGGTACGAGTCTCGGGTTATCGGGCTTTCCCAGTAATCGGATTCTCGGGTCGTTACACTTGTCTCTCATTTTCAACTGCATCAATTTACCTCCTGTGTTGATTATGGTTGTTGGATATCATCGTTTATGTACTACTGTAACTCTTGGTAGACCTACAATTTATATATTTGGCATAGCAAAAACTATACTCATGTAGCATCGCTTAGTATATTGATAGAGTGTGGCCATTAGTTGTCTTTGAAATATATACACAACATTCATTCTCACACAGCTCAAGAATTATTACTTGACCTTCTTAACCATGACACTGTTAATAATTTATCTTTTATGCAGTCCAGACTACCTTCAGGTTGAGAGGGGCATTCTATTGGTCAGCCTAACATTCTATTGGTCTGAATGTTAGGATGCATAAGCCTTCGCAGACTTCATGCATCTCCTTCGGTGTATCTTGACAATGTAGGGAGAAAGAAGGGGTTTTGATGCCACCGGCACCTTCTGCAACCTAACATTCTATTGGTCTGACAAAATATATATTTCACTGACTTATATATCCCCCTGCTGCAGGTCTTCAGCTATTGGATGCAAAACTATGCTAGCATGCTACTGGAATTTTTGAAGATTATTGTTATTTCCATGTATGTTGTTGTAGTCAACCGATATAAATTGATGTGGTATGCTGTGTATGCCGGGAATGCCAACTGGTAACAATATGCAAGATGGTGATGTATGCCTGTTTGAGCTGAAGAAGAAAAACCAACTCCATGTCAAGATACACAGAAGGGGATGCATGAAGCCCGTGAAGGCTTTGAATGGCAAAGGTAAAAACCTATGTGTAAACTTTTCTCGACTTCATTTAATAACAGTATTTCTTTTCCCTTTTAAACTTTGCATCTGTCTGGTTTGTTACTATACTTCTCCCTTGCTTCACTTCATTACTAGCTATCTTCTAGCTGTTCCATCCTTCCCCTTTTATATTGTGATGCTCAGAAATGGTGAACATATATTATAAGCTTGGGTTGGAGACACAACATGTCTAACATTCATCAGTGTCATCACTTAGTAGATCATTGGTTGTCTTTGACATATGTTTGCAACATTCATTTGCAGAGATGACATGCTTGTTATTACTTTGCCTTGATAATCATAATTGCATTACAAGAGTCAAATAGCTTCTTGTTCCATTAATATGGTGCCACAGCCGTGTTGGGACGAACGAAGGGTGCGACTAGGAAACGATGCAAGGGGGATGCGTCCGGGATAATCTGTCCGGCCAAAATAGGTGGTGCAATGTATCCCGCTCCATCGAGGGTTATCCATATTGTTAAGTGGGCTACTGTTATTCCTGTATCATAGCAAAAAAACGAGTTCATACAAATGCCAGTGTGTTTCAATGTGCTTGTTGCACCCATTCACTTATGTGAGCAGCAGGGGCATCTGTGGGTGGTGGAGGGCACAATCGAGCAACCCCACCTCACTTATGCATGTTATCTTCATATGGGTTTTATGGACGTTGGCGGCATCACGTCATGATCCACCTGGAGTATGGGCAATGATGATTTGGGATAAAATGACATAATTGTTCAATGGTAGGCTGCCCAGTTGCGGCACCCCCACTTGAATGGATGATAATATTTTATTCCTCCCTGAGCCCAAACCATATACCTCACCTTCCTCTTCCACCTCGTTGCATCTTGAATTACTGTAAAAATCAGGTACGTGACATTTCTATGATTTGAACCCAGGTATGTGAATCACCTCTTATTATGATGTTTCATCATTTGTTAATGTGAATCACCTCTTATTAACTGTGTACATTCTCATTTCTTTTACCATGGTAATTTGAAATGAAGGTTCACCATTTATGAACAGTTATGTATTTGACTAAATGTTCGCATACAGTTATCAATTTTCCATCAAATTTGAGCACAGTTATTAATTTTAGTATGAATTTGTACTGATGTGGCCCCCATGGGAGTGTCTTTGAGGCAGTGAATTTTTACTAGGAGCATCCAGAAGCAGCATGTGACATCATCATACTATTTTTGTGGTGCTGTTGGTCAGAACATCTTCCTCACCATCAGTCATTTTCGCTCACTCACAAATACAGCCATCACCACCGGACGGAAGTTTGTCAGTTGTAGTCATGGGACAACATCGCTTGTATTATATTTCTATGACTTTTGTCAGACTTGTTAAAAATCGAGGAGTTTTTTTTTTCAACAGGATTACTCTCTTGAGCATGCAAGCATGTAAATAAAGTACATAAATCATGTGTACAGATGTTTATTTGAACGAAAGTTTGTGTACAATTAAATAATTTTATAAAAAGTAGTGCAATAATTGAGGATCCAACTGTGGACATTTCTGTCTATTGTTTCACATCTTGAGTCTCTCTCTCTCTCTCTCTCTCTATATATATATATATATTGCAACATATGATTATACATATATAGTAAAAATGAAATGCACGCAACTATGTTAACATATGTGCACTTTATGCTGCAAATATGTTGCATCTATTTGAATTATTTTTTATTAGTTATTTTTTTTAGAATGGGAATGAGAATAGTAAACTTTTTTTTAAGGTATACATATTTTTCATGTGTTAGAATATAGACCAATATTATTATTGATGTTATAAAAATTCATAACATTAGAAAAAATTTATTTTTTAAAAAAGCACACTTAAAAATTCAAATGAGAGAGAGAGAGCGCGACATATGAAATGTACTACGTCGACGGAAGTAGACTTCTCTCACACGTGTATAATTATGTAATTGATCCAAAGGTAGCGACACAACTAATTATTTTTAATGAACATATATATAATTATTAAGTATATTATGAATTTATGATCAAATATTATTCTCACATATTTTAAATTATGCGTGAATTTTGAGATAAAAATTGTATCTACCTATTTTCATAGTCACATATTTTTGATATTATTTCTCGTTAAATATTTACATCTACTACTTTGACCTCTATTTATTTTATTATATATTGACTAAATATATGTATTAATTAAGTTGGCCACAGGGAGCATTTTAATATTGGCAATAGGAGATGCAAAATGTAAATATAAGAGGTATTAATAATATTGTTGGAATGGGAAGAGCACTTAAGTCAATGTATATAGCTATCCCATGAGTTATCCTTCTATAAAGTCAAAGTACTTGGAATAAAAGGGAGGTTAACCTCTTTTGTCCTAGAGGGATAACCAAGGTACTACCAAAGTAAATCAGAACAATTGAGAGGACAGACTAATCTAGGAGGGATATCCCTCTATTTAGCTATCCCGCTATCAAAGCGCAGCTAAATACACAGATAAGCGAAGCCGTAGTTGGATCACACTCGCTGAGGTCTGAAAAATTCAAAATCTTACACTCCCTCAAGTAATGAGGGAGAAATTTAAAATCTCATGGTTCATTGTGAGATAATAAATTAACTGGACTATCTAATTGATTCATTATTAGAGTTTATTTATAGTTGTAGTTATATTTGTCATTTTGGACACTTATTTTGAGTGTTCAAAATGACAATTATAACTACAACCATAATTAAAATCTACTAATTATATATACATGACTTAATAACCGATCCTCAGATTAAGATTTGACGGCTCGATTGTATCCATCGTATCAATATTTTATGATATGACACCGTATTATATTATACTGTAACGTGTCAATTATATAATAAATATTTATTATAATAAATTTTATGTTAGAAATCATTTATAACTTAGTTAGTTAGAGAGTCACGTTATATAAACGTGAGATTCACGATCAACCGTTATAAAGAAACACTTCTAACTAATTTAATTATCAAAGTTAATTAAATATAAAATAAATTATATAATATTTAAATAAATATAAATATTTTATTAATATATCGATATATAACTGATACGATATGATACGTATAATATGTAACCTACCGATACTTAAATCTTGTCTCTGATCACATGTATTGTCCACGATAACACCACAATGATGTGCCAATATGCATAACCCCCCCCCCCCCCTGAAATGCCAACCAAATCCAACAGCCAGTCACCCCCATCAACCCAGAACTGCACCCCCGGGGGGAAGGACGACAGTGGAGGAAAGAGAAATGGCCACATGATCTCTCTCCGGTGACGCAAAACTTTGTTTGAGGAAATAAATATAAATAATACCAAGAATACGAAAGAGGGGAAAGAGAGAGCTTTTAAAAGCCAGACCCTCCCAACACGGGTCCTCCCCAAAGCACTGTTCTCACTTCTTCGAAGGGGGAGAGGGGGGAGAGAGAGAGAGAGAGGGGCGTGGTTTGTGTCAAGTCTTCTTCTCCGTCTTCTCTTTCTTCCTCTTCCTCTCCTTCTCCTTCTTCTTCTCTCTTCTCGAGCTCTTTTCTTCGCATCCCTACCGTGTCTCTCTCTAAAAACCAGCTCAAAACCCTCTAAAAATCCGTACCTTTTTTTGCTTCCCATCTCATCCGGAGAACCGCCCCTCTCTCGTTCTATCTCTTCCTCGCCCGCCTCCTCCCTCACTCCAGTCTACCTCTTCTCGGTCGTCCCCCCTCTCTCTCTCTCTATATCCCTGGGAGGATGAGCGGCGGGGGGTTCTCGATGGATTCCATCCCGCCAGGCGTGAAGAAGACGATCCAGGACATCAAGGAGATCTCGAGGATCCACACCGAGGAGGAGATATACACAATGCTCCAGGAGTGCTCCATGGATCCCAACGAGACCGTCCAGAAGCTCCTCTCCCAAGGTCTCCCTCCCGGATCCCGCTTCCCCTCCCATGCTCACTTCTAGTTCTCCCCCCCCCCTCTGTCCCCGTTCTTCCGTGGGCGTTTCGGTTGTCTCTTCTGGGTTATTCTCCCTCGCGATCTGTGAGCATCCGATTGCTGTGGCCATGTGGGTTCCGATTCACAGGCGGGATTGCTTTCGTTCTGCGGAACAGGGTGATTTGCCGGGGAGACGAAATCGGGCTCCGATGGCCTCGGGGAGGCTAATCGGTGTTCATGATTAACCATGGTCCTGAAAGTGTGTTTCTTGTTCTCTCTCTCTCTTTCCTGCTCACATTTGCTTGGGCCGGCTGTTGTAGTTGAATGAGGGCTTCAGCTGCTTTGATACTCGGCCGCGTGAGATTTTGTTCGATTTCAGCAAGTCGATGGTTTGGTTCGTTTTCTGTGACCCTTGGGGTGTTGCTTTGTGGATTTATTTTCGATGTGAGTGACAGATGGTGCTTCTGCCATTTGTTTTGGGGGCGTCTATGCGTTTAACATCAATATGCTAAAACTAACTAAACTGTTATCCAACGAATCATCATGTAGATGGGTTTTAGTGCCCTAGATTTCAGAAGCTTACTTGAAGAATGGCAGTACAGTGTTTGCCTTTTCTTTGGCGGGGGAGGGGGAGGCGTGTTTCCGTACATGCTGCGAGTCTACCTATTATCGATTAGAGCTAGCTCGTAAGACATCTTAGAAAGTGAAATTTGTGTCGTGGGTACGAGTTCTTTTTCTTTTTTTTTTTGGTGTCTGAGGACATTCCAAGACATGGACTTTTCACCGTACAGATGAGTAGTTCCTCCATTTCATTCCGAGTATCAGCCAATTTGCCGTGATCCATATTCCACATAATGGGAGAAAGATAGGTTATAACTGCAGATGCTGTTAAAACTATTGTCCTTTTCTGATTTATTTTCTGTGAGAATTTTATTGGTTGGGAGAGAGATTCGAATTCCTAAATTTGTCAGCTTATGTTGGTATTATTATCGATATACACAGGGCTGTCTCTTGTGAAATAGATGCCTTTTTCAGTTCATTTCTCTTGTGTTGCATATTGTTCACGTATGTTTGATGGAAACATACTTTACTGATCAAATTGCATGTTTCTGATTTTATCAATATTGCTTGAGATAATCAGTCTCCAGTTGACCTCATTTTATAAGGTAGTTCCTCGGATTAGCAGTCACTTGTTGGATCCATGGGAATGCATTTCAATTGAAGAAAGAACCAACCTTCCCAACTTGATTTTGTTTGCTGACTAAAATCACATCAATCAACTTCATGGGATGAACAAGTATTTTTCTCTATTTTTAATCTATTCATAATATTCTACATCTATTTTCAATTATCCGACTGCTGGTTCTTACCATTTTTGAAAGTGGGCTGCTGGTTACCATTATTTTTTGACCTTTTTTCATACATGCCTTTGAGAAGTATGAATACGTTTGAAAACATCCTATGTATGTATGCATATATTCATATATGTGTATCTACAAAATATGATTCCACCTGAAAACATCCTACGCAGGTATGTAATTATTTATGTATGTCAATATGTGCATCTACATAGTTTGATTCCACATCAGGCATGTTATGATATATATATATATATATATATATAGGATTTTGCATATGTTAATAAAGCAACAGTGCGATTTTTACATATGCATCATTCTCTAAGTGTTTTAATAAGGCATTTTTCACATCTCTGTCCTTTAGGGTGTTCTATGTAAAGCTCATCCGTTCTTTTTGATATTCATGATCTTTCTTGTTTAAAATTTTAAAACAGCAATCAAGACTTCATCTTTTAAGTGCATGTATATAGAAGCTTCGTCTTCTAATTTTTATATTGTCGAAATTTTCATATTACTCTAGATATAACAACTGTCATGAGAGTGTAGCTCTTGGTTTGTTCAGAAAATGCCCCAAATATAAGGATGATGAGTAGTGATTCATGACATCTTAATTTGTGTTCATTATATATTTTAACAAGTGTATGGTTCTGCAGACACATTTCATGAAGTTAAGAGGAAACGAGACAGGAAAAAAGAGGTAAAGGATTTAATTGACCATTATCTCTTCATGTATTTTCCTTTTAACTACTTGGCAAATTTATTTTGTGGAAATTGTGTTATTAAATTTTGGACCTTTGATTATGCTTCATCTGGAGAATTTTTATTATTGAAGTATGGAATTTGGCATTTTGCTACTGAGAGGATCCAATTCAGGATCAAGTAATCAGTAACAGAAACAAAACACATCTTTCCTGGATCTTTTGATCATCTTGGATATTAGTTTTATCAATAATTGCTTTACATGCTTCATTCTAGGATATTCTCATTCTTTTCTTTTAGAAGGAAATGAAAATTCTTCTTCATTTCTCTAAGGGAAATTTTGCCTACTAGAAATGAATAGTTTAGCACAAATGTTACCTGTAGGCTCTAGAAAGCTAAGGAAAGTCTAGCTGCAAGACATGATGGTATATCTTGTTATTGATTTTATGGCCCTCAATATCTGAAGTGTGAATAGTTTGGTTTTCTTCCATAATTTTAACATTTTCAATATTTCTGCATAATCTAAATATATCTGACATTTTATCCTCGTTTGTTATGGAAACCCTTCTGTGATTATGCATTAGTCATTTCATTTTTGAATCTTTTGCTTTTGGGGAAGGACTGCTTTGACAACCGGTTAGGGTAAGTCCAGTTAGGGTAAGCTTGGGTAAGGTATTCTAGGGTTAAGCCTAATCGAGCTTAATGACTAGTTCTTGTTCTACTTAGGATAAGAAAAAAATAAAATACATCAAATAATTAGAAAATAGAACAAGTAAGAAACTCACATAACCTTACCCTACCCGACCCCGGTTTGCTTATTAAACCATTTTGATCGAATAACCTGCCCATCCTTAACCCTCACTTACCCTACCTGACCTCGAATAAGCTACCCTACCCGAGTGGTGCTACCAAAGTCGATTAAGGCCGAATAAGGCGAATAAGCTACCCTACCTGACCCTTATTCTGTTATCAAAGCGGCTCTAGAGGAACTTTTGTCTTTGTTGAGGCATGGGGGTCCAAAACCTTTTTCCCCTATTTCTTTAGAAGGTTGATAGTGCTGTTGAGGAAAGTGGAGGCCTCTCCCATGGAAGTAAAGGCATAATAGGGGATAAATCGTAATGGTGAGGGGTGCTATGGAGTTCACCACCTAGGCGAACCGGGTGCCCATTGGGGGGGGTTGACACTCGTCATTGTTGGAGCCCGTTGACGGGTTTCCCGAGACCTCATGATTTGTCACCTCCTCGTCGTTTCCCCCACCTGGGGCCTACATGCTTTTAGTGTGGCCGGAAGGGCCACTTGTAGCATGCTTGCAGAGTGATGGCGGAGGGAGGTCGAGTAGGGGGAGGAGGTAGGAATTGTTAGGGGACGCACGATGCGAGAGGGCCTCTGAGCGTTCCTATGCAGATGCCCTCAGGAGCGGTCTATCAGTTAGGTGCCTTGGGGGGATTGGTCAGGCTTGTCTGACCGGGGGACCCATGTGAACCGAGCTATTCCATAATAGGATGGCCTGGCTCAAGCTTTGTCTTTGGGTGACCCCGGTGGAGGGGGGAGTGGATAGGTCGCAGGTTAAAGTCATGCTGGATAGGGGGAGTGGTAGGAAGGCAGAATGAGAAGTTTCCCAGCTGAACAAGAACGTCTTCTTGGCCATTGGCCCAAGTGTAGAGGAGGTGGAGGCAACGGCGATGGCGGGGTTCTTTTGGGCGGAGGGTAGCATGCTCAAGCTTTCTAAATGGACAATGAGCCGAGGGACCTTCCTAAACTCTAGGGAGCTTCGGCTTTCCATCCGCGTAGTCAGGGTCCCCATCATCTTCCGTGATGAGGTCAGAGCATCCCTTATCGTCAGTGGTTTCGGGGTGGTGGTTCTTGGTTCAGTGAGACTTGTTGCGGATGAAGGCCGGTCGGTGTTAGACCTCTTGGTGCGGGTTTCTAGCCTGGAGGAAGTCTCGATGGTCGTGATGGTGGAAGTTGGCGGAACTGTCTTTCCGGCGGGGGTTCTTCCTCGGCCAAATGAACAATAGAGCACTAGGATGGAGTAAGAAATGGGTACGGAAGGGGCGGGGGTTGTGGCAGGTGGAAGGAGCTCTGGACGAATTCAAATTCAAATCGCCAGGGCAACGTTTTAGGCAGGTTTAGCGGGTTTAGGCCCTTTAATGGGCTAAAGGTGGACTGGGATCTCTCCAAGGATTTGCAACTTGATTCGGAAGCGCAACTTCGAGGACCCGATCTTCCAGATCCGACATCGACACTTATCCGAAACAGGCAACCTCGAGCAACCACTTCAGGCGAAACTCGATCTTTACTCGTTTGCCTGTGGCTTACTTGGATTTGGGAGTCATGCGCGTAACGGGCCGGGGGACCCGTTGCTGGTCATCTCCCCCAACCGATTTCTCCTAACTGGCTGTCCTCGCCTCCTCAGTGACAGGGTGACAACTCTTCCGGCCGAGGCAACGTTGGCAAGCTGATCAGCCTTCGCTCCAGTGATCGGCGGCACTAGAAGGAAGGATGAGTTGTGGGGCCAGTGGTGACATTGTTAGCGGGGAACCATCTCCGGCTCTTTGGGTTGTAGGCCCGCCCAAGCTCTCTGACGGGGCTCTTTCACCTGCGAAAGTCAACAAGGGCTGACCCCTTACCCTCTCCCTCGATGGAAGTTGTCGACTTGGCCCTTGTGTAGGTGGGACAATAGGGATAGGGACCGGATCGGAGGCAGTTCTCACTAGCCACACACTCCACTCAGTACTGAACTTGACAGCGGGAGGCGTCTGTAGCTGATGCTGCTGCCTGATGGAGGAGCCACAAGTGGGGCTGTCACTGCAGGGGCCGTGGGAGACCATTGAAGCTTGACAAAGAGTACTAGTGGTCGCTGCGATGGGGACCTTCACATCCCCCAGATAGCCGGACACCTTCACACAGCTCAACAAGGAGGTGTTGGGGAATGGGAGCACTCAAACACTGGAGGTTGAGGAAGAATCACACGAGGGGGATGCTATTATCCCAGAGACTCAGATGGGGGCCAAGGGCTTGGAGGAGGGGCAGTCTGATGGGGAGGGGTTGTCGGATATGGCCAGACTAGGGAGAGAGGAGTTCAAGGAGATGGGTGGTGTGATGGAAAGGCTAATAGAGGTGCTAGTGAGGGAGTTGGTTGAGAGGGTGGGAGTTTCTTTGTGAGGTTGGAGAGGGACCTCAATGGAGTGTTCAATAAGGTTCAAAAGAGATGGTTGATATGTATGATGAGGGAGTCAAAATGGGGGAAGTCTCAAGGGGGGAGGACAAGGGAGAGTGAGGGAGGAGAGGAGAAGAGGAGTGAGCAAGAGGGTAAAGGAGGGAGAAACAGTTCCTTGTCCTCATGAAATTGTCTCGTGGAATGTGAGGGAGATTGGTGGGAGTGAAAAGAGGAGGTGATGAAGGAGCTAGTTGGGAGATGCAAGATTGACATTTTTGTGCATCCAAGAGTCTTAAGTGTGAGGGGGATGAGGAGACTATCATGAGAGGAATATGGGGAGCTCGACCTTCTAAGGTTGTGGCTTCTCCGATTGATGGGATATCTGGTGGCATCATGATTTTTAGGAATTCTTTTGAGGTGGAAGAGGTGGAGGATGGTAGGCAAGTAAATGGAGGGGCTATCTGGCTGATGGGAGATCTAGTGACATTATGAAATTTTGGAATTCTTTTGAGGTGGAGGATGGCTGGAGGGGCTATCTTCTTTCACTTCAAGAATGTCAGAGATAGATTCTCTTGGAACTTCTCGAGGGTGCATGGAACGTACAGCAGAGAAGAAAAGAGACTCATTTGGGAGGAATTTCTGCAATATCATCACAGTTCATGCCGATTGTGTTGCGTGGAATGCAATTGCTACACCTTGTGAAAAGATAAGGGATCACCATATCTCTGGTGATATGGAAGACTTTATTAGATTCATTGGTGACATCCGTTATAGATGTTAGTCTGTCTAATTCGCATTTCACTTGGTCCAATACGAGGGTAGAGCCTTCTTACTCTAGGCTGGACAATTTTCTTATATCTGTTGATTGGGAGGATCAATACACACAGCTGCAGGTTTGTTGTTTGGCTAGACCTGTTTTGGGCCACAAACCCATCTTGCTGAAGACTACTAGCAGGCATGTGAGAAAAAACAACTTCAAATTGGAGAGATATTGGTTTAAAGAGGCAGACTTCATGGACATTGTCAGATGGGTCTAGAATGTCCAGAGGTAAGATCAATCTTCTATGGCTAGATTGGTGTGTAAATTGAAGTATGTGGCTTAGGTGCTTAAAGATTGGGGTGCATGCAAGATGATACTTGGTAAAGAGGTTAAAGGTTGGATCCTGGAATAGCTTGAGGGTCTTGACTGTTTAGAAGAGGCAGACTTGACGACTAATTCTCATAAGTTCAGGGACAATCTCATGGTAGAATTTGATGAGATCTTCACGAGGGAAGACATCTATTGGAAACATAGATCAAGGGAGAAATGGCTCAAGGATGGTGACAGAAATGTTGCCTACTTTTAGCGGATTGTTTCCAAAAGGACGGGAGTCAACTCCATTACAGGTATCATAGTTGGTCACCAAAGTCTTACTAGGGATGAGGGCATCAGGATGCGGGCAAGGGAGTTATGCTCAAAACTCTTCACCGAGGATGTCATGGTTAGACCTTTGATAGTGGAAGATCTCCTTCCTCGTCTTTTTGCCGAGGAAAGTGGAGACCTCTCCCGTTCCTTCTCGGAAGAGGAGGCCCATAAGGCGGTTTCTCTCTTGTAGGTGATAGAACCCCTGGGCCAGACGGCTTTCCAATGATCTTTTTTCTGAGTTCTAGGACATCATCAAGATCAGCCTTCTGCTTGTATTGCAAGAATTCCAGAAAGGAAAAGCTCACTTGAGGGGTGTTAATAAGACCCTTCTTGTTCTTATCCCCAAGAAGCAAGGAGTAGTGCCTACTGGACTTCAAACCTATCAGCCTGCTGAATGGGACTTATAAAATTATTTCCAAGCTTTTAGCCATGAGACTAGACAATGTGATTGATAGAGTGGTCAGTGGCTACCAAGGGGCCTTTATTAGGGGGCAACCTATCTAGGAAAATTTTTTGCTAGCCTATGAATGCCTATATGCCATGAAGTCTCAGAGTAAGAAAGGGGTGGTTCTTAAGATAGATTTTGACAAATATTATGACCTCGTCAATTGATTGTGTGATGCGGGACGGTGTATGTAAACGAATCTGACTAGGCGACTAATGAGAGTAGCAAACTCGCTATAATAGGTCGACAAATAATCCGACATGTACTCAAACGCCAAGAGAGAAAATACGTGAAATAACAGTAGCTACGCTCAAAGAAACCATCCCTCACAGCGAGAAACGTCGAACCGTACGGTAGATAGGACTACCACGGCCTAGGGTGTCAATCACGCACAGGCAACGTACTCAAATTGGCACTCTCCGGGCTAGGGCAAACACTCACAAACTCACACACCGGCAACAATATAATTTAACGGGCTAGGCAACCTATCTCACGCACGGTGGCAAATATGACGTAAATACTAGATAAGCAAATCGAGTGAGAGAATTTTCAACACTAACCGACTCGCTGAAGAGAGAGGCACACGAATGACTTCCCCGCAGTCTTGACAATAGCTTCGCAATGTCGATGTCAAACTGAGCCTACACTAAACTGATTTGTTGGACCTTTCTATTGGGGATTTTCTTTCTTTTTTTTTTCAGCCGCTTCTTTTTTTATCGCTACTCCTTTCCCCTTTTTTTCTGTTTCTTTTTTTTTTACAAAAGAACATCATAAAGAGTTATGAAGAGAGAGAGAGAGAGAGAGCGACAGTAGGGAGAGAACATGGGTCGTCGACGGGCAGACCTGCACGCCGGTGGGGACCTCGGCGGCCGGCGACGTCGACGGTGGCGGGTTCGATGGCGACTCCGGTGGTGGCGGTGTTGGTGCGGGGTAGGGTAAGAGGGCGAACGATGGGCGTGCTAGGGCGGAGGTTAGCCGGCTGGGCGGTGCGGAGGAGGGCGACGGCGGCAGCGAGATCGGTGGGAGGCCGGTGATGGGGTGGAGTAGGCGGTGAGACGACGGCCACTCGTGACGGCGGGAAGCAGGGGCTCTCAGCGGTGCCCTTTTGCGAGGGCGGCGCGCGGCAGCGGCGGCGGCGGCGGCGAGGTGGTTGATGCCGCAGCTGCTTCGCCGACTTCGGGGAAGGGGAAGGCCGCCAGTGACCTTCCTTGGGCTGTTGGGAACTGTGAGGGAGGAGGAAGAGGGATTCGTTGGTGGAGATAGAGGAAGAAGAAGATAGGGAAGGGGGGGGATTGGATACGATGGGGAGAGGAGAAAGTAGGAAGAAGAAGAGGGAGAGGGAGATCGGAGAGGAGGGGCTTTACACCTTGAGACTTCACACCTCACCTAAGTCCCTTCACGGGAGAACGAAGACAGCGGTAATCTCAAAACTCCAACTTCTTCGTTAACCCCAAAACATGGGATTGCAACATTTTTTATAGGGAAAGCATACCTTAATACTCTTCCCTCATGACTAAAGACCAACAAACCCCTGTGACCTAAAATAATGCAAAAATCGCACCCTAAAATACACAATAAATAAAAAAGGCTTCAAATGAGCCATTAATGTGCCTCTCTATCAAATAAACAGTCAACTAATCAAAAAGAAATACATCATTATTGATGCGGGACGGATCAGCGAACCTGGGACTCTAGCTCGTAACTCGTCCCTAAGCGAGGGAAACGCAGGATCGTGCGCGGTTGAGGAACCGGCAATGAGTCTCGGGTATTCGACTCTTCCGCGTGTACTCGGATCGAGTCACAGGACGGGTCACTCACTCACTCTCGCAGCGGTGATAAATATATATCGAGCTAATAATCCTATCACTCTAGCAGCGGTATATACAAATAAATACGAGTAAAGCAAATGCCGAGATGGGGAGTGGACACGATACCTCCACGCGTCGGGCGTGGGGAAGACGACCCCGGCCAAGTACGGTAACTCCCTGTAAAAATATTACAATAATTACAGCAGTGATATTATTGCCCACTCCACGCCAGGAGGTAAAGGGTTACAATGTGGGCCCGGGAGGACCGATCTTGGGTTGACGGGCAGCAACTTGGACAGCTCCGTCGGTGCCGTCCGGATGACACGTGCTGCGGGTTGTGGGGCCCACGTGCTGGTTGGTGGGCCGAGTGGGTCGGGAATGGTACTGCTGCCACGGTGGCTCCTGGAGGGACATTCCCTGGGAAGGCGACGTGTTGGTTCGCCTTGTGGAAGACGAGTCGGCCGGCTGGGCGGTCGGTGCGACTTGCTGTCCACGGGCTGGTACTTCTGTTTTGCAGTGCGCGACCCGGCGAGAACGGCTGCTGCGATCAGCCTCGACCTCTGATTGACGCGAGACTGGCGCCGTTGGAAAGCTATCGCAGAGGGCTACGACCTATGGCTGGAGAAAGAATTTTGTCTGTCCCTGTAGTGGCCTTGGTCGAATTTACAACCTGCTGGTTCACATGACCAGATCTGGCAGGACAGATTTGAATTTTCTTGAGAATAAGGGTTGATCGAAGGGAAAACTTCGGATCTGGAAGTTGGGCCCTTTATGAAAGTTGGAGAGGGGGAAGTAAGGAAGACGTCAATATTTTTTATGGATTTTCTAGAGGTGGTTTAACAGTGGAAATATATTTTTGACTGGTCAGGGGTCGGATCTGGACTGCACAGGACAGAACAAACTTTTGGCCTGAGTTTTAATTTTTCAGAGGGGAAGAAGAACTCCTAAATTCGTGAGAAAATTTGTGGAGGTGGGTTTTGGTGAGTAGAACACCCAGTCCAAATTTGGACTCAATCAGAAAAGGGGAAGGTGGTCGAGCAATGGAAGAACAAGGTTGCTGTGACAAGATCTGCACAGGGACAGATCTGTATGGGTCTAGAAACTTAAATGGAAAGGAAAATGAGATGAAGGCTTAAATTCGGAGGAATTTTTCTGGAGATGGGGATTGATATGGGGAACCTACTCTCAAAATCTCAACTTCGTCAGATCTGAGGTTTGGGAGCTAAAATTCGGACACTGGACCTCTGTCCTGATGTAGATAGATCTCTGGCGGGTTGGCGGTGGCGGCTCGATGGCGGCGGCGGCGGCGGTGCTGAGCGTCGCACTCAGAGAGGTGGTGGAGGAGAGGCTTCACACCTCTGAAATCAGAGCTCTCACAGCTCTAGAGGGGGAGAGAGGGGCGCCCTTGGGCCTTGTGAGCACAAATGGGAATTTCCTTTCATTAATGCTAAGTAATTCATAAATTACATGGCTTATATAGAAAATGTAAAAAGACCTAAACTATCCTCAGATCTAGGTTAGGGGAGGGGTATACAAGGGATAGAACATAATTATTTCTCCCATGTGTTTTCACAAAAATAAAAAATCCATTTAAGGGGGGCGCCTCCTTGACTTTAAGGGTGGCCAATTTTAAAATTTTCATCCCTTTGTCCCCTTGAATGGTCAAGCCATCTAGAAGTCCACCTTGGACATTTGACCAGCCCCACATGGGCCCTATGGCTTAGGTGGACCAATGGGAGAGAGGCTGAGTGGCCCCGCTGGACCTACTGGACTTTTGCACATAAACCCACTAAAACCTAAAGACTCACATTTTGGCTTATACTTGCCATACAATTGCGTACCTAATTACACAAAGGTATAAATGTAAATAAAAAGGACACAAATGTAAAATAAAATGTGGGCGGTCTTGCTCTGATGTCCCCATCAATTCTCCCCGGGTGGGAAGAACTCGACCCCGTCGAGTAAGGGGTGCGGCTGCTCGTGTGACTCCGGTGGATCCGTCACCGAACCTGGAAGCGCGGAGTACACTCCACTCCAAGTAATCGTCACATGCTCATCCCGTATAGATTCGATATGCTCAGGCTGCTGGGGAATGAGGATAGAGGTGGACACTCCGGGGTGGGGTCACTCTCAAAGGAAGGAGGCGGCTCAAAGACTCACTAGGAATCACCGCTGGGTCCCTATATGTGACTAGATCCGAGATAGAGAATGGTCGAGCCGATCCCAAATGCCGGCAAGTCTACAACGTACGCATTGGATCCGACTTGCCTCACACTCGAAAGGGACTGACAACGCGAGCGACAAAAGACCGACTCAACTCGATATATGCATATGCACTCGACAGACAAACTGTACGAAACAACGACTCACACATGACCTTAAACAAACCTACTGTTAGTCCGACTCATACATATGTAATGGTGGATCAGGACATCCGAATGTGTGCCATGCATACACTAGATACAATCGATGGTTGACGGAATGGGGGACTCCTAGACATCCTACGATGCACCAGTCATGCACATTGGATTTGGATGCGGGAGGGCTAGGAGAACCAAGATCATCACCTTGCCAATGAACGGGCTTCATGGGTGTATATGGATCGGCCCGTGGGGAAGGGGTGTGATGGTGGAATGGATAAGGTGGGTCATATGGCTCACTACGGAAGGGATCGAAGGAATCAAAGAAAGTATGACCCCTCGATATGGATTCCCCCATGACACGGTCCCAAGTTTGAAATCCCGGAAGGTATAAATAATCACCTCCATGCATTGTGATTGGTGGGACGACGGTCATGTGTAGAAGGTATGGTTCCTACCTCAGGATAAAAGGAATGAAGTTTGGCTCGGCCGGTAGGGGGAGGAATAAATGAACCTCCGTGGTGACATGACCCACGGTGCACACGGAGGTAATGGACCCTAAGGCTGCATGTGTGAAGCTACGACTATGGGGTTGGTTGAAGCCTCGGGCCAACATACATGTTAACTTCATTTGCCTGTCTAACCCCCTGATAAGGTCTTCAAAAATAGCAACATGATGGAAAGACCGGAATGTGGTATGGAAGGAGTTGACGGGCACTAGTGGGAGTGCAGGGTCCATGGATGGATAGGAAGGGGGGACCAAGTCATTCTTGAGCCAGCTAAGTAGTGGCTCGGCGATGAAAAGCGTTCCCGTTAGAAACACGGGTGGCTCGGGCTGAGGTGGCTCCGAATAAAGATCGGAAGGTAAGGGTGGTGGCAATGGAGCTCTCATGGATGGGGAAGGACTATCCTCCCGGAGGGGAAGAGGTCCTTGGGACCCCGTAGGTGGGGCCGAGTTGGGGCTACCAGCTATGACCTCCCTAGACTCGGGTATGGCTACCTCCTGTCTCGGAGGTGGGCAAGGGGAGACTAATGACTCAATATAAGCACACCTCCTATCCACCCGATCCGAAATCATTTGCACAAGTTCGGCAACGGTGCGGGTTGGAGTAGGGATATCGTGGTGGACTCGCCCGTAATCAACCGGTCTAGGCTTGGGTCTAGGCTCTACTACGTGTGGGGCTCGTTGCCTCCGACTATGACCCACTTGGTTGGAGGTGATTGGGTGGGGTCGGTTGGAGGTGACCGGGCCGGGTAGGTAAACCTTCCTAAGTTCACCCTTCATCTCATGCCACGACTCGATGGGCCATTGCCTCTTAACCTCCCTCATGCGTTCTATACTCTCCCATTTCCAGGCGGCTTCGTGGACAAGCCTCTTTTGGGCAAAGCTGACTTGCATGGCATCGGACATAGTGTAACACTCGAAATACTTCTCCATGGCAGCTTCCCACATGAGGTAGTCGCTCGGGACCTTGGAGCCATGAAAGTCCGAGGCTTCGGGCCTATGGAAGTGGATGGGATGGTTTCCAAGCCCATGGGAGTCATGCAGCCAGTGATATCGTCTGGGCGATTGGGAATCTATGGGTGACTGAGGACTATAGGACGGACATGAAGACACTTGGACAAGACACTAGACACGACCCTAAAACGGCAAGTTGGAATGCCGACTCGACTACACACCTAGACTTAACCAATAGACGGTACGTGGCAGAGTTACGGGATCCGAAGATCCTCTCTCGCAAATGTGCGACCTTCCCGATAGGTGTAACCTAACGTTCGGGCAACACCTTTTGATATACCGAATAATGGTACGCAAATGCAACCTTGGACCGACTTAGACTCGACTTAAATGACTCTTTTTTTTTAACCAAAATACTACCCTAGACTCAACCTTTCGCTCTGATACCAATTTGATGCGGGACGGACCAGCGAACCTGGGACTCTAGCTCGCAACTCGTCCCTAAGCGAGGGAAACGCGGGATCGTGCGCGGTTGAGGAACCGGCAATGAGTCTCGGGTATTCGACTCTTCCGCGTGTACTCGGATCGAGTCACGGGACGGGTCACTCACTCACTCTCGCAGCGGTGATAAAAATATATATCGAGCTAATAATCCTATCACTCTAGCAGTAGCATATACAAATAAATATGAGTAAAGCAAATGTCGAGACGAGGAGTGGACACTCTACCTCCAAACGCCGGGCGTGGGAAAGACGACCCCGGCTAAGTACGGTAACTCCCGGTAAAAATATTACAATAATTACAGTAGTGATATTATTGCCCACTCCACGCAAGGAGGTAAAGGGCTACAATGTGGACTCGGGAGGATCGATCTTGGGTTGACGGGTAGCAACTTGGACAGCTCCGTCGGTGCCGTCCGGATGACGCGTGCTGTGGGTTGTGGGGCCCACGTGCTGGTTGGTGGGCCGGGAATGGTATTGCTGCGACGGTGGCTCCTGGAGGGACGTTCCCTGGGAAGGTGACGTGCCGGTTCGCCTTGTGGAAGACGAGTCGGCTAGTTGGGCGGTCGGTGCGGCTTGCTGTCCACGGGCTGGTACTTCTGTTCTGCAGTGCGCGACCCGGCGAGAACGGCTGCTGCGATCAGCCCCGACCTCTGATTGACGCGAGACTGGCGCCGTTGGAAAGCTATCTCAGAGGGCTACGACCTATGGCTGGAGAAAGAATTTTGTCTGTCCCTGTAGTGGCCTTGGTCGAATTTACAACCTGCTGGTTCACAGGACCAGATCTGGCAGGACAGATTTGAATTTTTTTGAGAACAAGGGTTGACCGAAGGGAAAACTTCGGATCTGGAAGTTGGGCCCTTTATGAAAGTTGGAGAGGGGGAAGTAAGGAAGACGCCAATATTTTTATGGATTTTCTAGAGGTGGTTTAACAGGGGAAATATATTTTTGACTGGTCAGGGGTCGGATCTGGACTGCACAGGACAGAACAGACTTTTGGCCCGAGTTTTAATTTTTCAGAGGGGAAGAAGAACTCCTAAATTCGTGGGAAAATTTGTGGAGGTGGGTTTTGGTGGGTAGAACACCCAGTCCAAATTTGGACTCAATCAGAAAAGGGGAAGGGGGTCGAACAATGGAAGAACAAGGTTGCTGTGACAAGATCTGCACAGGGACAGATCTGTATGGGTCTAGAAACTTAAATGGAAAGGAAAATGAGATGAAGGCTTAAATTCGGAGGAATTTTTCTAGAGATGGGGATTGATATGGGGAGCCTACCCTCAAAATCTCAACTTCGTCAGATCTGAGGTTTGGGAGCTAAAATTCGGACACTGGACCTCTGTCCTGATGTAGACAGATCTCCGGCGGGTTGGCGGTGGCGGCTCGATGCTGAGCGTCGCACTCAGAGAGGTGGTGGAGGAGAGGCTTCACACCTCTGAAATTAGAGCTCTCACAGCTCTAGAGGGGGAGAGAGGGGCGCCCTTGGGCCTTGTGAGCACAAATGAGAATTTCCTTTCATTAATGCTAAGTAATTCATAAATTACATGGCTTATATAGAAAATGTAAAAAGACCTAACCTATCCTCAGTACTAGGTTAGGGGAGGGTATACAAGGGATAGAACATAATTATTTCTCCCATGTGTTTTCACAAAAATAAAAAATCCATTTAAGGGGGGCGCCCCCTTGATTTTAAGGGTGGCCAATTTTAAAATTTTCATCCCTTTGTCCCCTTGAATGGTCAAGCCATCTAGAAGCCCACCTTGGACATTTGACCAGCCCCACATGGGCCCTATGGCTTAGGTGGACCAATGGGAGAGAGGCTGAGGGGCCCCCGCTGGACCTACTGGACTTTTGCACATAAACCCACTAAAACCTAAAGACTCACATTTTGGCTTATACTTGTCATACAATTGCGTACTTAAGGGTATAAATGCAAATGAAAAGGACAAAAATGTAAAATAAAATGTGGGTGGTCTTGCTCTGATGTCCCCATCAATTATAATAATGGATCATCATCAAGTCAGAGAGATGTTGATGTCGCTGCTGACGGCCTCCGACGGCGGTAAACGCGGGTAGGGTCGAACCAGATCTATGCTCTGGTGTTCTCACCATTGTGCTTATTTGATGTGCTTGGGAAGATAAGCTTTGATGAGAAATCGATTGGGTCGATTCGAGCATGTGTATCGTCGACCATATTTGTTGTCATAATCAATGGAGATGTCACTTCTTATTTTCACAAAGGTGGAGGTCTTCGTCAGGAAGACCTGATGTCCTTTTTGCTTTTTGTCCTGGTAGCACACATTTTGGGTAGGTTGTGGATGAGAGCTGAAACTTATGGTCTGATCATAGAATTCGAATTCGGCCCATACAATGTTCATATCACCCATCTACAATATGTTGATGATATTATTTTGTTCCTGGTAAAAGACGAGAGGCAACTTTATGTTACCAAGCTGATGTTGGAGTTACTAGAGGTAGTCAATGGTCTCAAGGTCAATCTTAGTAAGAGCCAAATTGTGGGTCTTAACATGGAAGATAGGGCCTTCAGGAGAGCATCTCTTATCATGGGATGTTGTATTGACGTCTTCCCCCTTTCCTATGTTGGGCTCCCTCTGTCTCCATGGGCCTTACACTATAGTGCATGGCACAATGTGGTGCAAAGATATAAATCAAGACTAGTAGAGTGGAAGACGAGGCTTCTATCCTGGGAGGGGAGATGGTGCTAATTGTGCCAAATAGTCTCCCTATCTATTTTCTTTCCATTTTTCGGATTTCATAGACAATTGCAAAGACATTGAGTCAATTCAAGTAAGTTTTTTTTGACGTGGGAGTGGAGATAGATGCAGGGGATGGCATGATATTATCTGGGACTGAGTCTACAAGAGTAAGGACATGGGAGGTGTGGGCATTAAAAACATCAGAGATTTCAACTTAGCTTTGATGTGTAAATGGTTGCGGAAACTTGGCTCCTAAGACAACAAACTATGGCGACAAGTTATTTGCTAGAGATATTATTGGAGAGTTAGGGACTGGGATCTAGTGCCTTCATCCAAACACAATATTTCACCCATTTAGAAAGATATATTGCAGTGTAGGGGCATTATCATCTCCAACATCTGGGTTTGTCTGGGAAGTGGCATGTTCTAGAAAGATAAGTGGTGTGACGATCGTACTCTAGAGACCATTTTTCTGCAACTCTTCGCCATCTCCTCTGAACCTTCGGCTCTGGTATCCAATGTCTTTAACACATCTCTCAGGGGGGATTTGGGCACTACCTTTTAGGAGGAATCTCAAGGTGACGGAGATGGAGCAGCGGGAGGGCCTACTTCCTTTCCTACTAGCCTATGCTCTTGTGCTCACCAAAATTGATCGGTGGAGGTAGGAGATGGTAGAAAGATGGTACCTTTTCAATTAGGTAGCATATAACTTCATTTTCAATGGAGGATTACACCACCGCTTTGCTCCGTAGATCTGGACCACTCAAAGTCCCATTAAAGTGGAGCTTCTTATATGGAGGATTTCACACGGGTGGTTATTGACTTGTGATAGACTTGCTTCGTTCCTCACAGATATCAATACCCTGTGCGGTTTATGTGGACAAGAAGAGGAGACGTTGAATGACCTTTTCACAGGATGTTTCTTCTCGTAGGAGGCAAGGATACATGTTATTTTTGATAAATGGATGGTGTCACAATTGTATTTTTTTTGAAAGTAGGTACCACAATTGTTTTAAATGAAAAAAGCGGGATGTATAAGTATAGTCAATATTCTCCCTAAAGATCCCTAGACAAAAAATTTCACACCAAGGTGGTGTACCTCTCACTGGCCCCCCAATAAAAGGAAAAGAGGGGAGTTGTGTGGCCCCACTTTACATAGGTGTTCAGCCCATTCTCTTTGGAGATATCCGATAAAATTAGAACGATAGAAGATCACACGTTACAAGAAGGATCTGGGGTGCTTTCAACCACCATGATAGTGCGCAACACTTGTTGGGGAACTGACACACAAGATGGTTGCTTAAGGGCAATGAAATCATCTGGTGGCTTATCCTACATCCCACCCTTTGGGCCCTATGGGAAGAGAGGAACAACAAAAGATTCAAGAGGGAGGCAAGAGTCATGGATAGGGTTGTCTCTTTCGTATGTAAGAGGGTGAGAGAGTGGGCTTCCCATTGTTGTAAAGTGGATTCACATAACTTTTCTGTTTTTGTCTTGTTGGGGGAGTAGTGAGTGCCACACTGTCTTGGTGTGAAGCATTTTTGTACAAGGATTTGTTGGGCATTCACTCATTGTAGTTGTGTATCCCTTCTTTTCATGTTAATACAATTGTAGTACTGTCCACTTTCCAAAAAAAAAAAGAAGTTGGATAGTACCATGCATTCACTAAGGGTTAGTTTGTTTCCCGGATACCAGATGCGGAATAGCCGCCTGATGAGAGAGAAAAGGTGGGGCCCCACCTTTTCTCCTCACACACATGCCCCTCTAACCGGCCCCGGGCGGCGTATTCGAGCTCCCCCCCTCGAATACGCCATCCTACCTGAAAAACAAACTGGCCCTAAAAGAATGTGGACAAGTATAGAATGAAAAATGTACACCCACATACCCCCAAAAGCCAAACTCCAAATGCACCAAGATCCCTCAAAAGATAACTCACCCATCGTACAAAAGCCACTCCCCACAAAAGGAAAACCACCGTGTACAGAAAACCACAAGAAGTTACTGGGGATTTGTTATCAACAAAGAAGACTCATGGACCCTGCTTTGTGAGGACACATTTCAGAGTCACTGTCTTGAAGTTCCTATTTGCCTATTGTTACTTCATTCTAAATGTGTAGAGAAGCCATGGCGGATTTCCTTTGACTGTAGGAAGTCTCGAGGAGTTAATCGGGTCCCCATGGGATGACATCACCAAATTACTCTAGTAGGGAGCTGCTAGGTTCAGCAGTAATAGGGTGTAAAGTTTGTGAAAGTCATTTGCGACCGTCTAGACATTATGAAGAGGGAAAGAAGTACCTTTTAGGAGATACTATCGCATTTACGTGAAGGACCTCAAAGGGGAATAAGAAGGCTGAGAAAAGGGATGGAGCCAGTGAGAAAAGGATATGATACTAGGATCCATGCTACGGACCCCAATTAATTGGGATTCAGTGCATGATGGGGATCAAATGTATTAGCAAATTTCCTAGTCTTATTTTGTTGTACAGTGTCTTTCCTTAAAAAATATTTTTTTCATGATGGTTGCCGATAGGTTGAATATCATTCTACATATCCTACCATCAATTTTATGAATTCACTTTTTTCCCAAAGAGACCATTTTTGAATCTGAGGTAAGTATCCCCTGATGCCTTTCATCTTATCCCTGCATGATTCCCCTCTCCCCCCCGGCACCCAACCCAAAAAAGAAAAAAAAAAAGAAAGAGAGAGAGAGAGAGGGTGAGGAAAGTACAATTAATGTATTAAATAAGAAAAGTAAGGGAACATGCAAATATTGATCATCTGTATATTTTCAAAAAGTTTCCCTATATGACAGAAGGGCCACGACAATAAGATACATTTCCAAAATGGATGCGTGTAACTTACCCACATTAGATGTTAAGTGTGGGCTGGTCTCTCACCATATCACATAAAGCGAAGATAATTATGCTTTTCGGGAAGAATCAACCACCAAGTCAGCCAATCTTGTTTGAGTGCCATACTTGGCTCCAACCAAAGAGCAACCTATCCATGCTGTCTGGAGTTTGATGGCCACAATAAAGCTCAGCAAAAATCAGCTGCCACACATCCCAAGCAAAAGCACAGCCAATAAACAAATGGTCCAAAGACTCATCTGCCTCTGCACACAGGCCACATTCCCATATGATGGACAAAACATTTTTCTAAATTGTCGTTTCTTAAGATACATAAAAGATAAACGAGCTCGCTATCTCAACTTGTATCGATCTCCTTCAAATTAAAAATCCTAAACTTGTATTGATGCATTTTTGTGCATGATCATGCACGGAGTCTTTCTTACTTAGTGCTCTCCTACTGGACCATTTGTTCTAATTTTTCAGCACAATGAACAAAAAAAGCTTCCATGAGATGTCTTTATGGCATCACAAGCTTGTCGAAGGTCGTGACAAGGTTGTTTTGCGACATTGCCTTCCAAATATAGACATGACCTTTGTTGTTTATTACATCATATAAATTTTCATTACTAGAATGTTTCTTGTTAAGGTTTGACAAACTTTTGTGCTTTCATCCTTGATTATTCAAGCTGGATTATGCAATATGAAGTCCAATTGTGTTTTTTTATGCTTGCATTTTTCACATGAGTTATTTATTAATATTTATTTTTGCTCTACAGAACATGAACAGAGAGCCAGCCGATTCTCGGGGGAAACAAGGGATGCAGAGGCGAGAGGGTAGAAGTGGCAGAGGGCCTTATCCATCTCGCTACATATCACATGGTATATGCCCGCTTCCTTCTTTGCTTGCTGAAAAGATCATGCCGACAGTGTGCATAAGAACTATTAAATAATGGGGATACATTTTTTTTTCTAAAAAATTCATTAAGTTGGGGGTTGTATTTTAATCGCTGAAATTTCAAATTGTGGAGAGCTTACTTAAAACTTACCATATTTTTTTACATCTCACTCCCTGCATCCTGCTATGGGTTCATGATTTCTTGGATCTTTCTATGCATCATATCTTGCTGCTTCGGCACTAAGCTTTTTTAAAGTGTTTATTGTTTTTATTGTTTTTAATTATTTTTACATCATTTTTAAGGGTGGTCACTTGTCAGCTGTGATTGATAAATGTCTACTCTTTACTAATAGGTATCTTGTAGCATCCTGTAGCACAACTGAGATTACATCTTTTCATAACATCTACTTATCTCTAGTTGCCTTGATCCTGAGGCATTGGGTGGCTAGTTAAAACCTTCATTTCTACTTCCACGGATGTGGGCATATACATCTCTCTCTTTTTCCCCTCCATTTTTATCATAAAAATTTATCATTCTTGGATATCAAATGCTGTGATAGTGATTGAAAGTAAACTTTTATGCTTAAATTCTTTTGCTAGATTCTGGTGTTTCAAGAAACTTCAGTGCTGGCAAAGAAAATGGGATTAGTCAAGTAACAGAGAAGGGCATTACATTCGCTTCTTCGCTTGGTACACATGCAACAGAGAATGATTCAGGAGTTCTGCCATCAAGGTATCTGTAACTCTTTCTCTTTGTTATTTGTGGTGTATTAGAAAAATTATCATCTTCAATAAAATGGAGGAGAAAACACTACTACTTTAGGACAATCAAAGTATCTTGAATAATTTTTTTGATAGTTTAGGTTGCAAATGCTGCAAATTATCTTCACTATATGCTTTCCAAGCATTACTAGCTGTTCTTCTTTGTCTAGAATGTTGTGGAAATTATCCCCTGATACCCTGGTCCCTTGTTTACTTCAGATTGCATTTCAAAACACTTTCTGCTTGTAATGGACTCTGTACATGGTGCCACCCAATCCCACTTGTAACAGAAGGGGCATCAATCACTAGGCCACCATCTTTCTCTGTCCTTCCTTCAACTCCACCGAAGCTCCCTGCCAGTCTATCTTCTCTTTCTGATCTTATATTTCTTAATTGTAATTGCATGGACTTCAATTCCAAATGCAATTGGACTTGACAGCAATTTACACAAGCCAACAAATAATGAAACTGTGTTCTGTGGTTTCCCAATTCAACAAAAATTGATAGAATTTTGGCTATTTTCCCCACATGTAACGTAGTTTCCACAACTACGTGCTAGTTCAGCAGTGCTGCTCCTACTTGCTTTTGCACTTGAGGTTCTCCTCTCCAACAATGCTTTTCGGTGCATGTGCATATGCATGACCTAATGCTTTTCTGTGCATGTGCATATATGTATGCATAAATTTTATTTTTGTGCTAGATGCATCGGTATTGTCCACGTCTTTTTAAAACCTCTATCATCATGGACATCCTGCAAGAAGTAAATAGCAGCTGCTGGGAAATTATTATTTTTTCTGTTTATGTCCCCACCATATTTTGCATTGCAAATATTTAAGTGACAGCTACTGTAGAAGGATATCTAAATGATGGTGGCACTTGGGCTTTTCATTTCTTAGGAATGTTGCTATTTTTCCAACTAGTGGATGTTGTTTTCATTATTTTGCAATGATTTTGTCGATTTTATTGTTATAAACTCTTGTGCTGGCTTCTGACGTAATTGACAAATATGGACATGATCAGCTCTGTGCCTGGAGTCACCAATGGTCCAACCAAATCTGCACTTATTGGTTCATCCCAGGAATCTGGATCGCAGATGCCTGATGGTGGGGGTTTTCCATTGGAAGAAGAGAGTTCCATTCCTGAAACTAAGTCCGAGAATGCAGTGCCATCACCTGTTGATGTTAAAAGTGGCCCTGAGAATTTAATTGGTGTAATGCCCGGACGGCCTGTTCAAAGTTCAAATCAATTTCCATCACCTGGGGATGGGATGCAGGCTTCTGTCTCTGGTGTCTATGCTTCTGCAACTGATCCTTTACTGGTACCTTCTCCTGAGACACTTGTCCCTGGTATAGTTGGTACTATCAAACGTGAAGTTGCGAGTGAAAGAACATCTGTTGAGCCAACTGCCGCAAATGTTGCATCCAGTGTGGCAGCTGGTTCTGAGATTTCATCAAGTGAAAAGGCAGCTTCAGAAATGGGCAGTTCTTCCATACAGGGAAAGTTGCTAGCTAAACCTCAGGTCATTGATGTAAACAATCTTTCTGATGCAACTCAGCCTTCTTCTTCAAGTTCTCAATTTGGTTCATCAGGCAGTAGGCCATCTCCTAATTACAGCAGCAGGACACAACAAATAATTAGCCCCCATAAAGGTGAATATTTTTCTCATACTTCTTTTGCTATTTTTCCTTTTTGGAGATTCTGGATGCAGTTTAGTTTGTTGCAGGGACAGTTGTAATTCACTTCATCTCTCTACAATGTTTATGATTCTTTTTTGAAGACAATGTCTTTGGTGCACGATATATTGAAAATATCTGTACAGATAGAGAACTTGAGGGATTTAATTCATGTTTGAATTTTGCCCTGTCCTTTGCTGCTTCTATGCATATTGGGCTCTTTTGTGATTGAGTTACCCTTTGAAACTGCTGAAAGACCTGATTTTTGGATGGTGGATTGTATCAAAATGGAAACATACTTCCAGTTTCTCAACTCTTCTTATGTTGTTTTTCTTCCAAAATAACATATTTTCCCATTGATCATCTTCTCCAATGGGAAAAATTGAGAGAATTTTGTTTTTTTTTTGGGGGGGGGGAGGAGGTTATGTTAAGTGGTCTGTCCAATGTATACACATGCATTGGCTACATATGCTGTGGAGGAGATAGAAAGCCAGGATGAGAGACAAACTTCTATGTTGAAAGATAGTGTAGACCATTATTTGGAGAGGGGCAGGGAACCAGACTGTTTTTTTTGAAAGTGGATGGTACCACTTTATATATTAATTGAAAATGGAAAAAGGGTTTTACAAGTATAAGCTCTGTGCTCTCAGAACGTCCCTATACACCCTGTACAAAAGAAAGGGGTCACACCAAGCAGATGTGTTGCCTTCTAGCCCCCCCCCCCCCCCCAACAATCACAAAAGAGAAGAGTTGTGCATGTCAACTTTACATAGAAGAATACCCCACTCTCTCACTCTATCCGCAACAAAATCCCCAACTCTTTCTGGAGTGGTGGCCTCCTTTCTGAAAATTCTTTTGTTCCTTGGAATTTTCATCAACATCCCTGTCTACTCTGTGACTTGCCTGAGGTCCTGAACTGTGGGTACCTCTTTGCCGTTTTATTAATATGAAATGACATTGTTTATGGGAAGCAGCACATCGGCAGGGGTTCAACAACCCCCATTTGTGAACCTATTTTTTGCACAGTATCTATAAAGCCTGTAACCATGTGGCTAGTTGGATGTATTCAACTATCAAGGAACCTTGGTTGCAAACCTGTAATTCATAAATTGGGGAACATCATCATCCTAGGAAACAGTTAAACATAAATTATCACTTGGAACAGAAACATATAAAATCCTAGCAGTCTGTCACTATCCCATGGTTGCTCTAAGCTACACAGGCATTTAAAGAGATGACTGTTGATTGGCTTACAAATGACATAGCAGCTTTGATGATCGCTGTCTTTTTCCTTTGTTGACAATAAAAAGACAACCAGCAGTGCGTTTTTTATGGACCACTGATCAGCTTCTATGTTTATGATTTGTTTTCCTTACATGTTTGTCACCTGATATTTCTGTCCAAATCAGAGTCAGCCACCTATATAACATATAATGCTCATTGCTTCCTTGTATTCTTCTGTGACAATTTTTATTGGATATTCTAGAGAGTTTCTTTTTTCAATATTCTTTTTGATTTTGACTATGAGCATTGTGTTTTCCAATTTAAGCAAAATTTCATCTGGGTATCGCTTTAATCATCTTCTCTGGAACAGATATTGCAGAATTGAGATGTGAACTGTTCTTTCCATCCTCCATTGTCTGCACTTTTCTATTGCCCTTTGCGATCTTATCCCGTGTCTGCTTGAATCACTTTTCAATTTGATAATGCTTTGTGTCATGCTTCTCAATGTTATATTATTGTCTAATTTATTAACTGGATATTTGGTCCACTTATACCAGTTGGTCCCAGTAAGGAGTGGAAACCAAAGCCAACAAGCCAACTTCCTCCTCATGTGTCTGGAACAATTGGCACGTCTGATGTGGTGCCTGACACAGTTGAAATAAATAGTCA